>CM051378.1:7435056-8035056 GCA_028015245.1 Cardamine occulta | reverse complement strand
ATGTTGAATTTGCTTACAATCATGCTAGACATTCTGCATCTAAGTATTCACCATTTGAAATTGTTTATGGGTTCAATCCCATCTCACCTTTGGATCTAATGCCTTTACCCGTGAATGAAAGGATAAGTCTTGATGGTAAGAAAAAGGCTGAGCTTGTGAAACAGATCCATGAGAAGGCTCGAAATAACATAGAGCACAAGACCAAGTTGTACGCTAAGCATGCAAACAAAGGCCGGAAGTTTATGGAATTTAAAGAAGGGGTCTTGGTGTTGGTTCATTTGAGAAAAGAAAGGTTCCCTAACGCGAGAAAATCCAAGCTTATGCCCAGGATTGAGGGTCCATTCAAAATCATCAAGAAAATCTACGACAACGCCTACCAGCTTGATCTCCAAGGTAAGTACCATGTGAGTTCGAGTTTTAATATTACTGATTTGGTTCCTTATTTTGCAGAAGAAACAGATTTGAGGTCAAATCCTTTTCAAGAAGGGGAGGATGATACATGGAGACGACAATGAGGAGCAAAGGAAGCAGCTGGAACCGGAGCTACAAGGAGTTGAAGATTTATGCATATCTCTGGGTCCTATCACTCGGTCTAAACAAGAGAAGCTCAAGACCACTTTGCAACATCTTCTCCACACCATTTCGGGCAGTTTAGTGTGTGCTAATCCAGCTACACTGGTTGTGATCCAAGCCACCTAAACATTTATCAAGAGAGGTGATATGACTTACACTCTTTTTCCCTTCATTTGGTTTTGTCCCATTGGGTTTTCCAAATAAGGTTTTTAAAGAGGTAAGCCATATCACTCACTCATCAGCCTCTAGATAAAGCTTAAGCCCACTTCTATCTCTTATCCAAATGAAGCAGCCCAAGTCCAATAAGAAGATTCAGCCGAAACTTGAAGACATGAAGAGTCATTTCCTTTGTTCAAACTTTTGTTTTAATGCTATGTAATTCTCGAGATTCTCTCCTTTACTCTTTGGCTGATTTAAACTCTTGTAAGGCTTAATTTCTAAGTTATCAAACTCTTTTCATATTCTCAAACTCTCTGGAATCTGTTTGATCATTTCTTGTTCAAAGTGTCGGGTCTTCATTCCTTCACACCGAGCAAGCCGATAGTCTTAGGGTCTGTCACAACTCCTAGGAAGTTTCACTTCGATCCACCCCTTGTTCACCACGTCTAGGGTCTTCACCCACGTACAGAACATGTCTGAAAGTCCAAATGTTCACCATCCCCTTTGGAAGTTTCGCAACAATCCCCAAGATCCATCGGATCTTACTCGCTGTTTCTACATCTTTTCATATCTTCCGCATCACTCATCTTATCATCGATCATCACAACCTCTTGGAGGGCATTCAGGGGCTTGATCCTCAACTAGGATCATATCACAATAGGAACTTGTCCTATTGGATGCGAGTCCCCTGTCCTTATGCTTTTCCTAAGTAAAAATACAAGTTTAGGTGTGTGGTGTGTATGTGAACTATAAACTATGGATATATCAATTCCTTAGTCTAACATGTCATTATAGTACTAAGGTGTCAATCCAAATGGGTGTGATGCTAACAATCAGGATGAGATCAGATATACTTAATTCAAGCCAAGCAAGTTGATGTTGGATTGTCTAACAACCTAAGTGAAACATGAAATATGAAAAATAAATGCTAAGTAAAAATACTAGGGAGGCAGGTGCAGGTGCTAGAGAAGCAGTGCACAAATGCTGTAGGGGTAATGCAGCAAGTGAAAATGACGAAATAAATTGATGAGATAAAACTAAGTGTAGAGACTAGCAAGCGAAAATGATAACTAAGACAAGGTAAAATCAACTAATACAAACAAGCTCTCAAGAATGGGGTAATTGGTCAGTGACTCCTCTGAAATCTATCTAAGGCGCTGACAAACTCAAACAGAGCTACTCCTTAGATAACGGGTTCACAAGCAATCAAATCCACTGTCGTGATGGATGACCTCAAGCTAGGGCAGTTCCAGACTCAGATGTCTCTGACAAAATCTACCCTAACAGGCACTAAGACTCAACCCGTTCTTGTCAATGAACACCCTAAACATCCAATCTCTTAGGCTAGGAATGCATATCTCTGGCACTAGTTGTTCAAGCGTTTCATCAACCACCTTTTGAGTGTGAAAACACTTAAGATCTAGTTGCAATTGATCAGAGAGAAACTAGCATTAAGAACACTAATCCAGAAGGGATTCACAAACAGCTAAACTCAAACGCCTTAGAAGATCAAAGATTCGTCACTAATCTATCCCATTCTCAAGAACCCTAAAAACTACTCAAACATATTGAAGAACATAAACCCAGAAAATCTAAACTTCTCTGAATTCATTAAAAATAGATTAGAATGATAGATTATTGCAAGAATAACAAGACTGCAAAGAATTAAAGCAAACTAACAAGTGGATTAAAAGAAATCTGGATTCAAAGTCAAGAACAATGAAGAACAAATGAAGAACACTCAAGAACAAATGGAGAAAACCTAACAATAAAGAGCTTACACTAAAAAAAACGGAATACCCTTTGGACAAAACCCAAAAGGGGTATTTATATGAAAATGCGGAAAACCCTAAAACGAGTAAAAACAAAATAAACGGCTAAGTCTTTGGATGTCGACGCAGCTTCACAGGCGTGTATGTAGTGGAGAAGGCCTGGTCGAGCACTCCACTCGGGCACTCTGCTCGAGCACTCCTCAGCCTCTTGCTCGAGCACTTGTCTTGGCTTGCTTGAGCACAAGTTCTTTGGCTTGCTCGAGCACAAGTTCTTTGGCCCGCTTGAGCACAAGTTCTTCGGCCTGCTCGAGCACAAGTTCTTCGGTCTGCTCGATGGACTGCTGATTCTGCTCGAGTACTTCTCAGAAATTCTGCTCGAGCATCTATAGTAAATCTGCTCGATGGCTTTGCTCGAGCACACGTCAAAATTCTGCTCAATGGCTTTGCTCGAGCACACGTCAAAATTCTGCTCGATGGCTTTGCTCGAGCATTGCGGCGTGAAACTCTCCGAACCTCCAGAACATCGTCCAAGTACTTGAAATCAACTCCAAAATGCATATGTATGCAAAGCTAATGCAAAATCCTAGTATTGATGCTAAGTGTGTGGAAAGACTATAAATGGGGTGAAACATATGATAAATCTAGTCCTAAATGATGATAGATGCATGCTAAAACATTGCCAAAATGGAGAGACATCAACTCCTCCAAACTTAGTCTTTGCTTGCCCTTAAGCAAACAATTCATAAGAAGGGAGAGAGGTTTAGAAAATGGGGATTCAGAACCTAAGCAATGCAGTTTTTAAAGTTCCCAAACCTTATCAAATTTCCAAGAAGCTACCCTGAATGCAATGCTAACAAGTTCTACTTTTAAAGCCTTAGCCATTCTCGTCACATCACTTACTTAACAATGATTTGGCATACGCAAGCATTCAGATTCTTCAAACCCTATAACATTCATTAAGCAGAAACCATGAACCAAGTTTATGCAGTCATTGAACTCATTTGGCTAAGAGAATGGTCGAAGGACAAAGATGGTCCTTAATGTAACTGGTGATGCTCATTCTCACTCAAGGGACTCTCAAAGAAAAACTGAGCTTTAGAAGAAGGTTAAAGGTCAGGGCCAACCGATGCATACAAAGATAGACTCTCATCTACCCATACATATACATAATCAAAATCCAAACCCCTAAATCTAATCCCGCGAACAATCCTATCACTACCCTTTGGTACTTTTCTGCAATGAATTCCTTTTTTATCACACTTTTTCTTTTTCTTTGTATTTTAAGGAGGGGGTGTTCTCATACTTATAGAATCTAGTGCGTTGGGGTTCTTTGTTAGCTATGGCTCTCTAGATGCTTTAGACTTTTGCCTTTGGTTTTCTGCTTCTCTTTACTAGAGCCTATCAGATTTGTTTCTCTATTCCCAAACCGCTTTACTAGACCAATCACATTTTTGTTTTAAAGACCTTCCCCTTTTCTTATAACTCTTTCCCTTTTTCTTCTTTCATACTCTTTCCCAAATTTTTTTATCCAACACATAATATGGTGATCAAGTTCCCGCCCGTAGTCAAGCTCCTGCCTAGTCCTATCTGATCTAAAAATTGTAAATCAGAACTATATGAGAAACTATCCTTGTCGGCTCTAACCTAACACTTTCTACCAAGCTCAATTCATAAAAAGGCCTCACACACACAAAATATTATTGGCTTGAAAGAAAGGTAGGTTCAATGGTGGGGAAACTGTTCCAATGAGGGGAATCAGCTACTTGGATAACAAGGATTGTAAAAAGATGAAAGATAATCCAAGTATGTATATAGGTATCCATGAGTTCAAGTTCAATGCATAAACATGATAATTATAAGTAAGGTTATGGTCCAAATAGATAGGGAATGAATGCACTTCTCAACAAGCTTCAGCCAAAATCAAATGTTAAGCAATGAATTCAAAGGATGGTGCTGCCTTATACTTCAAACTTAATCAACATGCACAACAGGACAACTAAGTGATTCATTAACAATTTATGCTGCATGTTAGGCTAGGCAAGAATCATCATTATCCCATATGCAGAAATCCTAGATGAAATGCAAGTAGACTCCTAAAATGCTAATGCAACTACATGGACACTCTATTTTTGTGAAATGACTTTCGAAAAATTTTCAAATTTTTATGGTTTTCAGATGCACAGATGATTGAAAATTTGAAATAAGAAAACATAAAACAATGTCAAATACAACATGTACCCTCCCCCAAACTTAAATTACACAGTCCCGTGTGTAATAAAATCTGGAAAAGAGTTCAGGAATGAAAGCAAAATTAAACACAAGTACAATGATATATACAATGAGTTTGTAGTTGATACTTCAGTGGTTGGAGAAGAAAGAGTCGGTGAGGGTAGCGTGTCCCTGCGAAACCTCTAGAAAGGAAGACTGCTCTCATCTCTTTGGCCGTCAGCTCTGGCTCTGTCCTCTCGCTATTCTTTCCTTCCTTAGCCTCCACCTCTGCGCTTCCATCCCCAGATTTCTCACCACTACTCCTAACAGGTCGTTTTCCACGAGCAATCTCTTCTCGGTCTCGCAAGAATGCCATGGGCTTTGCTCTACGCTGCGGACTCGAGTGCTGAGGGTGATATGTCTCATCGAGCTCCTCTGTGCTTGAGTAGTGGACTTGAGTGTCTCTGCTGCTCTTGACGGGCCTTCTTCCTTGAGCGATTTCTGCCTTGTCTCGTGAGAATGCCTAGGTCTTTGCAGCACGCTGCGGACTCGAGTGCTGAGGATGATATGTTTCATCGAGCTCCCCTGTGCTTGAGTAGTGGACCCGAGTGGTTTCTCTGCTTGAGCGCTTGAGCTACTCGGGACTTGACTGCTCGACTCGGGTAGAGTAACCAAGTGTGTGTCTTCTCTCAATTTCAGGCTCTGGTTCAGGTTCAGCAGGTCGTCGACTCTCCGCTGCACGCTTGATCTTCGCGTACCGCTGTGCTAGTGAGGTAGCTCTTGCACGGTTGCGCCAGTCTGGTGCAGGCCCATCAGCTGCCCTAGGGTTGCTTGCTTGGGATGTGAAGCTTCGTTTCTCTGCATAGCGCCTAGCAATTGCTTCAGCCTCTGTATGTCCCCGGTTGGTTGTCATCTTAAGGTGTGGTCGGGTAGGTTAGGTTGACGTGGGTGCTGGGCGTAGTAGAGCTCGAGTAGGGTGATAGAAAAATCTTGGATTTAGAAACTTTACGAAAAACTTGAAGATCACGAAGAACGCGAAGAACACGAAGATCAGAGGCTTTTCGAGATTTTTGCTAAGTGATGAGTTGTGAAGTTGCAAGGATGGGAAGCGTTCCTTTTACAGGGAAAACGGGGGGATGAACCTGGACGTGCTAGAAGACAGACGACGCAAGTGGCGGTGGAACGAGAGAGAGGCGCCTAACAAAGACAAGAAAAAGGCATGGTTAAAACGTTGGAAATCGTGGTTCAGATAATGCGGAACATAAATACAAAAGGTTAAAAATTATCTTGAATCAAAAACTCAAAAGAAATCGAAATAGATAATTTTTTTTTTTTTTTATGGCAGAGTGCCTCGTCGAGCTGCTGCTCGAGCGCCTCGTCGAGCTGTTGCTCGAGCGCCTCGTCTCTCGTCTGCTCGAGCGTTATGTTCCTCATCTCCTCGAGCGCCGTGTTTCTCTTCTGCTCGAGCACGCATCGAGCGTTCTGCTCGAGCTCCTCATTTAGGGTTGCTCGAGTACCTTCATCGAGCATTGCTCGAGCTCCTTCATCGAGCATGTGCTCGAGCTCCTTCATCGAGCATGTGCTCAAGCGCCTTGCCCAGTCTGCTCGAGCTGCCTCATCGAGCATGTTACTCGGCTGCTCAAGCATTCATCGAGTGTTCTCCTCGAGCGTTTTCCTGCTTCCTCTACTCCTTGCGTGCACCTGAAACATTGGGTAGAAACATTTTAAGAAAAACTACGAAAGTCACGAAAATAGAAACAAAGAATATTTACAAGGATAAACATGGGACTTCCTCCCAAGCGAGCTTGTTTAAAGTCACTAAGCTTGACTTCCTGGTTTTTAGGTATTTATTGGCTAATCTAGAAGAATTGTAGTCCCTTCTGGAATGTAGTCCGCCATGTAAGGTTTGAGCCGCTGCCCATTCACTGTAAACTCGTTACCCTCCTTAGCAAACAAGGTGACAGCTCCATATGGTAACACCTCCTTGATGCGAAATGGTCCAGACCACTTTGACTTCAGTTTTCCTGGGAAAAGTTTCAGTCTCGAGTTGAAGAGCAAGACCTGATCTCCCGCTTTGAAATCTTTGCGCAGAATCTTTTTGTCGTGAAAGGCCTTAGTTCTTTCCTTATATACCTTCGAGCTTTCATAGGCTTCAAGTCTGATTTCTTCCAGCTCATGCAAGTCCACAGCTCTTTTTTCTTGAGCTATTCTGATATCGAGATTCAGAAGCTTTGTTGCCCAGAGCGCCTTGTACTCAACCTCTACAGGTAGATGGCAAGCCTTTTCGTACAGCAGCTGAAATGGGGTCCTCCCGATTGGAGTCTTGTAAGCGGTTCTGTAAGCCCATAGAGCATCGTCGAGTTTAGTTGCCCAGTCTCTCCTTGATGTGCCTACAACTCTTGCCAGGATGGCCTTAATTTGCCTGTTAGAGACCTCAACTTGGCCACTAGTTTGAGGGTTGTAAGGTGTTGCCACCTTGTGCTTTACTCCATGTTTTCTTAAAAGATTCTCAAAGACCTTATTGATGAAATGAGAACCTCCGTCACTGATCACTACTTTGGGGACTCCAAACCTGGGGAAAATGATAGTTTTGAACATCTTTAATACCACCCTCGCATCGTTAGTGGGACTGGCTATGGCTTCGACCCATTTTAATACATAGTCTATGACAACCAGTATGTAGCTGTTTCCAAAAGAAGGTGGGTTAAAAGGTCCCATAAAATCGATGCCCCACACATCAAATATTTCAACCTCAAGGATGGGATTCTGAGGCATCTCATTTCTTCTGCCTATGTTCCACATTCTTTGGCATGGATCATATTTGCTGATGAAATCTTGGGTGTCTTTGAACATTGTTGGCCACCATATACCAGCTTGGAGTATCTTCTGCACAGTCTTGAAAGTAGCGAAATGGCCTCCATATGTGGAACCATGACAATGTTCCAAGACGCCTCTTACTTCTTCTTCAGCCATGCATCTTCTAAACAGACCATCTGAACCTTTCTTGTAGAGATACGGCTCATCCCAGTAGTAATGGTTGACGTCTCTTAAAAATTTCTTCTTGTTGTATGCATCGAGACTGCTTGGAATTTCACCGCTCACTAAGTAGTTAGCTAAATCCGCAAACCATGGTGATTTCTCTTTCGCTAGTGCCTGGACTTTCTTTAGATCAGCCCTTTCGCAATGGGTATTTTCGAAGGTCTGGACTAACATCAGTTGTTCTTCTGGCATGGAGTCGTCCATTGGCAATCGGTCTTCAATCCTCATCCGCGATAGGTGATCAGCTACCCCATTTTCTATTCCTTTCTTATCAACTATCTCTATGTCAAATTCTTGTAGTAATAGAATCCATCTCAACAACCTGGGTTTGGTGTCTTTCTTTGCGTAGATATATCTTAGTGCTGCATGATCTGTGTAGACTACCACCTTTGATTCCATTAGGTAGCTTCTGAACTTTTCAAACGCAAAGATTACTGCAAGTAATTCCTTCTCTGTGGTAGCATATCTCCCTTGAGCTTCATCTAAGGTTCTGCTCGCATAGTAAATCACGTGCAACTTTTTATCTATTTTCTGACCTAACACTGCTCCAACGGCATAGTCTGAGGCGTCGCACATGATTTCAAATGGATAGTCCCAATTCGGAGCTTGGACTATTGGGGCTGAGATCAACTCTTCCTTTATCAACAGGAAGGCTTTCAAACACTCCGACTCAAAGACGAACTCTTGCTCCTTGCAAAGTAACCTGGTGAGCGGTCTTGCTATTTTTGAGAAATCTTTTATGAACCTTCTGTAGAAACCAGCGTGACCAAGGAAACTCCTGATATCCTTGAAGTTCTTAGGTGGTTGCAACTGCATCATTACATCGATCTTGGCTTTATCTACCTCAATGTCTTTCTCAAAAATTTTGTGCCCCAAGACAATCCTTTCTTTGACCATAAAATGACATTTCTCCCAATTCAGGACCAGATTTGTTTCTTCGCACCTGGTAAGCACCCTGCACAAATTCAACAAACAGGAGGAGAAGGAGGAGCCATACACAGAAAAATCATCCATGAAGACTTCCACCATCTCTTCTATTAAATCTGAAAAGATAGAGGTCATACACCTCTGAAATGTTGTAGGTGCATTACATAAACCGAAAGGCATTCTTCTGTAAGCAAATGTGCCATATGGGCAGGTGAAGGTGGTTTTTTCTTGGTCATTTGGATGTATTGGGATCTGAAAGAACCCACTATATCCATCTAAGAAACATTAGTAAGGGTGGTTTGCAAATCTTTCTAACATTTGATCAATAAATGGCAAAGGAAAATGATATTTTCTAGATGCTGCATTTAACTTTCTATAGTCTATACACATCCTATGACTAGTTATTGTCCTAGTGGGTATAAGCTCATCTTTATCGTTCCTCACCACTATTATACCACCTTTCTTATGGACACAATGCACTGGGGATACCCAAGTACTATCAGAGATAGGGTAGATAACTCCAGCATCTAGCAATTTAAGAATTTCTTTCTTAACAACCTCTTTAAGGTTAGGGTTCAATCTTCTGCGAGGTTCAATGCTAGCATATGACTCATTTTCAAGATTAATTCTGTGAGTGCACAAACTAGGTGATATGCCCTTAATGTCATCAAGTGAATATATAATTGCTTTCCTAAAATTTTTCAACTCATCATCACTAAGTTTATCATTTACTATGACAGGGTAAGTGAAGTTAGGTCCAAGAAACGCGTACCTTAGCCCTGTTGGGAGTGGTTTTAGCTCGACCTTAGGTGCCCTGAGTTCCAACCAGTCGTCCGAGTGGGCGGACTCGAGCAATGGGTGCTGGGCATGCTCAGTTTCAGCTTCTACTGATGCAACGACCTCTCCATCTGTTCCCATCAGTTTCTCAAATGCTTCTTTGCCTTTAATTTCCTTGTGAGAGTCTAGCATCGTCTCATAACTCGAGGTTTCTTTGTATAAGTAGCCGTTTTCACCGTCCTTGGTTAAAGCTGTCTGAAGATGGTCTTTTTCATTTAGATCATCAAGTAGCTCATCTGTAAGGTGATCCATTTCTTCAATCCAAAAGAGCTGGCCTTCAATCGTAGGCTTCTTCATTGTATCTGTGATGTCAAAGTTCATTTTGAGATCTTTGCCCATATTAAGTTTAATTTTCCCTTTTTGGACGTCAATGAGAGCACCCGCAGTAGCAAGGAGGGGTCTTCCTAGAATCAAAGGATCTTTTGGCTCTTCATCCATCTCTAACACCACAAAGTCAGTGGGAACCACTATGGTTCCAATTCGGAGAGGCAAGTCTTCTAGCATGCCATGCGGAGTTCTCACAGATCTATCAGCCAAGACAAGAGAGATGTTGGTGGTTTTATACTTGTTAAAACCCAACTTCTTAGCTACTGAAAGTGGCATGAGGCTTATAGACGCTCCCAAGTCGCAGAGACAATTTTGAAAAGTTAATGGCCCAAGAGAGCATGGCAATGTGAAACAACCTGGATCTGGTAGCTTGACGATCCTCTTTTGATTAATGGCGCTGCAATGATGACTCACTACTACCATTCCTTTCACTTCCTGGATTCTTTCTGTAATTGCATCTTTGATCCACTTGTGAGATTAAGGTAAAAGTGCCAATGCATCAAGTATGGGCATCTTGACCTCAATTTCTTTAATGTGCTTGTCGAAGATAGCTCTGTATCTCTCCACTCTGTCCTTGTGAAATCTCCGTGGGTAGGGGAGTTTAGGCTTGTAAGGAGGAGGGATAAATGGTGCTTGCTTGTCCTTGGAAGGTGCAATTTTGTCAACTGGGGATGGCTGGACTCGACTTGCAGGTCGAGTTGATGTGTTGAGCTGGTCAGTCGAGTTGGAGTTTTTCTGTTCATCTTGTTCCTCTTTCTGACATAAGTCCTCCCCAACTTGGAATTCACTGTCCGTGGTGATAGGAGTGGTTCCTGCCCTTTTTGGTAGTTCTTTTCCGTTTCTCAAGGTAATGGTATTGATTTGAGCAAAGTCCTTAGGACAAAACCCAAAAGGGGTATTTATATGAAAATGCGGAAAACCCTAAAACGAGTAAAAACAAAATAAACGGCTAAGTCTTCGGATGTCGACGCAGCTTCACAGGCGTGTGTGCAGTGGAGAAGGCCTGGTCGAGCACTCTGCTCGGGCACTCTGCTCGAGCACTCCTCAGCCTCTTGCTCGAGCACTTGTCTTGGCCTGCTTGAGCACATGTTCTTTGGCTTGCTCGAGTACAAGTTCTTTGGCCTGCTCGAGCACAAGTTCTTCGGCCTGCTCGAGCACAAGTTCTTCGGTCTGCTCGATGGACTGCTGATTCTGCTCGAGTACTTCTCAGAAATTCTGCTCGAGCATCTATAGTAAATCTGCTCGATGGCTTTGCTCGAGCACACGTCAAAATTCTGGTCGATGGCTTTGCTCGAGCACACGTCAAAATTCTGCTCGATGGCTTTGCTCGAGCATTGCGGCGTGAAACTCTCCGAACGTCCAGAACATCGTCCAAGTACCTGAAATCAACTCCAAAATGCATATGTATGCAAAGCTAATGCGAAATCCTAGTATTGATGCTAAGTGTGTGGAAAGACTATAAATGGGATGAAACATATGATGAATCTAGTCCTAAATGATGATAGATGCATGCTTAAACATGGCCAAAATGGAGAGACATCAGTGGCCCACTTATCCATGGTCGTTTTCAACTCATCAGAGACGACTTAGGCCCAAGGAGGTCATTAGTTGGGTTTGTGAATCGTTTGTGTGTTCTTTTCCCACTCTTCGTTTTTGTACCAATGGGTTTTGCGAAGATGGGTTTTTAACGAGGCCAAACCTTTTGCAATGTCATTGGCCCATCTAATGACTCTCTGCAAGCCCACCAAACCGAGCTCAAGGCTTCTCTTAGTCATCCGTTTATTTTTGGACTTATGTTACAAGGCCCATTTGTTTTAGGATTTTATCTCTTTGTTTTTTTTATCTTATGTTTCTTTTAAATACTTGGAGACCATGTCCTGAATGGCAATCCTTTCTTTGAATAAAAATTTCAGTTGGTTTTTGTTTCACAAAACCCTAGCCTCTCTTCTTGTTCGTGAGCTAAGTCCAAGCTGTAGAGAAAACCTTGAAGTATCGATAGGCTTTCACACCTATTGTGGTTCACATCGATCCATCCTCACTCCATTCTATCCCACTGAAGACAAGGAGAGACCTTAGTCCAATTTTCCCAGCAAACCGGTCCAGATCTCTTCCCTTGGGGATCAAGTCTCCACCAGATCTAACTTCCACCTTCCGAGCTTGTATCATCGAGTTTTAACCCTAAATAACAACACCGCAAGTGCATGGTTAAATGCACGGCAGTCAAATCCACAGAGAGCAGACTGCACTTTAGACCTATGATGTCTCCCCATTTTGGCAATATTTTAGCATGCATCTACCATCATTTAGGACTAGATTCATCATATGTTTCACCCCATTTATAGTCTTTCCACACACTTAGCATCAATACTAGGATTTCGCATTAGCTTTGCATACATATGCATTTTGGAGTTGATTTAAGGTACTTGGATGATGTTCTGGACATTCGGAGAGTTTCACGCCGCAATGCTCGAGCAAAGCCATCGAGCAGAATTTTGACGTGTGCTCGAGCAAAGCCATCGAGCAGAATTTTGACGTGTGCTCGAGCAAAGCCATCGAGCAGATTTACTATAGATGCTCGAGCAGAATTTCTGAGAAGTACTCGAGCAGAATCAGCAGTCCATCGAGCAGACCAAAGAACTTGTGCTCGAGCAGGCCAAAGAACTTGTGCTCAAGCAGGCCAAGACAAGTGCTCGAGCAAGAGGCTGAGGAGTGCTCGAGCAGAGTGCCCGAGCGGAGTGCTCGACCAGGCCTTCTCCACTGCACACATGCCTGTGAAGCTGCGTCGACATCCGAAAACTTAGCCGTTTATTTTGTTTTTACTCATTTTAGGGTTTTCCGCATTTTCATATAAATACCCCTTTTGGGTTTTGTCCAAAGGGTATTCCGTTTTTTTTTGGTGTAAGCCTTTTTTATTTCTTAGGTTTTCTCCCTTTTGTTCTTGAGTGTTCTTCATTTGTTCATCATTGTTCTTGACTTTGAATCCAGATTTCTTTTAATGCCATTGTTAGTTTGCTTTAATTCTTTGCAGTCTTGTTATTCCTGCAATAATATGTCTTTCTAATCTATTTTTAATGAATTCTGAGAAGTTTGGATTTTCTGGGTTTGAGTTCTTCACTATGCTTGAGTAGTTTTTTAGGGTTCTTGAGGATGGGATAGGTAGTGACGAATCTTTGATCTTCTAGGGCGTTTTAGTTTAGTTGTTTCAGAATCCCTTCTGGATTAGTGTTCTTAATGCTTGTTTCTCTCTGATCAATTGCAGCTAGATGTTAAGTGTTTTCACACTCAAAAGGTGGTTGATGAAACGCTTGAACAACTAGTGCCAGAGATTTGCATTCCTAGCTTAAGAGATTGGATGTTTAGGGTGTTCATTGACAAAAACGGGTTGAGTCTTAGTGCCTGTTAGGGTAGATTTTGTCAGAGACATCTGAGTCTGGAATTGCCCTAGCTTGAGGTCATCCATCACGACAGTGGATTTGATTGCTTGTGAACCCGTTATCTAAGGAGTAGCTCTGTTTGAGTTTGTCAGCGCCTTAGATAGATTTCAGAGGAGTCACTGAGCAATTACCCCATTCTTGAGAGCTTGTTTGTATTAGTTGATTTTACCTTGTCTTAGTTATCATTTTCGCTTGCTAGTCTCTTCACTTAGTTTTATCTCATCAATTTATTTCGTTATTTTCACTTGCTGCATTACCCCTCCAGCATTTGTTCACTGCTTCTCTAGCACTTTGCCTCCCTAGTATTTTTACTTAGCATTTATTTTTCATATTTCATGTTTCACTTAGGTTGTTAGACAATCCAACATCAACTTGCTTGGCTTGAATTAAGTATATCTGATCTCCTCCTGATTGTTAGCATCACACCCATTTGGATTGACACCTTAGTACTACAATGACATGTTAGACTAAGGAATTGATATATCCATAGTTTACTGCTTTCTCACAGCACACACCACACTTAAACTTGTATTTTTACTTAGGAAAAGCAACAAGGACAAGGGATTCGCATCCAATATGACAAGTTCCTATTGCTAGGTCTCCCCTGACTACAGGCTGAGTGATGAGATCCTAACCAGCAGCCGATTTGAGGAAGCTAAGGAAATAGAGGAGCAGCTTGAACCAGAGCTTAAGGGAGCTAAAGAGATGGAGGAGCAGCTTGAACCAGAGCTTAAGGAAGCTAAAGGAGAAGCCACAAAGCAACATGGACTTGAGGAAGCCAACGACAAAGACGTGATCCTCCCCCAGGATCACATCAAGTGGTATCAGAGCAGACATGATGTGATCCTGGGGGAGGATCACGTCCCTGAATGTCCTCCAAATGATAGGTGAAGTCTTTGAAGCAAGGAAAGCCTCCGATGAACCGGTTTGATGATGATTGGCGAGTGAAAAGGGGAACAGATCGGTTCAGATGGATGAGTAACCACGAAAATGGATTGAATGAAACTTCTAAGAGTTGCGGAATCACTCTTAGACTATCAGGGGTGTTTGTAGTGCAAGGATATGTCCGAATACACTAAACAAACATGATCAAACAGTTTCAAAGAGATTGAGAATAAGAAAGGTTTGATAAATCTGAAAAGAAAGAGAATACAAGTACTTATAGAGTTTCAGATACCTAGAATTAAAATACATAGAAAATAGATAATACTTAATGAATCAAAGCTGATCATTAAGTGTACAAAGACTAATGCAAGTAAACTCTTCAACTTCAAAGTGGCGAGAATGTTGAGTGAATGGAGTGGGCTTGGTTTCATCAAGAGGAAATGATAAAGAGTGTGTGGGCTGGCCTCATTAAAAACCTCTTTTGGAAAACCCATTGGGATAAAAACCAAGAGGAGGGAAAAAGAGTACAAGTCCACACCCTCCTCTTGATGAATGCTTAAGTGGCGTGAATCACAATCAAGGTGACTGGATTAGCAAACTCAAGTCGGCCCTGGATATGGTGTAAGAGAGTGTAGAATGCTTGATGGAATCTTGCTTGCTTGGATCGAGTCATCGGACCAAGGGGCACATGTAGATCTTTGTCGTTGGCTTCCTCAAGTCCATATTGCTTTGTGGCTTCTCCTTTAGCTTCCTTAAGCTCTGGTT
Organism: Cardamine occulta; assembly: GCA_028015245.1. Classification (NCBI taxonomy): domain Eukaryota; kingdom Viridiplantae; phylum Streptophyta; class Magnoliopsida; order Brassicales; family Brassicaceae; genus Cardamine; species Cardamine occulta. The sequence goes on along the minus strand of CM051378.1, from coordinate 8,020,130 downwards.
CAAGCTGCTCCTCCATCTCCTTAGCTCCCTTAAGCTCTGGTTCAAGCTGCTCCTCCATCTCCTTAGCTCCCTTAAGCTCTGGTTCAAGCTGCTCCTCCATCTCCTTAGCTCCCTTAAGCTCTGGTTCAAGCTGCTCCTCCATCTCCTTAGCTTCCTCAAATATGCTGCTGGTCAGGATCTCATCATTCTCTCCCACTTGAGAAGGATTTGACCTCAAATCCGTTTCATCTGCGCAAAAAGGAACTAAATCAGTTATGTTGAAGCTTGAGCTTACGTTGTACTTACCTTGGAAGCTTCGTGGCATCAGCTTAGTCTTCATTTGGGTTGGCAAACGTCCTCTTTTCATTTGGATCAACAAATTTTCACCAGGCTTAAAGATCATTCGGCATTGCTTCTTGTTTGCTTGCTGCTCCTTTCTCAAATGCTTCATTGGTTCAAGAACAACATTTTTCTTAAGCCAAACATGGTAGAGCCATATTTTGGTGCATGAAAACTCATCTCTTTGTCCTGTATACCCTGTGCTTTCACAACAATAACTTGGAACACAAGATCAAACACATCAAATGCAAACTTCTCTGTTTCAGCAAACATTTTATTACTTAGATCATCTAAAATAAAATTCACATGTTCAACATGATCATCTAAGTGTTTATTAAAATTCAGACAGCTATCATAGTAAACAATCTCTCCAAAGAATAGTTCAGCATCATTTAAGTAGTAGCAGCAGTAGTGAATTTATCAATACTCATCAAAACAGAATTAATCAAGGAGTAACAAAGGGTACCACGTTTCATGTTTATCAAATAGGAAACCTTTTAGAAAAAAGAACTGTCCAAGGATAAATTTTTCACTAGATTGAAACATATCTAGCAAATTATCATTAAAAATAGAAAGAATTGCATACCTTGGAATTATTGCATCAACCACAATAATTTCCTTACCTTGTTTGTTTCCGGATGTCATGAGGAAAATTTTCAAATAGGGATCCTGGATCAAATACGATCTGATGCTCCTTTCGACGGATCAATGGGAAAATTCTTTCTTTGATCATCAAGGTGTTATTGACACTTCCTGCATCCATTGATGAAGTTTTGAGCAGAGCGAGTGCTTCTCCTTGGATGTGAATTTGTGAATGAAGTTCTGGTCGTTCTGTGTCACGGACTGGAAGTAACAAGTCACGAGATTCTTCTTTTTGAACGACACTTCTGAAATCCTGGAAATTACAAGATATCTCACTCGGCAGCACCGGTGCAAGGTTAGTAAAGCTCAAAAGAGTTTCTCTATAGACAAACTTACGCACATGTGGTTTAGAGAGTAAAGTTTGTTTCATCTCACCAGCCTTTGCAGAGTTAGAGTGAATAGTTATAAGTTCCTTGCTAGGCATATTTTCTTTTTGAACCGTGAGGACCTTTGGAATTTGTTGCAGCTTGTCACACATGTGATGCTTCTCAGTTTCTGCATGCCTAGAGCTCGAACTAGCTTTTCTTCTCATTACGTCCAGGTAGTTCTGGGTGGTTGATAACTCCTTTGGACCTTCTGTGGTGTCCTTATGATCCTGCAAATGAGAAGAATGCTTACTCGGAGATGGTAGCTCCGGTGCAACGTTAGTTAAACTCATAGGAGTTTCTTTATCAATCGCAAGAATCTTTTCTTTTGGAGGAAGAGAGTTTAGAGATTCACTTACAAACTGTCTTACTCTTTGCTTTACGATGAGCTGATCTTCTTGAATCTCATGTGGTGTCATCGAAACCAGATGGATCTTGCCTCTTTTGTACTTGAATGAATATCGGTTCTTGAGACCATCATAGATTGCTCTTCGCTCATTCTGCCATGATTTTCCAAGAAGGATGTGACAGGTTTCCATTGGTTGAACATCACACAGAATCTCGTCTTCATACTTTCCAATGGTTATGGAAATCTTCACTTGGTGGCTCACTCTTAATCTGTAATCTTCATCGAGCCATGGGTGCCCCTTCACTGTCAGTCCAAGCTTCTTGACCATATATTCACTTGCCACGTTGTTGGAACTCCTTTCATCAATCATAAGGCTGCATATCTTGCTTTGAACCTGGCACCTTGTGTAGAACATATCCTCTCCTTTGTGATTAGACATTGCTGTACCTGGAACAAGTAACAAAGAGATCACCAGCAGCTAGTCCATTTGAAAGCAAATCGATCTCACACACAAGAAAACAAATTAACCGTTGGTATGCCCAATAACCCTAATTGCGACTGTCTGATGAAATTGCTTCGAAAACAAATAACAAAACACGTTCAAAAATTCTAGAAACAATTTTCTAAAATACCTGACTCGTTTTAAAAACAAATCCAACCAATCTCACCATTTTAGCAATTAAAACGGATTTATGAAAATTAAAACACTGAAAAATCGCAGAAATTCTCTTCTCAAAATCACTTGAAGATGATCGGTCAGATTAAAATATCAAATCGTGTCCAAAAATTCCGAAATCAATTTTCAAATAAACTAGACTCATAATATGTTCTTTGAAAACTGATTTCACGATTTTATCTATTACCAAAGATTTATGAAAATTCCGACAATCAACAGATAAATCGATTCAAAGGTTATGAAGAATATGAAAGGGTATAATCGATTTCAAAAGACACAACCTGAGATGGAGTCTGCTCTGATACCACTTGATGTGATCCTGGGGTAGGATCACGTCCCTGAATGTCCTCAAAATGATAGGTGAAGTCTTTGAAGCAAGGAAAGCCTCCGATGAACCGGTTTGATGATGATTGGCGAGTGAAAAGGGGAACAGATCGGTTCAGATGGATGAGTAACCACGAAAATGGATTGAATGAAACTTCTAAGAGTTGCGGAATCACTCATAGACTATCAGGGGTGTTTGTAGTGCAAGGATATGTCCGAATACACTAAACAAACATGATCAAACAGTTTCAAAGAGATTGAGAATAAGAAAGGTTTGATAAATCTGAAAAGAAAGAGAATACAAGTACTTATAGAGTTTCAGATACCTAGAATTAAAATACATAGAAAATAGATAATACTTAATGAATCAAAGCTGATCATTAAGTGTACAAAGACTAATGCAAGTAAACTCTTCAACTTCAAAGTGGCGAGAATGTTGAGTGAATGGAGTGGGCTTGGTTTCATCAAGAGGAAATGATAAAGAGTGTGTGGGCTGGCCTCATTAAAAACCAAGAGGAGGGAAAAAGAGTACAAGTCCACATACCTCTCTTGATGAATGCTTAAGTGGCGTGAATCACAATCAAGGTGACTGGATTAGCAAACTAAGTCGGCCCTGGATATGGTGTAAGAGAGTGTAGAATGCTTGATGGAATCTTGCTTGCTTGGATCGAGTCATCGGACCAAGGGGCACATGTAGATCTTTGTCGTTGGCTTCCTCAAGTCCATGTTGCTTTGTGGCTTCTCCTTTAGCTTCCTTAAGCTCTGGTTCAAGCTGCTCCTCCATCTCCTTAGCTCCCTTAAGCTCTGGTTCAAGCTGCTCCTCCATCTCCTTAGCTCCCTTAAGCTCTGGTTCAAGCTTCTCCTGCATCTCCTTAGCTCCCTTAAGCTCTGGTTCAAGCTGCTCCTCCATCTCCTTAGCTTCCTCAAACATGCTGCTGGTCAGGATCTCATCAAGACTCCATCTCAGGTTGTGTCTTTTCAAATCGATTATACCCTTTCATATTCTTCATAACCTTTGAATCGATTTATCTGTTGATTGTCGGAATTTTCATAAATCTTTGGTAATAGATAAAATCGTGAAATCAGTTTTCAAAGAACATATTATGAGTCTAGTTTATGTGAAAATTGATTTCGGAATTTTGGACACGATTTGATATTTTAATCTGACCGATCATCTTCAAGTGATTTTGAAAAGAGAATTTCTGCGACTTTTCAGTGTTTTAATTTTCATAAATCCGTTTGCATTGCTAAAATATTGAGATTGGTTGGATTTGTCTTTAAAACGAGTCAGGTATTTTAGAAAATTGTTTCTAGAATTTTTGAACGTGTTTGGATATTTTATTCGAATCGATCAAACCAAACTGTCTCTTGGATTCCAAGCAAGCTTATCTTGTATTGTTGTTGTGTTATCTGTTGGGCATTTTACTTGTTATTTTGTTTCAATATGATCAGGTACCATGGCAGAAAGTAGCAATGGTGAAGAAGAATCCGCAAACTCCAACAAGCAACTTCTTGACTCCTTTAAGGCAATGATGAACGAGAGTATAGCAACCATGAGGGCAGAGATGAGAGCTGAATTTGACAGATCCATCAACGACCGATTTAGGAGGCAATCACAACCTTCTGAGGCTGAGCAGTACTATAGTCACTCCTCTAGAACACACCATTCAAGAAGAAGACGGCCAAGAGAGGAACAACCCCTTAGGATCAATCAAACTCAAACCCGAGATCCTTTAGCCGGCCTAAAAATCGAGATTCCATCTTTCCATGGAACTAATAATCCGGAAGAATATCTAGAGTGGGAGAAAAAGATTGAGATCGTCTTTGACTGCAGAGAATTCACTCAAGACCATATGGTTCGGATAGCTCCAACCGCATTCAAGGATTATGCCTTAAGTTGGTGGGATCAGCTAGTAACTTCAAGGAGAAGGGTTGGAGATCTTCCTATTGAAACTTGGAATCAAATGAAGATTATTATGAGGAAGAGATTTATACCTAGTCATTATCATAGAGAGTTGCATCTAAGGCTGAGGAATCTATCTCAAGGAAGTAAGTCTGTGGAAGAATACTACAAGGAGATGGAAACTTTGTTGCTTAGAGCTGATATCCGAGAAGATGGTGAAGCTACTATGGCCAGATTTATGGCCGGCCTTAATAGGGAAATTATGGATCGGCTTGAAGTACACCATTATGTGGAAATGGAAGAGCTTCTGCATAAAGCTAACATGTTTGAGAAACAGCTTAAGAGAAGGAACCCTAGACCTGGTTATGTTTCCACAAGAGTCAGCCAAACCGGAGACGACAAACCTATCAAGGACCACCAGCCAATTTCCAAGCCTAGGACAGAAGAGCCACGTCTTAAGGGAATTGATAAGGGTTCAAGCACCAAGACCAGGGAAATACAATGCTTCAAATGTAAGGGTTTTGGTCATTATTCGAACGCCTGCTCCAATAAACGAACCATAGTCATTCGAGCCAATGGAGAGCTAGAATCGGAAGAAGAACATTCCGAAGCTGAGTCTATAGAAGAGCATGTTGCAATGCCAACGGTAGGACAACTCTTAGTCACAAGGAGGACTTTGAATCTGCATGCTACTTTCGAGAAAAATGAGCAACGGGAGAATCTATTCCATACTCGATGTCTAGTAAAAGAAAAGGTTTGTAGCTTAGTGATCGATGGAGGAAGTTGCACTAACGTCGCGAGTGAGTCCATGGTGGAAAAACTTGGGCTAACGGTCATTAAGAGAGCTAAGCCTTACAAACTACAATGGCTTAATGATGAGGGAGAGTTGGAAGTTAAGCATCAGGTCTTAGTTCCTTTGTCTATCGTAAAATATGAAGATGAAGTCCTATGTGATATCTTGCCGATGGATGCTGGGCATATACTTCTTGGAAGACCTTGGCAATCTGATCATAAAGTCATGCATGATGGGTTCACCAACCGGTATACCTTTGAGTTCAAGGGCAAGAGGAACATTCTCGTACAGTTAACACCGCAAGAGGTACATTCTCGTACCGTTAACACCGCAAGAGGTTCATCTAGACCAGATCGCTTTGAAGAAAAACAAGATCACTTCCGAATCCAAGCGCAAACAACCGACCAATCTTATGATCAAGCCTCAACAAGGAAGTTATCCGCCATCCCTACTTTTTGTGTTTAAAGAATGTCTTAAAACTAACCAAACGGTGCAGGAAATCCCTAGCAAAATTCAGTTTCTTTTACAGGAGTTTCAAGACGTTTTCCCGGAAGAACCTCCACAAGGTCTACCGCCAATCCATGGCATTGAACACCAGATCGATTTCACCCCCGGAGCTTCTCTTCCCAACAAACCCGCCTACAGAACCAATCCTCTAGAGACTAAGGAGCTTCAACAGCAAGTCACCGAGCTCATGGAGAAAGGACATATCCGAGAGAGTATGAGCCCATGTGCCGTGCCCGTTTTGCTCGTCCCTAAGAAAGATGGAAGCTGGAGGATGTGTGTCGATTGCCGTGCGATCAACAATATCACTGTAAAGTATTGACATCCTATACCTAGATTAGATGATATGCTTGATGAATTGCATGGTTCTAGCATTTTTTCTAAGGTAGATCTTAAAAGCGGATATCATCAAATTAGGATGAAAGAAGGGGATGAATGGAAAACCGCATTTAAAACTAAACATGGTCTATATGAATGGTTAGTCATGCCTTTTGGATTAACCAACGCACCTAGTACTTTCATGAGACTAATGAATCATGTTCTTAGAGCATTCATAGGTCATTTTGTGGTTGTATATTTCGATGATATCCTAATCTATAGCCGTAGCTTGGATGATCATGTGGAGCATCTTAGAAAAGTTTTGGAAGTACTTAGGAAAGAAACCTTGTATGCTAATCTTAAGAAATGTACCTTTGGAACAGATAACCTTGTCTTCTTAGGTTTTGTTGTGAGTACAGATGGCATTAAGGTTGATGAGGAAAAGATCCAAGCGATCAAAGAATGGCCGAGTCCTAGAAATGTCGGCGAAGTGAGAAGCTTTCATGGCCTTGCCGGTTTTTATCGGAGATTCGTCAAAGACTTTAGCACTCTAGCAGCTCCACTCACTGAAGTTATCAAAAAGAACGTTGGATTTAAGTGGGAGCAAGCTCAAGAAGATGCTTTCCAAGCTTTGAAAGACAAGCTCACACCTCTCGGTGCTATCTCTTCCTAACTTTGATAAAACATTTGAAATTGAATGTGATGCCTCAGGATTTGGTATTGGTGCTGTACTTATGCAGGAAATGAAGCCCATAGCCTACTTTAGTGAAAAACTTGGAGGATCCACCCTCAATTACCCCACTTACGATAAAGAGCTCTATGCGCTTGTTCGTGCCTTGCAAACATGGCAACATTATCTTTGGCCCAAGGAATTTGTTATCCACACGGATCATGAGTCTCTAAAGCATCTCAAAGGACAAAAAAAGCTGAATAAAAGACACGCAAGGTGGGTGGAATTCATTGAAACTTTCCCGTATGTAATCAAATACAAGAAAGGTAAAGAGAATGTAGTAGCCGATGCTCTTTCTCGGAGGTATGTTCTCTTGAACTCTTTAGAAGTTAAGATACTAGGGTTCGAGCATATCAAGACTTTATATGCTTCTGATCCTGATTTTAAGGACATCTATGCTTCTTGTGAGAAGTTCGGTAGCGGCAAATATTTTTAATATGACGGCTTTCTCTTTTATGAAAATAGATTGTGTGTACCTAACTCCTCTTTAAGAGATTTGTTTGTGAAGGAAGCTCACGCAGGTGGTCTCATGGGACATTTTGGTGTAGCTTAGACCTTGAGTGTGATGCAAGAACATTTCTTTTGGCCACACATGCAGAGAGATGTAGAGAAAGCTTGTGAAAGATGTACAACTTGCAAACAAGCTAAGTCTAAAATCCAGTCTCACGGTTTGTATACCCCTTTACCCATTCCTTTGCATCCGTGGCATGACATCTCTATGGATTTTATTGTTGGATTACCTAGGACTAAGACCGGAAAGGACTCTGTTTTGGTGGTAGTAGATAGGTTCTCGAAAATGGCACACTTTATCCCTTGTCATAAAACTGATGATGCAATGAATATAGCCGGATTGTTCTTTAGGGAAATTGTTAGGTTGCATGGTATGCCTAGGACCATTGTATCGGATAGAGACACTAAGTTCCTTAGCTATTTTTGGAAAACGCTTTGGTCTAAGTTAGGAACTAAGCTTTGTTTCTCTACGACTTGTCACCCACAATCTGATGGTCAAACCGAAGTAGTTAATAGGACTTTATCAACTTTGTTGCGTGCATTGATTAAAAAGAATCTAAAGACTTGGGAAGAATGTTTACCTCATGTAGAGTTTGCTTATAACCATGCTAGGCATTCTGCATCTAAGTTTTCTCCATTTGAAATTGTCTATGGTTTTAATCCTATATCACCTTTGGATCTAATGCCTTTACCTATGAGTGAAAGAGCTAGCTTAGATGGAAGAAAGAAAGCAGAACTTGTCAAGCAGATTCATGAGAAAGCTCGGATCAATTTGGAGAGCAAGACCAAACTCTATGCCAAGTATGCTAACAAAGGCCGAAAGGAAAAGATTTTCGAAGAAGGCGATTTGGTTTGGATACATTTGAGAAAGGAAAGATTTCCCAACGAAAGAAAGTCCAAGCTGATGCCCCGAATCGACGGTCCTTTCAAAGTCATCAAGAAACTTAACGACAATGCCTACCAGCTGGACCTCCAAGGTAAGTACAACGTAAGTTCAAGCTTCAACATAACTGATCTGGTTCCTTTTTGCGCAGATGAAACGGATTTGAGGTCAAATCCTTTTCAAGTGGGAGAGGATGATGAGATCCTAACCAGCAGCCGATTTGAGGAAGCTAAGGAAATAGAGGAGCAGCTTGAACCAGAGCTTAAGGGAGCTAAGGAGATGGAGGAGCAGCTTGAACCAGAGCTTAAGGAAGCTAAAGGAGAAGCTACAAAGCAACATGGACTTGAGGAAGCCAACGACAAAGATCTACATGTGCCCCTTGGTCCGATGACTCGATCCAAGCAAGCAAGATTCCATCAAGCATTCTACACTCTCTTACACCATATCCAGGGCCGACTTGAGTTTGCTAATCCAGTCACCTTGATTGTGATTCACGCCACTTAAGCATTCATCAAGAGGTGTGTGGACTTGTATTCTTTTTCCCTCCTCTTGGTTTTTATCCCAATGGGTTTTCCAAGAGGGTTTTTAATGAGGCCAGCCCACACCTCTTTATCATTTCCTCTTGATGAAACCAAGCCCACTCCATTCACTCAACATTCTCGCCACTTTGAAGTTGAAGAGTTTACTTGCATTAGTCTTTGTACACTTAATGATCAGCTTTGATTCATTAAGTATTATCTATTTTCTATGTATTTTAATTCTAGGTATCTGAAACTCTATAAGTACTTGTATTCTCTTTCTTTTCAGATTTATCAAACCTTTCTTATTCTCAATCTCTTTGAAACTGTTTGATCATGTTTGTTTAGTGTATTCGGACATATCCTTGCACTACAAACACCCCTGATAGTCTAAGAGTGATTCCGCAACTCTTAGAAGTTTCATTCAATCCATTTTCGTGGTTACTCATCCATCTGAACCGATCTGTTCCCCTTTTCACTCGCCAATCATCATCAAACCGGTTCATCGGAGGCTTTCCTTGCTTCAAAGACTTCACCTATCATTTGGAGGACATTCAGGGACGTGATCCTCCCCCAGGATCACATCACTGAGTACTGAGTAAAAACACATATATCAACCTATGATGCCTAAACAGAGCTAGAATAAAATATGACTGGTATTGGTTGTCACGAAAAATTACCCAGCCTATATACACTATTGATTTTGAATTATCTAACCAAGGGTCAGTCGCATTAGATAACCTTGAGATCATACCAATCTCTTCATAAAACCATACGAAAATAATAGCAAAAATGGGTATAAATACGATTTTATCAACTATCCATGAACTATGGTTTCCTAGGGGTTCAGTTGTTATTAAACATATTTCTCTTATCAGATTCTAGAACTCGCCACACAAATGGTTTTCCTTCTATAATAGGAGTGCTTCTGGCAGGCATGCTAACTATATGTTGTCCCCTCCGTGACTCAACGGGCGTGTAGGTGACGATGGGGACCTTCCATGCATTATTTCTTTGTGATCTTAATTCACAGCAGCTCCATGGCTTGGCTTGTTTGGCTGGCTGTGACACTAACTGCCCTCCTTAGCTAGTTCGGGAGATGATGCTGTGACTGTCGTCCGGACTCTCTCCTTAGATCAATATTAAGAATGAATCTAGATAGAAGAACCCTAGTTATTTATATCAAAGAGGAAGACAAATCTAACAAGCTAACATATTAAACCATAAACCCAACTAGAAAACTACTCAGACATAATCAAACAAACCAAAGCAAGAGATGATATGGAAAGCATAATTATAAACGAGTATTAAAAGGGTTTTAGGGATCTTCTCTGTAACAACAAAGTGTAAGAACTTCTCCCTTAATAGTATGAAAGCTAGGAATACGAGTTAACAAGAGATGAAGGAGGCAAGAGCCGACGGCATGACTTCTGGTCATGGAACTTCTTCTCTGGGTGTTAATTTCGCTCCCTTCCTTCTAAGTGTTTTAGAAGGAGTATATATAGTGTTTGGATCAGTCTAGGGTTAGCTTGAGACCCTCAAAGTCGGTTCTAGGTCAAATAAGTGAAGTACAGTCATTTTTGATCATTGGTGGTGCGATTTTAGGAGGCTCCAAAGACATAGAACATGGAATTGGCGATATCAAAGAAGAAGTGATCGAGCATGGAGCAAAGGATGCTTTGGAGGAGCTATTTGGAGCAAAGATTCGGTTCTGGACAAAGGAGTTTTCTCAAGAGTTTAGAGTTTCACTCCATCTAGTGAGGACTCAAAAGGATCACTCAAACATTTGAAGATTGTATTAGGTCCACATTGGTCATGGTACACGTTTGAGAAGGCTAGTTCATGACTATATGATCCACTCGCACTCTTTTTCCCTTATCTTGGTTTTGTCTCATTGGGTTTTCCGAGTAAGGTTTTTAATGAGGCTTGTGGCTCATATTCTTACCTTTACCATCTCTAGTCTGATCTACATAAGTCCCATTTAGAAGACATTTTGGGTCACCCTATCTCTTATCTTTTTCTCTTAATTGAATTCAAACTTTGTCTTTTAATTCTGCATGGTCTTTGCGTAAGTTTACGAGGCCTGTCTCGTAACCCTACGCCATAAATGTCTCTTCTTCTTCTCCTCTTGGTCTCCTTCTCTTTATATTCTGTCTCTGAAATCATTTCTAACTAATCAATATTTTTAATCAAAATTTTTTGTAAAATATAGATTATTGTTCTCGAGTTTATGTGATTTGATTTCGAAACTCTTAGTCTGATCAAGTGGTGTTTCCGCGACACTTTGTGGTGACATTTGATCCATTAAACCGCTATGTGCTCCGTAATTGGGTCTAGCATCATCCTATCCTGTTTTTAACATTTTGGTGATGATTTTGGGTGGTGATTCCTCACCGGAATTGCATCAGGTGGTATCAGACGACCATCAAAAAATTAAGTGGTTTCTATCTGATCTTGTTTTAATTTTCATAAACTATTAGCTTGTGATAAAATTTCTAAATTGGTTGCATCTGAACCTAAGACGAGTCTAGTATTTGTTAAAATTAAATCTGGAATTGTTTGAGTTGTTTTGATAATTTTTCGAGATTGATTTCGTCGAACAGTCACAATTAGGGTTCTTCAGTATATGAGGAGTCATTTTCGTGTTCTGTTTATTTGATCGTGATTTATTTCAAAAGAACTAGTTACTGGGTTTGTATTGTCTTGTTTTTCAGGAAGAGATGACCGATCATGATGAGGAAACACTACACAACCACGTCAAGCATTTGCAGCAACAAACGAACCAAGGATGAATGGGGAAATCAAACCACTTCGTCCAGGGCATATATCAGATCCTATCAGTGAGATTAGAGGACGACCCAGAAGAGAGTCACTTATATCTATAAGAGCTTTGAGCATTCAATCCAAGGCTGAGGAGCAAGGGCAAAGAGAAAACTTATTCTACACGTGATGTCATGTAAATGGAAAGTTGTGCAGTCTCATAATTGATGGAGGAAGTTGTGCCAATGTAGCAAGTGAAACAATGGTTACGAGATTAGAAGTCAAGGATCATCAAGAACCCTACGATATACACTGGCTCAATGAGAGTGGAGAAATGAAAGTTACGAAATAAGTGGTGGTGCCTCTTAGCATTAAAAGATATGAAGACAAAGTTTTGTGCGATGTGCTACCAATGGAATCAGGTCATATACTCCGTGGAAGACCATGGCAATTTCACAGGAGGGTTCAGCATGATTGTTTTACAAACCGCTTTTCATTTGAGTATAAAGGAAGAAAGAACATGCTAGCACTGATGAAACCTCAAGAAGTTTATCAAGATCAAGTCCATTTGAAGACTAGAGCTGAGACCATAGCTAATAAAGAGAGTGAGAATATCATCAACAGCATCTTGAACAAGGAAGAACCACCTCAACAAGCTCTACAAGCTCCAAGCTGAGAATCGCCTAGAGAAGCAACAACACGTGCTTTAGGAGGATTCACTCAGGCCAAAGCAGTTCTGGTCCACAATCAATTATGTAGATCTGGTCACAGTTTTGAGACTAGTGAGAAATCACCAGATTCTTCATGATGAGGACATCAGAATCATGCTAGAACAGGAGCCAATCAAACCAGCTGGAATCAAGCAACCTGATGAGAAGACATGTCGTACCGGAGATAAGGAACGAAGAGGTGCATGTTCCAGATCAAGTCCTACTGGAGCATACGAGCTACATTTGAAGAATAACTTGCACATCACATATTGTAAAGAGAATGATAGAGCCAGAACCCAATTCGATCGACCATATATGGAGTTAGAACATAGACACCTCACCGGAACCATCACCAAGCCATGGGAGCTTCCCCTAGAAGAATCAACTCATGCTTTTCACCTCAGAATCTATATTCACTCACAAACAACTTATTTATATGACTTTGATCAAGCCAGAATGCATGAAGGCCGAACTAGAATCAAAGAGGGTCAAGAACCTCACTCGGAACCAAGAATCTAAGATAAACATGTTCCAGATCATCTTTTACTCGAGCTTTCAGCCACTCCTCGAGTTTTCATCAGGAAACCACATATAAGGGAAGTTATGATCGAATAAAACCACCTCATGACCGAGCTAATTCAGGAGTTGGTACCTATGCTCCTACTTTATCGTAAGCCTCGTAACAAAGTGGATATCGACTTTCTGCTGTTTCATATCAATCTTAAGAAGACTACAAGTTGTTTTAGAGTTGGCAAAATGACACCACATCTATTTGGAACCATGCGCTTCTAAATCCCAACAGCCATATTCCATTCAGCTTTTGTGTGTTTTGGAGACCTTACAGGACCACCAGAGACTTCAAAGAACATGTAAATTCCTCCCCAAGTTGACCAGATACAAGCCTTATTTGCAGTGATTTCGTCATTTAAGCTCTACCGGCTCTATTTCTTCAATTAATGCGATTTGTTTCATTTACTTAGGCTTATAGCCATTGTACTACCCTATAAAATCAGAGCTCGAGTCTCTTTGTAAAGCACCTTTAAACGATATTTTTTAGTTCATAAGAAAAACAATTTTTCTTCTCTTTCACAAAGTTGTGAATTCTTTGTGTGTCCTTTCATTACTTCTTATTTAAGTGATTCATCTAACTAGTCTTGTTCATTGATTGAGAGAGTCAATCAACTCACCCCATCTCTATCTTTTTCACCTCCAGCTCAAGCTAGGTTTTTGGAATCCTTTGATCATCAAGTGATCAAACTCGGTGTGATTCTGAGGGCTATATCATCTGGTAACCGAAATTCAAAAGCTCCTACCCCTCAGGTTGTGTTCATCCAACCTTTATCCCTTTTCGATTACCTATTTTATTTGTTTCGATTTCTTAATTTTTCAAACAAAAAAACCATACAAAAATTATTTCTTGCTTTGTTCTTGTTTTGCTTCAGTACCATTTATAAAACCAAAACAAAAAATTATTTGCTTCATTTTGTTATTTGTTTTGAATTTATCAAAGAAAACCCCTTAAAATCAATTTTTGTCAGTTTTGTTGTTTCAATTTTATAAAATCCGTAAAAACTCATAAAATGAATTTTTTTGGTTTTTAGTTTTTTAAACCTTAGAAAACCCAGAAAAATTGTCGTTCTTAATTTAGTAGTTTTTTTGCTATTTTAATCAAAAGAAATCTCAAACAGCAGAATTCTATCGCTTTATTTTTTTGAGTTCTTTCCTTTTTCTGATTTAACCTAAGTCGTCTTCTCTTTTCTCTCTTTCGTTTGCGAGAAAACCTTTAAGGAGAACCATCATGGATTCAGAGGCTGATAGAGAGGACGAAAGGAGTGAGTTTAACACCTCTGAGATTTATTGGAATGAAAAACAAGACCTCTCAGGGAGTGAAGAAGAATAAAACGACAACAATTTGTGGAAAGGAGGTGCTGATTCTGAATTCAGTACTGGAGAAGCCTATGAACGTGACGAAGAACACTGGGATGATGAGACAGAGTCAGATAGTTCGTTTAATGAAGTAGAAAACCCTGAAGACACTAGCTCTCAAATCAGTTTAGAGGAAGAAACTGATGCGTGTGATGAAGAAGATTCAGATAGCGAGTTTGATAAGGAAGAAAACCATGAAGAGATTGATTCAGAACGTGAAGAAGATATTAAACCATGGTGTAAATGCCTTATTCAGATCATGAGGAAGAACACCAAGAAGAAATTAACTCTCAATACTCCCTAGAAATTGCTGAAGAGAAAGAAGTCGAAGAAGAGGCTGGAAGAGATGATTTTGGAGAAGCCTATATCGAAGAGGATGAAGACATAACTGAGGAGCCTCGGTACATTCAGTTCTCAGGTGATGAACAGGGACCAGAAGCTTACTTACGTTGGGAGGAAGACATGGAGTATTGGCTTCGGTCCCAGAATATTCCAAATGAGAAGAAACTTTCCCACACTTTAGACACACTTATTGGAGAAGCTCAAACATGGTGGATATGAGAAATAATCCAGTCATTAATTGGGGTAATCGTAAGCAGTGAATCTACAAAGAGTTTGCACAAAATTCTCTTAACAAAAGTTACATTCCCAAGAGGCTTATGTTCCAAACAACTCCAAATAGCTGGATGTCAACACCAAAGGGCGATCGCGGTCCCGAGGCAAGGAAAACGTTTCCACCTGTTCTAAAGGAAAAGACTGAGTCCCATACAATAACTCAAGCAAAAGAGGAGAAGCCAAAACCAAAACCGCAAGCTTAAGCTCCAAAAACAGATCAGAGTTTAATGCTTGAACAACACCTTGACCCAAAGCAATGTAAGTCTTCTAAGCTATCTAAATCAAAAGAAATAATTTGTTATAGATGCCATCAAGGAGGAAACTTTGTGGCTAACTGCCCCAGTAGACAATTAGACAAATCCACATCCCTAATGTCAAAACAGGAATTAAGTGTTATTCAAACATGTATTGAAAATTCCAGTTCTAAGATAATGCTCTTGTCTATGCCAAAGTTTGTTCCTACAGGTCTAATCATGGAGCAAGAAGTTAAAGAAGTGGTAAGAAGCTTGGAACTTGAAGAATAATACCGTAGAAAAATATTTCAAATCCAAGTAAATCATAATTACGAGTATAATAAGTATTTTAAAAATATTATGTTAACTCGTACTCTAAAGTATACAACTTTGAGTACCAATATTAAAAAGATAATGCACTTGATTTTCCTTTAAATGTCAAAGAAAGGACAGGTACCCTACGCATGCACAACAGCCGAAAAGAAGAGCCACCGGATCCAACACCACTCCCATGTACTGTGTTGCATTAGAAACTCGAAAGGGACCATACTCAGGTAAGTAACGCCCTAATTAGTTTTATATCTAATGATTCTGTAAGTGTGATAACAGGCCTGTTTAGTTTAGAAGAGCTTGATAAAAACATTGCTGCCTCATGGAAACATTTTGTTCAGAATAATTGTTTTATTACTAAAGTAGAACCTGAGCAAAAATCTATATTGAATCAACCATGTTTACCTGTTTATAATAATTCCACGACTTCATTAGTAAACTTTTTTTTTTTTTTGCCAAAAGCGTTGGGAGTATTGCAGGAACTAAAGGGGAGCCACAGGATGTAAAAATTCAAACCCAATTCCGAGGAAGAACCTGGTCAAGATAGAGGATTAGTCCATGATATACAGCTCAAAGGGGAACTACCAGATGCACCACGCATCAAAAAACCATAACCATACCGAGGTAAGAATATAAACTCTCAAAGAAGGAAGATAGGTAACTTGGTCTCTCTTAGACAATATTGTATAGTTTTGAGGTTGAAACTTTTACAAGGGGAATGGTATGATGAGGACATCAGAATCATGCTAGACCAGGAGCCACCAGCTGGAATCAAGCAACCTGAAGACAAGACATGTCGTACCGGAGATGAGGAACGAAGAGCCAGATCAAGTTCTACTCGAGCATACGAGCTACCATTAAGAATAACTTGCACGTGACCTTTTGTAAAGAGGATGATCGAGCCAGAACCCAATTCGATCGACCATATATGGAGTTAGAACACATACACCTCACCGGAGCCGTCACCAAGACATGGAAGCTTCCCCTAGAAGAATCAACTCGTTCTTTTCACCTCAGAATCTATATTCACTGGGAAACAACTTAGTTATAAGACTTTGATCGAGCCAGAATGCATGAAGACCGAACTAGAATAAAAAAGGGTCAAGAAACCTCACTCGGAACCGAGAATCTAAGAGAAACATGTTCCAGATCATGTTTCACTCGAGCTTTCAGCCTCTCCTCTAGTTTTCATCAGGAAACTACATATAAGGAAAGTTCTGATCGAATAACACCACATCTTGACCAAGCTAATTCAGGAATTGGTACAGATGCTCCTATTTTACCTTATAACGGCGATCAAAGTACAAGCTAAGTAGTGACAAAAATCATACTATCAATTTGGCGCTGTTGCCGTTTGGGTGTTGTTTCTTACAATTAGGAATTCATATCTTTTACGATCAAGTTCTTTTACACCATACTTGGATACTTACCTAGTGTTCCTGTAACACCCCTATCCGTAAAATCTGCCCTAACAATGGTGTTAACCGGTAGACCTCAAAAATTTTCTCGATAATTCTCTAAGTCTCAAACGAGGTTTCCGGATTTCCTCAAATTCAAAGTTATATGCATAGCGGAACTACAACACTTAAGTCATGCAAGCGAGTCTCAAAATTTCTCAAATAAATTCCATTCAACTAACCAAATCTCAACAAAAGAATTCCTCAATAATTCAATAACTCAAATATCTCAAATATTCGCTAACATGTTAAGCAACTAAACATCAAACTCAAAGCACAAAATAATAAAATCAACTAAACTCAAACTCCCAATAAAACCATCCGTCCCATCAAACGCCTCCAGGTCCCACGAGCTCCTCCTTAATCTTTATTACCTGCATCAACGAGTGGATGCGTAAACAACAAAAGTTGCCTAGTGAAGCGATCGTCCCGTCTAACCGGTTTAACGTATCAAATAAGGTTCAATTACATGCGATTAATTATGTCAATATTATTGTAAAGCAATGGTTCCCTCAAACGCATATGCCAAAGCACATACAACACAACAAATGGAACCCAAACTGTCAAGACATCAAACGCAATACCAATAACACAACAAAACAACCACACAAACAAACTGTCTCAAATACACCAACCACGGTCACGCACTCACCTTAATATCTCAGAGGCTTTTGATTAACCTACAGACACATAAAATTAATCAATACAACTGTCTAACCAACACCCCAACAAAATACATACTCACAATCACAAAAACCCTTACCAATTCGGGTCCGCGTGAGCTATGCTAACCAAAACCCCAAACTGCTCAAGCTTC
Source organism: Cardamine occulta (assembly GCA_028015245.1). NCBI lineage: Eukaryota > Viridiplantae > Streptophyta > Magnoliopsida > Brassicales > Brassicaceae > Cardamine > Cardamine occulta. The sequence continues at coordinate 8,002,449 of CM051378.1, read as the reverse complement.
TCTAAGATCTCTGCCACAGAACCATCAAACATCTTTAATAACCCAAAAATATCGGACCAAAACGCTGGATTTACGATGAAATTCGCTTACCAATCGACAAACTATCGGATGACCGGTAAAGCTCTAAGGGTTCACGAACAACTCCTCAAAAAGATCGACAACTGGCAGATTTTCTGTGATAGATCATCATTAATACCTTAATAACGAGATCTAATTGGAACAGAATCACAAAAATCACAAAGGAATCGCTTACCCCTTCACGAACCTTGATTCTCGGCCAAAATCTCCAAAACTCGAAGCTCTAGGGTTCTTAGCTCTGGCTGCGCAAAATCTCTGTGTTATGCGACTCTAAAACCCTCAAAACTCTTATAATAATCGTCCCTTAAGTTTAATCCACGAATTGGACCTCGGTCCTTAAGAAAAACCCACTAAAAACTCACAAATAATGGCCCATCTTCATAATATGACTCGGCCCTTCACACCACCTCTTTATTCCATCCTTCGAATATATTTCACGAGTTTGGGTCTTGACAAAACTCGATTTGACTGAACCAATCAAATTTGGGTCACAAACCACCTTAATCCGCATATTCGGTTCCATAACCAACCCAAAATATCAAAATCTCCTTAAACCGATTCCAGCTCATTCGATTATCATTAATTCCCAAAATATTAGGATTGATCGAAACAGAAGTTGATTTGACCGAGCCAATTGGTCCAAGCCCAACAATTTCCCCTATTTGGTTTGTAATCCTTCTTTAATGAATCCTGGTCCAATCAGGATTTCTAGATGGCCCAGCCAAATTCCACCTCGACCCAACTTAAACATTTTCCAAAATAATTCAACCCTGACTTCCCCAGCCTGAGTCGACCATTTTCATTTTTCGGACAAAAGTTGTCCTAAATCGGACCAAACCGGTCCGGACATGACCAAACCTCATTTTTCCGACCATACTTGTCCATTTCCAGACCAAACATGTCCATTTCCAGACCAAACTCCATTTTCTGACCAAACATGTTTTCCCGAACACACATGTCCGAACGACCGAATCTGTCCGAATGACAAAACCTCGGACTTTCTCGACTGACCGTAACATTGCCCGTACCGAGACTCCATTGCCCGGAACACGGGTGTTACAATTCTCCCCCACTTCAATTGGATTCGTCCTCAGATCCATCGTCTTTCTTGGTTTTTACTTCTTAAAATGGACTTTCATAACCTCTTCCGATTCCCACGTGACTTCCTCCTCTCCGTCACTATCCCAAACAACATTCAACATCCTAATGGACTTTTTCTTTACAACCTTATTCTTTTTGCCTATCACCTTGACCGGCCTACCCGCAACACTCATATTCAGCTGTAAGTATGAAGGTACACCAGGCAAAACTGTGTCCCTAGAGGTTATGCACTTCTTTAGCATAGAAACATGAAACACCTTATGAAATGCAAACATTGTCGGAGGCAATTCCAACTTATAGGCAACCGGTCCGATCCTTTCCAGAATCTTATACGGTCCTATATACCTCGGTGACAACTTAGAACTCATCAATGCCGGATCTTTCCCCTTATATGTGATCATCTTTAGATACACTAGATCCCGTACGGCAAACTCCAAATCTCTACGATGCTCTCCGCATAACTCTTTTGTCTATCCTGAGACTCTTTCATTTTAGCTTTCACAACTTTGATTCTCTCGGTGGTCTCTTGAACAAAATCTCGACCCAAAATGCTACGCTCCCCCACTTGGGTCCAACATACGGGTGTACGACAAGACCGTCCGTATAAGGCCTCGAACGGTGATATACCAATGCTTGCATGATAACTATTGTTGTATGCAAACTCTGCCAAACTCAAATGGTCTATCCACCTTTCACCCCAATCCAAAACACATGCCCGCAACATGTCCTCTAGCGTTTGTATGGTACGCTCGGACTGACCATCGGTCTGCGGATGATGTGCGGTACTCATGTGCACTTTTGTGCCAAACTTCTTCTGAAGCTCTCTCCAAAACTTACCAGCAAACTTAGAATCTTGATCAGACACTATACTAGCCGGTACCCCATGTAACCGTACCATCTCTTTAACATGCAACTCGGCTAACCTTTCCGCACTATCATTTTTACACATTGGAAGGAAATGTGCAGCCTTAGTCAATCGATCCACGATTACCCAAATCACATTTTTCTTCTCACACACCGGCAATCCGGTCACAAAATCCATGGTGATCCGATCCCACTTCCATTCGGGAATTGGTAAACTTCTCAACAACCCACCCCGAACTTGGTGTTCCACCTTAACTTGCTGACAAATGGGGCAACTTGCCACTCAACCTGCAACATCCCATTTCATACCATTCCAATGGTAATAACGCTTAAGGTCGTGATACATCTTGGTGGTACCCGGATGTATCGACAACTTGGACTGATGTGCTTCCTTTAAAATTTCTTTCCTTAAACTCTTATCATTAGGAACACACACCCGACCATTAACCAAAATTGTACCATTGCTCGAAGTTTGATACTCCGTCTTATCATTCTGTGCCACTCCTACTAAGTGAGCATCCTTCCCTTGGGCAATCCGTACCCGGGTCAATAGATCGGCTTGATCCGCAGCTCCTAAACCCAATGGTTCTGTCTCATCCGTTAAGACGTTCAATCTCAAAGAGCCAATCATACCAATAAGACCTTCCATGTCCTTCTAGGTATCTCTCACAACTCTTTTTCTACTCAAAGCATCAGCCACTAAATTAGCCTTACCAGGATGGTAAGCTATTTCCAAGTCATAATCAGCCACAAACTCCATCTATCTCCTTTGCCTAAGATTCAATTCGGGCTGAGTGAAGATGTACTTCAAACTCTTATGGTCAGTGAATACTTGCACCTTTTCCCCATACAAATATGATCTCGAAATCTTAAGTGCAAATATCACCGCGGCCATTTCCAAATCATGGGTGGGATAGTTACCTTCATGCTTTTTCAATTGCCAAGAAGCATAAGCTATCACTTTGTCCTTTTGCATCAGAACACACCCAAGCCAGATTCTAGATGCATCCGTATAAACTACATACGGTACACCCGGTTCAGGTAATGCCAACACCGGCGTATTGGTAAGCATCTCCTTAAGCTTACAAAAACCCAACACACACTCCTCGGACCAAACCCAACTCACACTCCTCAGACCAAAGCTTACAAGTACATCCTTCCCGGTAAGCTTGGTCAACGAGTTATCCATACGCGCAAAACCTTTCACAAACCTTCTATTATACCCAGCTAATCCTAAGAAACTTCGGATTTCGGTAGCATTTCGTGGCCTTGGCTAATCCTTTGCCCGAGACCACATGACCCAAAAACCCAATCTCCCTTTGCCAAAAACTACACTTACTCAATTTGGCAAACAACTTATGCTCACGGAGCTTACTCATCACAACCCTTAAGTGATGCTCGTGGTCCTCACGAGTCTTGGAATAAACCAAAATGTCATCAATGAATACTATCACAAACTCATCTAAGTATTCCCGGAACACATTGTTCATCAACTTCATAAATGCTGCTGGGGCATTTGTCAACCCAAACGGCATGACCACAAACTCAAAATGCCCATAACGCATCCTAAAAGCTATCTTCCGCACATCCGCTTCATCAATTGGAATTTGATGATAACCCGATGCCAAATCAATCTTGGAAAACGATGTGGCTCCCCGTAACTGGTCCAACAATTCATCAATCCTTGGCAATGGGTACCTATTCTTCACCGTCACCCTATTCAATCCACGGTAATCAATGCAAAGTCGAAAGGTTCCATCCTTCTTCTTTACAAACAATACCGGAGCTCCCCACGGTGAACTACTAGCTCTTATGAATCCCTTTTCCATAAGTTCACCCAACTGCTTCTTAAGCTCAGCCATCTCAGCAGGTGCCATCCTATACGGCGCCTTAGAAATTGGAGCTATACCGGGCTCATGCTCAATTGTAAATGGATCCGACCTTGACGGTGGCAATCCGGTTATCTCACGAAACACATCTTTAAAATCTTGGACAACCAGAATGTCCTCCAACTCCAACTCACTACCCTCCTTCACCGTAGTGATAGTAGCCAAATACGCCTCACATCCTCTCTTTAACAAACGCTCCACTTGAATGGCCGATACAATCAAACTTCCTGACGTCGGTCTAACACCTTGGTAAACCAACATCCGTTTTCCCATTTCAATGTTCACCCTTCCCCGATGACAATCCAAGTGAGCCTTGTACTTCCCGAGCCAATCCATGCCTAGAATCACGTCGTATGTTTCCACTGGACAGATCACTAGGTCGGCTCGCATATCTACTCCCCCAATCCAAGTAGGCACGTCTCTGACCCTTCCTAAGGTCCTCATGAGTTGCCCACCGGCTGCCCTAACCCATCCTTGATGGCCTCCCGGTTCCTTCCGGAAACCGCCTCTACCGATCATCTCTGGTTTCACGAAACAATGCGAAGCTCCCGAGTCAAACAAAACATGGGTCTCTATTCCACCTATACTCAATGTCCCTACACGAAATTCCTTAACTCTAAGGACCCAAACAAAACAAAACCCCAAATGCACACAGCCAAACATTTTATTTACGGAAGAATTCACAAAGTCAAGTTTTCCCGGAACTTACCAGTGATCGGACGAGAAGTGCTCGGATCATTGGTTCCATCCGCCAACGAGTACACATGGTGCACACCTGCTTGCTTCTTAGGAGGTGGTGGTATTGCTAGCTCCCGCCCTTGATCCTGCTTTGCTGCCAACTTCGGACACTGATTCTTAAAGTGCCCCGGTTCCTTACAATAGTTACATGTCCTTTCAACCTCTGGTTTGGGACAATTGGCGATACTATGATCCTTACTACCACACCTGAAGCAACCTCCACTCGAGTATCCAGATCCACTCTCACCACTTGGCTTACTAGCACCCGTGGCTTCCCACTTTCTCTTTTGTCCGGAAACATTACCAGAATTATTACCAAACGAACCACTTTGAGACTTGCGGTTATCCGCTGTCTTTGCTTGCTTCTTACTATCCTCAGCAATCATCCCAGATTCTATCACAGCCGCCTTCTCCGCAAGGTCAGCCATGGACCTATAGTCCCGCATCAAACACCGATTATGCAATTTCAACCGCATACCACGCATGAACCTACGGATCTGAACCCATTCATCCTCCAAATCTCTCCTAGCATAACGTTTAAGGCTATTAAACTCAGCCTCGTACTCTCTCACAGACTTGGACCCTTGCTTTAAATCCAGAAATTGACTCTCCAATCGGTCCAAGGCTTCTTGCGGAAAGTACTTAGTATTGAACTCTTCCCGAAATTCTTCCCAAGTTCTCACCAACCTACCACGGCGGGTAGTCACACCTTCCCACCAAGTGTGGGCTTCACCTTCCAAAAAGTGAACTCCCAGATCCACCTTATATTGTTCCGGACACCTTACCGAAGCAAAATTTCTTTCCACATGGCTTCTCCATTCATCGGCATCAGCCGGTTTAACACCACCCGAAAAATACCGAGTACCCATCTTTTGCATATGCTCCATCACCTTAAGGTACAGTGGCACACGCGGCTCCACATTCACATTCCCCACACCTTCCACGGGAATATCAACCCGAACATCAGCGTGCACACCATTGGCTCCGGGCAACCCATTGCCCACCCCAATACTATTCACACTGTTCCTATGCGTGTTTCTGGTTTTACGAACCATCTGCATAACCCAAACCCAAAACTAAGTTCACACAAACTTAGCCAACATGATATGATTATGGCCAGCAAGGAGGAGGAACCTATGCAGCATGGAGACGACAAAGAGGAGCAAAGGCAGCAGCTTGAACCGGAGCTACAAGGAGCTAAAGATTTATGCATTTCTCCGGGTCCTATCACTCGGTCTAAACAAGAGAAGCCCAAGACCACTTTGCAACATCTCCTCAACACCATCTCGGGCAGTTTGGTGTGTGCTAATCCAGCCACATTGGTTGTGATCCAAGCCACCTAAACATTTATCAAGAGAGGTGATATGATTTACACTCGTTTTCCCTTCATTTGGTTTTGTCCCATTGGGTTTTCCAAATAAGGTTTTTAATGAGGTAAGCCATATCACTCACTCATCAGCCTCTTGATAAAGCTTAAGCCCACCTCTATCTCTTATCCAAGTGAAGCAGCCCAAGTCCAATAAGAAGATTCAGCCGAAAATCTCAAGACTTGAAGAGTTATTTTCTTTGTCAAACTTTGGTTTTAATGCTTTGTAATTCTCGAGATTTCCCTTTACTCCTTGGCTAATTTAAACTCTTGTAATGCTTCATTTGTGAGTTATCAAACATCTTTTCATATTCTAAAATTCTCTGAAACTTGTTTGTTCATCCTTGCTTAAAGTGATCGGATCTTCATCCTCACACCAAGTAAGCCGAAAGTCTTAGGATCTTTCACACTCCTAGGAAGTTTCATTTCGATCCACCCCTTGTTCACCGCGTCTAGGGTCTTCACCCACGTCCAGAGCAAGCCTGAAAGTCCGAAGGTGCTCCATCCCCTTTGGAAGTTTCGCATCAATCCCCCAAGACTCATCGGATCCAATCATTGTTCTTTATCTTTCATCTCTTCCGCATCACTCACCTTGTCACCAATCCTCACAACCTCTTGGAGAGCATTCAGGGACTTGATCCTCACCTAGGATCATATCAAGTGGTATCAGAGCTGACTCCACGCCAGGTTGTATCTCTTCCGATCTGTTATACCTTTTCACATTCCGATCTGTTTTGTCTGCTGACTGTTGGAATTTTCATAAATTCATCTTGTCTGATAAAATCGTGAGATCTGTTGAATATGCTTCAAAAAAGAGTCTAGTATTTGTTAAAATTGATTCTAGAGTTTTTGAACATGTTTTGTTAATTTTCCGAAGCTGATTTCGTCGAACAGTCACATTTAGAGGTTATCAGAATTTGAACAGTTATTTTCGTGTAACTTGCTAGAATTGTTTAAAATCATTGGTTAATCCTAAAATCGTGAAATTTATTGCATTGAAACCATGATTGAGTCTAGTATTTGTTAAAATTGTCTCTGGAATTTTGGAACGTAATTTGACATTTTATTCTGATTGATCAAGTCAAACTGTCGATTAGGGTTTCTTGCCAAGATAAGTTTTGTTTCTCTTGTTGTGTTGAGCATTTTTACTTGTTACTTGTTTGAATCTGAACAGGTACCATGGTGGGAACCAGCAATGGTGAAGAGGAATTGTCAAACTCCAACATAGAACTCCTTGATTCCTTAAGAGCTATAATGGACGAAGGTATGGCAACCATGAGAGCTGAATTAGAAAAATCAAGAAGAGCACGGAAGGAACAAGAGCTTAAACCAAAGCCACCAGACAACACATTGAGAACAACTTGGAGCAGCCCACATAAAATCTCTCTTACTTCAAAATCCAAATATGTGCTTTGTTCTGAATATCATTCGGCTAATGAACTCTTTAAATTTTCAGGAAAAAGAAGCTACCTAGAGTGGGAAACAAATATGGAAGATTGGTTTTACTATAACCACATCCCAAGAGAAAAGAGGATAGCTCATGCAATTCGCCAACTCACAGGAGAAGCTTATCAATGGTGGATACGAAAGGTTGATGATCGCTGGAATTACAAGGAGCCCCCTATCACCTCGTGGAGAAATCTTAAGGAACTAATGAGGAATAAGTATGCACCAAGTGGTTTAGTTCCAAAAGAAGCTTACAGTCCTCAGCCAAAGGAAGTATCCAAGAATGTTCTAAATGAGAAAATGAAGGCTAATGTAACCTCTCAACCAAAGAAGGTCGCGGAACAAGTCGTGGTTCACAAGCAAAGCCTAAATCCATCAATTGAAACAAGCAATGAACATCCAAAGAAATGTAAGTCTTCTGATCTTTCAAAATCCAAGGAAGTTATTTGTTATAACTCTCGTAAGAAAGAACATTTTTTCAACACTTGCCCGGAAAAACAAGAGCCGAATATCTCTTCATTAGGATCAAAACTGAGTTCACCAAATTCAAATGGTGGGGTAGTTAATCAAAGTTTAAAAACTTCCAGTTCTTGTATGATGCACTTGGTCTTGTCAAAGGATGATGATTCAGGTCATACTCTGGAGCATAAGGATGACAAAGCTGAAGGAAACATAAAAGAGAAGAATCCATATTCAGTGTCAACCACTTCAAAAGCTTGCCAAGATAACAAGACTGAGCGAAATGACTATGAAAACTGTTTGGTGACTAGACCATATCCAACACCGGCTGGCTGTGTTTCAAATTTCACCATCTTCAAAGCTGAAAAGTTACCAAAAATCTTACATGGTACTAAGGTAAGTTTAGCTAGCGAGTCTGTTCGATACTGGAATAATTCTACATTCACTCGTAGCATCAAACAACCTATTTTGAATATTAAAATTTCAAGTATAATGCACTTGATTTTTCCTTTAAGTGCCAAGGAAGATGCAGGTACCTTAGATGTGCGCGAAGACCTAAAAGAAAACACCTCGACATGGAGCTTAACAACGGAGCAAACGGAGAAAGTAATAAAGTGCAATGACATGCCATCAAACTCAGAGCTCTTGACGTGTTTTCCTGCCAATAAACAAAGAGAGGATGTCACCAATCTCATAGTGATCAAAGAGAAACCACCCGATGCTCAGTCACCAATTCAAACCCGAGGTAACTATCTAGACTCGCAAAAAAGAATGAGAGCTAACCTTCTTTCTCTTGGTGCAGATTGTACAATTTTGAGGTCACAACTTTGTCAAAGAATAGGGTATGATACATCCATCCCAACCACACCATCCCATGAGCAAACCAATCTAGCTGTCGCATGTGTCAAACTGGATCCAAAATCACTTCCATTTGCCGTTACAATTACATGCACCGAATACAGCAAGGACCTTCTTCAGGTAAGTAACTCTTTAACTCAATTTGATTTTCATGATTCCAAGGTTGTGAGTAAGAGTTTATCATCTCCAGAAACTATTAAGAAAAAGTTAGGTGTAATCAAAGAATATTCGGAACCAAACTCTTGTCTTAGGACGCAAATAAAAGAGGAGCATGATAAAGAAAATTATGGGGTCCGAAATGAAACTTGTGTACTTGTTTATCGTGACTCTACGACTGTGATAATACGCTTGCTCTTTGCCAAAGGTGTTGAAAACATTGCAGGTCTAAGAGAGGAGCCACCAGACTTAGAAGTTCTCTTGACCCATTTCTTTGTGAGGACTGGAATTGGAGTTGTCTTGAGACAGGAGTTGAACACCTTTCAAAGCTATCAAGACACGGAGCATGGAGCTTTGCCCAGAAGGAAACTCCAAGAATTATCGCCGACCATCTCCGAGGATATGTTCCAAACTGGTCCAATTTTCGATTTTCTTGTCACTAACCTCGCACCGGGGCTGCCGAGAGCACCCGTTGAAGCATTTCCTTATGATATTGGAAACAAGATATGTAAGGAAATTGTTGTGCCTAATGCAACAATTCAAAGGTATGCATTTCTTTTTGTTCCTAAATCTAAGTTGCTAGAATATGAACACATCAAAGAGATTTATATGTCAACTGTTGATTTTAAAGATGTGATTCATTATTGTGAGAAATTTGAGCATACAAAGAATTGTAGGCATGGTGGATTTCTGTTTGATAAAACGTATGAACCTAGTATAAATCTTGTGCTGGTAGATAGACTCTCTAGGATAACACACTGCACTTCATATCCTAACACTAGAGAGGCTTTTTCTGTTTCGAGACCATTCACTGAAAGTTTCGACATTCTGGTCCATAACAAATTACTTATTGAATCAAAGGATGATACCCTTTGCACCTATGATCTCTTGTTTCGTGTTTTTGTTGAAAGTGCACAGGATAAACAAGCTGAAGAAATGAAAGCTCATACACCAGAGACATGGTTAATTTACTTGTGGCTAATGCGGTTTACTGTCCAAGTTGATTATGACCCGTTGAAACAATGGATAAAGGAACAGCGAGCAAACATTGAGGTGAATTCTTTTGGCATTCGAAAAGGTAATGAAATTATTGTGTATGATGCAATAATTCCAAGGTACGTGTTTCTTTTTGCTCATGAAGCTAGGTTTGAACCTAATAGAAATTGTGGAGGATTTTTGTTTGATAAAATGTGTGAACCTAATAGAAATTTTGTGCTCATAGATATTGCTAAATTCTCTAATTTTGCTAGTGCTTCACCCAATGCTGAATTATTCTTTGGAGAAATTGTTTATTATGATAGCATTTTGAATTTTAATAAACACTTAGATGATCATATTGAACCTTTGAAATCTGTTTTAGATGATCTAAGTAATAAATTGTGTGCTAGTCGGAATGACTATATTCTTTGCACCTATGATCTCTTGTCTCGAGTCTTTGTTGCGAGGATACAGGATATACAGGATGGAGAGCTAAATTTTAATGCACCTAGGATGTGGCTCTACCATGTTTGGCTTAAGAAAAATGTTGTTCAAATTGTTCTTAAACCAAAGGAGCGTTTGCTAGACATAGAGCATCAAAAGCCAGCAAACGAAGAGGAGAATATTAAGAACTTTGAGATTGGTTACCAGTTTTGGATTTGTATGAAGGAGAAACGTTTTGCAGCCCAAGAGGAGTTCAAACTAATGCAAGAAGGATATTGTTCACTTCGAGTCATATAACAGATCCATTCCTACAAAATCTGCTTGCAAGGTGAGTATATTCCGACTTACTTCAAATATTCTAATTTAATCTTTTTCCTTGCAGATTGTTCGGATTTGAGGTCAAATCCTTTTCAAGTGGGAGAGGATGATATAATTATGGCCAGCAAGGAGGAGGAACCTATGCAGCATGGAGACGACAAAGAGGAGCAAAGGCAGCAGCTTGAACCGCAGCTAAAAGGAGCTAAAGATTTATGCATTTCTCCGGGTCCTATCACTCGGTCTAAACAAGAGAAGCCCAAGACCACTTTGCAACATCTCCTCAACACCATCTCGGGCAGTTTGGTGTGTGCTAATCCAGCCACATTGGTTGTGATCCAAGCCACCTAAACATTTATCAAGAGAGGTGATATGATTTACACTCTTTTTCCCTTCATTTGGTTTTGTCCCATTGGGTTTTCCAAATAAGGTTTTTAATGAGGTAAGCCATATCACTCACTCATCAGCCTCTTGATAAAGCTTAAGCCCACCTCTATCTCTTATCCAAGTGAAGCAGCCCAAGTCCAATAAGAAGATTCAGCCGAAAATCTCAAGACTTGAAGAGTTATTTTCTTTGTCAAACTTTGGTTTTAATGCTTTGTAATTCTCGAGATTTCCCTTTACTCCTTGGCTGATTTAAACTCTTGTAATGCTTCATTTGTGAGTTATCAAACATCTTTTCATATTCTAAAATTCTCTGAAACTTGTTTGTTCATCCTTGCTTAAAGTGATCGGATCTTCATCCTCACACCAAGTATTAGGATTGATCGAAACAGAAGTTGATTTGACCGAGCCAATTGGTCCAAGCCCAATAATTTCCCCTATTTGGTCTGTAATCCTTCTTTAATGAATCCTGGTCCAATCAGGATTTCTAGATGGCCCAGCCAAATTCCACCTCGACCCAACTTAATCATTTTCCAAAATAATTCAACCCTGACTTCCCCAGCCTGAGCCGACCATTTTCATTTTTCGGACAAAAGTTATCCTAAATCAGACCAAACCTGTCCGGATCCGACCAGAACTGTCCGAACATGACCAAACCTCATTTTTCCGACCATAATTGTCCATTTCCAGACCAAACATGTCCATTTCCAGACCAAACTTCATTTTCCGACCAAACATGTTTTTCCGAACACACATGTCCGAACGACTGAATCTGTCCGAATGACAAAACCTTGGACTTTCTCGACTGACCGTAACATTGCCCGTACCGAGACTCCATTGCCCGGAACACGGGTGTTACAGTTCCCTTCCTTGTCTTTGCATCACAAGTACCTGTAAGCGTAAACAGGCATACTCGATCAACAAACGCGCACTGCACAATTCGAGTTTGCCTCCCCACGATCCAAATCACCTCACTCGACTGACAGACTTGACTACCCAGTTCGAGTCAGTCATCCAGTTCTAGCTTCACCTGTATGCAAACTCGATCACAAGGAAACCAGAACCTCCTACCCTTTATTGATAACGTTAATCGGACTTCGTTAATTCGTCAGCTACGTGAGCATGCAGAGAGGATGAGAGTAGTACAACAAAACACAATGGTAGAAGAATCTCGGAGGAGGCTAAGATTGATTGGAGCAAAAGATACTCCTAACACTCACACTTAGAGGCAAGGGATTGTACCTCCTACAATCTAAAACAACAACTTTGAAATCAAGAGTGGCTTGATATCTGTGGTGCAAAATAACAAATTCCATGGGTTGCCTATGGAGGATCCTCTTGATCACTTAGACGATTTTGATAGGCTCTGCAGCCTCACGAAGATCAATGGAGTCAGTGAAGATGGCTTCAAGTTGAGACTTTTTCCCTTCTCTCTTAGTGACAAAGCTCATCTGTGGGAGAAGAATTTACCTCATGGCTCCATCACCTCCTGGGATAACTGCAAGAAAGCCTTCCTTGCCAAGTTTTTCTCCAATGCTCGAACAGCTAGACTTCAGAACGAAATATCTGGATTTGCCCAGAAAAATGGGTAAACCTTCTGTGAAGCCTGGGAAATATTCAAAGGCTACACCACTCGATGTCCTCACAATGGCTTCATCAATGAATCCCTGCTGGAGCTCTCATTGACGTCAAGAACGGAAAAATTGAACTCAACATGGGAAAAGATCTCAAGATGCATTTTGACATCAAAGACACAATGAAGAAGCTTACGATAGAGGGTCAACTCTTTTGGATTGAAGAAATAGATCAGCTTGCAGACGAGTTACTTGAAGAGCTTAATGAAGAAGATCATCTCCAGACAGCTTTGACCAAGGATGGTAAAGATGGCTACTAACACAAGGAAACCTTGGGCTATGAGATAATGTTAGACTCACACAAAGAAATTAAAGGTGCAGAAGTCTTTGAAATCCTGGTTGAGCTAAATAGAGAGGGCATCGCATCAATTGAGGCTGAAACTGGCAAAACTCAGCACTTAAGCTCGAGTCAGACCCCGTCGGACCCAGACAGTGCAGGCTCGACCCAAGAACTCGATATACAGCTCGAGTCCACTCACTCGGATGACTGGTCAGAACTTTGAGCACCTAAAGTTGAGCTCAAACCACTTCTAACAGGGCTAAGGTACGCTTTTCTTGGTCCTAACTCCACTTACCCTGTCATAGTAAATGATAAACTTAGTGATGATGAGTTGCATTTGCTGTTGACTGAATTAAGAAAGTATAGGAGAGCAATTGGGTATTGTCTTGATGACATTAAAGGCATATCACCAAGTTTATGCACTCATAGAATTCATCTTGAAAATGAGTCATACTCTAGTATTGAACCTCAGAGAAGACTAAACCCTAACCTCAAGGAAGTAGTTAAGAAGGAAATTATTAAGTTGTAAGATGCTGGAATTATCTATCCTATCTCTGATAGTACGTGGATATCTCTAGTGCATTTCATTCCTAAGAAAGGTGGTATAACAGTAGTAAGGAATGACAAAGATGAGCTTATACCCACTAGGACAATAACTGGTCATAGGATGTGTATAGACTATAGGAAGTTAAATGCAGCATCTAGAAAATATCACTTTCCTTTGCCATTTATTGATCAACTACTACAGAGGCTTGCAAACCACCCTTACTATGTTTCTTAGATGTATATAGTGGGTTCTTTCAGATCCTAATACATCCAAATGACCTAGAAAAAACTACATTTACTTGCCCATACGGAACTTTTGCTTACAGAAGAATGTCTTTCGGTCTATGCTCAAAGGAGATATGCTACCACAGAAAAGGAGTTACTTGCTGTACTCTTTGCTTTTGAGAAATTCAGAAGCTACTTGGTAGAATCAAAGGTAATAGTCTACACTTATCACGCAGCATTACGACACATTTATGCCAAGAAAGACACCAAGCCTAGGTTATTGAGATGGATCCTTTTACTCCAAGAATTCGACATGGAGATAGTTGACAAGAAAGGGATCGAAAATGGGGTAGCTGATCAATTATCTAGGATGAGAATTGAAGATCCGCTGCCAATCGATGATTCCATGCCAGAAGAACAGTTAATATTAGTCAAGATCTTCGAAGGGACCCAGTGCACCAGAGTAGACTTTAAGGAAGTCCTGGCAATAGCAAAAGAGAAGTTGCCATGGTTCGCAGACCTAGCTAACTACTTAGTAAGTGGTGAAATTCCTAGCAGTCTTGATAGATACAACAGGAAAAAAAATTTCAGAGACATCAACCACTACTACTGGGATGAACCGTATCTCTACAAGAACTGTTCAGATGGTTTGTTTAGAAGATGCATAGTAGAGGAAGAAGTCAGAGGAGTTCTAGAACATTGCCATGGTTCCGCATATGGACGCCAATTTGCTACATTCAAGACAATGCAGAAAATACTCCAAGCTGGTCTTTGGTGGTGAGCATGTTCAAAGACGCACATGCTTTCATAGCCAAGTGTGATCCATGCCAAAGGATGGGGAACATAGGCAGAAGAAACGAGATGCCTCAGAACCCTATCATTGAAGTTGAAATTTTTTACGTTTGGGGTATTGACTTCATGGGACCGTTCAACCCACCTTCTTATGGGAATAACTACATATTGGTTATTGTAGACTATGTCTCAAAATGGGTAGAAGCCATAGCTAGTCCCACTAACGATGCAAAGGTGGTGCTGAAGATGTTCAAAACTATCATCTTCCCCAGATTTGGAGTTCCCAGAGTCGTGATTATTGATGGAGGTTGTCATTTCGTCAACAAGGTCTTTGAGAGTATTCTAAGGAAGCATGGAGTAAAGCATAAGGTGGCAACACCTTACCATCCTCAAATAAGTGGCCAAGTTGAAGTCTCTAACAAGCAGATCAAGGCCATCCTAGCGAGGGTAGTAGTCATTTCAAGAAGAGATTGGTCAACCAAACTCGATGAAGCTCTATGGGCTTACAGAACTGCTTTTAAGACCCCAATTGGAAGGACTCCGTTTCAGCTGCTGTATGGAAAGGCCTGTCACCTACCTGTTGAAATCGAGTACAAGGCATTATGGGCAACAAAGCTCCTAAATCTTGACATCAAGACAGCTCAGGAGAAGAGAGCGGTGGACCTACATGAGCTGGAGGAAATAAGACTTGAAGCCTACGAAAGTTCAAAAGTGTATAAGGAGAGAACTAAGGCTTTCTATGACAAGAAAATTTTGCGTAGAGACTTCAAGGCAGGAGATCAAGTTCTCCTATTTAACTCAAAACTTAAGCTCTTTCCTGGAAAACTAAAGTTTAGGTGGTCCGGACCATTTGACATTAAGGATGTGTTACCATATGGAGCTGTGACCCTGCTTACTAAGGATGGTAAAAAATTTACAGTGAATGGGCAACGGCTTAAACCTTACATGGCTGACTACATACCAGAGGGGACCTCAATTCCCCTTGATTAGCCGGCCAAGGCTTACAAAGAAAGGAAGTCAAGCATAGTGACTTTAAACAAGCTCACTTGGGAGGAAGTCCCATGTCTATCTTTGTAAATATTTTTGAAGATTTTGGCTTGTTTTTGCTAATGTCTCAGGCGTATGGGGTGCAGAAGGAGTTGAGCAGAAAGATATCAGAGGGTGTAAAGGAAACAATGTCCCAGACACTCGAGTCCAACACTGCGTCGAGTCCGACACTACACCCCCACCAGTCCCTCGAGTCCGCCTCGAGCCCGTGCTCGCCGCCACCACGACGACCCCCCCCCCACCAGGAATACTCACGCACGAGCATGGAGTAGTCAATCGACTCCTACTTTTCCAACTACTGAGGTACCAGTTCCAAACCCATCATTATATATACCATTGCATTTAGTTTACTCCTGTTTTCTATCCTGGAGTCTTTTCCAAATTTTTATTACACAAGGGGCTGTGTAATTTAAGTTTGGGGGAGGGTTCAGGATGTATTTGACATTGTTTTATGTTTTCTTAATTCAAATTTTGCATCATCTATGTGCATCTAAAACCAGAAAAATTTGAAAATTTTTCAAAAACTATTTCACAAAAATAGAGTGTCCATGTATTTGCATTAGCATTTTAGGATTGAGTCTAGTTGCATTTCATCTAAGATTTCTGGATAGGGGATAATGATGATTCTTGCCTAGCTTAACATGCAGTTTAAACTGACAAAATCAATGAACCATTTAGTTATTATGTGGTGCATGTTGATTAAGTTTGAAGCATAAGGCAACACCATCCTTTGAATTCATTGCTTGACATTTGATTTTGGCTGAAGTATGTTATAAAGTGCATTCATTCCCTATCTATTTGAACCTTAACTTGACCTATAATTATCATGTTTATGCATTGGTACTTGAACTCATGGATAACTATATATATACTTGGATATTCTTTCATCGCTTTACCACTCTTGTTATCCAAGTAGCTGATTCCCATCATTGGAACAGTTCTCCCCACCATGAACCTACCTTTCTTTCAAGCCAATATTATTCTCTGTGTGTGTGAGGCCCTTTATTGACTGAGCTTGGTAGAAAGTGTTAGGTTGGAACCGACAAGGATAGGTGGGACTAGGTGGGAACATGATTCTGGGTAGAAATGGAAACTGGGATATCCAAGTCATGGGAATTCATTGAGAGATGTGTTAAAAATGAAGAGAAAAGGGAAAGGAAAAGAAATTTCTAAGTAGAGGGATGTGTTTGATTGAAGCTCTAGTAAAGGATTGGGTAATAAAGAAAGAAAAAAAAATATATGTATAGGCTCAAAAAAAAAAAATATGTATGAGTTGCATAAGAGATAGAGCCTCAGATATTAACCCAATCCGCCATAGTAATCAAAAGAAAAGGAACCCCCTTAGAACACAAGGAAAAAGAAAAGATTGATCAAAGAAATGCAAGGCAACAAAGTGCCAAAGGGTAGTAATAGGATCATTTCTGGATTTAGATTTATGGGTTTGGGTTTGATTATGTATATGGATGGGTAGATGGGAGTCTATCCTTGTATGCATCGGTTGGCCCTGACCATTAGCCTTCTTCTAAAGTTCAGTTTTTCTTTGAGAGTCCCCTGAGTGAGGATAAGTGTAACCAGTTACATGAAAGGACCATCTTTGTCCTTTGACCATTCCCTTAGCCAAATGAGTTCAATGACTCTGCATAAATTTGATTCATGTTCACTGCTTAATGAATGTTAAAGGGTATGAAGAATCTGAACATTTGTGTAAGCTAAGGTCATTGTTAAGTAGTGATGTGACGAGCATGGCTAAGGCTTTAAAAGTAAAACTTGTTAGCGTTGCATTCAGGATAGCTTCTCGGGAATTTGATCAAGTCTTTTAAGGCTTCATTGCTTAGGTTCTGAATCCCACACTTCACACCTTTCCTCCAGCTTATGCTTGTTTTATTGCTTGAGGGCAAGCAAAGATTAAGTTTGGGGGAGTTGATATGTGTGTATTTTATATGATTTATGCATATATTTTCCTTCCTATTTGCTTAGTTTCACCTCGAGTTCACAGCATTTCTAGTCCATTTTCCTATGTTTTTGCACTTAGGAGAATTTGCACTAGCATATGCATACATGTTGCATTTTGGAGCTAAAACACGTACAACTTGGAGCATCGATGCTAGGACAGCTCGAGTCCCCGCTCGAGCCCAGCTGGGTGACACACCACCCGATGCCCTACTCAACATTGCACCCCCGACACCACGTCTTCCAGCTCGACAAACCACTTGACCACCTCGAGCCCGTGCTCGACCTCCCAACTCGAGCCCGTGCTCGACCTCCCACCTCGAGCCCATGCTCGACCTCCCTGCTCGAGCCCGTGCTCGACCTCAGCTCCACCACGTAGCCACTCGATGCGGCACTCGCCATACCCACTCAATATTGCACTCGACGTACCACTCGTATCACCACTCAATAACATCTACCCGTCTTAACTCGACACCACCCAAGTGCTCGACGTACCAAAGCATTTGTAACTCATAGATCAATGGTTAGAGGAATACATCTAGAGATCATGTAACATCTTTAATTTGGATATTTGAGGTTTTAGTTGGAGAAATTAAAAGTAAGGGCTGAATTGTTTAAAACAATTTGTGGCTGGCGGGTTTAATTGATAATTCTAAAAGTTTGGGGCCGATTTGTAAAGCTAGAAAAGTTTAGGGACCGTTCGCTGTATATGTCAAAAGTTGATGAGAACCCTAGCCTTTCGTTGTTTTAACCGCATACCTCCTCATTTTCCTTGTGGATCGATCGTCAGATCAAGGGAGAAGAGAAGGGGTGAGATTCAAGGGGGACGATGGAGTTCATCGAGAAGAAGGAGGAAGCTGGGTTGCGGTGACGGTGACGGTGAGGCTTCGGAGTTCTCTTCCATTGTGGTATATCACGGTAGTGGGGTAAGTTGCACTCCTCTTTAGTTGTCTCATGGTTGTTTTGTGGTGTGATCGACGGTGAGTGGTGATGTTGATCGAAATGTTGTCGGTGACGTACGACGTTGGTGAGGTGTGGGTCACGCTGGTGTTGGATGGAGTCGATCGGATAATGTGGAGCTTATTGCCAATGGTGTTGTGTTGGTGATGTCGTGGTCGTGATGTTGCTGCGTTTTGGTGATGGCATTGAGGACGTAACGAAGGTCGTTGGTATTACGGCATGGGCGACATCGATGAAGTGGCTGCAGCGGTGGTGATCTCTGATGGGGTGGAGATCATGGACGATGTCGTGACGTGTTGGGATAGGTGGTGGCGGTGATGTCGTGGGATCGGTGGAGTGTTGCAGAGGTTTTGAGGAAGAAGATGAATACGTGATATTAAGATTATAAACTTAAGTTTATAATTATTTTATTTTTATTTAATAATTAAATATTCCAGAATTATTTCCCGAGATAATTCAGTGTTAGGATTTAATTCTGTGTTTTGTGATTTTCGTGGTATTTTTATTTTGCTAGTAATTGCCGTTATTTATGAGATTATTTTATGTAATTTTTCTATGTACTATTGTTGAATTAATTGTTGAGAATTAATTGTTTTAGTCAATTTTGGGTGTTTTTAATTGCCGTTGATTGATTTAATTCATTAGTTTGCGGTGAATTAATTTTATTAAATCATTGTTGTGTTGTTAGTCGAGTCCAGACATTTGATTATGTCGGAGGGGTATTTTCGTAATTTGTCCTAATTGACCTAGTAGATGGGTTGATCGCCTCCTCAGTATTTATTAAATACTGACTGCGTTTATTCGTAATGGCGTAGGTAAGGAAAAGGATAGAGCTAGCTGAAGCTCGTCGAACTGCGGTGACGGACCAGGATGTTATATCAGGATAGTTTTCATTTACTTTATTTATATTGGATATTTGTTATTTAGATTAGTGCTTATTGCTGAATTGCTACCGCTAGATTGTTAGAACATTTTTTTATTATTATGTTAGAATAAATGGATTAATTGGTTAAGTTATTAGAAATTTTAAAATGCCGGTTTTGTGTGGTTTACGTTTATTGAACCGCTCCTAGTTTAGTAGTTTTCGGGATGGGTCTTTTTAATTTGGTATTAGAGCAGAGTGGATTCTAGGACTGCAAGATTTTTTGCTGCGTTGCTATGTTGTTATTGTTAGGGTGTTTGGGTATGTCATCCTCTGGCCGATAACAGTTTTGCCAGATGGTGAATTCTGGTAGAGTTCGGGGTCGTGGTCGCAGAGCGGGCCGTGGTGGTAGAGCGGGCCGTGGCGGCAGAGGTGGTAGAGCTGGTAGAGCAGTTGTGGACGTGACGCAGAGTGTCACGTTGGAGCATGGGGCGTATGAGTACTCCGAGGGAGAGGGACAGTCTGTGCCAGCGGCCGAGCATGGTGCGATGCCTGCCCCGGGTGGTGCTTAGGTGGGTGCGGCCCCGAACCAGATGGGGGCAGTATTGGGCATGTTGGCCTAGCTTTTGGAGTGGTTACCTCGTGTGGTACGGGCTCCAGCTCCAGTGGTATCACAGGAGAATGCTGCAATGGTAGGTGGGAATGCTCCGGGAGTGCCGAGAGTGGTTGATGAGGATGAGCTAGTGGTTTTGTCGTACCTAAGGGTGATGGAACACATGCAGAGGTTTGGCACCAAATTTTTTAGTAGTGGTGTTAGACCGATCGAGTCTGATGAGTAGAGGTCCAGGTTGGAGGGGAACTTCCAGTCGATCAGGTGCCCTGAGGAGTATAGGCTGGACTTGGCGGTGCATTATCTGGACTTGGCGGTGCATTATCTAGACTTGGCGGTGTATTATCTGGAGGGAGATGCAAATGAGTGGTGGCAGGGTATCGTTGCGAGGAGGGCGGGAGTAATGTTGCCTTGGGACGAGTTCCGGAGGGAGTTTGATCTCAAGTACTTTCCGCGGGAGGCTCGGAACAGGTTGCAGGGGGAGTTTCTGTACTTGTTGCAGGGGAGTCGTTTGGTTTGGGAGTACGAGGCCGAGTTTAATCGGCTGAAGCGGTTTGCTGGTCGGGGTGTAGATACAGAGCATGATGTGATTTTTGCCTTCTTGCGAGGTATGCGTATCGACCTTAAGAACCGTTGCATGGTCTGCAAGTTTGAGTTGGTTTCGGAATTAGTGGGGTGTGTAACGGAGCTTGAGGAGGGTCTAAGGCAGGAGGCTATTTTTATGGCTCCAACGCTAGAGGCTCCATGGCGTCCTCAGAGTCAGAGTGTTGCTCCGAGCAAAGGCGCCAAGTCTGGGCAGCAACAGGGGAAACAGAGGAACTGGAATGACACTTCCAAGGCTGTGAGTGCAGGGTATCGGTGTTTCTGGTGTGGCAGTTCAGAACATCGTATCGCCATTTGTACCAAGGCTGATGAGCGGGTTTGCTTCCATTGCAAGTTACCCGGGCACGTGAAAACCAATTGCCCAAAGATGGGGCAGCAGGCACCGAGGATTGAGGCATCGCCACAGAAGCGGGTTGCAGCAGCACCTCGGGTGTATACATTGGGTTCGGAGGCCGGTGCAGCGAGCAGCAGCAAACCGATCACTGGTTAGTGCCTAACCTTTTCCGTTATTCTTTAAGTGTTAAGATTAATTTTGCTGGTTGTTGTGTTTGGTAGTCTTAGCTTACTGTTTCCTTAGGGACCTTAAGCATAGCGGGAGTTGAGTCTCATGTGTTGTTTGACTCCGGAGCATCTCATAGTTAGACAATGGGATCCAGGAGCTGTCTGGTGACCATTCTGGAGTAGTGAGAGTTGCTGGGGGTCGGTTATTGGAGACTCGAGGTTGTGCCAGCTGATTTGATAGTTTGTACGGTGGAGCTTTATGTTGTCATTTTGGACATGGACTGGCTGGAGAAGTTCAAGGCTCACCTCGATTTTCATAGAGGCCGAGTTGTTTTCGAGTGAGCAGGCAGGAGGTTGGTTTACCAGGGGATACAACTGATTTTTTGAAGCATAGTGGTTTCAGCTATTCAGGTTGAGCGGTTGATTGAGCAAGGTTGTGAGGCATACCTGGCAACCATATCAATGTCTGGTGTGGTTGGGGAGTCGGCGTTACAGGACATTGAGGTGGTTTGTGAGTTAGAGGATATGTTCTAGCCATTGAGAAGGTTACCGCCGTCGAGGTCTGATCCTTTCATGATCGAGTTGGAGCCAGGGACCTCACCGTTGTCTAAGGATCCCGTACAGGATGGCTCCACCTGAGATGGTTGAGCTGAAGAAGCAGTTAGAGGATCTGTTGGAGAAAGGTTTTATCCGACCGAGTAGTTCAACGTCGGGAGCACCTGTATTGTTTGTAAAGAAGAATGATGGGAGTTTCCAGTTGTGTATCGACTACCGGGGGCTTAACCGTGTCACTGTGAAGAATAAGTATCCGCAGCTGAGGATTGGAGAGTTGTTGGATCAGTTGGGTGGAGCTATGTGGTTCTCCAATATTCATTTGGCATCTGGATACAACCAGATCCCTATAGCTGAGGTGGATATTCGGAAGACTGCTTTCAGGACGAGATACGGGCACTACGAGTTTGTGGTGATGCCGTTTGGGTTCACTAATACACCAGCTGCGTTTATGAGGTTGATGAACGCGGTCTTCTAGGAGTATTTGGATGAGTTCGTCATTATCTTTATTGATGACATTTTGGTATTTTCCAAGAGTCCTGAGGAGCAGGGGAGCCACCTGAGGAATGTTTTAGAGAAGTTACGGGAGCAGCAGCTGTTTGCTAAGTTGAGCATGTGTAGTTTCTGGCAATGGGAGATGGGTTTTCTAAGTCATGTTGTCTCTCAGAACGGAATGGATGTGGATCCGGAGAAGATTCGGGCTATAGGGGAGTCGCCGAGACCAAGGAATGCAATAGAGATTCGGATTTTCCTTGGACTGGCTGGTTATTACCGGAGGTTTGTCAAAGGTTTTGCCAGCATGGCTCAACCTATGACTAAACTTACTGGGAAGGAAGTTCTTTTTGTGTGGTCACCACAGTGTGAAGAGAGCTTTTTGAAGCTCAAGGAGATGTTGGTTAGCACGCCGGTGTTAGCTTTGCCAGAGCCAGATGAGCCGTATGTTGTTTACACGGACTCATCCAGGCTCGGATGTGTGCTTATGCAGCAGGGGAGGGTGATTGCTTATGCTTCCCAACAGTTGAGAAAACATGAGGGTAATTATCCTACTCACGATTTGGAGATGGCTGCGGTAGTGTTTGCGTTGAAGATCCGGAGATCGTATCTGTATGGTGGGAAAGTTCAGGTGTTCACGGATCACAAAAGTTTGAAGTACATCTTTACTCAGTCCGAGCTGAACCTGAGGCAGAGGCGCTGGATGGAGTTGGTTGCGGATTATGATGCCTTGAGCCGGAGGCGAGTGATCTCGGATATAGAGAGAGATGCAGACACTCTAGTGGGCATGGTGAGTGCCTTGCGGTTGTGTGCTGTATCCGAGGAGCCTGAGCCACTGGGTTTAGAAGCAGCTAATGAGGCTGATATTCTGAGGAGAGTGCGGGTAGCACAGGAGTTGGATGTGTAGTTGATTGCGGCTTCTAGAGTAGAGAAGTCAGAGTATGAGGTTTCCAGCAATGGGACAATATTGCTACATGGTAGGGTGTGTGTGCCAAAGAATGACTTGCTTAGGCAAGAAATTCTTAGAGAAGCGCACCAGAGTCGGTTCTCGATTTATCCAGGAGCTACCAAGATGTACCGTGATCTCAAACGGTATTATCAGTGGGTAGGGATGAAGAAAGATGTTGCTAGCTGGGTTGCCAGATGTGATACCTGCCAGTTGGTGAAGGCTGAGCATTAGGTTCCGAGCGGGTTGCTGAGGAGTTTACCCATTTCGGAGTGGAAGTGGGACATGATCACCATGGATTTCGTGGTGGGTCCGCCGGTTTCGCGAACGAAGGATGCTATCTGGGTCATCGTTGATAGGTTGACCAAGTCGGCACATTTGCTGGCCATTAAAAACACCGATAGAGCTAAGGTCTTCGCTAGGAGATATGTCAGTGAGATTGTGAAGCTGCATAGGGTACCTGTGAGTATAGTGTTAGACCGGGATCCGAAGTTCTCAACACTGTTTTGGAGAGTTTTCAGAGAGAGATGGGCACTAAGGTACACATGTGTACAGCTTATCATCCGCGGATGGATGGGCAGTCAGAGAGCACTATCCAGACATTGGAGGACTTGTTGCGGATGTGTGTGCTCGATTGGGGCGGACATTGGGTCGACCACTTGAGTTTGGCGGAGTTTGCATACAACAACAGTTACCAGGCTAGTATCGGTATGTCACCATTTGAGGCTCTCTATGGTAAAACATGCAGGACACCGCTATGATGGACTCAAGTGGGGGAGAGGAGTTTACTAGGGGCCAATTTTGTCCAGGAGACTACGGAAAAGATCCGTGTTGTTAAGATAAACATGAAGGAGGCACAAGATAGGCAGAAGAGCTATGTTGACAAGTGTAGAAAGGAGTTGGATTTAATGTTGGAGATATGGTGTATCTCAAGATGACCAAGCAACGAGGTCCGAACAGGTCTATTTCCGAGACTAAGCTAAGTCCTCGGTATATAGGTTCTGTTAGAGTGTTGGAGCATATCGGACCGGTCGCTTATAGGGTTGAGTTGCCAGAGGTGATGCGGGCATTTCATAAGGTGTTTCATGTTTCGAAGCTGAAGAAGTGCCTGCATATAGATGATCAGGTGATGGCTGAGATTCCATCTGATCTTCTGCCGAGTATGGTTGTAGAAGCGAGGCCTCTAGAGGTACTTGACTGTAGAGTCAGGCTGGTTAGGATGAAGCAAGTTCTAGAGATGAAGATCTTGTGGGACTGCAATGGAGCGGTGGAGGAGACTTGGGAACCAGAAGTGAAGATGAAGCGGAAGTTTCCCAAGTGGTTCAGAAAGCTGAAGTTTTAGCTCGAGTCCCAATGCTATTTGTTGAGTTGTTGTATTTTTTTTGTTATTGCTGTTTAAGCTGTTGTACTCGTTTAGTTTTGCTAAAAGTTATAAGGATGTATGGTTTTACCTTTTATTGAATAATAAAGCACAGTTTTGTTGAATATATCATGCTGTTACTTTGGACTCTGAGATGTTTGTCATGGTTACTGTGCTGAGCTGTTCCGAGGATCCGGGAGGCATAGTTTATTCAAACCAAGTGGGGTCTTGTGGTATAGGATTCCGAGAGTATTTGAACTAAGTATAAACAATGTAGTGTTGACATACTAGCCGAAAGGCTATGCCGAAAATGTTATCGTCATGTGACTATGCTGAGTAGATTGTGGTTATGTTATATTGTGGATGTCTGCTGGGATGTTAGATTCGGAGACGAATCTATGTTAGTGGAGGAGAATTGTAACATCCGTAATTTGGATATTTGGGGTTTTAGTTGGAGAAATTAAAAGTAAATGCTGAATTGTTTAAAACAATTTGTGGCTGGCGGGTTTAATTGATAATTCTAAAACTTTGGGGGCCGATTTGTAAATGATGTCTCTCTATTTTAGCATGTTTTAGCATGAATTTATCATCATCTAGGACTAGATTCATCATATGTTTCACCCCATTTATAGTCTTTTCACATATTTAGCATCAATACTAGGATTTCGCATTAGCATTGCATACATATGCATTTTGGGAGTTGATTTCAGGTACTTGGACGATGTTCTGGACGTTCGGAGAGTTCCACGCCGCAAGCTGCAGCAAAGTGATTGAGCAGGGGAAAGACAAAATGCTTGAGCAAGAGAAAGAGAAGCGTGCTCGAGCACATTTCCAAGAAGATTGACGAGTGCTCGGGCAGAAAAGGGACAGGCGCTCGAGCAGCTCCATCGAGCACACCTCGAGCAGATTTCAAGAAGTGCTCGAGCACATGCTCGAGCAGAGTGCTCGACCAGGCCTTCAACTACACACACACCAGTCAAGCTGCATCGACCTCTGGAAACGTAGCCGTTTATTTTATCTTTACCCATTTTTAGGGTTTTCCGCATTTTCATATAAATACCCCTTTTGGATTTTATCCAAAGGGTATTCCGTATTTTTAGTGTAAGCTCTTTATGGTTAGGTTTTCTCCCTTTGTTCTTGAGTGTTCTTCATTTGTTCTTCATTGTTCTTGACTTTGAATCCAAATTTCTTATAATCCACTTGTTAGTTTGCTTTAATTCTTTGCAGTCTTGTTATTCTTGCAATAATCTATCATTCTAATCTATTTTTAATGAATTCTGAGAAGTTTAGATTTTCTGAGTTTATGTTCTTCAATACGTTTGAGTGGTTTTTAGGGTTCTTGAGAACGGGATAGGTTAGTGACGAGTCTTTGATCTTCTAGGGCGTTTGAGTTTAGCTGTTTGTGAATCCCTTCTGGATTAGTGTTCTTAATGCTAGTTTCTCTCTGATCAATTGCAACTAGAACTTAAGTGTTTCCACACTCAAAAGGTGGTTGACGAAACGCTTCAACAACTAGTGCCAAAGATTTGCATTCCTAGCCTAAGAGATTGGATGTTTAGGATGTTCATTGACAAGAATGGGTTGAGTCTTAGTGCCTGTTAGGGTAGATTTCGTCAGAGACATCTGAGTCAAGAACTGCCTTAGCTTGAGGTCATCTGTCACGACAGTGGATTTGATTGCTTGTGAACCCGTTGTCTAGGGATTAGCTCTGTTTGAGTTTGTCAGCGCCTTAGATGGATTTCAGAGGAGTCACTGACCAATTACCCCATTCTTGAGAGCTTGTTTGTCTTAGTTGATTTTACCTTGTCTTAGTTATCATCTTCGCTTGCTAGCTTCCACACTTAGTTTTATCTCATCAATTTATTTCGTCATTTTCACTTGCTGCATTACTCCTACAGCATTTGTGCACTGCTTCTCTAGCACCTGCACCTGCCTCCCTAGTATTTTTACTTAGCATTTATTTTGCATATTTCATGTTTCACTTAGGTTGTTAGACAATCCAACATCAACTTGCTTGGCTTGACATCTGATCTCATCCTGATTGTTAGCATCACACCCATTTGGATTGACACCTTAGTACTACAATGACATGTTAGACTAAGGAATTGATATATCCATAGTTAAAGTTCACATACACACCACACACCTAAACTTGTATTTTTACTTAGGAAAAGCATAAGGACAAGGGACTCGCATCCAATAGGACAAGTTCCTATTGCTAGGTCTCCCTTGACTACAGGCTGAGTACTGAGTAAAAATACTAATATCAATTTGGCGCCGTTGCCGATTGGGTGTTTGTTTGCTACATTTAGGATTTCAAATTCCTTGAGATCAAGTTCTATTTACTTTTACTTCACTTCTTAACTTTCTTAGTTTTTTGTGTTTCAGGTACCAGTTCGGCCAGTCACATTGTTCTAAGTTTCACCTGTATGCAAACACGATCCCAAAGAAACCAGAACCTCTTTCGCCCTCTCGACGACATCCACAGATTACGACCAGCATTGCGAGGACAGAGGGACAACATCAGAGCAGACCAACAACATCCAATACGAATGGAAAATCCTCAAGGACAAGTTGAACAAGTTCCTCAGCAGAGGAGGCCCAGATTGATTGGAGCAGGGGATGCTCCTAACACTCACACTCAGCGGACTATTCCCATTCTCTCTTGGTGACAAAGCCCATATATGGGAAAAGAACCTACCTCATAGCTCCATCACTCCTGGGATGACTGCAAGAAAGCTTTCCTTGCAAAAATTTTCTCCAACGCCCGCACTGCTAGACTCCGGAATGAGATATCTGGCTTTATCCAAAACAATGGAGAAACCTTCTCTGAAGCTTGGGAAAGATTCAAGGGCTACCCTACCCGTTGTCCTCACCATTGTTTCAGCAATGAATCCCTGCTCAGCACGCTCTACAGAGGCGTTCTTCCAAGGATCAGAATGCTTCTTGATACAGCAAGCAATGGCAATTTCCTAAACAAAGATGTTGATAAAGGCTGGGAACTAGTTGAAAATCTTGCTCAATCCGATGGGAAGTGTTGATTCTGACGAGAGGACTAGGAAAGAGATCATGTCTCTGAATGAAAAAATCGATAAATTTATCCTCAGCTAGCAGAGACACGTTCACTTTGCAAATGAAGAGGAACTTTTTCATGTTCAAGATGGGGAGGCTGACCAAATCGAAGAAGTTAGCTATGTTAAGAATCAAGGTGGCTATAACAAAGGTTTCATCAACTACAAGAACAACCCTAACTTGTCTTACAGAAGTAACAACGTGGAAAACTCACAAGATCAAGTCTACCCTCCGCCACCACCACAACAAAACAAACCTTTTATCCCCTACAATCAAACTCAAGGTTTTGTTCCTAAGCAAAATTTCCAAAGAAGGTACAACCCACAGGGCGTCATAGGTCAACCACCTGGTTTTGCACCACAACAAGCTCCAACACCTATTGCCCATGATCAAGACCTGCGAAGTATGATGTAGCAGCTACTCCAAGGTCAAGCTGCCAGTACAATGGAAGCTGTAAAGAGGTTTGCTGAACTAAAGAATCAGTCGGACTATGCCTACGATACCCTCAACAACAAATTTGAGACACTAAACTCAAAAATTAAACACCTAGAGAACAAGTCTACATCCACATCTTCCACAACGTACCCTAGACAACTCTCACGAAAGGCAATCCAAAATCCTAATGACTTTGCTCAAATCAATGCCATTACCTTGAGGAACGGAAAAGAACTACCAGAAAGGGCAGGAACCACTCCGATCACCGCGAATAGTGAATTCTAAGTTGGGGAGGACTTATGTCAGAAAGAGGAACAAGATGAACAGAAAAACTCCAACTCGACTGACCAGCTCAACACATCAACTCAACCTGCAAGTCGAGTCCAGCCATCCCCAGTTGATAAAATTGCACCTTTCAAGGACAAGCAAGCACCATTTGTCCCTCCTCCTTACAAGCCTAAACTCCCCTACCCAGGGAGATTTCACAAGGACAGAGTGGAGAGATACAGAGCTATCTTCGACAAGCATATTAAAGAAATTGAGGTCAAGATGCCCATACTTGATGCATTGGCACTTTTACCTCAATCTCACAAGTGGATCAAAGATGCAACTACAGAAAGAATCCAGGAAGTGAAAGGAATGGTAGTAGTGAGTCATCAGTGCAGCGCCATTATTCAAAAGAGGATCGTCAAGCTACCAGATCCAAGTTGTTTCACATTGCCATGCTCTCTTGGGCCATTAACTTTTCAAAATTGTCTCTGCGACTTGGGAGCGTCTATAAGCCTCATGCCACTTTCAGTAGCTAAGAAGTTGGGTTTTAACAAGTATAAAACCACCAACATCTCTCTTGTCTTGGCTGATAGATCTGTGAGAACTCCGCATGGCATGCTAGAAGACTTGCCTCTCCGAATTGGAACCATAGTGGTTCCCACTGACTTTGTGGTGTTAGAGATGGATGAAGAGCCAAAAGATCATTTGATTCTAGGAAGACCCCTCCTTGCTACTGCGGGTGCTCTCATTGACGTCCAAAAAGGGAAAATTCAACTTAATATGGGTAAAGATCTCAAAATGCACTTTGACTTCAGAGATACAATAAAGAAGCCTACGATTGAAGGCCAGCTCTTTTGGATTAAAGAAATGGATCACTTTGCAGATGAGCTACTTGAGGAGCTAAATGAAAAAGACCATCTTCAGACAGCTTTAACTAAGGACGGTGAAAACGGCTACTTAGACAAAGAAACCTCGAGTTATGAGACGATGCTAGATTCTCACAAGGAAATTAAAGGCGAAGAGGCGTTTGAGAAACTGATGGGAACAGATAGAGAGGTCGTTGCATCAGTAGAAGCTGAAACTGAGCATGCCCAGCACCCAGTGCTCGAGTCTGCCCACTCGGACGACTGGTTGGAACTCAGGGCACCTAAGGTCGAGCTAAAACCACTCCCAACAGGGCTAAGGTACGCGTTTCTTGGACCTAACTCCACTTACCCTGTCATAGTAAATGATAAACTTAGTGATGATGAGTTGAAATCGCTGTTGACCGAGTTGAGAAAGTTTAGGAAAGCAATTGGATATTCACTTGATGACATTAAGGGCATATCACTTAGTTTGTGCACTCACAGAATTAATCTTGAAAATGAGTCATATGCTAGCATTGAACCTCAAAGAAAATTGAACCTTAACCTTAAAGAGGTTGTTAAGAAAGAAATTCTTAAATTGCTAGATGCTGGAGTTATCTACCCTATCTCTGATAGTACCTGGGTATCCCCAGTGCATTGTGTCCCTACGAAAGGTGGTATAACAGTGGTGAGGAACGATAAAGATGAGCTTATACCCACTAGGACAATAACTGGTCATAGGATGTGTATAGACTATAGAAAGTTAAATGCAGCATCTAGAAAAGATCATTTTCCTTTGCCATTTATTGATCAAATGTTAGAAAGACTTGCAAACCACCCTTACTACTGTTTCTTAGATGGATATAGTGGGTTCTTTCAGATCCCAATACATCCAAATGACCAAGAAAAAACCACCTTCACCTGCCCATATGGCACCTTTGCTTACAGAAGAATGCCTTTCTGTTTATGTAATGCACCTGCAACGTTTCAGAGGTGTATGACCTCTATCTTTTCAGATTTAATAGAGGAGATGGTGGAAGTCTTCATGGATGATTTTTCTGTGTATGGCTCCTCCTTCTCCTCCTGTTTATTGAATTTGTGCAGGGTGCTTATCAGGTGCGAAGAAACAAATCTGGTCCTGAATTGGGAGAAATGTCATTTTATGGTCAGAGAAGGGATTGTCTTGGGGCACAAAATTTCCGAGAAATGCATTGAGGTAGATAAAGCCAAAATCGATGTAATGATGCAGTTGCAACCACCTAAGAACGTCAAGGATATCAGGAGTTTCCTTGGTCACGCTGGTTTCTACAGAAGGTTCATAAAAGACTTCTCAAAAATAGCCAGACCGCTCACCAGGTTACTTTGCAAGGAGCAAGAGTTCTTCTTTGACTCTGAGTGTTTGAAAGCCTTCCAGTTGATAAAGGAAGAATTGATCTCAGCCCCAATAGTCCAAGCTCTGAATTGGGACTATCCGTTTGAAATCATGTGCGACGCCTAAGACTATGCCATTGGAGCAGTGTTAGGTCAGAAAATAGATAAAAAGTTGCACGTGATTTACTATACGAGCAGAACCTTAGATGAAGCTCAAGGGAGATATGCTACCACGGAGAAGGAATTGCTTGCAGTAGTCTTTGCGTTTGAAAAGTTCAGAAGCTACGTAGTGGGATCAAAGGTGGTAGTCTACACAGATCATGCAGCACTAAGACACATCTACGCAAAGAAAGACACCAAACCCAGGTTGCTGAGATGGATTCTATTAGTACAAGAATTTGACATGGAGATAGTTGATAAGAAAGGAATAGAAAATGGGGTAGCTGATCACCTATCCTGGATGAGGATTGAAGACCCATTGCCAATCGACGACTCCATGCCAGAAGAACAGCTGATGTTAGTCCAGACCTTCGAAAATACCCATTCCAAAAGGGTTGATCTAAAGAAAGTCCAGGCACTAGCGAAAGAAAAATCACCATGATTTGCGGATTTAGCTAACTACTTAGTGAGCGGTGAAATTCCCAGCAGTCTCGATGCATACAACAAGAAGAAAATTTTCAGAGTCGTCAACCATTACTACTGGGATGAGTCGTATACCTACAAGAAAGGTTCAGATGGTTTGTTTAGAAGATGCATAGCTGAAGAAGAAGTAAGAGGCGTCTTGGAACATTGTCATGGTTCCACATATGGAGGCCATTTTGCTACTTTCAAGACTGTGCAGAAGATACTCCAAGCTGGTCTATGGTGGCCAACAATGTTCAAAGACACCCAAGATTTCATCACCAAATGTGATCCATGCCAAAGAATGGGGAACATAGGCAGGAGAAATGAGATGCTTCAGAATCTCATCCTTGAGGTTAAAATATTTGATGTGTGGGGCATCGATTTTATGGGACTTTTCAGCCCACCTTCTTTTGGAAACAGCTACATACTGCTTGTCGTAGACTATGTATCAAAATGGGTTGAAGCCATAGCCAGTCCCACTAACGATGCGAAGGTGGTATTGAAGATGTTCAAAACTATCATTTTCCCCAGGTTTGGAGTCCCCAAAGTAGTGATCAGTGATAGAGATTCTCATTTCATCAATAAGGTCTTTGAGAATCTTTTAAGAAAACATGGAGTAAAGCACAAGGTGGTACACCTTACCACCCTCAAACCAGTGGCCAAGTTGAGGTCTCTAACAGGCAAATTAAGGCCATCCTGGCAAGAGTTGTAGGCACATCAAGGAGAGACTGGGCAACTAAGCTCGACGATGCTCTATGGGCTTACAGAACCGCTTACAAGACTCTAATCGGGAGGACACCAATTTAGCTGCTGTACGGTAAGGCTTGCCATCTACCTGTAGAGGTTGAGTACAAGGCGCTCTGGGCAACAAAGCTTCTGAATCTCGATATCAGAATAGCTCAAGAAAAAAGAGCTGTGGACTTGCACAAGCTGGAAGAAATCAGACTTGAAGCCTATGAAAGTTCGAAGGTATATAAGGAAAGGACTAAGGCCTTTCACGACAAAAAGATTCTGCGCAAAGATTTCAAAGCCGGAGATCAGGTCTTGCTCTTCAACTCAAGACTGAAACTCTTCCCAGGAAAACTGAAGTCAAGGTGGTCTGAACCATTTAGCATCAAGGAGGTGTTACCATATGGAGCTGTCACCTTGTTTACTAAGGAGGGTAACGAGTTTACAGTGAATGGGTAGCGGCTCAAACATTACATGGCGGAGTACATTCCAGAGGGGATCACAATTCCTCTGGACGAGCCGATCAATGCCTAAAAACCAGGAAGTCAAGCTTAGAGACTTTAAACAAGCTCGCTTGGGAGGAAGTCCCATGTTTATCCTTGTAAATATTATTTGCTTCTATTTCGTGATTTTCGTAGTTTTTCCTAATTTGTTTTTACTCAATGTCTTAGGTGCACGCAAAGGGTGGAGGAAGAAGGAAAATAAATCGAGCAGAAGTTCTCGATGGGTGCTCGAGCAGGCTGAAAAATGAGCTCGAGCAGAATGCTCGATGAAGAGCTCGAGCAACATGCTCGATGTCAGCTCGAGCAATGTGCTCGATGTGTGCTCGATCAGATGCTGATGGGAGTGCTCGAGCAAAGTGCTCGATGAAGCCGAGCAAAATTGCTCGATGAAGACTGGGAAAAAATGCTCGATGAAGCGCTCGACAAAACGCTCAATGACAGCTCGATGAAACTGCTCGACGAGGCGCTCCACCGATAACGCAAAAAGGGGTTCTAAACAAAACAAAAAAAAAAAAAGATATGGCAAAATATAGATTTCTATTTTTCTGAATTGAATCGAGATAATTTCTAAGTATTCAAGACTTATCTTAATCACGCTTTTCAATTTTCTAACCCATGTCTTTTTCTTGTCTTTGTTAGGCGCCTCTGTCTCGTTCCACCGCCACTTGCGTCGTCTGTCTTCTAGCACGTCCAGGTTCATCCCCCCGTTTTCCCTATAAAAGGAACGCTTCCCATCCTTGCAACTTTACAACTCATCACTTAGCAAAAATCTCAAAAAATCTCTGATCTTCGTGTTCTTCGCGTTCTTCGTGTTCTTCGCGCTCTTTGTGATCTTCGAGTTTTTTGTAAAGTTTCTAAATCCAAGATTTTTCTATCACCCAACTCGAGCTCTACTACGCCCAGCACCCACGTCAACCTAACCTACCCGACCACACCTTAAGATGACAACCAACCGGGGACGTACAGAGGCTGAAGCAATTGCTAGGCACTATGCAGAGAAATAAAGCTTCATATCCCAAGCAAGCAACCCTAGTGCAGCTGATGGGCCTGCACCAGACTGGCGCAACCGTGCAAGAGCTACCTCACTAGCACGGCGCTACGCGAAGATCAAGCATGCAGCGGAGAGTCGACGACCTGCTGAACCTGAACCAGAGCCTGAAATTGAGAGAAGACATGGACTTAGTTACTCTACCCGATTCGAGCACTCAAGTCCCGAGCAGCTCGAGCGCTCAAGCAGAGAAACCACTAGAGTCCACTACTCAAGCACAGAGGAGCTCGATCAAACATATCATCCTCAGCACTCGAGTCCGCAGCGTGCTGCAAAGACCAAGGCATTCTCACGAGACAAGGCAGAAATCGCTCAAGGAAAAAGGCCTGTCAAGAGCAGTAGAGACACTCGAGTCCACTACTCAAGCACAGAGGAGTTCGATGAGACATATCACCCTCAGCACTCGAGTCCGCAGCGTAGAGCAAAGCCCATGGCATTCTCGCGAGACCGGGAAGAGATTGCTCGTGGAAAACGACCTGTTAGGAGTAGTGGTGAGAAATCTGGAGATGGAAGCGCAGAGGTGGAGGCTAAGGAAGGAAAGAGTAGCGAGAGGACAGAGCCAAAGCTTACGGCCAAAGAGATGAGAGCAGTCTTCCTTTCTAGAGGTTTCGCAGGGACACGCTACCCTCACCGACCAACTATGAAGAAATTGGGTATAGATGAAGATGTTGAATGCCTATTCGCACTAAGGGGCTGACAAAATTCATGAGAAATAACTCACCAGCTTATCAAGTTGAAACTTGTCATTTCCTCGCTACCCTTCAAGTTCACCTCTATGAAGATCACCCTGAATACGTCTCGGATGGAGGGCTGGGATGGATCACATTCAAAGAGGAAAGCTCTACTCCCTCACCACCGCCGAGCTCGACACTCTCTATGGTTTCAGTAGTGGGATAGGATCGGAAGAAGATTTTTCGAAAGAAGAGCTACAATCCCTTTGGTGTACAATAGCAGTGGACACGCCTTATTCATCTTCTAGGTCCAAGAGCTCTCAGATTCGCCACCCTGCAGAGAGATACCTGCACAAATCCATTACCCAGACCATGTTTGCGCGCCAAGTAACAGGCCCTGTAAACCAAGGTCAGCTGCAAGTGATAGACTTAGCCTTGAAAGGGCTTCTCGAATTCGCTAAGGATGGGACGGAACTGCTAGGAGACAGAAACAATACAAGTCTCACCTTCACTATGCTAAATCAGTTCCAGAACTATAGAGACTGGGGTGTGAAGCTGCACAGAAAAAATTCGAAAGGAGAGCTCAGCATTAGAGGTGTCATCACACCCATACTGGTCGCCTGCAAAGTACCTTTGATTTCGGAGCCCTGCGCACCAAGATGGCTGGACCTGGACTACCTCAGGAAAGCATTTTTCCTAAACAAGACACCAAGTTCAGAAGAATGTCTATTTCAGTTCATGCACCCTACAGCTGGACAGGCTCAACTACAACTCCCCTGCGCCGATCTAGCAAGTGCTAGCATCGATTTCTGCCCACCAATCGAATTACTCTATCAACCAGTGCAGGAAGACCTCCAACAAGCGCGAAAAAAGGATGTTCCTGGTCGCTCAGCTTGTTTTCACTCCCCAAGCCCATCCGAAGACACCCAGCCCGAGTCGTTTCACTTTGAAGAGTATGCAGCACAAAAACAACACAAGGGTCTATGGGAGGCTCACAAGCGAATAGGGTTGCTCCAGAAGTGGAACAAAGCTCAGGATAAAACGATCAAGGCACTAAAAAGCACGGTGAAGGATTTGACGGAGGGGTGGAAGGAGATGAAGGAGCATTTCAGCAAGAGTTAAGGAAAGAGTAAGAGCCCCGCTGACGCACAGAAGCACAAGACAAAGCCGCCACTGCTCACCAACATGAAGAACTGTCCCAACCGAGTACCCTACGGAGAAGTGGTTCTACACACATTAGTTCTAGGCACAGCACCTATGACGAGCCACCTCGATACTCTTTCTTTGAGCCAAGGCAGAGAAAAATGAAAGCAGCAGGACCAAGCAGAGCTACCAAGCTGCACCAACCCCCTCCACCAACGTACTCCCGCAAGGACATCGAAGAGTTCACCGACTCTTTCTTCTCCAACTACTGAAGTATCACTCTCCAACCCATTGTATTTATCATTGTACTTAGTTTAATTCTGCTTTCGCTTGCAAACTCTGTTCCAGATTTCTATTACACAAGAGACTGTGTAATTTAAGTTTGGGGGAGGGTTCATGATGTATTTAACATTGTTTCTTGTTTTCTTAATTCGAATATTGCATCATCTATGAGCATCTAAAAACCATAAAAATTTGAAATTTTTTCAAAAATCATTCCACAAAAACAGAGTGTCCATGTAGCTGCATTAGCATTTTAGTATTGAGTATAGTTGCATTTCATCTAGGATTTCTGCATAGGGGATAATGATGATTCTTGCCTAGCCCAACATGCAGTACAAAATGTTAGTGAACCATTTAGTTGTTCTGTTGTGCATGTTGATTAAGTTTGAAGCATAAGGCAGCCCCATCCTTGGAATCCATTGCTTGACATTTGATTTTGGCTGAAGCTTGTTGTGAAGTGCATTCATTCCCTATCTATTTAGACCATAACCTGACTTATAATTATCATGTTTACGCATTGAACTTGAACTCATGGATACCTATATACATACTTGGATTATCTTTCATCTTTTTACCACCCTTGTTATCCAAGTAGCTGATTCCCATCACTGGAACAGTTTCCCCACCATTGAACCAACCTTTCTTTCAAGCCAATATTATTTTCTGTGTGTGTGAGGCCTTTTTATAGACTGAGCTTGGTAGAAAGTGTTAGGTTGGAGCTGACAAGGATAAGTTCTCGTTTAGCTCTAGTTCACGGTATGGACTAGCTAGGACTAGGTGGGAACATGATTTTGGGGAGAAACGAATTACGATATTTTAAGCGGGATGAGTCGAACAATGAAAAAAGAGAAAGAGAAGGGAAAAAGAAAAGAAACTTCTAAGTAGAGAGATGTGCATAATTAAAGCTCTAGTAAAAGATTGGGTAGTACGAAAAGAAAAAAATATGTATAGGCTCATGAAAAGAAAAAGAGAAACTTGTATGAAATACATTAAAGATAGAGCCTCAGATAGACACCCAATTCGCTAGACTAAGCAAATGTTAAGGTAAACCGCCCTTAGAACACAAAAAAAAAGAATAGTTTGATCAAAAAGGGATTCATTGCAGAAAAGTGCCAAAGGGTAGTAATAGGATCATTCCTGGGATTGGATTTAGAGGTTTGGGTTTCGATTATATATATGTTTGGGTAGATGGGAGTCTATCCTTGTATGCATCGGTTGGCCCTAATCTTTAGCCTTCTTCTAAAGCTCAGTTTTTCTTTGAGAGTCCCTTGAGTGAGAATGAGTGTCACCAGTTACATTAAGGATCATTCATGTCTTTTGACCATTCCCTTAGCCAAATGAGTTCAATGACTGCATAAACTTGATTCATGGTTTCTGCTTAGTGAATGTTAAAGGGTTTGAAGAATCTGAATGCTTGCGTAGGCCAAATCATTGTTAAGTAAGTGATGTGACGAGCATGGCTAAAGCTTTAAAAGTATAACTTGTTAGCATCGTATTCAAGATAGCTTCTTGGGAATTTGATCAAGTTTTAAAACTGCATTGCTTAGGTTTTGAATCCCCATTTTCTAACCTCTCTCCCTTCTTATGAATTGTTTGCTTAAGGGCAAGCAAAGACTAAGTTTGGGGGAGTTGATGTCTCTCTATTTTAGCATATTTTAGCATGAATTTATCATCATCTAGGACTAGATTGATCATATGTTTCACCCCATTTATAGTCTTTTCACACATTTAGCGTCAATACTAGGATTTCGCATTAGCATTGCATACATATGCATTTTGGAAGTTGATTTCAGGTACTTGGATGATGTTTTGGACGTTCGGAGAGTTCCACGCCGCAAGCTGCAGCAAAGTGATTGAGCAGGGGAAAGACAAAATGCTTGAGCAAGAGAAAGAGCAGCGTGCTCGAGCACATTTCCAAGAAGATTGACGAGTGCTCGGGCAGAAAAGGGACAGGCGCTCGAGCACACCTCGAGCAGCTCCATCGAGCACACGTCGAGCAGATTTCAAGAAGTGCTCGAGCACATGCTCGAGCAGAGTGCTCGACTAGGCCTTCAACTACACACACGCCAGTCAAGCTGCATTGACCTCTGAAGACTTAGCCGTTTATTTTATCTTTACCCATTTTTAGGGTTTTCCGCATTTTCATATAAATACCCCTTTTGGGTTTTGTCCAAAGGGTATTCCGTTTTTTTTAGTGTAAGCTCTTTATTGTTAGGTTTTCTCCCTTTGTTCTTGAGTGTTCTTTATTTGTTCTTCATTGTTCTTGACTTTGAATCCAGATTTCTTTTAATCCACTTGTTAGTTTGCTTTAATTCTTTGCAGTCTTGTTATTCTTGCAATAATCTATCATTCTAATCTATTTTTAATGAATTCTGAGAAGTTTAGATTATTTGGGTTTATGTTCTTCAATATGTTTGAGTGGTTTTTAGGGTTCTTGAGAATGGGATAGGTTAGTGACGAATCTTTGATCTTCTAGGGCGTTTGAGTTTAGCTGTTTGTGAATCCCTTCTGGATTAGTGTTCTTAATGCTAGTTTCTCTCTGATCAATTGTAACTAGATCTTAAATGTTTCCACACTCAAAAGGTGGTTGACGAAACGCTTGAACAACTAGTGCCAGAGATTTGCATTCCTAGCCTAAGAGATTGGATGTTTAGGGTGTTCATTGACAAGAACGGGTTGAGTCTTAGTGCCTATTAGGGTAGATTTCGTCAGAGACATCTGAGTCTGGAACTGCCTTAGCTTGAGGTCATCTATCACGATAGTGGATTTGATTGCTTGTGAACCCATTGTCTAGGGATTAGCTCTGTTTGAGTTTGTCAGCACCTTAGATGGATTTCAGAGGAGTCACTGACCATTACCCCATTCTTGAGAGCTTGTTTGTCTTAGTTGATTTTACCTTGTCTTTGTTATCATCTTCGCTTGCTAGCTTCGACACTTAGTTTTATCTCATCAATTTATTTCGTCATTTTCACTTGCTGCATTACTCCTACAACATTTGTGCACTGCTTCTCTAGCACCTGCACCTGCCTCCCTAGTATTTTTACTTAGCATTTATTTTGCATATTTCATGTTTCACTTAGGTTGTTAGACAATCCAACATCAACTTGCTTGGCTTGAATTAAGTATATCTGATCTCATCCTGATTGTTAGCATCACACCCATTTGGATTGACACATTAGGAATTGATATATCCATAGTTTATAGTTCACATACACACCACACACCTAAACTTGTATTTTTACTTAGGAAAAGCATAAGGACAGGGGACTCGCATCCAATAGGACAAGTTCCTATTGCTAGGTCTCCCTTGACTACAGACTGAGTACTGAGTAAAACTACTAATATCAATAAAGCTGGAAAAGTTGAGGGACCATTCGCTGTATATGTCAAAAGTTGATGAGAACCCTAGCCTTTCGTTGTTTTAACCGCACGCCTCCTCATTTTCCTTGTGGATCGATCGTGAGATCAAGGGAGAAGAGAAGGGGTGAGATTTAAGGGGAACGGTGGAGTTCATCGAGAAGAGGGAGGAAGCTGGGATGCGGTGACGGTGAAGCTTCGGAGTTCTCTTCCATTGTGGGATATCACGGTAGTTGGGTAAGTTGCACTCCTCTTTAGTTGTCTCATGGTTGTTTTGTGGTGTGATCGACGGTGAGCGGTGACGTTGATCGAAATGTTGTCGGTAACGTACGACGTTGGTGACGCAATGATGATCGGAGATGGTGAGGTGTGGGTCACGGTGGTGTTGGACGGTGTCGATCGGATAATGTGGAGCTTACTGCCAGTGGTGTTGTGTTGGTAATGTCGTGGCTGTGATGTTGCTGCATTTTGGTGATGGCATGATGAGGACGTAACGAAGGTTGTTGGTATTACGGCATGGGCGACATCGATGAAGCCGCTGTAGCGGTGGTGATCTCTGATGAGGTGGAGATCATGGACGATGTCGTGACATGTTGGGATCGGTAGTGGCAGTGACGTCGTGGGATCGGTGGAGTGTTGCAGAGGTTTTGAGGAAGAAGATGAATATGTGATATTAAGATTATAAATTTAAGTTTATAATTATTTTATTTTTATTTAATAATTAAATATTATTAAATAATATTTTATTATTATTAGTTTGTGGGTTCGGGATTTGAGGATGTAGACAGCGCGGGAAAAGTTTCTGGAAGTCGCAGAAAAATTGTATCGGAAGGTGCTACTAGTGCATACGGTGAGTGCAGTACCGTGGTCAGATGATTTTCGGAATTATTTCCCGAGATAATTCTGTGTTAGGATTTAATTCTGTGTTTTTTTATTTTCACGGTATTTTTACTGCTGAGATAAATTCCGGAAAATTGCTAGAAATTGCCGTTACTTATGAAATTATTTTATGTAATTTTTCTATAAATTATTGTTGAATTAATTGTTTTAGTCAATTTTGGGTGTTTTAAATTACCGTTGATTGATTTAATTCATTAGTTTACGGTGAATTAATTTTATTAAATCATTGTTGTGTTGTTTGTCGAGTCCGGACATTTGATTATATCAGAGGGGTATTTTCGTAATTTATCCTAATTGACCTAGTAGACGGGTTGATCGCCTCCTCAGTATTTATTAAATACTGACTGCGTCTATTCGTAATGGTGCAGGTAAGGGAAAGGATAGAGCTAGCTGAAGCTTGTGGTACTGCGGTGACGGACGAGGATGACATACCGGGATAGTTTTCATTTATTTTATTTATATTGGATATTTGTTATTCAGATTAGTGCTTATTGCTGAATTGCTTCCGCTAGATTGTTAAAATATATATTTTTATTATTATGTTGGAATGAATGGATTAATTGGTTAAGTTGTTAAAAATTTTAAAATACCGGTTTTGTGTGGTTTACGTTTATTGAACCGGTCCCGGTTTAGTGGTTTTCGGGACGGGTCTTTTCAGATCTCTTCGGATGCTCTTCGGATGCTCTGGGTTTTGGAACTCTACCCCCAGTTTTCTGATATCGAGGTTTACAACAAAATCGACATCTTTGACGGTTTTCATCTTCTCTCCAATATATCATACAGTTGTCGATGCACAAATCAATCACCTGATACGGCAAACCAAGACCAGCTACAGGTTTTTGTACCTCATAGTATGATGTTGCTGAAAGATTATCTTCAGGCAAGATATCTTTCACAAAATCTGCTATCCCATCTACACACTCCTCCGCTAAATTAATGTATGTCTTAATAGTCATCATTCTACTATCAGATGATAACGGTGAATGGCCTTCTCTACAACAGTTATATAGTGGTTGTTTCGATGCGTCTAACATATCAAAAAACCTTCGCACTTCTAAATTAGGTTTTTCAACCCTATCTCTATTTTCACTGCCTCACTACATATGCTCTCGAAATGCATCATTCACCATCTCAACAGTTCCTACACTGACATATACTTTCGTTCTATCTCCTACACTATCAGCCACATATGGTTCGCTAGTACTACCATAATCACCATAATCATAATTTTTTTCCCCGTGTAAATCCAAACTTTGTACCCGGGCATAAAACCATTGCTATACAAGTGATGTCAAACTAACTCTACTTTAATATTATGCGAATTCTGGCAAATTGAACAGAGACATTTCAACTTACCACTTTTTTTTGTTCGTGGTTGATTTCCAGCTACATCCATGAATTAGCATATCCCTCGTGCATAATCGTCATTCAATAAGTTTGACACTGGATCCTTCATTTCTTCATCCATCCATGATCGAAAATCATTTGAAGAAGATATATTTTGTAATGAATTGTATTGTGAATGAATGAAGGGATGTAAACATATATATAAGATCGACTGAATTCTGTCAAAATTCTATCTGAAATATAAATTTTGCATAGGCTATACTAACGTTCGTATTTTCCGACTGACAGGTTTGTAATCGACCCTCAGAAATCCGTCGTAATCCAATGGCTATAACAACGCCAGCAACAACGGTAACACCAATGTTCTTAAATTGTGACAAATTTCCGACGGCTTATTACAACTCTGTCTGAAATCCATCAGAAATTTCTGACGGATTTTCGACAGATTTGAGCTCTCGGTAACCCGTCGGAGATCTGTCATAATTCTGTCACAATATTCCGACGGATCACAGCTCCATCGGAAATTCCGTCTGAATCTGGTAAGCTTTCTTGTAGTGATGGTTCAACACTAATCATCATTTGAACAACCAAACGAAAATTTACATTTACATTAGAGACTTTTGAAAAATTACATTAGAGAGTTTTGATAATTTATGTTGTTTTTAAATAAACACCGCATTCTTTCACATCTAACAAAAACATATGTCAGTTTTTAGCTAGCAGCAACTCACAATCTTAATTTATATATATATATATATATATAAACAAAATAGTTTTTCACTAGAATTTCTTATTAGAATTTGAAAAAAGGTTTTCCTTAAAAAACATTACTTAAGAAGATTTCTCATTAATATATCAGACGATACTATAGTATTTTTCCATTAAAATGCCTATAAGTTGATGGTCGTGGAATTTGGTGAGAAATATTAACACCCACTAAAAATATAATTTGGTGGAAAATTAGTGGGTGTATGCAAAACTATTTCTGAGACGCAATAAACCACGGTATAAGAGACACTAAAATAAATAGGTATAATGTAGCACTAGCCAGGAAAGAATTGGCAATTAAGTGGGAAAATATCAAACGAAATTGAGGGATTTGAAGAAAGTGGGATTTTCGGTATGATAGGTATCTATCATAATCTATTTTTAAAACAAGTGTAATATTAGTATCATATATATTTTGTGTCAGTTTTTTCACATTCGACGAAACATGATATTTATGGAAATCACATGGATAATCAACAAATCTGTTATTTATATATAAAACAAATATGTTCAAATTACATTTTGTGTTAGTCGTATAGTTAAATCGATGTCATATGAATGCATAAATTCACTACTAGTATATAATTGCGTCGTTGTGTCTGGCCTCTGAGGATTTACAACCACCCTCTTTTTCTCTTTATATTTCCGAGGTGCCAACAAATATATATTATTAATCGATTGTTACTAAAGATGCACCTAGAAGAAATATTATTTTTGTCATTACTAGACGACAGAAACCGTGCCCTTTTGACTCGGGTCTTACTCGTTACTTCTTGATGAGACCACAAAAATAAATGAAAAATCGTAACTAAAATATTTTATTGAGCTTCTTTACCCTCTTATGTACGTATCTCTTCTTCAAAAGTTAATCAGAGAGAGAGAACTTGGAAGAAATTATTTTTGATAGTCATGATGCGATTCAAAACCATAGTGATAGCTTTCCTTTTAGTTATTCAATCCCTAGAAGAGGAACATATCCTACTCTATGCTCATGAAGGTTCATTTACATAAAGATCCCTAATTTTTCTTTTCTTAGTTACCTTACTTTTTTTTTTGTTTGCATAAATACGATCTTCTTCTTTTTTGAGGATTAGCTTAACAAAAATATCTACTTATAACTTTATTTTACATTATATCTCTCCACTTGTATTTATAGGTGAAGATACTGGTCACAAGAGTGTTGACTATCTTGGAGATAAAGATTCATCGACACTAAATCCTAAAGTATACAATTATTTTCTGTAAATCTATCTCAAAATATTTGCTCTACGTACTTGACTATATTAATGTTTATACCAAAACAGGACTTGTCCGACTTCACAATCACTGGTGCACCGAGAAAACTAAGGTCCGGGAGAACAACTAGAGAGGAGAAGAATCAAGTGATCGAGACGAATAATGATAATTGGAGTTTCATGATTTCAATTGCATCGAGGTATTTGATGGTAGAGCGTAAATTAGGGTTTCCTAAAAGAAGTAAGAGTTTTTTATTTAAATGGAAACCCAAGAAGCAAAAGTCTTCTGGTCGATTTGTAGCTTTCTATGATGATTATCGTGGACCACCACGTCATCCTCCTAGACATAACTTATAATCACAACAAACAAAAATATATATTTTGTAATATTTGTAGCTTTTGTAAATTTTCTTTAATTACCCGTACCCGATACCCGAACCCAAACCCAAACCCAAACCTGATCCGAAGTAAGCATTTTGGTTCGGGTATGGGTGTCCCATAATACCCGATCGGATGTAATTTTCTCAGACATCGGATACCCGTACCCAATCGGGTATATCCGAAGTAAGCCGAAAAATCCGAAAATATCCGACACTATATAAGGGCACAAACTCATGGGATACCCTAACCCTAGATCCAATCTTTATTCTTCTATCTTCTTCTTTCTTTTTTTTTGTTTCTCTGAAAAAAATGATTGATCTTCTCAAAATCCCTAACTAAATCCAATAATTCAAATTGGAATCCCAGATTTTGTTATAGAATTCGGATTAATTTTGGATTTTTTCTTTGTTTTGGATATAATTTGGGTTTTTTGGCTTTATATCGGGTGAAAACACTCATTACCCGATCCGAACCCGACGGGTATTTTGGGTTTTGGGTATAACCCGAAAACACCTATACCCGATGGGTGTTTACCCGAACCCGACCCGAAATCTAAAAATACCCGATCGGGTCTAGACCTCCATACTCGAAAATTCGAAATACCCGATCCGAACCCGATCGGATACCCGAACGCCCACCCCTATCCTTTATTAAAAAAAAAACTATTTTATTCTAAAATGTTTGGTAAAAGTAGTGATCAACATGTTTTCATTCTAGATATGTTTTGGCTTTACTGCAGGAGAGCATAAGAAGACCAATAATTTGGCAGATCATGACACCACCAAGGTTTTTCTTGTAATCCTTCTTTAAGAGTATCATAGATTTAGTCTCTTTTTTATCCATAAAGTATTAGTAGTACCGTATATCATTTGTATTTACAGCATGCATTTTCTAAAAGGATTTCACTCGATCATATCACCAATGAAAATAGCCTACAAGAATTTGAACCATCTATTTCAGCCAACTATTTGAGGAAACTAGTTAGATTGTTACGTGATGATTATCCGATCCGTGGTAAGCCTCGACGCAAGCCTCCGATCTATTTTCAAGCTCCTAACAAAAGTTAAATGATCGTGGATCGGTTGAATAAAATCATGAGTTATGGATCAACAAAGTATGATGATCATTTTTGTTAGATATTATGTTGATCCAAGTTTTATTGTTACTAGGT
The DNA here is from genome assembly GCA_028015245.1 of Cardamine occulta. NCBI lineage: Eukaryota > Viridiplantae > Streptophyta > Magnoliopsida > Brassicales > Brassicaceae > Cardamine > Cardamine occulta. The sequence continues at coordinate 7,957,861 of CM051378.1, read as the reverse complement.
TTTGAACCCACGCTATGCGTGGGTATCTTAATATATATTTTGTAAAAACCATATACGATCTATAATATTTATCAAAATATTATTTTATATATAGGAGATGACAATAATATACATATAGTATTTGAAAACAAATTGTAGTAAATTTAATCCATAAATTTTAAAAATATAATTAAGTCTACTATTTCAATAAAAATTACATGATTTGGAAAATTAAAGTAATGTAAATCTAGAAAATAATTTGATTATAAATAGTCAATTATTACTATTTGATATATTTTTATGTTTTTTATTTTTTTGTTAATTTATTATACGTTCTTAATGTGTAAGTTTTAAACATACATAATGTTTTTATTATTTATATATATAGTAAGATATTTTTCCAATTATAAACATGATTTTGAGCAAAGATATTGCGTCATACATTAAACCAAAACCAAATTCAAATTTTTTTTACATATCTCTTTTCTAAAATTCTTTAATTTAGAAAAGATGTATATGATACTTTATGCATTCAATATATTTCTCTTCTTATTTTTTTTTCTTATAGGATTTTTTTTGTTTTCATATTTTGAGTTTACTTTTCTTTTTTCTTTTCTTTTAAAGTTCTAAATTTATTAATATGTGATTTTGTTTTTTCCTATTTGTATTTATTATCTCTTTTAGTTTTTTTTCAATTTATAGTTATTTACATAGGAAGGATTTTCTCTTCATCTATGTCGATAGCTCGGTTTTGAAAGTTTATATATAGCGAGTACCATTTTTATGTTTCTTTTAATTTTATTTGTTTTCAAACTTTTAGAAAAACAAATTTCAGTTTTTAAAGCATCATTTACTCTATTATTCTTATCTCTCTCTTTTTATTTGTAAATGACCATTCTGATAACTTAAGTTTATACTTTTTTATTTTTTATTTATTTTAAGATAATTTTTATTTACTTATTTACTTTTCTATTTTTAAATGAATATACGAGGACATAAGATATGTTACTATTTATTTTGTTGGTAATGTTCTTTTTTTAAGCTATCACTTATTCTTCTAACATTTTTGTATTTTCTATTTGTTTCCAAATTGATTTATTACATTATTCTTTGAGAAATTAATCTAATATAATCCTTTTTTTTTGTTTTGAATAGCTAGTATAACCTCTTTTAACTTGTATTGCCTGCATAACTTACTTATTCTCTAACAAATTTCATAATTCAAAAATTATCCTCTTGATTGTTTTTAAAAGAAAAATGGTGAATGAGTTTTTACTTTTTCACAATTTGATAATTTCATATCAGTTTTATCATAAATATATTTAAAACTTATGTAACTAAATTCTTTTATACCTAAATAATAAAATAAAAAACTTAAAACTACTTTAAAATTATTTTATGTCAATAATACCAAAGTTATCCTTTCTAACTAATAGATATTTTTGAAAAGAAATTATTAATAAATTATCATTTGAATTAATTATTCTCTTTCAATTCATATTTATAATTAAAAATACAGTTTTCAATATTTATTTTTATTTAAAATATTTGGTTAAGTTATAGAATAAAATTTTTTAAAAAATAAAAATCATTACAAAAGCCTGTCAAATATTAGCAAAATTTGTCAAATGTCCGTAGAGTTTGCCAAATGCTTGCGGACTCTGTCAAATACTCGCACACTCTGCCAAATGCTTGCAGACTCTGTCAAATAGTCTCAGAGTCTGACAATTGTTTAGCATGGTCTGCCAAATATTCGCAAAGTCTGCAAATTATTTTACAAAGTCTGCAAATTATTTTACAAAGTCTGCCAAATATATGCAAAGTATGCCCTGTTATTTTGCAGAATCTACCAAATATTCATAGAGTCTACCAGATTTTCACAAAGTCTAATATATAAATAATTATTAGAAAAATATGAAGTTATGAAAATAAAATATTATTTAAAATTATTATTCAATAATAAGCAATTAAGGCATAATTTATTATATAATACATTCATTATTTTGAGTAATTTATATTATTTTGTTGCTTATTTTGGCGATGATTGTATTTTTTAGTTTTTGGCAAATATTGGTTTTTCGTTTTTAAGTTTTTGGCAACTTACCATCAAAATATATGTTAAATATTGATGTGGACCAATAGAAATGAGTTTTTTTAAATCTTATGTGGACAGCCTCAAAAGCTTATAGCTTCAACTTTTATATAGTATAGACTAGGTCTTTTACCCGTGCTACGCCCGGATCTATTTTTATTGATATGTTAAATATATTTTTGTATTAATCATATTTTATATGTATAGACAGAGTATTGTATAATAATTTATTTTGGTTTATTTTAATCATATTTTTTTATACTTTTAGAAAAATAAATTTAATATAGAATGAAGATTTGAAGATTAATTTAGTTTAAAGCATATTGAAATATGATTTATCATTTTTAATATAGAGTTAGGATTTCTATCTTTGTAATGCTTGCATAGATACTTTTTGATAAAAAAAATTATCTGCCTTTATGCCTTTATGGTCAAAAATTATCTGACCATCATCTTCATTAGCATATTTTGTTTCACTTATGGGTGCTTTTTCTTCTCCAACACTTAGCAACCATACTACAAAACTTCATTTTAAATCTTTGAGTCTTATGTTTTGTGTTAGAGCGAAAACTTTGCATTATTTTTGAAAGTGTAATTGATTCTCGCGATTCTTTTGCTTTCTCGATGAGATTTATCCGTTTTTGTTTTAAACAGAAATTATGACTAAATCTGAAAATTTCATCTCCAACAACTTGAATAGATGTAAGCCTACTCAGAGCATATTAGAAAAAATAGAAGAAATAACTCAAAAATATCAAGAATATTAAGAATCATCATGTTCAGATAAAACTACTCTTCTTTTAACAGATGATGCCAATAAGCTCTCATAGATATGGAAAAAATTAATAAATAAATAGTTACAACAGATGATGTCCAGTAAGCCACTCATTGAAACCATGCATGTATTCTTATGTTAAAACCTTCGCTTCAAGTTCTCCCACAACTCAGCTGCATCAGCACAAAACGTCACAGTTGACCGAACACGAGGAACAATGAAGGTTCGTAACCAACCAATAACCATGGAGTTCACCGTCGTCCAAGACTCAAGTTCAGATCCATTGGCAGCAGGTTTTTTAATCGAGCCATCCATAAACCCTAATTCATCATCTCCACCGCCCACTCTGCATAATTATCACTGGTCAGCTATACCGCAGAAATCATAGATCCTGGGTTATCCGAAGAGGACAAGGAATAAGGCGTGATTGTAGCATCAGTGGCCTTTGTTACGACAGTCAAGTCTTTTTCCGACATTAAATGAGAGTTCTTAATCAAAGATCAAAGGAAAATATTAAGAGAAAACTGAAGATTGATCGTAATCAAAGATCTGGAAGAAAAATGAAGAAAGGAATCAAAGAGGAAGAGTGTTTAAGCTTTGCTCTGACACCATGTTAAACAAGAAGCAGCTAGGTTAAGAAGTATGTTTTTCTTATTAAACATAGAACAATACATCGTAATATTTATATAAGAGAAGTAGCTTGGGAAATAAGTTATCTATTTCCTAATATCTCTCAAGAATATTTACACCATATTCTCTAATATTACTGACTTCGATTTAGAAATCACGGACCAAATGCAAAAGCAAAAGGGAAAATATATCTTGAAGTTATGATTTTGCAGAGACTCGATGGGCAGCACTATAGACTTCTTTTGGAGATGTCCCACAACTTTCAAGATCGAGATTTAATGGTTCTTGTTTAGGTACAGGAGAAGGCTTATCCTTGCATTACAAGAAAACAGCTAGAATCAGACGGAAAAATCCGTCAGAAATCCGTCGAAAAATGCAAAATCTGTCGGAAATCCGTCGGATTTTGCCGTCTGAACTATGTCATCGGAATTAAAAACCGCATCGTAAATCTGTCTGAATTTCCGATGAAATATAGTTTCTAGACATCCGTTGCTAATCCGTCGGAAATCCGTCGGAATCTCATACGTCGGTTGTCCGTCGGGTTCCCGTCGGAATATTTCCGATGGATTCCTGACAGAATTCCGATGTTTTTAAACCGACGGTGACCGATAGATTACCGACGCAGTTCCGACGGATAAAAACCGATAGATTTCCGACGGATCTAAACACCGATGGATTTCTGACGGAATTCCAATGTTTTTGAACCGAAGGAGATCGACAGATTCCCGACGAAGTACCGACGGATAAAAACCAACAGATTTCCGACGAAATTTGAAGTTTTTTTTTTTAATATAATAATTTGAAAATCAATAAATGTATTAATTTTAAGAAAATTAAATTTTAATAAAAGAATAGAAACATAAAATTGAATTGTATTGAAAATTAAAATTGAATATTATTGAAATTTTTTAATAATTCAAAAAAAAAAAACAGAAAAATGTTTATAATCCAAAAATGAAACTAAACGTCCGGTCGAGGTGGTGGATATTGCGAAAAGAATTCGTTCATCCGTTGGATCATCGCTTGTTGATCAGCTTCATATTTCGCCTGTTGTGCTTCTCCGGCTCTTTAAGGCGTTGCATATCCGCCTTCATCTCCTCCGTTTCAGCGTCTCTCTGTGCGAGCTTCGCCCTAAGATCATCGCTAGGATCTCCGTAAAAGCGTGAAGTAGCCGAGTAAGATGCTGAATCGTCCAGAAGACCAAAGACCCGACCTTTGGTCTTCGGAGTACACTGCAGAAATGAAAAGTTGAATAAATATTTGAAATTAAATAAAAATTGATTAAAATCTTAAAATTTACTTATCTCGTAGACGAATTCGTTGATCTTCTCGATCGGGACTTCGGTGAGAGGCGGGGTTCCTTCAATGATTGGTTGACTAAGAAGATACTCATCACCCATCTTCCTAACGTTGCCAACGATCTCCCGAGCTACACCATCTTGGATTTCATTGGTGTTCTTGTTGGTGTGTGGAACTTCGATCAATCTGAGGGCAGAAGATTGGACACCATCTTTCCGAAACTACAAAATTAACAAATATAGTAAATATTTTGAATATAAAATTGAAAATACAACATATTGATTAAACCAAAAACTTACAAGTTGTTTTGCCTTTGTGACCAAACTGGTTGCCCCTAGATTGTGCGTCGCCTTAACCTTTCCGTTGTGATCGCTGTTCCGGCACACAGAGTGGGTTATGGAGCTAGCCTTCATAGCGTCTTCACTCCAGTACGCTATCAACCCGTTCCATAGGGTCGGGTTCATAACCAACTCCCTTGGAACAAGATTCCTCGACCACAACCCCTTCCACTCGTTCATCTTCCGTGAATACATTATTGCCACTTTTTTGTGGAAGTCCCTTCTAACCAAAGCGGTAATGTGACTCTCCCAAGTAAATTATTGCTGAAAAAAATGAAAATTAAATTAAAATAAACTAATAAACTATTTAAATTCAAAGTAAACAATAAAGAAAATAAAAAACTTACCGCAAATTGCCGAAACCACATTTCCTGCTCTTCTAAGGGCATTTGAGTGTACGTCGGATACGGATGATGAAGCAATCTATTAAGCATCCGGTTGATAGACTTAGAAATCCCATTTCCCGAATCTTTTAACCTTCAAAACAAATTGTTTTGTAGACTTTAAATAGTTTATAAAAAAATATTAAATAAAATTTAATATTTTTAAATAGGAAAATCAGACTTACCATGTGTCTGTCCCAATTCAATCCGGATGAAGACGAGGAAATCTCTCTCATCCAGGTAAAGCAACGAAGTCCTCGACACTCATTGCCGACAGTGCAGTAGAGGGTGGTGTCGATGCAGCAGCGGATGGTACAGGTGATGCGGTGTCCGAAATATGGGTAGACGCCGTAGAATGACTCCTCGCAACTCCCCTACCCCTACCGGAACCTCGACGTACTCGGGTCCCAGAACCCTCGTAATATAATCCGTAATCTCTTATAAATTTTTAAAACAAAATTAATTTTTTAAATTAATTAAAATAAATATAAATGTCTTCCATAATTGTAAATTTCTAAATAATGAATATAAATTAATACAAATGATTATAAATTTGTAAAAATGATTATAAATTTCTAAAATGATTATAAATTTCTAAAAAATGATTATAAATTAATACAAATGATTAAAAAATTGTAAAAATGATTATAAATTTCTAAAATGATTATAAATTTCTAAAAAATGATTATAAATTTTTTAAAATGATTATAAATTAAGAAAAAGCATTATAATTTTATTAAAACAAATTTATAATTTATTCTAATCTAAATAAATAATGTAAAGTAAAAAAACATTTACAAATTCTCCAAAGTTAAAAATTCTCCAAAATAACATAACAAATTCTCCAAATTCTTCAAATTCAATATCAAAACAAATTCTCCAAAGTTAAAAAATTAAATCTAACCATAGAAATCCTAGAACTAACACTAGAAAACATAAATCTAACATCGAATAACATAAATTTAACATCCAAAAACCCAAATCTTACATCCAACAACCTAAATCTAACATCAATCTTAAAACCTTACAAATTGGATGGAATTGATGGATTGTTAGACATCTTGATGATTGATGTCGAAATCGGAGGTTTAATCGGAGCAAATATCGATGTCGAAATCGGAGGTTTTTTTTTTCGTTTGCGTTTCAGATCCGCGAGGAAGAAGAAGTCATTATTTATCAAAGACTTCCGACGGATTTCCGATGGAAGATCCGTCGGAATCTTATAATATTAAATGACACGCGGTATCGGGAAGATTCCAGCCTTAAAATTTAATTTGCCGTGTAATATTTCCGACGGATACGCGAAATTTAAGGCTGGAACACGTGTAACCACAAATCCGTCGAAAATCCATCGGAAATTACCGACGGATTTCCGACGGATTTGTGTGGTTTTGTGGTCGTTTATGATCCGTTTCTATTGAAATATGTTTGTAGTGTGCTTTGTTACTCATTTCAATGATAAAATATAAAAAAATACATTGTTACAAATGAAATATACGAAATTAGAAAACTTTAGTTGTTATGGTTATAAATCATCGTTTTAAGATATGTATCATTTTCTAACATGTAGACATGATAGTCGGGATTTTTTTTATTTTGATATATATGATATGTTACAAGGTATATGTTAGTATTTTATCATTGAAATGAGTAACAAACCATACTACAAACATATTTCAAGAGAAACGGATCGTAAACGACCACAAAACCACAAACCCGTTGGAAAGTTTCCGACGGATTTCCGACAGGTTTGTGGTTACATGTGTCTCGGTTTAAGGATTGACTGACATTGGCTAGCGAAGAAAAAATGTCAATTCCTTCGGAAATCCGTCGGTAATTTAGTTTTTTTTTTCCAACGGATTTCCGATGGTTTGAGTGTAATTTGGTTTTGGATGTTTTTTGTATAGTATTTTTTATTGGTTTTTGGTTTTTTTTTTTTGTTGTTTTTTATTATTTGGGTTTGTTTATGATTTTTAATGTTTTTTTTTATTTATGGTTTTGTGGTTTTAATTTTTATAAAATGTAATATTTAAAATACGTGATAAAAATACAAAATATAAATAAAAACAAATGTTCATAATGTACTTATCTGAATCAGATAATGATCCTTCAGAAGGAATATCGTCTTCGGCCTCATCAAATTCTCCAAGTTCTTCCTCTGATTCTCAATGAACTCTATCATCAGCAATTTCCGTTAAATCAACCACAAGGAATGTATCAAAAGAATGCTCAACATGATCCATTGGAACACTTCTAGTTGGTTGTAAAGCATCGTGCTCAGAAACTCCAACTTCTGGATCATACCATTCACACATAAAAATAATGCACCTCATGTCCAACATCCCTGGGTAGCGCACTAGCAATATTTCTTTGAGAATCCCGTAGTAGACAACATCACCAGATTGAGCCGAAATACCATAATCTGCAGTTAGTCTTGACCTTCCTTCATCGTGAATCCTAAACGCAAATCTCCTACTGCAATACCTAGGATATGAGGTCGCAATGTAGATTGGGCCAGTAACTAACTCTACTAACCATGTCGGAAACACCGATCCACCTCTAATTCCTTCATTAACCTAAAAAAATAATTTCCACAAAATTAATATAAAACACTTACGTAATAATTGAAGGCATTTATATATTAATATTATAGCCTACTTACGTAAAATTGCAGCCAAGTAATATAATCGTTCTCCTTATGCAGTTCAAGTTCTTCTTCAGTCTTTTCCGGAAAATGGCTACGTATTATTGCCATGTAAAGCCTGAAATCAAACAACATTATATAATCTTTGAAAGCTAATACTTATGTATAAAATAATTTATTATTTAAATAGATTAAGTTTTTTACCTTTCGTACTCCGCCATCTCCTCACAATTTGTTACGATATACTTATGCAAGTGAGTCCACTCCTGTTGTGAAAATTTGCGTTTCTTCCATTTTTCACTGAATCGACCAACTTGCGAAAACAACTCAGGGACCACCACGGGATACATGGCTTTCTCACCTCTATCATCATGGCGAACAGGACGTTTACTCTTCGTACGAACTTCCGAAGGAAAGTAATATTCCGCAAAATGTGAGGTTTCTTCATTGATGCTCTGTGCGACAATTGACCCCTCAACTCGACTTAAATTTTTAACCTTCTTCTTAAGATGGAACATGTACCGCTCAAAAGGATACATCCAACGAAATTGAACAGGACCACCTAGTGCGGCTTCATGGGGGAGGTGGATCGGAAGATGTTCCATAACATCAAAAAAGGACGGCGGAAATATCTTCTCAAGATTGCAAAGGATCAAGGGTATATTTTCTTCTAAATTGCGAATCCTCTCAAGTGTAAGTGTTCTCGTGCATAAATCCTGAAAGAAAGCACCAACTCCTGCAAATAAAAATACACAAATTTAAATATATATAAAATATAAATATCAGTAATTATTAAAATACACATGAAAACGATTTATACCTGCAATTGCTTCGTACACATCTTTATGAAGGAGCTCCGCAAATGCAAATGGAAGAAGTCGCTGCATCACAACATGACAATCATGACTCTTCATTCCGATAAACTTTCCTTCTCCATAGTCGACGCAATTACGCAGATTATATGCATATCCATCAGTGAATTTGACATCGTCTTGAATCCAATCAAAAAATTCTTTTTTCTTTTGTGCATCCAACCAGTACGGAGCAAAAGGATATTTACCATTGGGTAGAATTTCAAGAAAATAACGATCGCAAATCTCTGCCAAGTCCAACCTAGACTTCAGATTGTCTTTTGTCTTCCCCGGTACATTTAAAACCGTATTCATTATGTTATCAAAGAAGTTCTTTTCAACATGCATCACATCGAGGTTTTGCCTCAATAAATGGTTCTTCCAGTAAGGCAATTCCCAAAAGATACTCTTCTTGTGCCAATTATGAACTTCCCCAGCTCCGTAAACAGTTTCATGCCCATTACCTCCACATTCAGAAGTCATCGGAGCACCAAAATCTCTCAACTGATCCAATAAAGTAATGTCGTCTGCCTCATCAATTGGAGCTTCAAACACTTGTTTATTTTTCGTAAATAATGTTTTAGACCGACGATACGGATACTCCAATGGTAGAAACCTTCTATGGCAATCAAACCAACATGACTTTCTTCCGTTCCTCAATTGGAATGCATTTGTGTTGTCTTCGCAATATGGGCACGATATTCTTCCATGAGTTGTCCATCCAGATAACATTCCATATGCTGGGAAATCGCTAATGGTCCACATAAGAACCGCCCGCATCCTAAAATTATGCTGGCGCGAAACATCAAACACTTCAGCACCGTGCCTCCATAGCATTTGTAACTCATATATCAATGGTTGGAGGAATACATCTAGTGATCTTTTCGGATGCTCAGGGCCGGGAACAAGAACGGAGAGAAATAAAAACTCTCGACGCATGCACATACCAGGGGGCAAATTGTACGGTGTTACGATTACGGGCCACAACGAATACTGCCTTCCATGCTTCCCAAATGGGTTGAAACCATCTGTACATAACCCGAGGTACACATTTCTTCTCTCAAACGCAAAATCCGGATACATAGATTGAAAATGTTTCCACGCTTTTGCATCCGACGGATGTGTAATCTATCCATCTTGACGATGTTCTCCATGCCATCTCATTTGCTCCGTCGTGCGCTCAGATTGATATAACGTTTAAATGGAATTGGAACTATCCCACTAGTATACTGAAACCGTGTTTACGACAAAATCGACAACTTCTCCGTGTTTAATTCAATTTCCATACCGATCAAAGGTATATATCACAGTATATAAAGGTTTGTAGTTTCAATTGTTTATACCATGTAAAGTAGATAATATTTTTATTTATGTTATGCAATATGATGCATGCAACAACTTGGTTCAAAGCGTGTTAATTCGAATTCGAATTCCACATTCAAAAGGTACATCAATATATATTATAATTCATGCATATGCATGATAAGGTCTTTAATATAGGCATATTCTATATCAGTCAATGGATTTTGATATATATATGTATTACGCAATATTGAATTATGATGCTTTTGTTTGTAACGTACGTTGTTCATTAATATATTTGCTATATAAAGCATACCACCGTAATAACATAAATGAGTAGAAATAAAATAGTAGTTTACCTTCCGCAATAAATTTGCTCATGAACAAAAGAGAAGCTGAAAATGGCAGCAAAAAATTGAATCAAAGGGATGAGACTGGACGTGAAAATTGGACCTCTTTGTCGGAGACACCACGACATTCCCACGTAGCACAATCCCGATCCAATGATACCCTATTCAATTACCGTACATAGTTGGTTGTTCATACGCATATATTAACTTTGTCACGGTTTCATAAAATTATAAATTTTTGGTGTTATAAGAAAAGTAGTTTAAAACTTTAAAAAAAAACATATAATTACTTCCAAAAGAAATAAATTTTGGTGTTGTGGTAAAACCAAACGCAAATGCATAACAGAAAGATATCTTTTATATTTTATTTTGTTTACGACTTGCAAAAACTTTGGATTACTTTCAAAAGATAAAACGAATTTATATGTATCTTTAACAAAAAAAAGGATATATATAAATATTAACATGTTCATGCACTAAAACAATAAGACCCCTATATGGTATAAAAAGCTTTAGGAATGTATAATATATATATATATATATGTGTGTATATATATAATAGATTTGGTAGGCAAATTATATAGTAATAAGGATTACTCACCGAATAAAGCAAAGATAAAACTTGGAATCTATCTTTCACGACCCACATGGAAATGCTCCTCTCTGAGATCAAACTCAACAAAGCAGATTGGATCACACCAAAGAATGAAAGGATTGTAGTGCTTGTGTATTGGCACGGATAAGCCCGGCTTATTTTCGCTTGAACGATGAACCATGCTGACCATATTGAGATCGATATAACTAGCATGATCGAACCCATTGCCCACTTTTGTGTTGTTGCACCGGTTGAATCTGTTCTTGTTTGTGTTTGGATTGGAGTACTATGTTGTGGTGTTAAAGCGGTTCCTTTATAAAGTGCAAATATCAAAGCTCCACAAATGCATATCATTGTACCGAACACTTTGGCTCTTCCTATGTTGCTCTTGATGTTCAAAGTCTCTTGCCTCAAATTATTTATATTGTACAGTTTGATAAATAACTGTGATAAATGATAGGAAATGAAGAAGGTATATAGTGCAAAACTGTGTGTTGTCGATTTCATTACCTAAAGACAAGAGCCAACGCAAACGTGACCGAAGGAACCATGTTGCTAAAGGCTAAGGCGAAAGTGGAAGATGTATTTTGTAGTCCAATAAGAAAGAAGTATTGCACCAAACTTGTCCTTCAAATTTATGAGTGATCAAGAGATTTCGATCATTTTCTTAAGATTTATAGAGATCTCCAATTTTGGTTTCAAATATATAAATATACCCCAAAAGAGCGCTAAAGAAGAGTAAACACAAGATCCTACCCGTGAGCCTTGGCCTGTTATGTCTAAAATAAATAAAAAAACCAATAATTTATACAACATCTCTTTCAATGGAATATGAATATATGATGACTTATACAAAATAGAAAATAGAATGAAAATAACAGTCAACTAGACAGTGGAATAAACAAGACAACCACGCATAGTTTAAAGACAATATTTTAAACAAAAAGAAGATTATAAAAAAATAAAGATAAACCAAGAAAAGATTGGATGAATTGAACTTTAACGACGAAGAAGAAAAGTGACTAAAGTGAAGCTCATACAAATATATATATACCTTTCCAAGAATATCATAAATGGTGTCAAGAACAAAGTTCCTGCGGCAAGTCGGTAAGTGGTCGCGACCATACGATTAATACCTTGATCAAGCATCTTCTTAAACATAACATTTACAACGCTTAGTCCAATGTTTATCATCGACATCATAAACACAGCTTTCCATAGCTTTGCATCAAATTTCACCATAATTATAAAATATATAGGTATATCAATATATATATGCGCTTGTCTATATAAATATATGTATATACTTGTCTTTATATAGTTTTCAGAAGTGGGTTAGCAATATAAAGATTTTGATGAGGATGTGAAACTATATACTGCGACTCAAGTAATTCTCAGAATCGTATCATTATCGAATTTATCTTTAATTAACCGTATCGTGCTTTGAACTTGGCTTTTTTTGTCATTGTTGATTTGTTGATGCTACTATTCATGACAATAAAAAGAGGGAGAGAGTTGATTAATGGAAACTCTTGTAACTTTCATCATGATAACGTGACATCGTATACTGACCTTAATGTGATTAATCGAAAAAACATACATTAATACTCCTCATAATATTTAGAACTTCATCGACTTGTTTGTTGATCAGTGAATATAAATATTTAATTTTTAAAAACTTTCAATTTTGATCTTTTTACGATTCTCACCCCCACGTTCGGATACTTGCTAGTATGGCCAAAGGCCCAAAGCCATACATTTTTATTACTAGACTAGTGGAAAAGCCGTCATTCGCACGGTTTTTATATTATCATTTGTTAATATAGTTATTAAAATAACTTCATTAATAAAAAGTATTATATTTCGTTTGTATATTAAAAAGTATTATATTAAAATAACTTCATTAATTAATATATTTCGTTTGTAACGGTTTTATATGTACTTTATAGAATAAAATTTATCAATAAAATATATATATAATATTACATTATATTTATCAAAACTCAATTCCTAAAATATATTTTGAATTCATAAATTTTTTGGCGTTTAAATTATTTCATCCAAAAATACTATACAACTGACTATATTGGATACTCACAACTACATAGTCCACACGACTCAACCAATCCTACCATCCATAAATTCAGTCTCCAAATCTATATCTTTATGTTGGTTTTGAATATCGCATAATATAAAATGACGAAACTCTCAAAATAATTCAAAACTTATGTTAGAGAACAACCAATACTAACACATTTTTTTTCAAAAATTGAGTTGGATGTATTAGATATTGACCTACATTGACAAACGTCTAATATATTTTCAAAATATACACATTCTATGGCTCTCTCGTTCTCTATTTTCTCTTCATCAACACGATAAAATTGAACCATGCACCATATTACATAGATCACCAACAACATTGAACTTTTTCCATAAACACCTTAAATGTTTCTAAGTTCCATTCGTACTATCTCTATTTCTCTCGTCGTTACAAAATATTGAACCATACATAATATGTTATTTGCCGGTTTAAACATAATCTTTATTATTTTTATCATGTTTTTGTTTTCTCCGTACATTTTCAATATATAGTCAATGACTTAAGCGTTGTCAAATTTTATATGACTTAAGTCAATTTTTCTTTCAAAAATTGGCTTGAACATGTTAACGTTTTGGGATAACAGAACATATCTCTCATAATATGCATTCTGATATTGTATTTAAAATTTTGGAGTTTGTCATTCAGGCTTCTAGAAGCTTCCGTAAGTACTCCACTATTGAACGAATCATCATTCGCTTAAACACGGATTTATGATAATCAAAATAAATTTTATTTTTTCATATAACCTATTTACATTAAATATTTTTTTCTAATTATAAAATGAAAATATCAAATTCAGAAATGTATTTTTAGATTTATGGACAATTCTTTGAACTAATCCTTATTAGATTTATACTTCCGCGCAACATTGGATTTAATTTTAAACTATTAGCAAATTATATTGTTCAATTTTACCAAATAATATCTAAAATAATTATTTTATATTCATCGAACAAAGTTCGTCATACCAATTCATTTATGTCTCTCTTTGGTTATTTTATCTCATTTACGATACTTACATGACTAAACAATTTAGTTCGGTTTAAAATTTCATCCAAAAACGAAACAATAAATAGGAAAACTTTCACACTACTTAACAGCAGTAAAATATATTTTTTCATTTACGTAATTTTGATCATCTTCATTGGATCTTATTAACAAATTAAATCTATAATTCATGAAAATAATATCGTTTGTCCAGAATCCTTATAAAAATCGTGATCTAATCAGGCAATATATAAGAAGTGTGTGTGTATTATGTATAACCAACACGCACGTTTTTAATTTGATGGATTTTAGTTCCACTTTCGTTAGAGCCAATAGATGAATGCCGTAATTTGGAATAAGTATGTTCGAATTCATATTTCAAGTTGGGTCTTATTTTCGTTTATTGAATTCTAATAGTTGGCGTGTTTGGCTGACAAAGAACCACATTTGACAGATGATTCTCAATAAAAAGTAGAGATCTGATCAGACAATATGAAGAATCGATACTTTGTTTCTTCATGAAATATATATATATATATATATATATATACTTATTATATAAATATTGGTTGCACTAACGATAGTTCAACATGTGTCAAATTATAATTAACAAGATCATGACACGTGTCGCTTAACCGATATGATTTCATGTATTAAAACGATTATATTATTTTATTTTCCTTAATAGAAAAAGAAAACCAACAAACAAAATTAAATAAATATATTATTTTTTACTTTTCTAATATATGGTAAATTTTATTATCTCAAAGAAAAGTTAAAATTTCCTTTTCAAATTTAATTTTCTATATTTTAATATGATTTAAGCTCTAATATTTTTATTTTTTCTCCAAAGAGAAAAGGAGTATATAAATGATCTCTCTGAAAATGAGAAAGTTAAAATTGTTTTCTAATATACTTTATATTTTATTATTTAAAGAAAAGTTAAATTTCCTTTTCAAATTTATTTTTCTATATTTTTATATTATTTAAGCTCCGATATATATATATATTTTTTTCCATAGAGAAAAATGAGTATGTAAATGGTTTTTCCGAAAAGGAAGAAGTTAGAATTGTTCAGTCCTAAAGAGAAGTCGATACAAAAGGCATAGTTGCTTCCGTTGGAGTCAAATCTCATACACAAATTTAGATCCAGAGGAAGGAGCAAAATGGTGGAGCTTCTGCTAGAGATTGGAGATGATGGTGGATGGTAATTCAAAGACAAAAAAGAAAGGAAGCCGCAAAATCTAAACATTTTACAAAATAGAATAAAAGGTATGAAAAAGAATTAAAAACTGATGACGAAAACCCTGAGAGTGGAGTGGTGTGCCAATAACTCAAAGGCTTGTGCCTGAGAGTGGAGTGCCGTGATTATAGTGCCTATAACTCGAAGGCTTTGTGCCTGAGAGTGGAGTAGCGTGCCCATAACTCGAAGGCTTGTGCCTGAGTGTGAAGTGGCGTGATTATAGTGCCCATAACCTGAAGGCTTTGTGCCTGAGAGTGGGGTGGCGTGCCCATAACTCGAAGTCTTGTGCCTGAGAGTGAAGTGGCGTGATTATAGTGCCCATAACCTGAAGGCTTTGTGCCTGAGAGTGGAGTGGCGTGCCCATAACTCGAAGGCTTATGCCTGAGGTGGAGTGGCATGATTATGTTGCCGATAACTCTTAAGGACTATGTGGCCTGAGAGTGGACTGGCGTGGTTATGTACCCAGAACTCAAAGGACTTTGTGTCTTAGAGTGGAGTGGTATGATTATTAGTTGTGAGCAACGAGTATATGACGTGAGTCTTAAGCATATTGACTAAATGTAGACCTCGGAGGTCGATAGTGTTCGATCTCGTGATCGGTTTGTATTTGACCATTTTATTGGGATAAGTGTGGGTTGAGTGCTTGCAGAAGGATTGAAGTGTTAGATTCGAGGACGGATCTATGTTAGTAGGAGAGAATTGTAACGCCCGTATCCCCGAAACAGGAAACTTTGATTTATTTGTCGGGATTTGGAGTAGAGTTGGTTAACTCCGGTTTTGGGTTGAGTAGCCGGTTTTTGTTTTAAATAATTAACCGGGGGAGTTTTAATTAATTTTTAGGTTTAATTTTAATTCCGGTTTGAATTATTTGAACCAGAAATTAATTAATCTCGGTTTAATAAATTAAATTGAAGGCTCAGATTTATCGGTTTCGTTAACCAAACCGCCAGCCCTAATTCCTGTAAATTCACATAGCCTAACCTATTTCCTGGAAGAGCTTTGTCGCCTTCATCGTGAAACAAGAAGAGAGAGTTTTGTGTTGGTGTGATGCAAGAAAAAGGGGGAAGATAGGTTGTTGTGTGGCGTGGAGAAGAAAGGAGAAGAGAAGAGGCTGTGTTGTCTTCCTTTCTCACCGAGAGAAGGAAAGAAGAGAGAGAGAGAGCTGTGTGTGGTGTGAGAGTAGAAGAGAAGAGGGGGAGTTGGGTGTGGCTGAAAGAGAGAAAGGGGAGCTTGCACATAAAGGAGATGCAAGCAGATTTAATATGTCGTGTTAGGAAAGTGGTTCGACTTAGCAGATCATATCCAAAGATAATGAGAATTTTTGGAGTTATAGCTAAGCCTTAGACATAGATGTACCACTTTGCAGATTTGGATTTGAGCTAATACTGTAAATGTTATTCGCATTTTTGTGAGGTGCTCTGTTTCAGATGCGATTTGGACCAACGTGGATTCAAAGAGAGATCGTGAGTTCGTATATTGTCAGATCATCACGAAAATTTGAGAGTAGCTGCAGAACAGCTAGAGGTTGAGTTTCAATGGGGAAGATATGAATTGGACAGTTATATTTCGATTTGTGACTCCATCTTTGAGGCTGATCGTTTCTGTTATGTTACCAGTTTTCCAATTTGGTTGGATGATGTCTTCTTGTTGTTGTTGGTGGACGGGCATGTAAGAGAGGGTACTGCAAAATTTCTAATATCCTTAAGGAGCTTAGAAGTTTTGGAAAGTCTAGATCTTGCGAGATCTGTTCATTGCACAGTTAAGGGATCGCCTTTAGGCTAAGGTGAGTGCATGACCATGAGATTAGCTATGAGAATTTGAATGTATTAACATTTTTCTTGTGTAGAGGCCATCGGATGAGAGTCTATAGCATGTTATTTGATTGAATGATTGATATTTGGATTATATGTTTTCTTGTGTGTGTATATCTCGTAGATGTGAGGATGGCCTCACTAAATATTTATTGAGATACTTATGCATCTCTTCTTTATGATGGAGAAAAAGAAAAAAGTGTGATCGTGGAATCATAGCGAGGAGAGGAGGATGATTTAGGACTCGGTTCTGTGAGGTTACTTAAAATCATGTTAGAAAATGGTTAAAGTATTTTAGTTATTTCAGAGTTCTGCGAGCTGCTATTTGGCTCGGAGGACTTAAGTGTTTTCCTTGCGTTTTGCCTTCTGATCCCTTAATTTTTGGGGTTCGGCTATCTTGACGCCTTGACATGCATCTTTATTAAATATTAATTTTTATTAATACGCGAGAAACCCTTCCACTCCTCATTATTACCGAGATGGTTTATTTTTTGAAGCAGATAGTTCTTCCTCTTTCCTTGAATCTTTTTGAGTCGATTGTTCCTGAACCTGGTTGTTCTAAGAATTATTTTCCTTCTTGTGAATTACCATATTCTTCAAATTGTTGATTATGACAAACTTCTCGATGAATTCTGCTACATCCGCTAGGAAATTTCAGAAAACCCTGCCAAGTAACTGTTTCGGTCGCAAAGATCGATTCAGTCCTCATTCTCCATCACGTTCGACACATGAATCTATTATAGGTATTAGAAGATTCTGTGGAATTTCACCAGAGGTCGAGTTTGTACTTCCGAATCCCTATAAATCTCTAGAATCGATCCGTGATGGCTATATGTGCGTTTACGAAATTTACTTTTACGGCTATGGTTTGTTTTTTCCATTCCCTGACGCACTTCTTTTATAACTTTTTCTCTTGGAATGGCATTCTCGCAAATGTGCCCGAAGATGCTTCACCACATTTTGTGTTTGCAGATCCTTGCTGCTAAAGCAGGTCTATCACTAAGTTCAAGTGATATTTTCGAGTTGTTTAGCTTTCGAATTAATAGCTAGGGTACTTATAGTACCTACCGTCGTGCGGACAGAACCTTGATTTTCAGTCTGCCTGATGACGAGGATCGTTGGAGGGAATACTGGTTTCTTGTCAAAGTTAACTCCTCTTCTGTCAGCGACCTTACTGATATATTTCGTTGAGACTACATTTTGACCTAGCATTTTGGATCCTTAGATTGCTTGTATGTTTAATTGATTGGTTTCTTGCAGTTCCTTCCCCTTCAAAAGATTTTTTGAATCTCTTCAAATTTGCATTGGAGAGGGAAGTTTCCTGGGAATCCTTTTCATTTCCTCGTATTCATACCACGGGAGGTCTCTTGCAGAGTTGTTCTCTTCGACAGTTAAAGCCAAAGGTGGTTGAAGTCGACACACTTAGGTTTTCTGGATGAGAGAAGAAACAGCTTGAGAGTTTAAACCACACCATCGAAGCCAAACTGAAGCATGAATTCCCATCGAATCACCCCATAAAACCTAACAAAGAAAATTACTCGCTCGTGATGCAAAGAAACGCAATAGATATCATAAAGAACATCATCATAAATGAATCAATACATCAAAGGGGGTTCAAAGGAAACTTCTCTAGATGTCACAGAAGAAAGCTTGTCTCCCCAATAGCAAGTAAAAGTATGAAAGAGATGAGAAAAAATGAAGAACAAGGATGAATATTCAAGGGGCGACTTCTAGGGTCTCGAGATGATGAAGAAGCTCTTGTGGAGGCATCTTAGGGATGCAGCTGCTTTGCTGAGGAATCACACGAAATCTCCTTGAAGACACAGAAGTCACACCGAAAACATTAGGTTAAATGAGTATTTATAGGACTTGGGTGTGGAAAGCCGGTCTTAAGGTTTCTGATGTAAAACTCGGAGTTTTGGGCAAGTACGCAGCTGGAATTATCAGGAGGGCTGGCCTCGGTCATTGGTGGAGTGACCGGGTTCTTAGGAGGCTAGGTTGTTAGATCTGATTTTCGTCCATTGTTATAGTTTTCTTGGGACATCTTTTACTTAATGCATGTTACTTGAATTGATCACCAAGCACTGAGCTAAGAGAATAGAAGCGCAACCCGCGTAAACCTACTTCTCGGAACTAGTGTTACTGAAGCTTCATGTTATAACCTTTGTAAGTTGAGTTATGGAGCATTGTGAACTTGTCTCAGATGCTCGAGGTTTTTGATGTCAATTCCACAACAATGAAGTTTCAGATTAGCAATCCGGAAATAAGAAACAGAGTCTTACGCAGGGGAATGTGGAATTTGGCGAATATTCCTTTGGTGATGTCGAAGTGGACTCCTCTTGCAGAAGAGAGTTCAGTCGAAGTGAAAACTGTTCCATTATGGGTTCATCTAAAAAATGGCCCTATGGACATGTATTCATGAAAGGGGTTGAGTTTGGCAGTAGGTGAACCCGTCAGGCTTCACCCAGAAACTGCTCAATGCTTGAATTTTAAGATTGGAAAAGTGTTTGTCAATGCATACTTCAAAAACCGGACATGCCGCTGGTGTAGGTTCAGTGTGATATATAAATTATATAAATATAGATTATTTTATAGGAAGTGAAAAAAGGTGGCGAGGATGTTTTTGTTGCTAGTGAAACTGGTGCAGTAGGTAGTAGTAAAGAAGTGACGAGTAATGATGTTGTGGTTGTTGATGGTTTTATTTTGAAGGAAATAGTCGCTAAATCTCCTAGTAAGTCTCTGCCATCAGCCGATGAGGTAGAGGAGGGGGAGTGGTCTACAGTTTCACTAAGCAGGGGAGGGGGGGGCAGTCCATGCAATTCCTATGCTTTGAAATTTGGTCAAGTTTCAATTCTTTCGAAGACAAGGTATGCGGTTTTAGAGAATGAAACTGCAGGAGATGGTTTGGATATTGAGACTTTGAAGGTCACTATAGAGAACACAGCTGAGTTGAGTGGAGAAAAAGGAGTGAAAGGTGAAATCAACTTCGCTGGGGAAAATAACCAGAGTGCGTTAGAAACTTCAGTAACGGCTGGTGATGGTCTGGTGATGGAGGCACTAGATAAGCCTGGGACGGTAAACCAAGTGTATAATCAACTGGTTAAGGATGTTCCTGCGAGACAATATCTTCCTCGCAATAATCATCCAAAACATGGTTCAGACTTAAGTTCTCAAAGTGCTAAACCAAGTGCTTTGAACAAGAGGAACCTGCGTAATCATTAATGTCATGTTTTTCTGGAATATAAAGGGGTTCAATAAATCTAGTAAGCATAAAGTAGTCCGGGAATGGATAAAGCAGATTTTTTTTCAATTTGGTAGATTAATGGAAACAAGAGTGAAAGAAACCAAAGCGGGAAAATTGCTTCGAATATGTTTCAAGATTGGTTTTTCATGTCTAACTATAAATACAACTGTCATCGTAGAATCTGGGTTGTCTCAAAGTCGATGGTTAGAGTCACACGATTTTTTAAGAGTGGACAGATGATAACTATTTCGATCTTGCTAGATGGATGTAAGGAGGAGTTTTTCTGCTCATTTATATATGCTTCCAATTATGTAGAGGAAAGAAAAGAGTTGTGGGGAGATTTGAAGAACCATCAAGATTCACCTTTATTTAGAAATAAACCATGGCTGATCTTTGGGGATTTTAAGAACCATCAAGATTCACATTCAGAACACTACAAGAAAACATACGACTTGCGACGGAAATTTACATCGAAATATTTCCATCGTTACTTAGCAACGGAATAACGACGAGGTTACAACGAATTTTATATTCATCGTAAATTAGTCGTAAAATTACGTCTATACTATTCGTCATAAAATATATGTAAATAAACGACTACGTAGCGATAAGCTTTACAACGTTTTTAGGACAAATTTATTTTACGAGGAATTTGCGAGATAAACTTTGTATTCGTCGTAAATACGTTGTAAAGTTTACAACGTATTTACGACGAATGCATTTAACGAGGAATTTGCAAGGTATATTTATTAGATAAGTAAAAACGTGTACTAAAATGCCAACTATGAATGTTACGATGGAAGTTTACCTCGTAAATAAGTCGTAAAGTCGATGGCACCTCCTCGTTAACATGATTTGTTGTAAAATCGTTGTAATGTTTCTACCTACCAAACACGAAAAATTCCTATAAATAACACACCTTCATTATCTCAACATCACACATCACAAACAACACTCACTTTGAAACTAAACACGAAAAAATGTCTTCTGCAGATGATATACGGAAGCAACGAAGATGGATGTATAAGCATAGAGATTCCGAGGGAAATGTAACAGAAGAGTTTATGAACGCGTTGGAGCTATTCATGTATAAGGCCGGACAGACTCCACTCACCATAGAAACTGGTAAAATGTTATGTTCTTGTCGAAAGTGTAAAAATTCAAGATTTGCGCCTATTGAAAATGTTTAGAAGCATTTGTTGAATAGAAGATTTATGCCCCAATATTATATTTGGTTTCAACATGGGGAAGGATATGGTCATAATGAAGCAGAAAGTAGTAATAATAGTAATTTTGAAGCTGTGGGTAGAGATGAACTTAGTAATTTGCATAACTATGCTGATATGATCCTGGAAAGAATCAAATATAATCAAGATCATACATTTTTCAAACATTGGAGAAGTCACAAGATCAAGAGATAAACATTGATCCGGACCGATAGATCCGAGTGCTAGGCGAGAAGACCCATGTGTCTTGTTTAGTGAAAGGACGTCCAAGCTCAACTGTTCCAGCCCAAAGACCACTTGGAATATATTCTCAACTCATCAGAGGTTCACGTCAAAATGGAATCAGTCCAAAGAAAGTTCATATGAAGGAGATATTGAATTTACAAGTCATATGATCTTCAGCTTACTCGGTTTGGACCAACGCACGTTCAATAGAGGATTCCGAGGAAACCAGAAGGAGTTAAGCGACGAACTAAATTTTCCTGGAATCTTGATCCATTCCAGAATCACGTCGAATTGGATTTCCATCAAAATAAGTTCAGACTAGGAAGAAATGAATTTTACAAACCGAATGATCTGCTTCAGGTTCAATCACGCGTCCAGGCCAAAGATCTAGTTCCACAGTCCAACTCAAGAATTATGTAGACACGAGACCAATTGGAGAATGTTAAGGGATCTCTTAGCTTTACGACAAGACCAAGAGCCTAAGGAGAGTCCATTGGATCACAAAGTTACAGCCCATTTACCAAAACGGGTTAATCTGGTTCTAAACATGAAGAGTTCAAGGCCTAATTGGTTTGCAAGCCTCCAAGCTTATGTTTGGCATCTAGGAGGTATTTCTACAAAGTCCAGCAAGCCCAATAAGCCCCAGCAAAAGAATATCTAGGCCAAAGAAGCATGGAGAGGTCCAAGGATCATTTCAAGATGCATGCATGAGGAGTCCAAGGGTTGAATTCACATTCAACACACTATCTTTATTTCTTTTCTTTTATTTCTCTTTATTCCAAGACAATAATGACTTAGCTTAGTTTCTAAGTTTTCTACTCTTTATATTTCGTGTAATCTCATCTGAGAGAGGGATATACAACTTCTTTTTTTATAAAAATCTGAGAGTGATTCTCTTTTGTTCCTTGTGAACATCTTTCGATTGGTGTGTAATATCCAATCAAGTTCTCTTCATTCATCTTGGTGTATCAAATCCAAGGAGTCAAGCGATCGTCTCGTCTAGGTGCATCATATCCTAGGAGATAACCGGAATATCGGAGGCCTTCCGTAACCTCTGTGCGACCATTCGATCCACCACTTCGAGTCCCTCGAAGATTATCCATCGTTTCATCGTTCTACCAATCTGAAAGTGCCGATTCTTGGGAAGGATCGTATCATATGCTCATCCTTATCATGTAGATCAGGGTGATGTATAACATGATAGGGTTCATGGCATGGTTACAGATGCATTTAATCAAACCACTTCATCATTTGCTGATAATACAATTGAGGAACCTAATTTAGATGCGAAACGGTTCTATGAAATGTTGGATGCTGCAAATCAGCCAATCTACGAAGGATGTAGAGAAGGTTTGTCAAAATTATCATTGGTATCTAGGATGATGAACATTAAAGCTGATCATAATCTAGCAGAGGTTTGTATGGATGCATGGGCCGAATTATTCAAAGAGTATTTGCCAGAAGACAACTTGTCTACTGAATCATACTATGAGATTCAAAAGCTGGTTTATAGTCTTGGGTTGCCTTCTGAGATGATAGATGTTTGCAATGATAATTGCATGATCTATTGGAAAGAGGATGCTCAGTTACAGGAATGTCGATTCTGTAAGAAGCCAAGATTTAAACCTAAAGGTGCCGGAAGGAATAAGGTACCGTACCAACGGATGTGGTACCTACCAATAACAGAAAGGTTGAAAAGATTGTATCAGTCTGAAAGGACAGCTGCATCGATGAGATGGCATGGAGAACATTCACAAACAGAAGGGGAGATCACACATCTATCAAATGCAAAGGCATGGAAAGATTTCAAAACGGTATATCCTAATTTTGCTAGAAACGTTAGAAATGTCTATCTTGGATTATGCACTGATGGTTTCAGTCCAGTTGGGATATCTGGTAGAAAATATTCTTTGTGGCCAGTAATCGTCACGCCTTACAACCTTCCGCCAGGGATGTGCATGGAAAAGGAATTTTTATTCCTTAGTATTCTAGTTCCTGGTCCTAAACATTCGAAGCAGTCACTAGATGTATTTCTCCAACCTCTAATACACGAATTGAAGGAGTTATGGCATTGTGGAGTTCGAACCTATGATAGTTCGGTAAAAAGGAATTTTACTATGAAAGTTGTGCTTATGTGGACGATAAGTGACTTTCCTGCTATTTGTTCTAGGAGTGAGTTGCAGATTACCGAGGAGGGTGAAGTGCCATTTCCAATATTTAGGTTGAAGGGAAATGCAAAAACAGGGTTGTTCAAATGGGTGAAAGAAGATGTGAAGTTTTCTGATAGTTATGTTTCTAATCTCTCTAGATGTGTGTAAGAAGGAACAAAATTTTCAGGGATGAAGAGTCATGATTGTCATGTGTTTATGCAAAGACTACTTCCATTTGCACTTAAAGAGATAATTGATGAAGATGTTAATGAAGCACTTGCAGGTATATACATATATATATATATATATATGTGCTTATAATTATATATTTATTTCTAATAAACTTAAATAATATTACGTTTTACAGGTATTGGTGTATTTTTCCGAGATCTTAGTACACGTACCTTGATGGAATAAGACATTCAACAACTTGAAGCTAACATTCCCATATTATTGTGCAATTTGGAGAAGATTTTTCCCCCAGCATTTTTTGATGTTATGGAGCATCTTCCAGTCCACCTTCCTCATGAAGCGGCACTAGGTGGACCTGTTCAATATCGATGGATGTACCCGTTTGAGCGTTTCATGAAACATTTAAAAGGGAAAGCACTTTATTCATCATATTATTTTTTACCAAAAGTTCGGACACGGAAAAGAGCTCCTCGACAATATGACGATGGAGGTGTGGCACAAACTTATGCAGTAGAAGGTGTTCCAAACATATTTTCGCAAATTGGATGTCTATCTGGACAATTAAAAGAAGTTTGGTGGACATCTCCTGAAGATCGTCATTGCGCACACACATATATTCTCATAAATTGTGAGAAAATGCAGTCATTTGAAAGGTATATATATAACATATAAAATGTTTTAGATAGTAACTTACGAGTTTTATGCACACACATTTATCTTATAATTTATTAATTGCAGCTTATTCGTGGATCAAGTACGAGAATCCATTGAGGGAATATTAGATGATGAAATCAACAAGCGGAAAGATCAACACTTTATTCCGTGGTTGAAAACTCAAGTACGATCTTAAATTTGATTATTTAATTAGTCATTATAGACTAATTAATGATAATGATAATAAATTTTGACTTTGAATTTATCAGGTTGATTATGATGATCCATATTATCCACCATGGTTTCATGACTTGCTTCAAGGTCCAATCTGTAAGATAACAACTGGTCCAATGTATTTTACTTGAGGATATGCGTTTCATGCTTACGACTATGGTAGACATCGTACATCCGTTAACTATGGATTATGTGTGAAAGGAGAGATCAATTTTTATGGGATCATACAAGAGATAATTGAAGTTGAATTTGCTGGGTTAGTGGGTATGAAATGTGTACTCTTCAAATGTGATTGGTTCGATCCAACAATTGGCATAGGTGTTCGTTCCAATAAACTTGGAGTTGTGGATGTTAACACTGCTAGACGGTACAACAAGTTTGAACCTTTCCTCTTAGCATCTCAAGCAGACCAAGTTAGCTTCATTTCGTATCCCAGAGTTAGGACAACGGGAGTCACTTGGTTATCAGCTATTAGGGTGAAGCCTAGAGGTCAAAACGTAGGAGAAGAAGCATTGCAACAAGATTTATGTAGTGAGATTTCGACACCGAATTTGAAGACATCCCATATGATGATGCAGAAGAAGACAACGGTAATGAAGAGTTTGATGAAAGTGACAATCTAAGCACTGATTCGAGTGAGGCATCAGACGACTTAGTTGATGAGAATAATTAAATGTTTATAATATGTGTTTTGTCATAGTGAACATTTCCAATATAAAATATTATTCAATTTCAATGTATCATTTTTGTGGTTTAGGTTTATGGTTGGTTCTAAATTTCAATTAACATTTCTAAATTTTCTAAATTATTAAAACATATGTTTGTGGTTTAGGTTTGTGGTGTAGGATTAGGGTATAGAGTATTTGACGACGGAGTTACAACGGCTTCATCGTAAAGACGTTGTTAAATGATTAATCCATTACAAGGAATTAACGAGGCTGTCTTGTTAATTCATCGTAACATTTACGACGAATTAACGAGACCGCCTCGTCATTTCCTCGTAATAAAACACTAACAAGTTTGAATATTTCCTATAAATACCACATGCTCCCATTTTCAATATCAATACAAGAAACATTTATAAGTAAAAAATTTTATTCGAAAAACACTAATTAATTATGGATGATAAAAGATCTTAGGTTCCTGGTCCAGCAGGTGTGAGACAAGCTGAAGAACGGGCAAGGAGAAAACTTGAACGATCAATGCTTCAAGAATGTGCTGGTATAAGCGAGTCTATGTTTAATTCTTATGAGAGACATGTACGGATGGTTAATTGTGTTGATGAGCCAGAAGATCCTTCTTTCATGGGTGTCCCTTGGAAGACTACAATTGAATACCTAACATAATAAGGTAAATTGAAATGTCATGCATTAATTATTAGTATACAATGATTTTTTTAGATTGCTCAATAAACAATTTAATATATATATATATATATTTGACTTATTTTATTTTGAATATAGGTGGACATACATGTGGGTTGACACTGGTAAAATAGCTGCATAAGATTTGTGTACCACAATGGTATCACGTACCTTTTGTGGTAGCTGTGATTCATAACATGGTTCATAATGGATTGGGGGATGCGATGGTTAAAATGAAGGTAAACTGTATTATAAGTTTTAGTCTTTAGATGTTTTTAAATAATTAATTAGATATTTAGTAATTGTTAATTGTACCTTTTTGTTCTTGTAGGATCAGACTGGTACTGTACAAGCGAGCATTCATAGGTCCGCTTTATCTAATAACAAATATGGGCCGCACATAAGGGAGGGTTTAGTGTTGCTTCTAAAGGAGGTTGTAGTTGTTAAGTTTGAACGGGCGACAACATATCTTAACATTACCCTGAATAACATAACCAATGTAAGTTACAATTGTATTGTTAAAGGTTGTTTATTTATAAGTAGTATCATTACCTACAATAAGATATATAACACATAAACTTGTTAATTTGGCAGGTAATATCTATAGAAAACGTTGCTACAGCATTCATACAAGAAAGTGGTCCCAGTGGTGTTAATCGAAATCCAAACAATTGGTTAAACTCTGAAGATGAGGTTGGGTCGGATGATACTGAAGAAATTGAGTAGTACATTACGTCATGATCAATGGACGGAAACAAACATTTATGTTTATGTTTAATATGCTTCCAGTTTATTTGTATGTTTAATTTATGTTAAACTATCGTATAGTATTAATAACTATGTATGTTTAATATCCAATATATAACATATATTGTAATATCCAATATAAAATTAAATGTTTCTATGTGTTTTGTATTAATTAACATTTCCAATATATAATATTTTTCAATTTCAATTTATCATTTTTAAAGTTTTTCTACATTTTTTTAAGTTTAGGGTATAGAGTACTTAACGACGGATTTACAACAGATTAATTAATTACGAGGAATTACCGAGGCAGCCTGGTTAATACATCGTAAAATACGAAACTTGTTAATAAAATACGTAACAAATTATTAATATAATCGTATTAAATAATATTACGACGAATTTATGAGGCGGTCTCGTAAATACGTCGTAACCATTACGACGTCGTAAGGAGGCCGCCTCGTAAATTCGTCGTAACGTTATGACAAATTAACGAGAAACATAAAATCTATAAATATGAGACGCGGCCCCCTTATTCTGACGTTCATTCCTCCCAAACTCTCTATCTCTCTAGTTTGGCTTTCTCTCTCTACATCCGAATTTAGGTAAAAATAATTTTTATTTTTTAATTATTTAGTTTTAATTTTAGATCTGTTAGGTTGAATGGTTTAAGTTAGATAGTTAGAATTTAATTAGAATTGTTAAGTTGATGCTTTGATAAGTTAATTAGAATGATTATATTTTAATTTAAATTGTTAACTATATTAATATAATTTAGAATGGTTAGGTTTAATTATTTTGTTAAATTGATTATTTGATAGGTTAATATAATTAGAATGATAGATTAATATAATTTATTTCAAATGCATGTGTAGATATGGTTAGGAGTTCCGCATTAGCGAGACGACGACCTGACCGTCCACATTACAGTGAGACGTTTTTAGGTTTCGACACGACCACTACTAGAGCAGAACTATCTTCATCTGCTGCTGCATCTGTTGACGTACCATCTACTTCATCCGCCCCTTCTACAGAGATGGTACCAGAGACTCAGCAGGGTCAGGACCCACCACCTCCTATTGTACCAGATGCTACATCACATCCGGATTTATTAGTTCCTCCTAGAGCTCCATATGCGCGGTATACCGTCGAGGAGCTTCTTGTCCAACCAGGACGAGAAGGATTGGACAATTTGGATCCTAACCGGCCACCGAACACATTCTGGTATGTAAATTATAATTCTTTATTTATATAATTATTAAATTTTGGTCCATTAATAATAAATATTTAATTACTCATACATATTTAATTTTACATTTGTTTAGGTTTGGTGTGGATAATAAGGTCGGACGCAGCGTTTCTGATATCATCAAGGGATACTTCACTGAGCCTCATCCCAACTGGACTCTCGTACCTGATCACATCAGGAAAACATGGTTCAAATGTTTTGCGGTATGTTTATTAATAATTAATTAAATTTTTAATTATATTATATATGTTTTTACTTAACTTTTTTAATTAATCTTTTTTGTAGCAAAAATGGAATTGGGAAGTTTCCATAAACGAGAGAGTGAAGAAAGAGTTCAACATAAAGGCGATGAAGCGACTTGCTAACACGGTCTCCGACTGGAAGGAGAAATGGCAACTAGGAGATCTGAAACCCATCTACATCACCGATGCTGTATGGGAGGGACTTATACGGTTTTGGAATGACCCGGATTCTGTGATCAAATCTGGCAAGTGTTCAAAGTCCCGTCTTACCCTTGGTCCGGATGGACATTTACCGACTCCCCATACATCCGGCCAAACACCTTTTGCGAGTGCCCGCATTAAGCTGGTAAAATGTTTTTTTTTTAAATAATTATTATAATTTTTATATTTATTATTATTTAAATCAATATATTTTATGTTTATAATTTTATTTATAGGCTAATGGAGGACTGCTTCCTTCTCTTCCAAGATTATTCGAGCAAACCCACAAGAAAAAAATGGAGCTTTTGTGGATGTCAGATCCGAGAGGATCCACACCGAGCTCACCACGAGGATCACTGAGCGAGAGATACAACTTTCTCAGCAAACCGAGGATGGGACTCCCGTTGAGATAAGTACGTTGGAAGCTGATCAGATCTTCGAATCGGTAAGATTAATTTTCAAATTTAAATTTTTAATAAATTTTTTTATATTTTGTTTATTGACGATTTTTTTTCCAGGTTGTTCCGAAGAAGAAAGGCCCCTCTTTAGGTATGGGTTCGGTTCATGACGTCTGAATTGCTTCTTCTTCGCATGGTCATTCAGTCGCAGATGATCCGGTCCAGCTTCGTTCTGATTTAGCAGCTGCAAACGCCAAGATTAGTTCTTTGATGGTCGAACAAGATAGCTTTAGGACCTAAGTTCAGGGTCTTAACGCCTTGTTCGGAATTTTGGCGGCCACTAATCCCGACCTTTCTCAAGAATTGGAGCAGCAACAAGAGCTTCGACAGAAACAGGCACAGCAACCACCCCAGCCGAGTGCACCTACCGAGCAGCCGCCAGTGGTCAATTCTACAGATGTAGACGACGATCCTTTTTCTGATATAAATTTGGACATTTAGAATTTTATGTTTTGTATGAATTTTTAATTTAATATATGTATTAGAACTTTTTATTAATTATATAATTATTTTATTCATTAAATAATGTATTATTATAATTAATAAT
This sequence comes from Cardamine occulta, assembly GCA_028015245.1. NCBI lineage: Eukaryota > Viridiplantae > Streptophyta > Magnoliopsida > Brassicales > Brassicaceae > Cardamine > Cardamine occulta. Next base: position 7,927,745 of record CM051378.1, on the reverse strand, counting down.
TCAATATTTTTTAAAAAAAAACTTTTTAATATATATTAATTAAATTTTAATTATTACTAATTTAAATTACGATGCATTCACGACGTCTATATTAAATAATCATTGGTAAATCGTTGTAAAGTTACGTCGAATTGACGACATTTATATTAAATAATCGTTGGTCATTCGTCGTAAAATTAGCATCGCAGTTACGATGAATTTCCTATTTGCGTTGAATTAACGACGAACTTATTTACGACGAATTACCAACGAGTGTTGTTCCTAGTTATATTTTACGACGAAGTTACATCGAATGTGCCATTACGACGACCTGTTAACGACGAATCGTTGTTCGTCGTAAAGCCGTTGTAACACTATATTTACGACGAATTAACAACGGTTTCTTCCGTTGTTACACATGTGTTTTCTTGTAGTGGAACCAATACTAACGAGGGCTGCATATAATGGAATGAAATATTTTCAAGAGGTTGTTAGATATAATTCTCTAACTGATATGATGTATCATGGTCCTTTGCTCACTTGGTGTAATAAAAGAGACGAATGTCTAATCTGCACGAAGCTTGATCGGGTTCTTATGAGTGATTCATGGAGTAATGCCTATCCACAGTCATACAGTGTGTTTGAAGCAGGAGGATGTTCTGATCATTTAAGCTGTAGAATTCAAACAAATGCGTTAACAAGTTTCCCAGGGTTATTGAGGTTAATGGAAGATATCTTGGGAAATACGGAGGAATTGTTTATGTCTACATCTGCGATATTTCAATTTTCAAAGAAGCTAAAAGTGTTGAAACCCGAATTAAGGAGACTAAGCAAGGAGAAGCTTGGAGACTTAGTGAAAAGGACAAAGGAGGCTTATGATAATTTATGTGAATGTCAGGTTAAAACTCTTGTGAGTCAGGCACCTGATGCAATGATTCAAGAGGCGAGAGCTTTTTTGAAATAGCAGCGATTTTCAGAGCTAGAGGAGACGTTTTTAAGGAAAAAAATCAAAGCTCCATTGGCTGAATGTGCATGATAAGAATAATCGGTATTTTCATCAAGCTGCTAAGGCTAGAGAGGTAAGAAATGCAATTCGCGAAGTTCAAAACTTGAATGGTGAGATAGTCAATACACAAGAGGAGATCAAGCAAGATTTTTCAAGAACTTCTTGGGCCATAGAGTGGAAAATTGCTTGGAGAAAACAGTGGAGGAATTGAAGTCACTGCAGAATTTTGAATGTTTAGAAATGGAGGCTGATAGTTTGATGCAGGTTGTGAATGAGGAGGAAATAAAGGATGAACTGTTTGCTATGCCTAATAATAAAGCTCCAGGACCGGATGGATATACCACATAATTTTTTAGAGAAGCTTGGCTGGTGCATGATAAGCTGTTCAATCATTTTTGGAGAAGGGGTTTCTTCCGAAAGGTATTAACTCAACAATCTTAGCATTGATACCAAAGAAAATTGAAGCGAAAGAGATGAAAGACTACAGGCCAGTATCTTGCTGCAATGTTCTTTATAAGGTAATATCAAAGATTTTGGCAAATAGACTTAAGGTGATGTTGCTGAAGTTTGTTGGGCCTAACCAATCAGCATTTATAAAGGATCGTTTACTTATGGAGAATGTAGTGTTGGCATCTGAATTGGTTAAGAACTATCATAAGGATTCTGTATCGCCCAGAAGTGCAGTTAAGATTGACATCTCAAAATCTTTTGATTCAGTTCAATGGGTGTTTCTCCAAAATACATTAACAGCTCTGAACTTTCCACCAAAGTTTATTACCCTCAACCTTACTTAAGGTCGGGCATTCGAAGGATCAAGTAAACTTCAAGATTTATCAAGGAAAATTCCAAGGAAATTGCCAAGGAACAAGGGAATCATGCAATGGACGTTCCAAGTAGTGAGATGATCAAGTAAAATTTGTATTCTACCGAGAATCACTCGGCAGATCACACTGCCGGGTAAGAATTATTGAGAAAAGATGGAGTATCGTGTACCAAAATGATAAGGAAAAAGGATCACGGAGAAAACAAAGTCCCAAAAGAGGCCTAAGGTTAAAAGATAGAGTTTTGATGTAGGATGCACGAGAAAATATTTTGGCAAGAAAATATTACCGAAACCCGGTGATTTCTGTATTGGACCTGGTAGCAACCGAGAAAATCCTTGCCGAGTCGCGTGTACCCGATCCACAGAACTTATAGCCAAGCCGTAGAAGGTCTGATGGAACATCCGCCCGAGAACCCCCAAACCAGTCAACAATTGACCAAACCGGTGTTGACCGATGTTGGCCCGCGTTGACCGAACCATGACCAGTGTTGACTGGCCATTACTTGGCGTCCATGCCACTAGAAAACAGGTGTCACCACGTCCTTTTTTCACAATGGGTCAAACACTTGTCATCATAGCTGCCCACCATGTGACACCTACATGGACGTGTGTCACGCCCACAATATTCTTAAGACACATGTCCCATCAGCTGTCCCTAAGAAGTAAGCCCAAATCTTTTTCCTTATAAAAACAAGGCAAAGCTCATTATTTTAGGAGAAGAAAAAAAGACAGAAGAGACAAAACACTAAGGAGAGCTCTACCGAGCAGTCTGACTCCCAGAAAACTAGTTTGTGACCAAACATGATGCCTGTTTTTACCAAGCCGTACCAGATCTCATCAAGAAGCTGTCTGATCGTGCGAAGAAGCTACTAGAGTGTATTGAAGGTCTCAGCAGACCAAACTTTGTTCGATGAACATATTTTTCAACCCGGTTAATCTTCAAGACTCTGATTTCCTCATAACAATCTGTTTCTTGAGTTTATGAAGGAGTTGAAGCACAAATCTGATCCTATATAAGAAGTAGAAACTGAAGCAAGAAGAGTGTGTTGCCCTGAAGCCTCAAATGTACTTGTGGTCATTTAGAAGCGTTGAAGACAAGTCGAGAAACCTTGCTGGCATTTTCAAAGTGAGTGAGTTCTGTAGCATGTATGGTAGCACATGAGTGTTTTGTTAATAAATTGATTGGTGTTTGATTGCTTGAATGGGTTTGATTGTTTGATTGCATGATTTTCTTGATTTAGTTAATGGATCTTTTCATGTTTTCATTAATTTGCCATGCATGGGTAAAAGGTTATGTACTTAGCCAAGGAAGGTATTTACTAGGTCTAAGTGGAGTCGGGATGAGGGGTTGTTCGGAAATTTGTGTCATATAGACCACTTATTCTGGCAATCCATGAGGTTGTGGATCTTACGAGATCAGATTATGGATCTTACGAGATCAGAAAGTGGATCTTACGAGATCAGAGTGTATGATCTGACGAGATCAGAGTGTATGATCAGACGAGATCAGAGAATGTTGGAGTTTCCTATGTGGTCTTAACATTTTTGCGTGTTTAGTTATCAAGGAGACATAGGTTTGAGTCTAGACTTTGGGGGGGGGGGGGCGATTGTATTATCGAGTCTAACAAGTTTACTTGTTATTTGCATGCATGTTGTGATTGTTTGTGCTTATTATTAATGCTTCCGCTTGCATTGTTTGATTCTATAAAATTGATTGTTGTGTAGGGTTTTGGGTTGAGATTAGTAACGTGTGAGAGGGTTTCCTGGTCTCATTGAGTAATATTAGATTACTCATGATTCTACCATATTTGTTTTACAGGTAACCTTAGAGGGAACCATTAGCGAGCACTCGGGACGTTACGACCACCGGTGTATAGTTGTTGCTTTTGTAAAATATGGTTTGATTTATGGCTGTAAATTTTGTTTTTAAATGGGCCCATCAACGTTTTAATATTTGGATACTTGTTGAAAATTTTATAAGATATAATTCTTTATTTTCTAAACAAGTGTGTTTCGATGATATTAGTCTGGTCCGGACTAACACAACACTAAGTTATGGTAAGGGTTGCAAAGCCTAAGCCACGACTATAGTGGAATGGTGTCATGGACGAACTGACAAAGGCATGGATTCGTTCTAAGCCTCATTTGGATCGTTCGTGATAACCATCATTGTAGCGTTCACGGACCTTTTTTTGCTACTCTAGTCATAGATCGGTTCGTGTCCGCTACAAAAAGTGGTATCAGAGCATGGTTTTGAACCTGCTCATAGGACACATGTTTTCATTGGTTTTATCAAGTGAAAATGTGTCGCAAAAGGAACTAGGTAAACCGGTTTGTCTCTAGCTATAGGGGGTTGGGTTAGGATTTACCCTTTGTGTTGGTTGCAGATTATTGGAAGATGATGTTGAAGATTGGATGGCCATGGGGAACCGTTAGCAAGACCATGAGGATTTGAAAGGAAGTGGCTGAGTATTGAGAAGCAAAGTTGGTGTTTAATGTACAAAACAAAGTTGTTGGAGAAAGTAAGAATCTGTGAAGAAGAAGTAAAGATAAGTGATGTCAAGCTAGAGGTACAAAACAAAAAGGTGGAAGTGAGCAAAGATCAATGAAGAGAAGAAGAAAAGAAAAATACTAAGTCCTAAGAAGGAAAGAGTTAGACGAGAATAGAAGATGAGAGGAGTTCAACCAAAGAGAAGTTACGTAAAGTTAATTCAAAGAAGAGCTCAAAGGCATCAAAAACATGATGAAGTTGGAGAAACAAAGGAGGAGTGAATATACAAAATGAGCCAAAAATAAGGAGTGTGATATGATGGAGTAAAAAGATTAAAGAAGTGATGAAAAATACAAAGTGCTAAGGAGAATAGAGTCTAGACGTGAAGAAAAGATTGCTGTGTTAAATTCTGAAGAAGACAGATTCTTATCAAAGAATTTGTAGAGGGGTTATCAAGAAAAGAAGGGAGAAGTTACGAAATAAGATAAGGAGTTTTATAAAGGACGAGTTTGTGAAATAAATAAGAGGCAAGACGAAGAGGGGAGTTTAATCAAGTATCAAGCAAGAAGAAATTAAGTAAGAAATATTTATAAGGAAAAAATTAAGAAAAAAGAGGCAATGAAGAACGAACCAATGGAGTCAATAAAGTAATATGGAGTTCAAAGGGGATCCAAGAAAGCAAGGAGAGGAAATTCAAAGAGGTTATGGAAGAAGTAATGGAAGAAAAGCAAGTAAGAATACCAAGAAGACGTTTGAAGAAGGAGATCCACAACATCCAGGAAGATAAGAGAAGTAAGGTGCATTTACGTAGAAGGTTGTCCAAAGAAGATTGAAGATGATAGAGGTAATTGAAAACGGAGAAAAGGAGATTAAATATTTCCAAACCCAAAGGAAATGAGATAGTAAAGAGGAGACACATTCATTATCAAGAAATCAAGAAGAAACAAACATTATAGCTTATCAGTTTAGGGGAATTCAAGGGAAGGAAGAAAATAAATGAAGTCAAAGAGTAAGTGGTACATGGATGAATAAGATGGTGCATGAAATATCAAGGAGGAGGCAACTAAAAACGGTGGAAGAGATAAAATGGTGAAGAGAAGTGATCCAAGAAAAGAAGAAACATTATAAGGAAGATGGTGATGAGGTTGCAGCGGTAGTCTTAAGAGTACATCAAGAAGGTAGTGAAGCAAAGTGACTAAGTGATGAAGAAAAATCTAAGGAATAGATGAAGCGCTTTTAATTCTAAGTGGTCAAGCCATCAGCAGTACGTTTCCCCCGGCCAATCTAAGAAGAAGCGATGGAGAAGGTAGTAAGTAGTGTGGTTAGTATGGTTAAACCTTAGGAATATAAATTTTGCCCTAACCTTCACACTATAAGAAAACAGCATTTTACAGACTACATGTAGCGACTAATTATTTAGTCACCAAATATGGTGACTGTATAGCTACTATATAGCGACTATTGAAGTTAATCGGTAATTAGTCGTAATTTAGCGACTAATTTATGACTATACTGCAGATGAGAAATATTTGTCAGTATTTAGTCGCTAATTTGGTGACTATTATGCGACTCGCCGACGGAGTGGCATAATTGTCACCGATAAGTCGTAATATACCGGAAGGTAAATGCACGTGTTATACGTTGTTGCGTTGGTGTACCGGTTTTATGCGACTACAAAGAATTGTCGCTTGTTATCACATAATAGTCGCTATTTAATCGCCAAAAATGTATATATAACCAAAATTCACCCATTTTGTCCCCTCATTCATAGAAACACCAAATCAAAGTTCTTCACGAAAATTTTTGTTTTATAATGTCGGGAAATCACAATTATACTAATTTTCAGGAGTGGATGTATAAGAGGATCGATGATGAGACGGAAAATTTCTCGGCAGAGTTCAGAATGGGGGTGGATCAATTCATGACTTTTGAAAATAGCCAGCCTCTAGCACAGAGTAATTGCGGTAAGTTTATCTGTTCTTGTAGTGTTTGCGAGAAGAATTTGGAATCATCTTTATAGTAGAGGATTTATGCCGGATTATTATGTTTAGGAACAAGTTATGTTGATACGACGTATATAAGTGGGAATGAAGAAGTGGGTAATGTAGTAGAAGATAGATATGTGGATATGGTGAATGATGCATTTCGTTATAACATGAGTTTTGATGATAACTATCATCCTGATGATAGTTATCAGAATGTAGAAGAACTGGTTCTTAACCATTCAAAAAAATTCTACAACTTATTAGAAGGTGCAAAAAATCCATTATATGATGGTTGTCGAGAATGTCAGTCGCAGTTATCCTTAGCTGCTCGAGTCATGCAAAATAAGGCAGATCATAATATTAGTAAAAAGTTAGTGGATTCATTTTGCGAAATCTTGTCTGAGTATTTACCAGAGGGAAACCAGGCGACCGGTTCATATTACGAAACAGAAAAATTGATGCGCAATTTAGGCCTTCCATATCATACAATTGATGTTTGTATTAACAATTGTATGATTTTCTGGAAAGATGATGAAAAGGAAGCCTAAGGACGACCGGCGTAGAACAAAAGTACCATATAGTCGTATGTGGTATCTACATATTGGTGATAGATTGAAGAGAATGTATCAGAGTGAGAAGATTGCAGCTGCAATGAGATGGCATGCTGAGCACCAATCAAAGGAGGGAGAAATGTGTCATCCTTCTGATGCAGCGGAGTGAAGAGATATTTTCAAGATTTAAATCCCCATTTTGCCGAAGAGCCCCGTAATGTTTATCTTGGATTATGTACCGATGGGTTCAATCCATTTGTCGTGTGAAGGGTAAATCAAAAGACAACATCATGTCAAGATTGGATATAGAACAATTCTGTTTGCGGCCACACTTACATATTGATAGTGAGGGTAAAGCTCCTTTCCCAGACTTCATATTGACAGAAGAAGCCAGAACAAGTTTACTGGAATGTGTGAAACATGCGGTTAAATTCCCAGATGGTTATTCTTCAGACTTAGCTGGTTGTGTTGATATGGAGAATGGAAAATTTTCAGGCATGAAAAGTCATGACTGCCATGTTTTTATGGAGCGGCTACTTCCATTTATCCTTGCTGAACTCCTAGACCGAAACGTCCACCTTGCGTTATCAAGTACTAGTTACTTATTGCTTTTTGATTATGGTAAATATAATTATAGTAACCTAATGCAGTTTAATTAATTTGAATATCTTGTAAGGGTTGGAGCATTTTTCCGAGACTTATGTTCGAGAACTTTGCATAAAAGTCGCGTTCAAATTCTAAAACAGAACATAGGTTTAATCCTATGCAATTTGGAGAAGATCCTCCCACCATCATTTTTCGATGTGATGAAGCACCTGCCTATACATCTTCCCTATGAAGCTGAATTAGGAGGCCCTGTCCAATGTAGGTGGATGTATCCTTTTGAAAGGTTTTTCAAAAAGTTGAAAGGAAAAGCAAAGAACAAAAGATATGCGGCAGGATCAATTATTGAATCATATATCAATGACGAGATTGCTTATTTCTCATAGCACTACTTTGCCGCGAATATAAAAACGAAATCAAGGTAAATGCTAAATTAATCAAAGTAAGATAGACACCTGTTATCTATTTTAATGTAAATTACTTTTGATTGGTCAGGTTAACAAGATTCGATGAAGGTGAAGCTCCCATATATCATGTCCCCGGAGTACCTTATATATTTACTCACATCGGCCGTCCAAGTGGAGAGATGAATGACATATGGCTTTCAGAGAAAGACTATCAATGCGCACATGCATATGTTTTACGAAACTATGACTATTTTAAGCCAATTGAGAGGTATATAAGTTGACATTGCTTACTTTTCACTCATTGATCAGGTTTTAATCCACTATGATTTCTCATATATTTGTGTTAGTTTTCTATAGTATGTTCGAGTATTTTATTTCTGCAAAATATTCAGGACTTACCGAAAAAGAACTCTCCGTGAAAAGAGCTGACGAATATCATTTATGGGTGAAAGAATATGTATGTCTAAACAATATTCATAGCAATATATCTATACATATATATATATATATTTAATGATATTGTTTATATATATGCAGGTTACATACTAGAATGCCACGAATCCATTTCCTACTTGGGTTCAAGAGATAGTGCATGGACCTTTGAATAAGGTTAAGACCTGGCCAATGTATTTTACAAGAGATTATTTGTTTCATACACATAATCAAGGCGCGGGATGAAAGACATGTAACTATGGAGTATGTGTTAAAAGTCAAAATTACACGGATGCATCTGATGAAGCGGATTTCTATGAGACCTTAACAGATATCATAGAACTCGAGTATGAGGGGATGGTCAATTTGAGAATCACACTTTTTAAGTGTAAATGGTATGACCCTGTTATCGGTAGAGGCACTCGAAGGAGTAATGGTGGCGTTGTAGACGTCCTTTCATCGAGAAAATACAATAAATACGAACCATTTATTCTAGGTACGAATTTCAATATTATATATATATATATATATAAACATGTGTATAGCTTCAATTAATATACATGTTGTTATATATTGCAAACAGCCTCTCAAGCGGATCAAGTTTGTTATATTCCATACCCACACACAAAGAAACCAAAGCACTCGTGGCTCAATGTTCTAAAAATTAATCCGAGGGGAAACATTTTAGGAGAATATGAAAACAAAGAACCAACTCTTCTGCAAACAGAAAATGATGATGATGTATTGATGACTACAATTGAAGATCTTGTAGTCGACAATTTGGTACAGGGAGTAAACCCAATAAACCTTGATTACGATGTCGAAGATGCAGAACCAGAAGATGAATTCCGGTGTAATTTATCGTCTTCTGATGAAGATCCTGAAGACGAAGAACCCTACTAATTAATTATGTTACATGTTTATTTCATGTTAATTATGTTACATGTTTATTTCATGTTAATTATGTAACTTAGTAAATTTTGTCTATTAGTAATATTTTTAATAATTTCTAACAATTTTTATTTTAATTTCTTATAATGTCTGTTAATTATGTTAATTATAAAAACACATAAGATTCTTATCAAATAATTAATTAGTACGATTTTTAAATTAAAAAAAAACTCTAATTAAAAAAAAACTCTAATTAAAAAAAAAACTCTAATTAAAAAAAAACTTGAATTATATTTCCCTAATTTTTGTAATTAATAAACCAATATTTAAAAAAAAAACTAATTAAAATAAAAATAAAAATAAAACCTATCAACACGACAAAAAAAAAAACCACAAAAACCCTATCTTCTTCTTCTTCGATCCCCTTCTATTTCCTCTTGCCCCTTCTATCTCCTCTGCGATTCCCAGCTTCTATTTCCTTGTCGATCTCTTCAAAACAACAAACCTCTTCCATTACTTCTTCCAATCTTCACTTCCCATCTTCCAATTGAAAGCATATTTCCTCTTTTCTCTTCAATTTCAAAACCCTAATCTACAACTGCCATGCCTCCTAAGCGAAATCAAAGGAGAAAAACTGTTCCTAATGTGTCTCAGAGACCTGGAGCACCAACCCCTCCACTACTCCTTCACGAAGACCCAACCCTCTACCCTCCCAATACAATTTCACACCAGCGGCCGAAGCTCCTCCTACTCACTCGCCTCAAGGTCAAGTCCCCTTTGTAGCTCAACAGTCTACTACAGCACCACACGTAGGGAGTTATCCACCGCCACAACAACTCTTCCAATCCATTCTTCCTCAAAATCGTGAAGAATTTGCCACTCCCTCGGCTGAAAAAGTCCAAAACAATCCTCCTCCTCAATCCACTCCACTGCAGGAACCTCAAGGCTCTCAACCTCATAACTCTCATGGTCAGAGTAATCCTTCTTCACAAGGAAATAACTTTGATGAAGATGAATCAGTTCTGTCGGATCTTGAGGAGGATACGCTTAGGGCTCTCAATGCTCTGCTTCGGGTGCCAGACCGGGATAGGTTCACCACCCTCCTCTCTCCCACACCAACACCAAACTCTACTTGGTATGTTTTCTAATCTCATTGCTTCTGCTTTGTCTTCTCCTTGCGATTTTCCACTGTGAAAAATTGATGCTTTGGTTTGGTTCTTTAGTATTAGATAAGCATATATAATTAATTGGTAATGTATCTGATATATGGTTATTGATTTATAAATGTACAGTAAACTGTGTTAGGCACTAATCTAAAATTGCTTGTTGACTATATATCTTAAAAGTTTGAATATAAAGAACATTTCCGAGATAATCAAAGTAGAGGAAGACAGGAAGTGATTCCACTGAGTCCCTACTTAATCATTGTATTTTGGATTAGTGTTACTTTTCTCGTAATAAGTTGACTATACTTCTAATTAATTTGATTTTGGCACATATGATTGCAGTTAAACAGAAAATATAAGTAATTAACACAAGTGCTTAGCTTAGGTAGAACACCACCACTTTATATGACGACACACTTAATCGTATGTGTATTTGCAATTATGTAACATGATAGCATAGACTCCGATTGTATATGTGTATATATTTATCATAGTTCTAAAAGAGTATATAAGTAAAATGCTTTGGTATCATGTTTTTTACATTCTTTGTTAGTTGTAAATTTTTCAATTCAATTTTTTTTTGTCGCAATATGCAAGCTTGAATTTGTCTAGCACAATTCATTAAGTTACAAGGCAAAATCAGGTGTGTGGCACGATGACATCCATCAAACTTAAAATTTTGAATATCTGGCAAGTATATTATAAACAGAAAAATGTGTTTTGTCTTTTCTTTTCACGAAATGTCAAACAAAATTTGTTGCAAATAGGATGCATCGAATCATTAGAAGCCAAATTTTATTTTTAATTTTTTATTTATCCCAATGAGATATCAATAGCATATACATCAGAGCCTATAGTATGATTGAAATCATTTTCTTATTACACTTCTTTAGCTAATGCCAAAAAATATTAGATTTCAGTTTCATTCAGCGTTTTTATGTTTGTTTCTCTCCTTTGCTCTCTATTTTTTGCTGCCACTCATACACACTGTCTATTATCTTAGTGTATCATATACACTAGGCCCGTCATAATAATGCTGCTTGCTTCATTGTGTTTGCAGGTTTACTTGGGACAAAGGATCAAAACTAGTTCGGGCTATTACTAAAGTGTTTACAAACAAATTTGATTGTCCCTACTATACTTGGTTTGATGTGCCTCGAGAGAGACAAGAAAGATATTTCCTTGAGTTTGCGGTACAGTTTTTCTGTCCTATTGACTTCACATATAGATTTACATGTATTGTTTATACTAATATCAATGTATTCTCTTTGTTTTGTAGAAAACCCACACCTGGGATCCCTTAATAACAAGAACAGTTCAAGAGCATTTTGAGAGGATCTGTAAACACCGGATGAAAGACATGGATAGTGGCGTGAGGGGTACTCGAAAGCGACCGAACTGGATCAACAAAACTATCTGGAAAACGATGTGCGCGTACTGGGATACTGAAGAAGCAAAGAAAAGGAGTCAAATCTATTATGATGCTCGTATGTCTGAACGTGATGGTCTCAGTCCTCACGTCCACTTATCTGGGCCGAAGTCGTACAACCAAATCCAACAAGACTTGGTTAGTAAATTCTATATTTTTGTTATTTCTTTGTCTAACATCTTTGCAAGTTTAACATTGTTTATATTATAACATTGCAGAAAGAGGAATTGGGAAGACCAGTTAATCTTGGTGAGGTTTTCATCAAGACACATACAAGGCCAGATGGTACGTATGTTGATCTAAAGGCAGAGAAAATTGCTCAAACTTATGCGAAGAACATCCAAGAGAAGTTGGTTGAGCTCGAGGCAGAGGCATCTACTCTTTCAGACTGTGCTTCACGAGCTCACGACCTCACAGTAGATGACTATACAGCCATCTTTCTTCAGGTCAAGTCACATTTTACACATTCCACATTTATTTCCTTGGATTTGATGTTCAGATTGATTGATGAGGTGTTAATGATATGTTTGCTCTTATTGTTTCTTGTACTTCTCTTATGCATATTGCTTTGATATGGATGATTGGATTTGCTAAGTAGCTTTTGAATTATTGGATTCATATATAGATTGATTTTGGATTATTGGATTTGCTAAATAGTTTTTGGGTTATTGGATTTACATTTAGAACCAGTCTCATTCTCTGTACTTATTGTTTTTCTCTTTCTTTTTAGCCAACTGAGAAGGATTCACGAGGAAATCCTTATGGAGTTGGAAGCCTCAAGGACACTCTTCTCAATGGCAAGCACAAGCAACCGGGAGACACTTCATCATTTGTGGCACTCCAAGAGCAACTAAAGGAAGCTCAACGTAAAATCGAAGAGCAGACAGCTTATAATGAACGCCTTGAAGCAGAGCACTCTCGAGCTGCGGCTGAGCACTCCCGAGCTGTGACTGAGCAAAAGGACAAGATCGAGAACTTGTCGATGGTGGAAAAATATCTCAGACAAACTGATCCGCAATACCTCGACTTCGTGGCAACTCAATCAGCGGCACCCCAAAGAACTCCACCTCCAGCTGCTTCTTAGGTTACTTATCTTCTTTTTAAAAAAAAAAAATCTATGTTTCTTTTCTCTCTCTAGGAACTTGTTGGTGTTGGACTTAGCATTTGTAACAAAACTCATGAATATTTTTTTAGTTAAATATTATTTAAATTTTCGTGTGAAAATCAAATATTATTTAATTTAAATTCATCATTTTCAAGAACAAAATGAGTTGATTTAGTACCATACCATATTCTTGTTTTCACTTCACACATAGTCACTAAATAGTAGCAAATTAGTCGCCAAACAGTCACATAGTAATTGCCCAATAGTCGCAACATCTTAACATGTTCATATCTCCATATTTTAAATAATCGCTGAATTGTCGTTAATGAGACATGGAATAGTTGATAAATATTCACACTTCTTAGCGACTATTTATTGACTATTGCTACGCTACTATATATACAGCGGCCAATAGTCGCTAATTAGTGACTAAACATATTAGCGACTAATTATTACCGACTACAACAATTAGTCGCTGTGTAGTAGTAACCAACCTTTTAGCGACTACTATGCGACTGTTTCGGCAGTCGCTAAATCGCTGTTTTCTTGTAGTGTCATGACCTCTTGGTCCCATGACAGGTTAGTATGGGCTCTAACTATTCTTTTGATTGGGTGATTGAGTGATTGAGTGTTGCTTGTTGCTTGTTGCTTGCATATTTTGTTTTTTGCTTATTTATTATGGAGGGGAATGCTAAGTAGAGTAGCATTCCGAGTTGGTGGTAATTTTGGACAAGTTGTGAGGTAGTGAAGAGATGATGTGGTTGGGTAATAGTGGAGGATTGATGATGAGGAAAAGAAGATTGAAGATTTGAGTTTCCAAAAATGAGAAGTTGGAGTGATCAGTTTAGAATGGGTATTGTGAAGGGTGAAGATCAGCCAAGCGGTGTAATCAGAGAACAAACAATCAGATCAGTGGTTAAAAAGGAACTTGTGAAGGAGCTACAAAAGGTGGTATACTTGGGAGCAGCCTAAGTATGCAAAGAGATGTTGCTGGAGATGAAGAAGCTTTACCGACAAATTGGTGAAAACTAGACGATAACTAAAGGCAAAAATAAGAATCGTAAGAATTGTCTCCACCTCGGAGTAAATTCTTTTTAACAATACAAGTCAAAGGAAGGAGTCATAAGTGATTACTGGGACCAGTATGAAGATATTACAAAAGGCACAAGGGTATGAGAAAGTGAAGATACAATCAGATTGTTGGGAGAATTATTTCCACCTTAGAATAATTTATTCCATCGATTTCCGGTCAAGAGGATTACTAGTGGCAATGACAAGGATTTAATGGTGGCGCGTATGAGAAGATTAAGAAACAACGCGTAAGCAAAGTTAAGCAACTAAGAAATCAAGATGTTCAAACAACGTGGAAGAAGAATTGGCCATATGAAGAAGAACCATGTAGTCGCAAAGTCGAGACAAGATGAGCAAAGTCCAAATTAGTAGGGCATTCAACAAAACAAACACAAGAGGAAGCACAAAGAAGAATTGGAGATGTAAGCAAATGTACACAAGCTTAAGAATGGAGATGGAGTTATTAAGAAGTATTGGAATTCGAGTACGAATTCTAATAAGGAGGAGAGAATGTAATGACACTCAACCTTACCTAAGGTCGGGCATTGGAGGTATCGAGTAAACTTCAAGATTTATCGAGGAAAATTCCAAGCAAATTGCCAAGGAACAAGGGAATCAGGAAATGAACGTTCCAAGTAGTGAGATGATCGAGTAAAATCTGTATTCTACCGAGAATCACTCGGTAGAACACACTGCCGGGTAAGAATTACAGAGAAAAAATGGAATATCGTGTACCAAAACGCTAAGGCAGAAGGATCACGGAGAAAACCAAGTTCCAAAAGATGCCTAAGGATAAAATAGGGAGTTTTGACGAAGGATGCACGAGAAAATATTGATAAAGAAACATTTTAACAAGAAAATATTACTGATACCCGGTGATGCCCGTATTGGACCTGGTAGCAACCGAGTAATCCTTACCGTGTCGCGTGTATCCGATCCATGGAACGAATAGCCAAGCCGTAGAATGTCTGACAGAACGTCTGGCCGAGAACCACCAACCAGTCAACGGTTGACCAAACCGGTGTTGACCAGCGTTGACCCGCATCGACCGAACCATGACCGGCCATTAGTTGGCATCCACGCCACTAGGAAACAGGTGTCACCACGTCCTTTTTGTTCACATTGGGTCAGACACTTGTCATCATGGCTGCCCACCCTGCGACACCTACATGGACGTATGTTACGCCCACAATATCCTTGCGACACATGTACCACCAGCTGTCCCTAAGAAGTCTTGGAGCCCAAGTATTGTTTCTAATAAAAACAAGGCCAAAGCTAATTATTTTGGGAGAAGAAAGAAGAGAGAAGAGACAAAACACTAAGGAGAGCTCTACCGAGTAGTCAGACTCCCAGAAAACTAGTCTATGACCGAACATGATGCCTGCTTTTACCAAGAAGCTACCAGAGTGTATTGAAGGTTTCAGCGGACCAAACTTTGTTCGATGAACAAATTTTTCAACCCGGTTAGTATTCAAGACTCAGATTTCCTCATAAAAATCTGTTTCTTGAGTTTATTAAGTAGTTGAAGCCTCAGATCTGATCCTATATAAGAAGTAGAAACTGAAGCAAGAAGAGTGTGTTGCCGTGAAACCTCAAATCTAGTTGTGGTCCTTTAGAAGAGTTGAAGACAAGTCGAGAAACATTGTCGGCCTTGCTGAAGAGAGTGAGTTCCGTAGCATGTGTGGTAGCACATGAGTGTGTGGTTGATAAATTGATTGGTGTTTGATTGCTTGAATGGGTTTGATAGTGTGTTTGCGTAATTTTCTTGATTTAGTTAATGGATCTTTTCATGTTTTCATTAATTTTTCATGCATGGGTAAAAGGTTATATAGTTAGCGAAGGAGGGTATTTACTAGGTCTAAGTGGAGTCGGGATGAGGGGTTGCTCGGATATTTGTGTCATATAGATCGTTTATTCTGGCAATCCATGAGGTTGTGGATCTTATGAGATCAGAATGTGGATCTTGCAAGATCAGAGTGTATGATCTGACGAGATCAGAGAATGTTGGAGTTTCCTGTTTGGTCTCAACTTTGTTGTGTGTTTAGTTGTCAAGGGGACAGATCTGACGAGATCAGAGTCTTTGGGAGGGGGGGGGATTGCATTATCGAGTCTAACAAGTTTACTTGTTATTTGCATGCATGTTGTGATTGTTTGTGCTTATTATTAAAGCTTCCACTTGCATTGTTTAATTGTGTGAAATTGATTGTTGTGTGGAGTTTTGGGTTGGGATTACTAACGTGTTAGAGGGTTTCCTGGTCTCATTGTGTAATATTACATTACTCATGATTCTACCATATTTTTTTTACAGGTAACCTTAGAGGGAACCATTAGTAGGCACTTGGGACGATAGGACCACCGGTGTAGAGTTATTGCGTTTGTAAAATATGGTGTTATTTATGGTTGTAAATTTTTTTTTGAAATGGGCCCATCAACGTTTTGGTATTTGGATACTTGTTGAAAATTTATAAGATATAATTCGTTATTTTCTAAACAAGTGTGTTTCGATGATATTAGTCTTGTCCGGACTAACACAACACTAAGCCGTGGTAAGGGTTGCAAAGCCTAAGCCAAGACTATAGTGGGATGGTGTCATATACGAACTGACAAAGGCATGTATTCGGTCTATGCCTTAGTTGGATCGTTCGTGATAACCATCATTGTAGTGTTCACAGAACTTTCTTGGCTAGTCCGGTCATAGATCGGTTTGTGTCCGCTACAGCCTCCTTCTCAGTTCTGGTCAATGGAGAATTAGCAGAATATTTTCAGAGCGAACAAGGATTGCTTCAAGGTTGTTCGCTCTCTCCATACTTATTTTTGATATGTATGATTGTTTTATCTAAGATGATTGACAAAGCAGCCAAGGAAAAAAACATGGGACATCATCCTTATTGTCAGAATATTCAGCTCACACATTTGTGTTTTGCCGATGATCTTTCATTTTTTTCGGATGGGAAGAAACGATTTATAGAAGGCATTCTTCAAGTTTTTTCAGAAATATCTAAGTGTTCGGGACTGAACATACGCTTAGAGATGTCAACTCTGTTTATGGTTGGTTTGTCAGAGGAGGTAAGAGTAACCATACTTGATCAATTTCCCTTTGATTCGGATACATTACCAGTGAGGTATTTGGGGTTACCATTGTTGACAAAGAGGATGAATGTTAAATATTACACCCAACTTTTAGAGAGGGTTAGAGGGAAAATAAAATGTTGGACGGCGATGTACGTTTCTTTTGCTGGAAGGTTGCAGCTTATTAGCTCCATTATTCATAGCTTGACAAACTTTTGGATGTCAGCTTTTCGATTACCAAAGATGTGCATTGCAGAAATAGATAAGCTATGCTCTGCTTTTCTATGGTCTGGTCCGGATCTTAATGCGAAGGTATCATGGACAGAAGTTTGTAAACCCAAGGAGGAGGGTGGACTGGGTTTAAGGCCATTAAAAGAAACCAATAATGTTTGCTGTTTAAAACTTATTTGGAGAACTTTCTCAGCAACCTAATCTCTTTGGGTAAATTGGATTCGAATGTATTTAATTCAAAAATGCTCTTTCTGGACGGTGTATGAATTTTCTTCATTGCTCTCATGGATGTGGACGAAGCTTTTGAAATATAAAGAGTTAGCGAAGTTTTTTTCTTAGAGTGGAGGTTTGTAATGGAAAATCAACTCTTTTTTGGTATGACCATTGGTCTCCTCTGGGTTGTATTATTGATATAACAGTTGAAAGAGGGTTAATCGATTTTGGGATAACAAAGTTAGCTATGCTGGAGATGGTACTCTGCACCCACAGAAAGAAAATGCATCGACAGTATAATTTAGACCGAGTTGAGGAGCAGATCGAAAATCAAAGAAATAGCAGACCCATGGAAGGTGAAGATAGGGTACTGTAGCAACGGAAGACTGATAAATTCTCTACGAAGTTTATCTCAAAAAACCCATGGAAGTTAGTACGCTAGGAAATTCCAACCAACGAATGGTGGAAGGGTATATGGTTCTTGTTTGCAACTCCCAAGTACTCTTTTTATTCATGGCTGGTTGTTCTGAATCGGCTTTCGACAGGTGATCAAATGCAGCAGTGGAGTTCATGGAAACATGTTTATTGCATTTTATATCAAAACAGCTTGGAAACTCGAAACCACATCTTTTTCTCATGCAGATTCTCAGCGGAGATATGGGATAAATTGGTCAAGAATTTGCTACAATAAAAGCACACTAGAGAATGGGATCAGCTCATGAGGTTATTGATGGACACATCTCTGGATAAGTTTCATCTTTTTCTTCTACGCTATACTTTCCAGGCTGCGCTACACATTATTTGGCAAGAACGTAACAACAGAAGGCATGGTGAAATACCAAACCCAGTATCGAATGTTACTCAATTCATCGACAAACAAGTGCGAAAGAGGCTATCCTCTATCCGGCAAATGGGAGACAAAGAACTTGAGAAGGAAATGGAGACATGGTTTGCAACAAGATAAGAAGAATTCAAACAACATTTCAATGTTTATCTTTCTAATGTCATTTCCATACTTCAGAAACTGTAGCAGCCAGTTGTAGAACATATTTTTCGAGTTGAATAAATTTAATATTCAATTAAAAAAAAAAAAAAATCGTACCAAAGACTCTGAGCTATGGAGAGGGTTTTAGGTTGCTACCATTAGTTTCTTTTCTTTTATGTTTTTTTCCTTTGTATTTTTGCGAGTTTTCTTTTGTTTTTTGAGATGAAATCTAGACCCTAAAAGGTCACAATTGAAGGACTATTAATAAAGTCCAATATGCAGCTTTGTAGTCACGCTTTATACCTATCAATAAAATAACACCGTTTCTTCAAAAAAGAGAACAGCCGTCGAATCGTTCCTTGCTCTGTCGAGACCAGAACCTCCATAGCTAAGGATTTTCGAGTTGTATCATGAGTCACCATCCCTTGTGTGATACTTTTAGCTTCCCCAATTCGTGCTCTTATCGGTTTTCAAGAGGAGACGAGAATCTCTTTTCCTTGAGCCACCACTTCCTAATTTTTTTTATGTAACACTTACACCAAACATGTATCATGCATGCCCTGCATCATCTCTGGTGAGCTAAATTGGCGAAGGAAATCTGGATTATGCATCATTTCCCTCAATTGAGGATTCATATTTAGCATGCTTCAGAGTTGTGGGTTTATATTGATAATCCATAATCAAGAAAGAATGAAAACCCTTTTATCCACCTGCAATATTACAACACACTACCAAAGAGGTGGTGGCTTAGTAGTAGTACAAAAGGATTGGTTATTTTGTGCTATGGGTTCAACTCTTTGTTGGTACAAAGGGTTATTAATTAAATCGAAATATGTAAAGCATGACTCCGAAAAGTGGGGGAGATTATGGGACGAAGGTTTAGAACTCGTACAGTATATAAAGTACAATGACACCTTTCCTTTTTATGACACGTCTTGAACTGTGAGAATTCAACGCATCGGAAAGAGAAAGGGTGTCATTGACTCATTGCAAATGAATTAGTATATGATTTATGCATAAACAATTATATAGCATATTATAACATAAATATATATAGAAAAAAATACCATTAAAAATTTCCAAGTATTGATATTTTCCAAATAAACCTTTCAAATTTTTCTGTTTTTATATCAAACCTCTAAATATATAACTTTGTTAGAATAAACCTTAAAGTCACTAATTAATTTGGAGAAACAACGAGTATAATTGGTAACCTAGTTTGAACAGGGTGGTTAAGCATTTTTTTAACCGTTATAAAATAGGTAGTTAAAAAGTAGACGATTAAAGATAGCGGAAGAGAGAATGCGGTCGAATTCAAATGAGCGGTTAAATAATAGTTATGATTGGTAACATGCGGTAAATAGTAAAAAATATGTTGAAAAAATAACATAAAATATAAAAAAGATTTTTATAAAAAAAATTATTTCTATTTTTTAAAAATCTATTAAAAATAATATATATGAAAACTACTATTGTTAAAATTAAATATATAAAAAGTATATCATAAAAAAATTTAACTATTACTACTATCTTCAACCGCTTCTTTCAATAGCTACATTAATTGGTAATCTCAAAGGAGATTGTTTGTAAACGAGGAGGTCGAATATTACAATCAAACCCAACAAGTTTTGTGTAATAAATTGAGTTTTACGCGTGTAATACGCGCGTGGCTAAAACATTTGGACGAAAAAAAGTAAATTGACTAAATTCAATGAGAGCAGCAGATTTTGAGAGAGAGACCAACAACCCATTGTCCGATCCACACCGATCTACTTCTCCAGACATGTTCTCACACGTGTATCTTCTTCTACTCTTTAGTCTCTGTTATGTTCTCTTAGATTAACCTAATTCACTTCACTTCATATCTAAAGAGATGAAGGGAGAAGGTAAAGTGTTCTTGAAGTCGCGTATGAAATGGATTGGTCTACTTGGTCTTGTTCTGTCTATTTTCTCTCTCCTCGTTCACTTTCTTCTCGCTGGATTCACTAATGACTCCATCTCTGATTACTCAATCCCTGTTACTATCTTCTCTTGGAGACCTGTCTTCGACAATCCCAGATTTGCTCGACATGTAAAAATCTCACCTTTATTTTTTTTTAATTTGATTTTTCAAGTGTTTGAGGTTTAGCTTAAGTGGGCCATTGTTCTTTTCTTCTGGGTATCTTAATTTCATTAGAATTTTGTAAAGGTATATATACAAATTGTTCTTCTTTCCTTCAAAAAGTTACCTTTTTTTTTTGCGTATGTTCTATGTAATTATGACTCTTGCCTTTTCTTAATTTAAAAATATCAATTTGACTAAGATTTCACTGTTAGCTTCACTCACAGTTTATGAACTTTCTGGCTTACACATTCATCTCTCTGTGTTTAGCTTTTGATCTTCCAATTTCTTTTAAATGTATGTTTCAGACACCACTGTACAGAAGACTTTGGGGTCCAACAAGGCATGTTGAGCAATTACTTCCGGATGCTAATCCCAGAGGGTTCCATTCTGGTTATCTTCCTTATAATAATTCATGGTTCTTCCTACATTATCGGATCTGTAACTGAATCACTGAAATTGTGCTTTTTTACAGTCTTTAACTTGAAATCATAGTTGACTTGTTGTCTTTTGATAAGTTGAATTAGATTGGTGTTTGGAAATCGTAGTTGACCTTGTAGTCTTTTGATAAGTGGAATTAAATTGGTGTTCTGTATCACTTATCTCTATTTTTTGAAATTGTATATCTCATTTGTGTGTTTATTTAGTTTTGTAATTTGGATGGAGTAACAGATCCTCCAGGAAGAACAAACGGCTTTGTTTTTGTTAGAATACAAGGTGGTTTCCATGAGATTAGAAAATCGGTAAGAGAAAAGAAAAAAAATCAGATTATTTTGACATTTCAACCAAGTGTCACTCTTCTCATGGCCTTTAATCCTTTGTTATATTCTTAGATTCCTGACGTTGTCGCGGTTTCTCGGCTTCTTAACGCTACTCTGGTGATTCCTGAGATCCAATCAACAACTAGCAGCAAAGGGATTAGGTTTGGACTTACGTATACTCTATGATTGATATTACAGATTTGGTTCTTTACCTCTAATTTCATTGATCCATTGTTGTTGTTCTATGAGCAGTTCACAGTTCAAGAGCTTTGCGTATTTGTACAACGAAGAACATTTCATGGCTTCAATTGCAAATGATGTTAGAGTTGTTAAAACTCTTCCCAAGAATCTCAAACGGGCTAGAAGAAAGAAACAAATTCCTTCTTTTAAAGTCTCTTACGGAACTTCGCCTTATTACTACTTACATCATGTTCTACCTGTTCTCATCAAGCACTCGGTCGTTGAACTAGTTGTCCCTCACGGTGGATGCTTACAAGTAATGAAATTTTTTCCAATCTTTGTCATAATCATTTCTCTATATTATTAATCATTGACTATAATCTGATTGATATTTTTTTATATTAGGCTATACTTCCGAGTGATCTTGAAGAATATCAGAGATTACGTTGTAGAGTTGCGTTCCTCGCATTACAGTTTCGGAAAGAGGTTCAAGAACTTTCCACTAAAGTATTGCAAAGGCTAGTTTCTTCAAGACCCGTGTGCATCGTTTCTTTTGATGTTTTCTATTTACGATCTCGTGACTTCTACACGTGTGATTTCACAGGCTTAGACCTTTGGGACGACCTTTTATAGCCTATGATCCTGGGATGACAAGAGAAGCTTTGGCCTATCATGGTTGTGCTGAACTGTTCCAGGTACTTTAAATTTTATAGTATTGTTCAGTTTAGGAAGTAAATGGTTTCACAGTATATTATGATTTACGGGTTTATTGCATTTTGGAGCTACTCAAAGGATGTTCATACCGAGTTGATTCAACATAAACGAGCTTGGATGATAAAACGAGGGATTGTCAAAGGGAAGCTCGCTGTAGACTCAGCTGAGCAACGTCTCTCAGGCTTATGTCCTCTAATGCCAGAAGAAGTAAGCAAGAGTGTAAATGTTTTTACGGATTTGTAGCTCGATACAATGACAAGCTCCAGACTAATTGCTTTTGGTTCTTCAGGTTGGTATTCTTCTACGAGCTTACGGATACTCATGGGACACAATCATATATGTCGCTGGAGGAGAGGTTTTTGGTGGGCAAAGAACGTTAATTCCTTTACATGGTATGTTTGGAAATGTCGTTGACCGTACTTCTCTTAGTACTAGCTGGGAGCTTGCTAAGATGTATGGACGTGAGGCGAAACATAAAGATATCAAAACAATGACACCTCCTTCCATTGAGGAAGAAACGAAACATGATTCATTGAAGAGCACAAGACAACGGCCTCAACCGCTTCTGCCTCCACCAGCTAGACCAAAGTACTATAACATTGAAGGTTGGTGGGGTTGGGTAGCTGAGAGTGACAATGAGCCGGAAAGCACGGTTATTGAGCTGAGAACTAATGCTCACAAGTTGTTGTGGGAAGCTATTGATTATGTTGTTAGCGTGGAAGCAGATGTATTTATCTCGGGATTCGATCGCGATGGGAAAGGACATCCGAGTTTTGCTAGTTTGGTGATGGGTCACAGGCTTTATCAGTCTGCTTCTGCTAAGACTTTTAGACCTGACAGGTAATGTTATGA
Source organism: Cardamine occulta (assembly GCA_028015245.1). Classification (NCBI taxonomy): domain Eukaryota; kingdom Viridiplantae; phylum Streptophyta; class Magnoliopsida; order Brassicales; family Brassicaceae; genus Cardamine; species Cardamine occulta. Next base: position 7,904,700 of record CM051378.1, on the reverse strand, counting down.
ATGATGTATTATCCTATTTGTGTTGTGACCAGAGTAGTAATCTTGATATTTCTTGTAATGCAGGAAACGAATTGCAATGCTTTTGGAAGATATCCGAGATCATATGTACGAGGCGAATCACACTTGGATAACATCAGTAAGGAAGCTAGTCAAGAGAAGTATACTTGAGGGTCTAATGGAATCATCCAAAAAATCAAAAGCCTTTAGTTTTCTTTCACATCCTCTACCCGAATGTTCGTGTACTAGGCGAGCTGCTCGGGTTTCAAATGCTTCACTAATTGAAACGGATCTCGGGGTGACACACCGTTGTCCACAATGGATGGAGGGCGTTGTAATCAAAAGATCAAAGGATAATAAGAATTTAGAGAAAGAAGAGGATCTTGATGAAGAGGACTCGTCTTCTTCGGGATTGTTCTTTGGTCATAAGGGAAGTGGAGGGAACAGTAATGGTAACAATGAGTCTGTAAATTCTGAAGCTAACAACAAGGAAGAAGCCCAGCTTGAAGATCAAGAAGAGCTCGAGGGTGGCGAGAGATGAGCCTGATTTAACGAAAAGATAGATTATTGGTTTTTGAATGAAGATGCAATGTAGCTTATATAGAAAACGAGCAAGTACGTCGCAGGTACCAAATTAGATCTAACTAGGATGTGTATTAGAAGAGACTTCTCTCTCTTTTTGTTATCAATTTTACAACAGTTGTGTTTTATGTGATTTTTAAGAACATAGGTCTACGGAACCATATATCTTTGTAACATGATCTTAAAGCAAATTGGATGACAACTCTTTTACTATTAACTATATTCGGATCCACATGTACGTCCGCGGTTATGTTTTTAAACAAATTTGTATTTATTTGATAAGTTTTTTTAAACAAAATAAATTTTTCGAATTCCTACCAATTGGGTATTTAGTTTAATTTTTAATTTGGTCTCAATCTGATTTATTAATGTTCGAATATTTGAAATAATATGGTTTTACCAGTATTTTGAAATTCGAAACGACCCAGCGGTAGGAGCAAGATCAAATTGAACCGGGTTAATAGTCGGTTAGATTTCTATAAAACTTCTTGTGAACTATTAAATTCAATATAAAACTATTAAAACCTATTACCCATTTGAGCAAATACAAATATTTGTGGGTGTGTGGCAGTAGGTTTTTACTCAGTTTCAATTCGCCAATAATATCATGTCATTGCAGTATATGAGGTGTCAATCCAAATGAGTGTGTTGTTATGCAATCCAGATGTGATCAAATGCACTTAATTAAAGACAAATAGAAAAATTTATAGACTAACAACCTAAGTGAAACAGAAAAGCAAATGCAAGAAAAGTAAACCAAAGAAAGCACCTCGACAAGAGTGGTCGAGTCAGGGTGATCGAGCTAAACAGAAAAACAGAGAAAACTAGTGCACTCGACCAGAGTGGTCGAGGTAAGATGTTGAGCTAAGCAGACACAGAGTAAAAACATGGAAATAAAACAATCAAGAGAGAGAAGGGATCTCAGGGATGGAGTAATCGATCAATGACTGTTCTTGAACAAACCCATGTATCTAACAAACTCAACCAAGAGGTTAATCCCCAGGTAATGAATTAAAGACTACATGATCAATCCACTCTCGTGATAGAGATCCTCGAATCTACCTGCTTACATACCAATTTTTGCCAGAGCCACACAGATAAACAAGAATGAAGCAACAATTCATTAAAGCCAATAAGCACTATACGCATCTAATTCCTTAGGATAAAAGATTCATTCTATTTAAATCTAATTCCTTAGGCTAGAATATGCAAACCTCTGAAAAAGCTGATATAACATTTCATCAACACTTTTGGTGTGGAAATGCCATAAGATCTAATTCCAATTTATTAGAGAAGAAACAACATTAAGAACACTCACCCATAAGGGATTTCAACCAATACAATACTTAAATACCAAAATCAATCAAGAACAAGCACTAATATATTCAATTGCTAAGAAGCCTAATTGAACTACTCATATCCTAAAATCATGGAAAAATGCTCCAACCCAGAAATTTCTAAAATCAAAATATGTTAAAGATAAAGCAGAGATGAACAAGTTTGTAGAAGAAATAAAATGCAAATTCGTAATAGATTAAAAGAAATTTGAGTTACAAAATCCTAAGAGATGTTATAAGGAGGCAGAGAAAATATTCAGAAAATAAAGCTTAAATAGCATAGCTCGTGGGTTCCGACCTACAAGGGGTATATATACTAAATTGGTTAAAACTCTAAAACACAAAAAGATAAAATAAGGAAAACACCAAAGTCGGATGGTCGAGCTCGATGTGTTTGGTCGAATGGTTACACTCCAAATAGTTCCCAGGAAATGTGGAATCTCAACTCGATCACTTCAGGTATAGTGGGTCAGGTCGAGTTGCACAGACTCTGGCAGTTGGTCGAGTGGTATGGTCGAGTTGCACTGACTCTAGCAGTATGTCGAGTGGTATGGTCGAGTGAGGTACATGCATCCCAAAATGGTGTCCAAAGCGCCAAAAGTACCTGATATCAACTATAATATGCAAGATATATGCAATGTTTATGCAAAAACTACTAAGTGTGCTAAGTGGATGAAAATGACTAAAAATGGCATGAACATGAGGTAAAATAATGCTAAACTATCGATCTCGACCTATCGACCACACCTGGTCGATAGCAACTATCGACCTCGACCTATCGACCTATCGACCACACCTGGTCGATAGCCATCCTAAAAACTATTCGAAGAAACTCATCGACTTACCAATCGATCACACCTAGTCGATACACCCTTTCGACCTTGCTTAATCGAGCACACCTGGTCGATAAACACTAGGAAAACCATCCCGCAGGATCTATCGACCTCGCTCTATCGACCTGTCGTAGTCGATAGCGCCAATCGACCTCGCCCTGTCAACCACACCTGGTCGATAGCGAGTCCGATTTCCCCACTTCTCAACTTAGCCTTAGCACACTCCTAAGGCCAAACCTCTAAACCACAACCAATACACTTACCCATCAAGGAAATAACACACCAATCAACTAGGGAAACACTCCAGACAAGCCATGGAATCACCAAGAAACTACAACACACACAAATTACAAATTAAGCACATGAACGCAATCAAAGCTTAATAAGGCACACAAGCTCAAATCCGTGGTTCTCTAACCACCTCAAGCTTAGCAAATTCTAGCTAAAGCTCCAGAAATGACCACAAGGTTTCTAAGCAACCTAGGAACACCCCAAGCTTAGAACAACCCCATCAGCCCCCACACATGGCTTAATGATAACCTTTGGTCATTGATGTCTCTGTATTTTAGCATGTTTTAGCATGCATTTGACATCACTTAGGTGTAGTTTCATCATATATTTCACCTCATTTAGAGTCCTTTTCACTCATTTAGCATTCATATTAGGATTTGCATTAGATTTGCATACATATTGCATGTTTGGAGTGCTTCTCGGTGTTTTGGAGGCATTTGGAGAAATTTGGAGTCATGGAGTAAAGTAGGATGTGATATTCACCCAACTCGCCGGAAAGATGCGGCTGGACGAGGACTTTGAGTTTGGATTCACCCTCAACAGTCTTTATAAAAGTTGTAGAGGAGTGAGTTAGCTTTTCGATGAAGGTAGTCTAGAATCATTTTGATGAGTGTTGAAGGAGTTATGACCAAATTACTGCAACTCGGTCAGGCCTAACGACGGACTCGACCAACACGCTGACGGACTCGACCATTCCCCCGACCGAGCTCATGCACTCGACCAATCCCCCAAACGAGCTCATGCACCTGACCACTTGACGTCTGGCACTCACCCACTCGGTCTCCACTCGGGTTCCCAACTCGACGTCCAACTCAACCTCTGCCCTCGCAGTCCATCTCGACCTCTGCCCTTGGAGTCCAACTCGACGTCTGGCACTCAGCCACTCGACACCACTCGGGTTCCCAACTCGAGCCCGTGCTCGACCCCCCAACTCGAACCCATGCTTGACCTCCCAGCTCGAGCGCCAATCGAGCCCCACTTGAGCCCCACTCGAGCCCCACTCGAGCCGCACTCGAGTCCCACTCGAGCCCCACTCGAGCCCTACTCGAGTCCCCACTCGAGTCCCCACTCAAGCCCCACTCGAGTCCCACTCGAGCCCCACTCGAGCCCGTGCGACGCTCTCTGCTCGAGCCCACCTCCACTCCAGTCCGCACTCGACATCGCATCTCCGACTCGACCTCAGCTCCACCACGTACCACTCGTGTCACCACTCAACAATATCTACCCGTCTCAACTCGACACCACCCAAGTACTCGACGTCCAACACACTCGACCTCCCAACTCGAGCTGCACCACCCGCGAAGACTCAGCTACTTCTTTTGTCTTTTTCCGTTTTAGGGTTTTCCGTATTTTACTATAAATACCTTTGTTGGGTATTATCCAGAGGACATATCTTTTATTTTTAGGGTTTTTCTCTGCCTCAAACCTTGTTTTTTGTGTTCTTCATTTTGTAATTCAGATCTTTCTTAATCTAGTACTTAGTTTGCTTTGATTCCTTGCAGTCTTACTATTCTCATCTTAATCTATCTTTCTAAACTATTTTCAATGAATTCTGAAATGTTTGATTTTTCTGGGTTCATGTTCTTGATGATGGTTTGTGTTCTTGAGTAGTGATTTGGGGTTTCTGAGGATGGGTTAGATCTGTGTAGGATTCTTGGTCTCCTTAGACGTTTGAGCCTTAAATTGCATAGATCTCTTCTGGATTAGGTGTTCTTAATTCTTAGCTAGCCAAGACATTGGTAATTATGATCTCAGGCATTTCCCACTCAGAAGGTGTTGATGAAATGCTTGAACCAACTAATACTAGAGATTTATAGCTTTAACCCATGGCTTAAGAGGTTCTAGCTGTATTTTGACATTGATGAATTGGTTCTTAATGCTTGCCTATATTATATTTCATTGATATCTGCTCTAAGTTTCTTTGTATCTTTGAACTGGGTATTAAGATTAGGAAGTGATATAGGCTTGTTGGTGTTTGTCACGAGAGTGGAGCCACCTTACTTTGATGTTCATTGTCTAGAGATAGCTTCTGTGAAGTTTTGTTAAGCATCTAGGAGAGACCAAGGAGAATCACATTTCGATTGCCCCATCCGAAGATCCCTATTTGCATCTTCTTGCTTTATCATCTTGTTCTAAAGTCATTTACTTGTTTAATTGCACTTTGCCTTTCATCTCTCTCAACTCGGTTTTGACCCCGAGTGCATAGTTGTTTGTCGTTTTCAGGCTCCACTCGATCTCATTGACTCGTTCAGAGTGGTCGAGTGCACCTTTTTGTCATTTTTCTACATTGACTCGGTCACTTGACTTGGTCTAGGACTCGAGTCAAGCACCCATCTTACTGCATTTCATTTTTAGGATGTTAGATAAACATTTCCTTTCTATCTCGCTTGACTTAGTTGTATCTGATCACATCTTGATTGCTAGCATCACACCCATTTGGATTGACACCTTAGTATTACAATGACAATGCTAGGTAATTGATACATCCTTCTGCATACACACACATAGTAGTTGCATTGTTTTTACTTGGAGATTGCATAACCTACAGGGGATTTACATCCAGTAGGACATGTTCCTATTGCTAGATTTCCCTTGCCCACAGAAGTAGTCCCTGAGTAAAAATACTTCTATCAGTCACAACTCACCTTAGAATGGATGGATCTTGCTTAGATGGACTCCCCAAGCTCAAGAAAGATCTCTCCTCTTCCTCCAAAGCTCTAGCCAACTAGCCTCACTCTAATCCTTCCTTTTTCCCAAGCTTTTCAAAGCTCCACACCTTTTGATCTCACCAGATCCAAGCTTCACCAAGCTCCACAAAATCATTTATCTTCTTCTTCTCTCTTCTCCAAGTTCTCAAGCTCACTCTTCCTTTTGCCACAAATGGCATAACAAATGAGCAAGAAGAAGAAGAAGAGAAGTCAAAATGACTTTGATTTCCTTTTGAGAAAAACCCTATAACTTTCTGTTCGAGTTATGACAACCCCGAAACAAATCTAAATTTGATTAATTCACCCTATAATCAATTTTTCGACACTTGTCTAAGGTTCATAAACTCGAAAGAACTTTCAAATTAATTAAATTAATTAATATCTGAAACACGGGCGTTACAGAGTCAGACCATAAGTGTCCAACTTTTTTATTTATACAAATACTGATTGTTGTAATTGTTTCTTTACTTTATACTTTGGAGCTCCATCTCTATGAGATAAGAGCTGGTATGGGATCTGATGAGGAGCTGGGCTACATAAGCTTTATGATCATAGGTTTGGAGTACCATCTCCCCCTCAGTGTGATTGATAGAGAGTTTGGTTTCAAGAGAGGATCGGGCAAGGCACAAGACTATGTGAAACAGGAGTTGAATGAGTTGTGGGTAGAGGTTAGAGGAATGGGCAAATTCTCATCCTCCAGGGCCAAGAGTAGCGAGATTCGGCATCCAGATATTAGATATCTCCACAAGACTTTTGCCAACACTCTGTTTGCAAGAAGGGTAACCGGGACAGTGAATGAAGGAGAGCTTAAAATGCTAGATAAATCCCTCCATGATTATCTAGTTTATGTGTCCCAGAAGAGTAGAGCCAAGGGGATTGAGATGCCTGGAGATAGAGCTGATACATGGAACTCTATTGTTTTGGTGAGGCAGCTGCAATGTTACAGGAACAATGCCATCAAGAACAACAAGATGGTAAACAAAGCTGAGTTGGCTGTGGGAGGCATTGTGACTCCTTTTTGTCTTGCTGCTGGAGTAGAGATCACCTCCAAGCCAACTCCACCTCTGTTGATGGATATGGACTACCTGGGTGCCTCAAAGAGTATAGATACAAGCATGGCTGAGGAGAAGTACATCTATAACTTTACTCACCTGCAATCTAGTAGAGCCAATCTTCCGCTGCCTTATGGAGGTTTGGTCAAAATTTACACAGAGAATAGGGATAAGAGCATTACATTTGTTCCACCAGTGGAAGATCTTTATGAAGCTGAAGTTGAAGCTCCAAACTCTAATGATGAGATCCTCCAGAGGTATGTTGAGACCTACCATCTCCCTGAAGCCTACTATTTTGATGACATATAGTGCAAGTCTCTAAGGCAAGCCAACCACAAGATTGGTATGCTCCAGAAATGGAACAAATGGCAAGACAAGGCATTCAAAGCCTTGAAGAGCACAGTGAAAGGGCTTACAAAGAGGTTGGTGGGAGCTGAGAAGATACAGAGGAGGCCTAGCTTGGTTGCTACCTACCTGAGGAGAACCAACTCTCTTAGGGGAACCTTCGGCAAATTCCACCATGCTTCACCCTCAAGGAGATCCTCTGTGGACCAAATGCAGAGAAAGAGGCGCTCAGACCATCCTATAGAGCATTGACTACACTGCATTTTGGCACTTTTTTACTATGGTTTTATTGTAACTTAGCATAGGTTTTAGTCATCACCCATGTCACTTTGTGCATTTATTTGACATATAGGATATTTAGTCTCTTTGCATTAGTTTGCATACATTTTGCATACATGTGGTATTTTCAGGTATTTGGAGCTGTGAGGAGTCATCACTCGAGTAACCACTCAGCCATGAAGACACGTAGGGATTTCTGTGAGGAGTCATGACTCGAGTGACATGGAGCCATAGAGGTTAAGACTGCAAAGGAAGCTCAAGTTACTCGAGAAGGCTACTCGGATGAAGACTTGAGGAGGCTACTCGACCAGACCACTTATTTGCTAGGTCGAGTGGTGAGCACCGCTACGAGAAGATTCCGCAATTTTTAGCGAGACGTTCATTAACCCTAATTCTCGTGTATAAATACCTAGGTTAATGATAACTCGCAGGGGCGCAGATATTTTTAGACTTTTTTCATTCTGCGCCGCTTTTAGTAGATTTAGCTTATCTCTCTTAGTTTTTTTTCTCTAGTTGATCTTTACGTTTTCGTCTTGGAATTTTGTAACTCTTTTGCAATTTTAATAGATTGAAGTTTATCTTTACTGTTCCTTTTTCGTATCTTCTTCCTCTTCAGATCATCTTTCATCTATGACGAGTCAAAGCTCTTCTGGGTTCTTGGCTTGGATGATGATCTCGAAGAGTGAGTAGTCGTTTTAGGGTTTTTGGAGAATGGATTTGGTAGTCTCACTCGATCACCATGGGTTTTTGTTGATTTATGCTGATTCGGTTTTAAAATCCCTCTTGGGTTCTCGTTTTTAATGCTTGTACCTCTTTGATCAAGAGGATCATGATTTTAGGTGACTTCATGAGCATCAAAAGTACCTTGAACCACCAGATCTAGTTTTTCCAGGGATTAAGATACAATAGCGTGAGAGTTGGTGCATCAGATGTTGATTTACATCACGACCTAACTACTCACTTGTTATGAGTCTTTCTTGGCTTTGACGTATCGATCCTTAGTGCAAGATCTGTAGTCACTCGACCCCTAGGCTTGAGTAGGCCAGATCTTCAGATCCCTCACCACGACAGTGGGTTGGGTTGGAAGTGAAATCCATCGTCAAGGGATTCACCCTGAGTTTAGTAAATTAGCACCCATGGCGTGAGAGTGTAGATGATCCGATGAGTCTATCCCCAAGATCCCTGTCCTTTATTTTACCCATAATTTTCAGATCTGTCTCGTTTACTGCTTTCATTTAGTAGTTTAGCACCACTAGGCCAAGTCCACTCGAGTTCACCACTCGGGTGACCTACTCGAGTCACTTAGAATTTTGCAACTAGTCTTAGTTTTTGCATCTTTAGTTTATGATTTGTTAGAGTGTGATAGGCTCTGCATCTCTAGTTTAAGTTTCTGTATTTTAGGTTGTTAGTAAGAAAAACTCCTAAAATATATTGCTTGACTTGCTAGCTTAATCTACATTATAAGTGCTACAGACATGCTCTAGATTAGGTTCGACATTTCACCCTCTATACTATCTATCGATTGAAACTGAGAAAAATAATAAGTTTCAAGCATCTGAAGCATGATTCACCAGCCTCCACCACTCCTTAACATCACACTGATCGAGTTGAGCATCAGGAGGATATCATTCGACCAGATGGGTCGAGTAGACCACTCGAGATGTCATCCAGACCTGAGCAGACCGCACCACTCGACCCACTCGACCAACCTAGGTCGAGTGGCCCATTTGAGACCCACTCCGGAGCTGAGCAGATGCAAGTTGATCCACCCTCCCTCACCATGGCACCATACTATACTCTGGATGACATCTCGAGGCCAACACTGATGCCTTCTACACTCCACCAGAATGAGGTACCACCCCACATCACTCACATCGTAATTACCAGTGGATTTTCCTTTTGCTTTTGTTTTTAATCTCTCAAACTTTTTCTTGAATTTTTATTACACAAGGGACTATGTCATTTAAGTTTGGGGGAAGGTCTGAGAGATACATTTGACATATTTATTCTGTTCTTATTCAAATTTTGCATCATCTATGTGCACATAAAAACCATAAAAATTTGAAAATTTTCTAAAATTATTTCACAAAAACAAAGTGTCATATAGATTCATTTGCATTTTATAATTGAGTCTAGTAGCATTTTGTCTAGGATTGTATATTTGCATAGGGGATAGTGATGAATTTAAACCAATTAAGCTTAACAACCAAATATATAACTTCAGTGTCATAGTTAATAAGTTGTCTAATGCATTCACCTGAGTTTGAAATATAAGACTTCACCGTACTTGGAATCTGATATTTGCATCATTGCTTGGTTTAGGCTTGCGGTGATTTGTCATTCTATCCATATCTATCAGAACCTTAATCTGAATATTAGTTATCATGTCTACTTCTTGCATTTGAACTTATGGATACCATATACATACTTGGATCTTCTTTTTCCCTTTTACCACTCTTGTTTATCCAAATAGCTGCTTCCATCTATGGAGCAGTTCCCCAAAGCACCAAACCTTACCTTCTTTCAAACCATGAATCAATTCTGAGTGTGAGGCCTATTTTCGGATTGAACTTAGGAGAAAGTGTTAGGTTTAGGCTAACAAGCATAGATTCCCATGTAGTTTTTGGTTCACATTTTTTGGACCAGACAAGGGCTAGGGAGTTTGAAATAGGTGTTGGTTTGTGTTTAAGAGTGAAAAGAAAAGAAAAGAGAGTGCTAAAAATGTTTCTATGGAGAGGACAGTGTAAGAATATGCGTCTAGTAAAGGATTTGGGAAGTGTATATCTGATATGAGAAGGAACTTAAGTATATGAAAATTTATTAGTGTATGAAAATTCACTCGATCACTCTACTCGACCAAGTGGTCAAGTCAGAACCTAGCAGTTTAAAAAAAAAAAATTGATCCGAGGCTGAGAAAATAATGAATGCCTTTAGTGAAAAGAAAAGGAGTTTAGAATTAGGATCAGTTATGTGTTTAGAGTTAGGAGAACTCAGTTGTGTATTCCTGGGTAGATGGGAATCTATTCTTGTATGCATTAGTTCGGTTTCACCACTAGCATTAATCTTGTAGATCAATCAATTCACAGAGAGATCCCTGTTACATGAGCTTAAACCAGAGGAAGAAGAGATCATTTTTATCTCTTAAAACCTGTCCTTCGAACCAAATGAGTTCTCTTGTAGCATTTTGCATGATTCACTGGTAAAAAGTAATTAATGTTAAAGTGATAGTTTACTTTGAATGCTTGTTGAGGCTGAGTCTTGATGTTTTAAATCTGCTGTGATGAGTATGGCTAAAGTTTTCAAGTAAAACCCCTGTGCATTGCATTCTAGAATTGTTAACTATGACATTGAGATTAGAGGTTTGTGTAGTCTGCTTTGGTTCTGAGTCCCTACTTTCACACTACTCCTTTCATCTCATCCTTTCATATTTGCTTGAGGGCAAGCAAATGATAAGTTTAAGGGAGTTGATAACACCATATTTTACATGTTTTTAGCATTTATTTTTCATCTCTTTAGTTTAGTTTCATCCTTTGTTTACATCATAATGTGTTAGTTTCCTCCACTTAGCTTATTTAGGGGTTTGTACATAAGGATTGCATGCATATATTATATATGGGGTCTTATCAGGTGCTTTTGGAAATTTGGGAGCATGGATGAGCTTTGAGCAAAAGACTTGGATCATGGAGAGGCGTGCTGAATGTGAAGAAATGATCTGAAGATGGACAGAAGATCCGGCAAGAAGTCACTCAACCGAGCCACTCGACCAGACCGGTGGAGTGGAATCTTTCTTTCCCATCAAAACTCAGAAATTGTATTTACCCTTATTTTTTTCACTTAGTATAAAACCTCCTGATTACGTTAATGTCAGCGGTCGCCTTTTTTTATTAGTGTAACCCTAGTTAACCTCTGTTTCTCTCTCTTGTTCTTCATTTGTTCTTCATTGTTCTCAAATTTTCAGCACTTTATTAAATCACTATTGGCACTTGATTTCTTCATCAAAGTTGTTCATCGGTTCATTATCTATCTGATATGCCGATTTCAGAGTTTTATGGATTTGAACCTCTGATGATGATTTATTTGTGTGAGTAGTTTTCTTAGGGTTTTTAGGGATGGATTAGGCTAGTATTGCTCTATATTGTTATGGGGTTCTTTGATTGATCATCAATTCATTTGTATTCCCTCTTGGGTGAGTGTTATTAATGCTTTTTTTCTGATGAAGAAGAACATGATCTTAGATGATTTCTGATGTGATCATGCCAAGCACAATGAAGGAGCAGCTTGAACCGGAGTAGCTTGTAGCCTAGGAAGCTAAGAAGAAATGAATTAGCTCAACAACAACGTTTGATCCGGGAATATTAAGAGGATCAGTTCAACAATTCAAGACATCTTTACAACACCTTCTCAACACTATCCAGGGCAGTTTAGTGTGTGCTAATCCAACCACCCTGGTTGTGATCCAAGCCACCTAGACTTTTATCAAGAGAGGTAATCAGACTTATACTCTTTTTCCCTTGTTGGATTTTTCCCAATTGGTTTACCAACAAGGTTTTTAATGAGGTAGGGCCCGGTTACTCTACCCCAGCCTCTTGATAAAACCAGGCCCAAACTCTATCTTTTAATTCTATGTTTTATTCAAACTTTGTATTTATTTTTGTTGTGTTCTGAGGAGTGGTGTTTCGAGGCATGTCTTGATGACCACCTCCTCGTCTTCTCCTTCTTCCCCTTTATATTCTGATCTAAACTCTACTTTTAATCTTATCAAACAATTTATTCTCAAATTCTCTCTTGTTTGATCGCCTTGTTCTCTAGTGTAAAGGATCATCATCCACACCTTGACAAGTTTGAAATCATTGGATCGCTTCATAATCCTTTGACGTTTCACATCAATCCACCTCTTGTTCTTGCCGAGTTTGGTTTTCACCCACTCGTGGAGCAAACCCCAAGTGTTCAAAGGCTACTCATCACCTTTGGAATATCACTCATTCAATCCGATTCATCACCTTCACTCCATTTCATCACTTCCGCACTCATATCCGTTCACTCTACTCATCACAACCATTGGAGAACATTCAGGGACGTTGATCCTCATCTAGGATCATATCAATTTCTACAGCAAAAGTGTGATAAAATCATCAGATCTGCTTTTTCCAGGGATCTAGATTCAATAGCATGAGACCTAAGTATAAAATATAGATTTACATCATATCTTAGGCTCTCATTTGTTATGAATCTTAATTGGCTTTAATAGACTGATTCTTTATGCCTGATCCTTTCGCAAATCTCTGACAAAAATGGGTATGGTTTAGTGTTGGATCTTGAGGCTCTCTGTCACTACAGTGGATTGAGCTGGATGTGATGTCTGTTGCCAAGGGAAATTCCCTATGGATGAGTTTTTATAGTTACCCATGATGATATAGAGTATTTACAAACCAGTGAATATGTCCCTAAGGTCCTTATAATTTCCCTATAGTCTTAATCATCATTTTAATACTTTAATTTCATATTTCGAGTCTTTAGAATTTCCACTTGACCAACCTACTCGATCAGTTTGGTTGAGTCGTTAGTTCACTTCTGTTTGCTCTTGTTTAGTTCCGTGATTTGCTAAAGTGTGACAGACTTTAGTATCTCTAGTGTCATTTAGGGTTTGGTTATAGTTCATTTAGGTTGTTAGTAAACCAATCCCCCATATTTACTTGAATAGCTTGCTTAGATAACATCGTAGGTTCTGTGCACTTACACTCAGTTTTGTTTGATATTTCATACCCCTATACTACAATTGATTAAAACTGTATTTTATCTCTTTGCCTAGTTTGATTATTTGCTTTCATTTTCTGCAAAAATAGACAAAATACTTGTTTCAAAAGGGCGACCTAGGTCATGCAAGCCGTGACCGAGGTCACGAGAAGGGACAACCCCGGTTACAAAGCCTATGACCGAGATGCACAGAAGACCCAACCTTGGTCATGAGGCCAATGGTTTTGATTAATTTTTGAAATTTTTTTATGTGAAGAATCTTTGATCTTATGGGGCATTCTAGAGCAAAATACCACAACACACACGTCCCCAACATCATCCATGACTCCAGAGCTAGTCAAGGCCAAGTTTTACCATACTAAGCCGCGACCGAGTCATTCATGTTTTGTTGACAAAATCCGAATTCACTCGATCAAATGATCAAGGATTCGATACTCTATGTTATATGGAGTGTTTCAGGAGTAATGATCGAGATACTTTTGGAAAATGAAGTCTCTAATTGGAGGATTCTCAATCTTTGAGTGTCAAGACCGATGCACACCTTGAAATTCACAAAGGAGTCACACAAAAAAATCTACTCGATCAAAGGAGCCATATTCTTATATTCACCAGGAAGTTGGATGTTTTGAAGATGATGAACGAAGAAATTTTGGAGAAGGAAGCTCAGATTCAATGATGGCCACATTTCAACATCATTATCATAGCCGGCACCGTCTCGCGGCTACGAAATTCACAAAGGTACAAAGAGTTTTAGAATTTACTCGATCAAATGATCTACGATCAGATATTAGGCCATAAATTGAGTATTTTGGGAGTCGTGGGAAAAGATGATTGAAATCGAAAGATTTCCGATGCTCAACGTAGATTATTGTACCGCGGCCATACCCGGTCAGTTCCGCGACTGCGAAACTCGCCAAAACGTGGCACAATTGAAATTGGCCAGATCTAGTGATCTAAAATTGAATATCTAAGGATATGAGGACATTTAGGAGACATCTATCGAAAGGAGAACAGCCATGAAGGGGCTAGATATCGATATTTTCAACGGAACCGTACAAGGAATAATATCTAGACCGTGACATGGAACGAGCCCACAGAATCAACCGATCTCTATAACTACTAGGTAAGTGCTTGTCTATAGCTTTATTTCCATGCTAAACTACCATCTTACTGCACCAGGTTAAGAAAAAAAGCATAAGAGACACAACATGGCCAAACAGAAGGGCAGGACCCCGGTTGCAACCTTCGTGACCGAGGTCGTGAAGAGGGCCAGCTCCATTCATGTGCTGAGTGACCGAGGTTCTTCCCAAAGCTTTCGTACAATCAAATTTTTTATTCGGAGCCGTCTCAAAAGTTTCCTATCCCATTGACACAAGTCGTGAACAATGGAAATCCCCATCCAATGTGCCCCACATCTGTGATAAACCGGAACAACCACGGGAACTCACTATAAGTTTTCTGAAATCCTTATCAGCATGGGCCCCACAGGTAAGTTTCTCTTCCTTTTCAAAAGCCTAACCTTTTTAGGTTAAAACATGCTTTAAAATTGAAAAGTGGATTCATAAGATTTAAAGACAATTTTATCATCTCTCCAACTCTATTGGGAGATAGAACACTTTTGAATCCATATTTTTCAAAATTAGTCTTTTGGTAAATTGATTGGTGCCTTTAAACCAAAATCAGTAAGAGAATCCAAATCTCTTATCATATTCATCAAAAACCCAAGGTACCAAAACAACGGATACTAGAGTTACAAGAAGAAACTCTCACACACCGAGATTGGCGAGACCACCTCGTCTATACACACCACTAGATGATGGGATTGATGAGAAGAGAACCAAAAGTGTACATCACAGAGCAATGCATGAGAAAAAAGGCAAGAAGGTAATAGATGAAGATGATAACTCAAGGAACCATAGTGAAAAACACCTCGATGACATTGGTGATGAAAGCACATTCATATCATCGGTTCCACAATATCTCCGACCAAGATGCTAACGTCGTCTAATTCGACAAGCAAAGAAGAAAGAGATTCCTATGATTCTTGTAGGCGAAAGATGAATAAGAATGTTGACTACTTCACACCACTCAAAGGTTGAAGCTCACACCCACCTTGAGAGGTTATTACACATCTTTGCAAGCTCTTGGACTAGAAAGTGATATTGAATGAATGTTGAACGCTCTAGGACTCAGCACTTCCCTAGTATCTACTTCCCAAGATATCTATGAAGAAGAAAAAAGGCAATTCCTTGCCACGACTACAATAGCCTATACACACACACAAGCTTCACTTGCGTGAGACGAGAACCTCTTCTTCACAATCAATGGTGAGCATCACAACATCTCCATTCTTGATCTTAGAAAAGCACTTGGATTTGACTACCAAGATGGCATAGACTTCGGACCAGTTTGATATGATCCTAGGGGAGGATCACGTCCCTGAATGCTCTCCAAATGCTAGATGAAGTCCTTGTAGCGATGAACCCTCAGATGTACCAGTTTTGATGATGATCAGCGAGTGAGGAGTGGAATAGATCGATCAAGATGGATGAATAAGTCACGAAAATGGATTGATTGAAACTTCTAAGAGGTGCGGAATCACTCTTAGACTATCAAGATTGCTCGTAATGCAAGGAGACTTCTGAGTACACTAATCGAGCTTTGATCAAACAGTTCAAAAAATGATTGAGAATAAGAAAGGTTTGATAATCTGAAAAGAAAGAGAATACAAGTACTTATAGAGTTTAAGATACTTAGAACTAGAAAACATAGAAAATAGATAATACTTAATGAGTCAAAGCTGAACCATTAAGTGTACAAAGACTAAAACAAGTAGACTCTTCATCTTCAAAGTGGCGAGATTCTTGAGAGAATAGAGTGGGCTTTATTTCATCAAAAGGCAATGATAAGGAGTGTGTGGGCTGGCCTCATTAAAAACCTCTCTTGGAAAACCCATTGGGATAAAACCAAGAGGAGGGAAAAAGAGTACAAGTCCACACACCTCTCTTGATGAATGCTTAAGTGGCGTGAATCACAATCAAGGTGACTGGATTAGCACACTCAAGTCGGCCTTGAAGATGGTGTAAAAGAGTGTAGAATGCTTGATGGAATCTTGCTTGCTTGGATCGAGTCATTGGACCAAGGGGCACATGTAGGTCTTTGTTGTTTGCTTCCTCGAGTTCATGTTGCTATGTGGCTTCCTCTTTAGCTTCCTTAAGCTCTGGTTTAAGCTGCTCCTCCATCTCCTTAGCTTCTTCAAACATGCTGCTGGTCAGAATCTCATCACAGTTGACACCAATGCGATTTGGCAAAGCTTTGGATGACACAGTTTTGATAGTGGGAAGACCAAGGTATCCTCACTTTCACACCCAGCCATTAGATATGTTCATAAGCTCCTCGCTAACACCATCTTCTCTCGCACAGCCACCAACAATATGATTAGTGATGAAGTCATTGTCTTGAACATACCGTTTGTGGAGTTCCCAACGAGAATCAACTATGCAGCACTCTTAGCCAAGAGACCTGTGAAGATCAAGCATGATGCTTGCACAAACAAAGACAAGAAAGCTACCATTAGCTTTGGAGGAGTCATCACTACGATCCTTGTGACCGCTGGAGTTAACCTTGCGGACCGCACCTACACCTCAAAGGATAACCACTTGAGAAAATGAGGTTACTTGAAGGAGCAAGTATCGATCTCGACCAATTTGGATACAAGTACCACATTCCTCCTAGCATGATCCACACCATTCCTCCTAGCTTGTGATGGAGTCACAAGCTGGTACCTTTGCCAAATGAGTTTCACTCATGTAGTAAAGAACACCGACTACCACTTACCCTTGCTAAGTTCCTCAAGAAGAAGGCAATAGCCTCTTTTGCTTCTCGGCATGTCACACACTATCCTCTGGAACATGACACAGCCACCTCCTCCCTTAAGGAAGAGAGAGCACGACGCATGGACTTGGAGAAGGACCTTCTCCCCTAAAATTTCATCTTACAGAGACTTTGTTGGATCAGATGTTAACTCCATTTTATTTGAACCTTACTACTGACTTTAATTCTTTCTCATTAGAGGTATTAGATCAGGGAAACGAGAAGCACATTCTGGACTTCTTATCCCTTTTATCACTCTCTGCTGATCCTGAATGGGCACTCATTTTTTAGTGGTTCCAACCCTTAAACCATAACCTTTTTTCAGACCTAACATCATTCTCTTTTTCCTTCTTGTTTGGCAGATATGTCGTAGAAACACGAGAGAGAAATTTCCGACAAAGTTTTCCAGCCACTTGGAGATGGAGGCTTTGGAATTAATAAAAGATTGAGATGATTTGGTCTAGAGATTATTTTTGTGCTTATGAGATTGTGTAAATTTACGTACCATTTCCCCTTTCGAAAAAAAAACAAAAAAATGGATGTAGTTGAAGTGAACCGAGGAATTTTGTGCGTAAACCCGTGCATCTTTCAGATCTCATGGATACACATCCAAAGAAAAGAAAAAAAAAAGAAAAGAGAAAAGAAAAGAAAAAATAAAAAACGATAGGAAAGGAAATGGTTACAAAAATAAAATATCATAGCACATGTGCTCCCGAGGAAGAAAGATCACAAAAGAAAAGAAGATATGGAGTTGTTTGCGGAGAACTGAAAACATCATATTTTTACCTATTTTGCCATTTTTTTCTTATGGATTTATTGAGATTTGCTATGTTTTCAAGGCTAAAAGGGTTACTATCAAGTATTTGTTGATTCAAAAAGGTTTTACAGGTTTTAAGGAGAAATGAACTCAAAAGGAGCAAAAACTCGTTTTATGGCAGTTTCGGAGCATCAGAAGTATGGCAACATTTGAAGACCTTCCCATGCACCAAATTGAAAATTCGTGGTTTGTATGGAAATTTAGAAGAGTCAAGATTCATTTGGGACAAGAATCAAAGCAATCCATTCAGCTGTTTGGAAGATGCATCCCAAAGAGTGAATACATGTCAAACTTTGATCACAAGCACTCGTGACCGAGGCCAGCTCTCCACACCACCTCGGTCACTAAGCCCGTGACCAAGGTTTTCCCATGCCCCTGCATTCATCAAAATGATGTGTTTGCCCTAAAAACCCTGAAACCAATCCTATGCACCCTAAGACCTATAAATACTTTATTTGACCTAAGAGAAGGGTGTGTCTCCTGTGCGCCATAGTGCTTCATTTTGGTGCCTCCCGCTGCTTCAGCAGCACCGTTCTCAACCCTATAATAAGTCCTCATTACCGCTGCAAGGCCATTGAAGCTTTACCAACGCCGTTGCACCACCGGAGTCGCCACCGCCTCTCTTTAGCCTTGTCTTTTCTGTTGTCTTTGTTTCCTACTTGTATAAGGGAGAAGTTTCATCTACCTTTTATCTCAGAGAAGATCTCTAAACCCTTTTCTCATATTCTTTTCGTTTAAGAAATCTCTTATTCATATGGTTTTGCTTTGCTTGAGTATGTGTGAGTAGTTTTCTTTTTGGGTGATAAGGTGTGTTCGATGGAAATTATGGGATTGATTATTTAGGTTGTTAGATCTGGAATTATTCATCATTTTTCTTCGTCCTAGGCTTGTTCTTAATGCATATCGCTTGCGTAGCTAACATGTGATTGATGTTTGGCGATTTACACATCGAAAAAGTTGTGAATTTGTTTGCACTAGCCTAGATGAGTATTTTCTTATGACAATTAATATTGTGAATTGCATATCTTTTGTTCTTCCGTGTTTCATAGTTCAAGAACATCCACATCATTGAATATTCCTTGTTTGATTTCCTATGCATGCATTCATCACATGAAACCCTGAGAAACCCCTTGCAACCCAGCATTCCGTTTTATTGATATTTGCTTTGTTTCGTGCTGCATTGTTTTGCTGCTTGTTTCCGTGACTATAAACACCAACCAAACTCCCTCATTGTTTTGTCTTAGCCATATTTCATTCCAATAAATTTGTAACCTTATTCATAAGTCTCTGTGGGATCGATAACCTTAAATACTACATTCGAATTACTGTGCACTTGCAATTATTGTGTGGATCTTTTGAGGTAAAAGATTGAAGTGAAAATCCATACACATCAAGCTTTTTGGCACTGTTGCCAGGGATTTATTGGATTACTTGCGAGTTTGAGATTGAATATAAGTCTAAACCGCTTTATTTTAAATTTTGCATTGATTTTTTTAATTTTATTTTCAGGTACTCTCAATCTTTTCTTGAATGGAGAACCAACACCATGTTCTAGTAGAGCTTGACCATCCACCACCTTGGAGGAATGAACAAGAGCTTGCTGAAAACAATGGAGCACATGATCAGGATCAGCTGGATCCATTTACCAAGAAGATTGCTGAGTTTAACACTCTCGATCAACACTTTCAAAGCGGATCCGTGTTTCAACCGATGAGACCATAACAAAAAGAATTCAAGGTCAGCCCTCGAGTAATCATTCTAGTGAAGGAGAGCTAATCCCATGGTCTTCCTACAAAGCAACAGATAGATCACATACAGAATTTTGAAGCAATATGTGATGCCATCAGTACAACTGAAGACTCCAAAAGCTACTTGAAGTGCAAACTATTCTCGTTCTCTCTTGGAGACAAGGCAAGTAAATGGTGGAAGTCTCAACCTCAAGCATCAATCTCGACTTAGGAAGGTTGTAAGAGTGCTTTTCTCAATTAATTTTACACCAAATCGCGTTCGAATCTCTTAAGGAACAAGATACAAGGGTTTTGGCAAAAAGCCAAGGAGTCTTCTTTCGAAGCATGGGAGTGATTTCAAGATTATGAGAGACATTTTCCTCATCATGGTTACACTGATTGTAACATGATGAACACATTCTACCGAGGAATTCTTGGTGAGTACCAAAAGTCGCTAGATGTTGCAAGCAATGGATACCTTTCTACAAAAACAATTGAAGATGCCCATACTTTGATCACTAATCTTGCTGGGAGTGATAGCTACAGATCAAACCATCAAAAGCCATCCAACTCGGATGAAGAATCAGCCACTTCTACTGAATTTCAGGTACTTGCAAACTCTATTAATCAAATGGCCAAAAGTATCCAGTGACTTGTCCACTTTCATGAAGAAAGCGAAGAGTTTGATGATCAAGAAGAAGATGTGAACTACATCGGACAGAGAAGGAGTTACCAAGGGAGGTACACCAATCAAATTGTTTTTGACCATAATCATGATTACAACAAAGGAAATTTTTGACAAAGAGCTACATTCACCGATGTTTAAGGATTTCAAGGAGGATACCATAATGTTAATCCACCAGATCAACATTCCATCTTTGAAGACTTAATGGAACAATTGGCAGCTAGCCACCAAAGTTTTTCATAGGGTATCAACAGGAAGGTTGAAAACATCTACAAAGAACTCAATGGAAAAATCGAATCTCTCTCATCTAGACTAGAGTTTATTGGCGCGCAAGAAAGAGAGACGGCATTTGCTATTGAGAAGTCTTTGGAGAGAGATGCTCAGTTCAAAGCTATCACTCTTAGGAGTGGAACAGCTTACAAAGAACCAGCATATCCAAAAGACTATGCAGAGAAGGAAACCAGAGAACCCGAAACCGCACCAGTCCAAGAAGAAGAGACCGAGAAGGAAAGAGAACTGATCCATGAGCTCACTAAAGAAGCTCCACTTCCTCCTCAGCCTCAATAACCTGTATATCAACCTAAGGTACCATATACTGGCCCGCCTAAAAGTTTGAAGAAAGCAAGAGAAGCAGCCAAGCTATAGGAGATTATCGGACAGCTTATGGTAAGCTTGTTATTCACTCAAGCTTGTGCAATGATTCCACCTCTCAAGATATACATGAGGAATATCTTGACAAACAACATTGTCATGGATGATGGAATAATAATGATTACCTATGAGTGTAGTGCTATACTACAGAACCAGAAGCGGTTCGATCCATGCAGCTTTGTGTTGTTCTGCGAGATCAAGTTTGAAGTTTTTGAGCGTGCCCTTTGCGATATGGGGTCAAGCATCACCTTGATGCCTCTTACTGTGACAAACCATTTGGGATACTCCAGCTTCAAGCCAACAAGGATGTCATTAGTCCTTGCCTACCGTTCTATCTAGAAACAAGTCAGAATTTTTGTTGACATACATATTATCATATGCAGATGTGAAATCCCCACAGATTTCATTGTTGTAGAGTTTGAGAAGGAACCATAGTCAGAATTTTTGGTGACCCCTGATCTTAGGTCACCCTTTCCTCTCTACAGCTAGAGCTCTCATTGATTTCCCTAATGGAAAAATCAAGCTCCGTCTAGGTGATTCCATTATGAAGTTTGACATGAATGATACCTTCAAGGAAAAAGTATGCGACAATTAAATATTTTCTATTGATGAGTAGGAAAAGACCACTGTTGGAGTATGTGAGATACTCGCTCTTGAAGATCCTATGGAAGTAGCTTTGATAAGAGATGCAAGAGATTGTGATTTTTCAGAAGAATCCATGGGAAACTGCGAGAAGATTCTTGATTCTGCGGAAAGTTATGAGAGACATGGTGCATACCTTGAGATAGGCGAGAATATTGCTACACCTGAGCCACCTAAGAACACTCCAGCTGCGATAGCTGATCCATGGAGTGAAGTTAGAGCACCCAAAGTAGAGCTCAAGCAGCTCCCCATCGGTCTGAAGTATACTTATCCCGTTATTGTCAACTCTGGTTTGAATGATAAGGAGACAACCATGCTTCTCACTGACCTGAGGAAGCATAGGAAAGGATTGGGTTACTCATTGGAAGACATTCCAGGTATTTCCCCCAACCTATGTATACACATGATCCATCTCAAAGAAGGTTCAAAGAATTCTATCGAACATCAAAGGAGGTTAAACCCTAATCTCAAAAATGTTGTGAAGAAAGAGAAAGAGATCATGAAGCTTATGGACGCTGGAATCATATAACCACTCTCCGATATCACATAGGTTAGTCCCATCCATATTGTGCCTTATAAAGGAGGCGTGACAGTTATCAAAGTAGAGAATGACGAGTTCATTGCGACAAGGACGATCACAGACCACATGATGTGTATTTACTACCAGAAGCTCAACACCTCTACGAGAAAGGATCACTTTGCTTTACCTTTAATCGAGCAGATGCTTGAAAGGCTAGCAAATCACAAATACGACTGTTTCTTGGATGGATATTCAGGTTTCTTTCAGATTCGGATACATCACGATGACTTCATTCACATGCTCCTATGGTACTTTTGCATATCGTAGAATGCCCTTTTGTTTGTGTAACGCCCCATCAACTTTCTAATGTTGCATGATGTCTATCTTTACGGAGTATATTAAAGATTTAATGGAAGTGTTCATGGACGATTTCTCGGTCTATGGTCCATCTTTGGTAAAGTTTTGCAGAGGTGTGAAGATAAACACCTACTTCTTAATTGAGAGAAGGTCCACTTCATGGTGAGAGATGGCATAGTTCTCGGACATAGAGTCTCGGAGAAAGGTATAGAAGTCGATAAAGCGAAGATCAAAGTGATGATGTTTGCTGTGTAAAGATATCCTCGAGCATGCTGGCTTCTATAGGCAATTCATACAAGATTTTTCGAAGACCGCGAGACCTCTTACATGTCTGCTGTGTAAAGATGTCACTTTTGAGTTTGACAAAGATTCCCTTGCTGCGTTTCACACCATCAAGGACCCATTAGTCTCAGCCCTTATTCTCCAACCACCGGATTGGGAGCTACCTTTCGAGACTATGTGCGATGCTAGTGATTAGGCAGTTGGAGCTGTACTTGGACAAATGAAGGACAAGAAGCTGAATGTTATCTACAATGCGAGTAGAACTCTTGATGAAGCGCAATGCAACTATGCCACCATAGAGAAGGAGCTTCTCGCCATTGTGTTCGCGTTTGAGAAGTTCAGATCATACCTTGTGGGCTCTAAGGTTATTGTTCATACTGACCATGCAGCTATTCGGTATCTAATGTCGAAGAAAGATTCCAGGCAACATTTGATACGATGGATTCTCTAGCTACAAGAGTTTGATATTGAAGTTCAAGATCGGAGAAGTGCTGACAATGGAGTTGCGTACCACCTTTCGTGATTGAGAGTTGAAGATTCCATTCCCTTAGCCGATAGTTTACCTGAAGAGAATTTGTATAGAATTGAGGCTGTATCAACTGCTGGAGTTACAGCACCACCAAATCCTCGAATGGTAAGATCTCATGCCTATGCCCCCCCCTGGTTTAGGAATTATGTGAATTACCTTGGAGCAGAAGTTGAGCCTCCAAACTTCTTTGGCTACAACAAGAAGAAATTCTTAAGAGAAGTCGAGAGATTTTATTAGGATGAGCCCTATATTTACAAGAAGTGCTCGGATGGTTTGTTTAGAAGATGTATTACGGAAGAAGAAGTCAAAAGAGTTATATTCGGATGTCACGGCTTATACTATGCAGGTCATTTTACAACTTTTAAAATTGTTTCTAAGGTCTTACAAGCAAGATTTTGGTGGCCCACGATGTTTAAGGATGCCCAGGCATTCATATCCAAGTGTGATGCTTGCGAAAGGATGGGCAACATAAGCAAAAGAAATAAGATGCCAAAGAACTTCATACTCCAAGTTGAAGTTTTTGATGTGTGGGGAATAGATCTGATTATGTTTCTAAATGGGTGGAGCCGATAGCCAGCACCACCAATGATGCGAATGTGGTTGTAAAGATGTTCAAGACAATCATATTTCCAAGACTTGGAGTGCCGAGAGTAGTGATAAGTGACGGAGGATCCCACTTTATTAATGGAACCATCAGAGCACTTTTCAAGAAGAACGGGATAACTCACAAGGTTGCTTACCCGTATCACACTCAGATGAGTGGGCAAGTTGAGATCTCAAACAGAGAAACCAAATCTAGCTTGCGAAGACCACATTGAAGACAAGGAAGGATTGGTCTACAAAACTGGACGATGCTCTTTGGGCATACTGAACCGCGTTCAAAACACCATTAGGTACCACTCCTTTTCATATTATCTATGGGAAATCTTGTCATTTTTTTGTTGAGTAAAGAGTACAAGGCCGCTTGGGCCGTCACGGAGTTGATCTTCAACCTGAAGACGGCCTCCGAGAGAAGATTGATCCAACTGAATGAGTTCGATGAGATATGGTAAAATGCTTATGAGAATGCTAGGATATACAAGGAGAGGATGAAAGCCACAATAAGAAGATAATCCCCAAGTCATTCGGTTCAGATGACCAGGTTTCACTCTTCAACTCTAAGCTTTACCCCACTTCTAAGTTTTCTTTTCACTTTTAGTTTAAATTTCCTTTTACTTTTGACTTTTGCATGTTTTGTTTCAGGTTTTTCATAAAATAAGAAAAGAAAATACAAAATCAGAAAATAGAAAATCTGAACAATAAGAAGGAAGGTCGACCCAGGTCACAAGGGCCAGTGACCGAGGTAAAAAGAAGGCCAGACCTCGGTCACGAGGGCCAGTGACCGAGGTTGGAAGAGTTTTTGGGAATTTTTGTGGTTCGACTGTGTAGCTCACAAAAGATTGTGAATAATCTGATCCACCCGATCAAAAGGGCTATGACTTGATATTCACTGAGAAAGTGGATGTTAAGAAGTTTTAATCGAGGAGATTAAAGAAAAAGGAGCTCGAACACAAGAAATTCCCAAGGATAGAAACATCGGATCGTACCGGAACCCTTTATCAGCACCCAGATCACTACTCGTGTTCCCACGAACCATGATCCATGATATGTGTCCCATTTACCATCCAGATCATGACATGCTTACCATACCGCGACAGCTATCCATACCGACCCACCAAATGTTCCACAATAACAGAACAGATTTTCACCATGGACAAGTCCTCGACCATGGCCGATAATACAGCATCGAGACAACAACACTACCATTCTATCCTTAACTTTATTTTTGTTTTACGTTATTTTTCGTAAACTATTGATTGTTTTTAGGTTTTTGTCTCAGGAAGGATGCAACTAGAAAGTTCTTCACCAAGAATTCAATGAACATGACCGTGTTCATTAGATGTCAAACAAGAAAAAGAAAGAAACTCCGGTTAGTCACCGACAACACAATTTGAGGTGACATTGTTCTTAACCCAACTATTTCTTTGTGATTTTTCATCCTCTTCTCCTTCTCATTTTCCCACCGAGGACGGTGTGATTTAAGTCTAGGGGGACGGATGTTCCATCCTCTATTAAGGATGCTTTCTATTTTGTTGACTTGAGACCTTTTACAACTTTTTACATCGATGATTTTGCTGCGTTTTTATGGAGTCATTCGTATTTTTCATTTTATTGAGTCAAAATATGTTGGAAATTATGACTCTATGGTCTGATGAGTTCGACCTTTGCAAGCTCTGATATACCTCCTAAGGAGATGTTTTACAGGATTCGCTAAAGAACGAACAACACCTAGAACCTACAGAGAACGCGGTTAGATCGAATGTTAAATTCATTTTATTTGAACCTTAATACTGACTTTAAAAATTTATCATCGGAGGTATTAGATCGGGGAAACGAGCAGCATATTCAGGACTTCTTATCCCTTTTATCACTCTATGCTGATCCTGAATGGGCACTCACTTTTAGTGGTTTCCACCCTTACACCATAAATTCTTTTCAGACCTCATATCATTCTCAGTTTCCTTCTCGTTGGCAGATATGCACAGAAACGCGAGAGAGAAATTTCTGACACAGCTTTCCAACCACTGTAGATGGAGGCTTCAGAGAAACAAAAGAAGAGATGGTTATGATTTGGTCTAAAGTTACCTTGCCTTGGAATACTATATATTAAAAGGTACTTACCTGCACCTACGAGACTTGTAAATTTACATACGTTTCCCTTTTGCAGAAAAAGAAAAGAAAAATAAAAAGAAAAATAAAAGAAAAGAAAAAGGAAAAGAAAGACCAAAGGAAAGGATACGGTTACGAAATATTCTCGTAGCACATGCAATCTGGAGGAAGAAGACTTAGAAGAAAAAAAGATATGAAGTTGGAGCCGAGAACCACAAAGAAACATCAAAGTCTGGGGGAACTAGAAGAAGGAAAGAAAAAAAGGAACAAGGTGTTACGAAGTAGTGGTTGGAACTGTGAACATCAATGGGTTCATACTCTCTTGCGTCTCTGCGACATAGCTGCACTTTTGAGTCATCAGTACGCCCTAAACACTTTAACTCCACCACTTAAACACCAAAAGCCCTTTCATACCAAGCGCTGTCTACTCCGAATGATGCCTTCGAATGAGAAATCTCTTTTACAAGATTGAGATGGACGGATCGGAGTTGAGAATGTTGTGAGTCTATAGTGAGAAAGTTTTGATGTGAATCTTTGTACTAACAAATCCACAGGTCGTCCATTGGAGCATGGTCTCTAATCATATAAGAGTTTCCGCGATTTGCAAACCTCTCAACCGGGTAGCTTGCTTGTTTGCTTGAGGACAAGCAAAGTCTAAGTCTAGGGGAGTTGATAATGTCATTTTTTGTTTGCACTAGCCTAGGTGTGTAATGTGTTATGACCTGTGTAAGTTGAGTTATAGGGCTTTATGAACAACAATCGAACTTGTATTTCGTGCTTGGATATCTGCATCATTGCCTGCGTAAGTTGAGTACTAGAGCATATAGACATTAGACAATTGATATCGTGAATTGCATATCTTTGGTTCTTCCGTGTTTCGTAGTTCAAGAACATCCACATCATTTAATAGTCCTTGTTTGATTACCTATGCATGCATTCATCCCATGAAACCCTGAGAAACCCCTTTCAACCCAACATTTCATTTTATTGAGATTGGCTTTGTTTCATGCTGCATTTTTTTGCTGCTTGTTTCGGTAACTATAAACACCATCCAAACCCCCTCATTATTTTGTCTTAGCCATATTTTATTCGAATAAATTTGTAACATGATTCATAAGTCTCTGTGGGATCGATAACCTTAAATACTACATTCGAATTACTGTGCACTTGCAGTTATTGTGTGGATCTTTTGAGGTAAAAAAATTTAAGTAAAAATCCATACACATCAAGAACCCCATAGAAAAACCTACGTTTGGGGGAACCAAAGGAAGAAAAGAAAAAGCGGTTGGAAACTGTAAACATCTATGGGTTCATACTCTTTTGCGGGTTTGCAATATACGCTGCGCTCTCTTCTCATTTGTAAGCCCTAAAAACTTTAACTCCACCACATAAACACCAAAAAGCCCTTTCATACAAAGCGCCGGCCACCCTGAATTCAAAGTTCTTTTGTTGGGTTGAAATGGACGGACTAGAGTTGAGAATGTTGTGAATCTATAGTGAGAATGTTTTGATGTGAATCCCTGTACTAATGCATCTGCAGGTTATCTATTTGAACTTGGTCTCTGATCATAGAAGAGTTTCCGCGATTTTCAAACCTCTCCACCGGTGTAGCTTTCTTGTTTGCTTGAGTACAAGCAAAGTCTAAGTCTTGGGGAGTTGATAACATTGTATTTTTGCCCATTATTTATAAGTTTTTATTAGGGATTCAATGGAGAAACAAGTGATTACAGATACTTCAAGGCAATTTTCCACCATTTCCACTTTCTGGAGACTCTTAGAAGTCTTAGAACAAAAAGGACAAAAAGTCAAGCAAAACCCCTTTTTGAAGCAGTTTCAGAGTATCACAAGTTTGGCATTCGTTGAAGACCTTCCCTTTGAGAAAATTCAGAGATCTTTATATCCCTGGAAAGCTAGAAGAGTCAAGATTCACTGGGACAAGAATCAAAGCAATTCACAAGCCTCCTAAGGACCTCGGTCACTGCACCCGTGACTGAGGGCAGCCCTCTTAATGGTTCCAGCCACCTACTTGCCCAAAACGCCAAGTTTTGCTTCAGAAACCCTAGATCCGACGTTCCACACTCCAAGTCCTATAAATACTCATTTAACATAATGTTTTGGGTGTGACATCCGTGCCTTTAAGGAGATTTCATGTGATTCCTCACCAAAGCAGCTGCAGACCTAGGACGCCTCCACAAGAGCCTCTTCGTTGCCTCCAAACCCTAGAAGCTGCCCTTTGAAGATTCTTCCTTGTTCTTCATTTTTTCTCATCTCTTTCATACTTTTATTTGCTTTTAGGGAGACAAGCTTTCGTCTATGACATCTAGAGAAGTTTCCTATGAACTCCCTTTGATGTATTGATTCATTTATTATGATGTTCTTTATGATATCTATTTCGTTGCTTTGCATCATGAGCGAGTAGTCATCATTGTTTGGTTTTATGGGGTGATTCGATGAGAATTCGTGGATAGCGCTCCTATTCTCTTAGCTCAGTGCTTGGTGATAATTTCAAGCAACATGCATTAAGTAAAAGATGTCTCAAGAAAACTCAAACAATATACGAAATCAGATCTAACAACCTTGCTGAATTGACTATCTTGCCAGCTCTAGAGTGACGAACCCCACGGTGGGCGCCATATGATGTGATCATGGAATCATCTGAGAAGACCCGTGTGCCTTGTTCAGCACAAACGAATTCTATGGTCAACTTTTCTATCCCATCGGCCACATGGAGTACATTCTCACCTCATCTAGAGCACATCTCGAAGTGGAATCACTCCAATCCGAGCTCAGGTGAAGATGTTATTCAACTTCCAAGTCAAGTGATTCCCAGCTTACGCGATTCAGACATATATGGATTGAATAATTATTTCCAACCAAACCAGAAGGAATCAAGCTATGAAAAAAATTATTCTGGAATCTTGAATCATAAGAGGATCTGTGAAAATTGGAATCATAACAACGTCGGTTCAGACTTGGGAGATATGAATTTTACAATTCCATGGATCTGCTTCAGGCCCTATTACAAGACTGAGCCAAAGATTATGTTCCACAGTCCAACTCATGAACAATATCAACACAAGACCAGTTGGAGAATGTTAATGCATCTCGCATCGTTTCAACAAGCCCAAGAAAAGAAGGAAATACCATCGGATGAGAAAGATACACTCCATTTTCCAAGATGGGTGAATCTGGTTCAAAACTTGAAGAGTTCTAGACCCAATTGGTTTGCAAGCTTCCAGACTTATGTTTGGCATCCAGGAGGTATTTCTACCAAGTCCACCAGGCCCAAATAGTGATCCATTTCATGGAGCTGAAGTACAAGAAGTACAAGAGTTGTTTTATTTTCAGCAATTAATATTGCTTAGATATTTTCTACTCTTCCTTGTGCTATATAAGCACACCTATACTATCACAAATAAGAAAATCAACTTTCTTTTCAAACATTTTTAGAGTGAATCTCTTTTGTTCTTTTTAGAACTTTTTGATTGCTTGGTGTGTGATATCCAACAAGCAAACTCGATTCTGTTTCGGTGTGTCATATCCGAAAGAATCAAACCTTGTCTTGTCTAGGTGTGTCATATCCTAGGATACATTGAGGTATATCAAGAGCCTTTCGCAACTCTTGTGTGACCATTCGATCCATCATCTATTCATCTATCCATTTTCTTTTTGTTTTATCCCTCGAAAGTGTCGATTCCTTGAGAAGATCGCATCCCAAGACCAGACCAGTTGGAGAATGTTAATGCATCTCTCATCGTTTCAACAGGCCCAAGAAAAGAAGGAAAATCCATCGGATATGAAAGATACACTCCATTTTCCAAGATGGGTCAATCTGGTTCAAAACTTGGTTTGCAAGCTTCCAGACTTATGTTTGGCATCCAGGAGGTATTTCTACCAGGTCCACAAGGCCCAAAGAGTGATCCATTTCGTGGAGCTGAAGTACAAGAAGTACAAGGGTTATTTTATTTTCTTTTGTTTTAAGTTTTATTTTATTTTCAGCAATTAATATTGCTTAGGTATTTTCTACTCTTCCTTGTGCTATATAAGCACGCCTAGACTATCACCAATAATCAATCAACTTTCTTTTCAAACATTTTTAGAGTGAATCTCTTTTGTTATTTTTACAACTTTTCGATTGCTTGGTGTGTAATATCCAACAATCAAACTCGATTCTGCTTCGGTGTGTCATATCCGAAAGAATCAAACCTTTTTTTATCTAGGTGTGTCATATCCTAGGAGACATTGGGGTATATCAAGAGCCTTCTGCAACTCTTGTGTGACCATTTGATCCATCATCTATCCATCTATCCATTTTCTTTTTGTTTTACCCCTCGAAACTGTCGACTCCTTGGGAGGATCGCATCATTTGGTATCAGAGCACACTTCCGGGATCGGTATTCGTTTCTATCATTTAAAAAAAAAAAAAAAGAGATGTCTTTCGGTTTATTGAAAAAGAGTAAACTAGAAAATGTTCAAAGGAGATCACAAAGGAGTCCTCTAAGAAGAGTTCAACCACGCCAAGAAAGGGATGAAGAGGAACTGGATTATTATAGCAGAGGCAGTCGTGCTTCAGTTCCAAGTCGAAGAAGACCAAGAGATGAGGAGGATACTTATTACTCTCATTGTGGTCACAAGTCATCTCAAGGGAACCAAAGGAAACTGAGACAAACACAGGCAGAGTAGCCTATTTCAAAACCCAAGGTGTTCTCTAAGTCTTACACTGAAGATCCTGAATCAAAGAAATCAGAGGAAGGAGATTCAGAGGAACAACAAACCGGCGGAAACATTACCGAGGCTGTTATGAAGAAACCGTGCACCAAAACGATTGAGGAAAATCCTGGGGTCATATATTCCATGCTGATAAAGGAGAAGAAGCCAGACTCACCTCAATTTTTTCAATCAAAGACGGTACAGTTTCGAGGACGAAACTTTGTCAAGAGGAGGGGTATGATGTGATCATGGAATCATCCGAGAAGAACCATGTGCCTTGTTCTGCACAAATGAAGTCTATGATCAACTTTTCTATCCCATCGACCACTTGGAGTACATTCTTACATCATCTAGAGCACACCTCGAAGTTGAATCATTCCAATCCGAGCTCAGGTGAAGAAGTTGTTCAACTTCCAAGTCAAGTGATTCCCAGCTTACGCGATTCAGTTATAACTGCGTTCAATAACTATTTCCAACCAAACCAGAAGGAATCAAGCTATGAAACAAAGTATTCTGGAATCTTGAATCATCATAGAATATGGGAAAATTGGATTCACAACAACGCCGGTTCAGACTTGGGAGATATGAACATGGATCTGCTTCAGGCCATATTGCACGACTGAGCCAAATATTATGTTCCACAGCCCAACTCCAGAACAATCTCGACACAAGACAAGTTGGAGAATGTTAATGCATCTCTCATCGTTTCAACAGGCCCAAGAAAAGAAGGAAATTCCATGGGATGAGAAAGATACACTCCATTTTCCATGATGGGTCAATCTGGTTCAAAACTTGAAGAGTTTTAGACCCAATTGGTTTGCAAGCTTTCAGACTAATGTTTGGCATCCAAGAGGTATTTCTACCAAGTCCACCAGGCCCAAATAGTGATCCATTTCGTGGAGCTGAAGTACAAGAAGTACAAGAAGTACAAGAGTTATTTTATTTTCTTTTGTTTTAAGTTTTATTTTATTTTCAGCAATTAATATTGCTTAGGTATTTTCTACTCTTCCTTGTGCTATATAAGCACGCCTAGACTATCACAAATAATTGATATTAGTATTTTTACTCAGTACTCAGCCTGTAGTCAGGGGAGACCTAGCAATAGGAACTTGTCCTATTGGATGTGAATCCCTTGTCCTTGTTGCTTTTCCTAAGTAAAAATACAAGTTTAAGTGTGTGGTGTGTATGTGAACTATAAACTATGGATATATCAATTCCTTAGTCTAATATGTCATTGTAGTACTAAGGTGTCAATCCAAATGGGTGTGATGCTAACAATCAGGATGAGATCAGATATACTTAATTCAAGCCAAGCAAGTTGATGTTGGATTGTCTAACAACCTAAGTGAAACATGAAATATGCAAAATAAATGCTAAGTAAAAATACTAGGGAGGCAGGTGCAGGTGCTAGAGAAGCAGTGCACAAATGCTATAGGAGTAATGCAGCAAGTGAAAATGACGAAATAAATTGATGAGATAAAACTAAGTGTGGAAGCTAGCAAGCGAAGATGATAACTAGGACAAGGTAAAATCAACTAAGACAAGGTAAAATCAACTAAGACAAACAAGCTCTCAAGAATGGGGTAATTGGTCAGTGACTCCTCTGAAATCCATCTAAGGCGCTGACAAACTCAAACAGAGCTAATCCCTAGACAACGGGTTCACAAGCAATCAAATCCACTATTGTGACAGATGACCTCAAGCTAAGGCAGTTCCAGACTCAGATGTCTCTGACGAAATCTACCCTAACAGGCACTAAGACTCCACCCGTTCTTGTCAATGAACACCCTAAACATCCAATCTCTTAGGCTAGGAATGCAAATCTCTGGCACTAGTTGTTCAAGTGTTTCATCAACCACCTTTTGAGTGTGGAAACACTTAAGATCTAGTTGCAATTGATCAGAGAGAAACTAGCATTAAGAACACTAATCCAGAAGGGATTCACAAACAGCTAAACTCAAACGCCCTAGAAGATCAAAGATTCGTCACTAACCTATCCCATTCTCAAGAACCCTAAAAACTACTCAAACATATTGAAGAACATAAACCCAGAAAATCTAAACTTCTCATAATTCATTAAAAATAGATTAGAATGATAGATTATTGCAAGAATAACAAGACTGCAAAGAATTAAAGCAAACTAACAAGTGGATTAAAAGAAATCTGGATTCAAAGTTAAGAACAATGAAGAACAAATGAAGAACACTCAAGAACAAAGGGAGAAAACCTAACAATAAAGAGCTTACACAAAAAAACGGAATACCCTTTGGACAAAACCCAAAATGGGTATTTATATGAAAATGCGGAAAACCCTAAAAATGGGTAAAGATAAAATAAACGGCTAAGTCTTCAGAGGTCGATGCAGCTTGACTGGCGTGTGTGTAGTTGAAGGCCTGGTCGAGCACTCTGCTGGAGCATGTGCTCGAGCACTTCTTGATATCTGCTCGACGTGTGCTCGATGGAGCTTCTCGAGGTCTGCTCGATGGAGCTGCTCGACGTGTGCTTGATGGAGCTGCTCGACGTGTGCTCGATGGAGCTGCTCAAGGTGTGATCGGTGGAGCTGCTCGAGCGCCTGTCCCTTTTCTGCCCGAGCACTCGTCAATCTTCTTGGAAATGTGCTCGAGCACGCTGCTCTTTCTCTTGCTCAAGCATTTTGTCTTTCCTCTGCTCAATCACTTTGCTGCAGCTTGTGGCGTGGAACTCTCCAAACGTCCAGAACATCATCCAAGTACCTTAAATCAATTCCCAAAATGCATATGTATGCAATGCTAATGCGAAATCCTAGTATTATGCTAAATGTGTGAAAAGACTATAAATGGGGTGAAACATATGATGAATCTAGTCCTAGATGATGATAAATTCATGCTAAAACATGCTAAAATAGAGAGACATCAACTCCCCCAAACTTAGTTTTTGCTTGCCCTCAAGCAAACAATTCATAAGAAGGGAGAGAGGTTAGAAAATGGGGATTCAAAACCTAAGCAATGCAGTTTTAAAACTTGATTAAATTCCCAAGAAGCTATCTTGAATGCGATGCTAACAAGTTCTACTTTTAAAGCTTTAGCCATGCTCGTCACATCACTTACTTAACAATGATTTGGCCTACGCAAGCATTCAGATTCTTCAAACCCTTTAACATTCATTAAGCAGAAACTATGAATCAAGTTTATGCAGTTATTGAACTCATTTGGCTAAGGGAATGGTCAAAGGACAAGAATGGTCCTTAATGTAACTGGTGACACTCATTCTCACTCAAGGGACTCTCAAAGAAAAACTGAGCTTTAGAAGAAGGCTAAAGGTTAGGACCAACCGATGCATACAAGGATAGACTCCCATCTAGCCAAACATATACATAATCGAAACCCAAACCTCTAAATCCAATCCCAGGAATGATTCTATTACTACCGTTTGGCACTTTTCTGCAATGAATCCTTTTTTGATCAAACTTTTCTTTTTCTTTGTGTTTTAAGGGCGGTTTACCTTAACATTTGCTTAGTCTAGCGGATTGGGTGTCTATCTGAGGCTCTATCTTTAATGTATTTCATACAAGTTTCTCTTTTTCTTTTCATGAGCCTATACATATTTTTTTTCTTTTCGTACTACCCAATCCTTTACTAGCGCTTTAATTATGCACATCTCTCTACTTAGAAGTTTCTTTTCTTTTTCCCTTCTCTTTCTCTTTTTTCATTGTTCGACTCATCCCGCTTAGAACATCCTAATTCGTTTCTCCCCAAAATCATGTTCCCACCTAGTCCTAGCTAGTCCATACCGTGAACTAGAGCTAAACGAGAACTTATCCTTGTCAGCTCCAACCTAACACTTTCTACCAAGCTCAGTCTATAAAAAGGCCTCAGACATAGAAAATAATATTGGCTTGAAAGAAAGGTTGGTTCAATGGTGGGGAAACTGTTCCAGTGATGGGAATCAGCTACTTGGATAACAAGGGTGGTAAAAAGATGAAAGATAATCCAAGTATGTATAAAGGTATCCATGAGTTTAAGTTCAATGCGTAAACATGATAATTATAAGTCAGGTTATGCTCTAAATAGATAGGGAATGAATGCACTTCACAACAAGCTTCAGCCAAAATCAAATGTCAAGCAATGGATTCAAAGGACGGGGCTGCCTTATGCTTCAAACTTAATCAACATGCACAACAGAACAACTAAGTGGTTCACTAACCTTTTGTACTGCATGCTGGGCTAGGCAAGAATCATCATTATCCCCTATGCAGAAATCCTAGATGAAATGCAACTATACTCAATACTAAAATGCTAATGCAGCTACATGGACACTCTGTTTTTGTGGAATGATTTTTGAAAAATTTTCAAATTTTTATGGTTTTTAGATGCTCATAGATGATGCAAAATTCGAATTAAGAAAACAGGAAAAATGTTAAATACATCATGAACCCTCCCCCAAACTTAAATTACACAGTCCCTTGTGTAATAGAAACCTGGAACAGAGTTTGCAAGCGAAAGCAGAATTAAACTAAGTACAATGATAAATACAATGGGTTGGAGAGTGATACTTCAGTAGTTGGAGAAGAAAGAGTCGGTGAACTCTTCAATGTCCTCGCGAGAGTACGTTGGTGGAGGGGGTTGGTGCGGCTTGGTAGCTCTGCTCGGTCCTGCTGGTTTCCTTTTTCTCTGCCTTGGCTCAAAGGAAGAGTATCGAGGTGGCTCGTCATAGGTGCTGTGCCTAGAACTAATGTGTGTAGAACCACTTCTCCGCAGGGTACTCGGTTGGGACAGTTCTTCATGTTGGTGAGCGGTGGCGGCTTAGTCTTGTGCTTCGTGTGCATCAGCGTGGCTCTTGCTCTTTCCTTGACTCTTGCTGAAATGCTCCTTCATCTCCTTCCACCCCTCCGTCAATTCCTTCACCATGCTTTTTAGTGCCTTGATCGTTTTATTTTGAGCTTTGTTCCACTTCTGGAGCAACTCTATTCGCTTGTGAGCCTCCCATACTCTTCGAAGTGAAACGACTCGGGCTGGGTGTCTTCGGATGTGCTCGGGGAGTGAGATCAAGCTGAGCGACCAGGAACATCCGTTTTTCGCCCTTGTTGGAGGTCTTCCTGCACTGGTTGATAGAGCAATTCGATTGGTGGGCAGAAATCGATGCTAGCACTTGCTAGATCGGCGCAGGGGAGTTGTAGTTGAGCCGGTCCAGCTGTAGGGTGCATGAACTGAAATAGGCATTCTCCTGAACTTGGTGTCTTGTTTAGGAAAAATGCTTTCTTGAGGTAGTCCAGGTCCAGCCATCTTGATGCGCAGGGCTCCAAAATCAAAGGTACTTTGCAGGCGACCAGTATGGGTGTGATGACACCTCCAATGCTGAGCTCTCCTTTCGAATTTTTTCTTTGCAGCTTCACACACCAGTCTCTATAGTTATGGAACTGATTTAGCATAGTGAAGGTGAGACTTGTATTGTTTCTGTCTCCTAGCAGTTCCGTCCCATCCTTAGCGAATTCGAGAAGCCCTTTCAAGGCTAAGTCTATCTCTTGCAGCTGACCTTGGTTTACAGGGCCTGTTACTTGGTGTGCAAACATGGTATGGGCAATGGATTTGTGCAGGTATCTCACTGCAGGGTGGCGAATCTGAGTGCTCTTGGACCTAGAAGATGAATAGGGCGTGTCCACTGCTATTGTACGCCAAAGGGATTGTAGCTCTTCTTTCGCAAAATCTTCTTCCGATCCTGTCCCACTGCTGAAACCATAGAGAGTGTCGAGCTCGGCGGGGGTGAGGGAGTAGAGCTTTCCTCTTACTTTGAATGTGATCCATCCCAGCCCTCCGTCCGAGACGTATTCAGGGTGATCTTCATAGAGGTGAACTTGAAGGGTAGCGAGGAAATGACAAGTTTCAACTTGATAAGCTGGTGAGTTATTTCTCATGAGTTTTGTCAGCCCCCTAGTGCGAATAGGCATTCAACATCTTCATCTATACCCAATTTCTTCATTGTTGTCGGTGAGGGTAGCGTGTCCCTGCGAAACCTCTAGATAGGAAGACTGCTCTCATCTCTTTGGCTGTAAGCTTTGGCTCAGTCCTCTCGCTACTCTTTCCTTCCTTAACCTCCACCTCTGCACTTCCATCTCCAGATTTCTCACCACTACTCCTACCAGGTCGTTTTCCACGAGCAATCTCTTCCCGCTCTCGCGAGAATGCCATGGGCTTTGCTCAACACTGCGGACTCGAGTGCTGAGGGTGATATGTCTCATCGAGCTCCTCTGTGATTGAGTAGTGGACTCGAGTGTCTCTGCTGCTCTTGACGGGCCTTTTTCCTCAAGTGATTTCTGCCTTGTCTCGTGAGAATGCCTTGGTCTTTGCAGCACGCTGCGGACTCGAGTGCTGAGGATGATATGTTTCATTGAGCTCCTCTGTGCTTGAGTAGTGGACTCGAGTGGTTTCTCTGCTTGAGCACTCGAGCTGCTCGGGACTTGAGTGCTCGACTCGGGTAGAGTAACCAAGTCCATGTCTTCTCTCAATTTCAGGCTCTGGTTCAGGTTCAGGAGGTCGTCGACTCTCTGCTGCATGCTTGATCTTCGCGTAGCGCCATGCTAGTGAGGTAGCTCTTGCACGGTTGTGCCAGTCTAGTGCAGGCCCATCAGCTGCACTGTGGTTGCTTGCTTGGGATATGAAGCTTCGTTTCTCTGCATAGCGCCTAGCAATTGCTTCAGCCTCTGTACGTCCCCGGTTGGTTGTCATCTTAAGGTGTGGTCGGGTAGGTTAGGTTGACGTGGGTGCTGGGCGTAGTAGAGCTCGAGTAGGGTGATAGAAAAATCTTGGATTTAGAAACTTTACGAAAAACTCGAAGATCACGAAGAGCGCGAAGAACACGAAGAACGTGAAGAACACGAAGATCAGAGGTTTTTCGAGAATCTTGCTAAATGATGAGTTGTGAACTTGCAAGGATGGGAAGCGTTCCTTTTAAAGGGACAACGGGGGATGAACTTGGACGTGCTAGAAGATAGATGACGCAAGTGGCGGTGGAACGAGACAGAGGCACCTAACAAAGACAAGAAAAAGACATGGGTTAGAAAATTGAAAAGCGTGATTTAGGAAAGTCTTGAATACTTAGAAATTATCTCGATTCAATTCAAAAAAATCGAAATCTATATTTTGCCATTTTTTTTTTTTTTTTTTTTTGGAACCCCTTTTTGCGTTATCGGTGGAGCGCCTCGTCGAGCAGTTTCATCGAGCTATCATTGAGCATTTTGTCGAGCGCTTCATCGAGCATTTGTGCCCAGTCTTCATCGAGCACTTTTGCTCGGCTTCATCGAGCACTTTGCTCGGCTTCATCGAGCACTTTTGCTCGGCTTCATCGAGCACTTTGCTCGAGCACTTCCATCAGCATCTGATCGAGCACACATCGAGCACATTGCTCGAGCTGACATCGAGCATGTTGCTCGAGCTCTTCATCGAGCATTCTGCTCGAGCTCATTTTCCAGCCTGCTCGAGCACCCATCGAGAACTTCTGCTCGATTTATTTTCCTTCTTCCTCCACCCTTTGCGTGCACCTTAGACATTGAGTAAAAACAAATTAGGAAAAACTACGAAAATCACGAAATAGAAGCAAATAATATTTACAAGGATAAACATAGGACTTCCTCCTAAGCGAGCTTGTTTAAAGTCTCTAAGCTTGACTTCCTGGTTTTTAGGCATTGATTGGCTCGTCCAGAGGAATTGTGATCCCCTCTGGCATGTACTCCGCCATGTAAGGTTTGAGCCGCTGCCCATTCACTGTAAACTAGTTACCCTCCTTAGTAACCAAGGTGACAGCTCTATATGGTAACACCTCCTTGGTGCTAAATGGTCCAGACCACCTTGACTTCAGTTTTCCTGGGAAGAGTTTCAGTCTCGAGTTGAAGAGCAAGACCTGATCTCCAGCTTTGAAATCTTTGCGCAGAAACTTTTTGTCGTGAAAGGCCTTAGTCCTTTCCTTATATACCTTTGAACTTTCATAGGCTTCAAGTCTGATTTCTTCCAGCTCGTGCAAGTCCACAGCTCTTTTTTCTTGAGCTGTTCTGATATCGAGATTCAGAAGCTTTGTTGCCCAGAGCGCCTTGTACTCAACCTCTACAGGTAGATGGCAAGCCTTACCGTACAGCAGCTGAAATGGGGTCCTCCCGATTGGAGTCTTATAAGCGGTTTTGTAAGCCCATAGAGCATCGTCGAGCTTAGTTGCCCAGTCTCTCCTTGATGTGCCTACAACTCTTGCCAGGATGGCCTTAATTTGCCTGTTAGAGACCTCAACTTGGCCACTGGTTTGAGGGTGGTAAGGTGTTGCCACCTTGTGCTTTACCCCATGTTTTCTTAAAAGATTCTCAAAGACCTTATTGATGAAATGAGAACCTCCGTCACTGATCACTACTTTGGGGACTCCAAACCTGGGGAAAATGATAGTTTTGAACATCTTCAATACCACCTTCGCATCGTTAGTGGGACTGGCTATGGCTTCGACCCATTTTGATACATAGTCTACGGCAACCAGTATGTAGCTGTTTCCAAAAGAAGGTGGGTTGAAAGGTCCCATAAAATCGATGCCCAAGACATCAAATATTTCAACCTCAAGGATGGGATTCTGAGGCATCTCATTTCTTCTGCCTATGTTCCCCATTATTTGGCATGGATCACATTTGGTGATGAAATCTTGGGTGTCTTTGAATATTGTTGGCCACCATAGACCAGCTTGGAGTATCTTCTGGACAGTCTTAAAAGTAGCGAAATGGCCTCCATATGTGGAACCATGACAATGTTCCAAGACGCCTCTTACTTCTTCTTCAGCTATGCATCTTCTAAACAGACCATCTGAACCTTTCTTGTAGAGATACGGCTCATCCTAGTAGTAATGGTTGACGTCTCTGAAAAATTTCTTCTTGTTGTATGCATCGAGACTGCTGGGAATTTCACCGCTCACTAAGTAGTTAGCTAAATCCGCAAACCATGGTGATTTTTCTTTCGCTAGGGCCTGGACTTTCTTTAGATCAGCCCTTTCGCAATGGGTATTTTCGAAGGTCTGGACTAACATCAGCTGTTCTTCTGGCATGGAGTCGTCGATTGGCAATGGGTCTTCAATCCTCATCCGGGATAGGTGATCAGCTACCCCATTTTCTATTCCTTTCTTATCAACTATCTCCATGTCAAATTCTTGTAGTAATAGAATCCATCTCAGTAACCTGGGTTTGGTGTCTTTCTTTGCGTAGATGTGTCTTAGTGCTGCATGATCTGTGTAGACTACGACCTTTGATCCCACTAGGTAGCTTCTGAACTTTTCAAACGCAAAGACTATTGCAAGCAATTCCTTCTCCGTGGTAGCATATCTCCCTTGAGCTTCATCTAAGGTTCTGCTCGCATAGTAAATCACGTGCAACTTTTTATCTATTTTCTAACCTAACACTGCTCCTATGGCATAGTCTGAGGCATCGCACATGATTTCAAACGGATAGTCCCAATTCGGAGCTTGGACTATTGGGGCTGAGATCAACGCTTCCTTTATATACTGGAAGGCTTTCAAACATTCAGAGTCAAAGACGAATTCTTGCTCCTTGCAAAGTAACCTGGTGAGCGGTCTGGCTATTTTTGAGAAGTCTTTTATGAACCTTCTGTAGAAACCAGCGTGACCAAGGAAACTCCTGATATCTTTGACGTTCTTAGGTGGTTGCAACTGCATCATTACATCGATTTTGGCTTTATCTACCTCAATGCCTTTCTCAGAAATTTTGTGCCCCAAGACAATCCCTTCTCTGACCATAAAATGACATTTATCCCAATTCAGGACCAGATTTGTTTCTTCGCACCTGGTAAGCACCCTGCACAAATTCAACAAACAGGAGGAGAAGGAGGAGCCATACACAGAAAAATCATCCATGAAGACTTCCACCATCTCCTCTATTAAATCTGAAAAGATAAAGGTCATACACCTCTGAAACTTTGCAGGTGCATTACATAAACCGAAAGGCATTCTTCTGTAAGCAAAGGTGCCATATGGGCAGGTGAAGGTGGTTTTTTCTTGGTCATTTGGATGTATTGGGATCTGAAAGAACACACTATATCCATCTAAGAAACAGTAGTAAGGGTGGTTTGCAAGTCTTTCTAACATTTGATCAATTAATGGCAAAGGAAAATGATCTTTTCTAGATGCTGCATTTAACTTTCTATAGTCTATACACATCCTATGACAAGTTATTGTCCTAGTGGGTATAAGCTCATCTTTATCGTTCCTCACCGCTGTTATACCACCTTTCTTAGGGGCACAATGCATTACGGGATACCCGGTACGATCAGAGATAGGGTAGATAACTCCAGCATCTAGCAATTTAAGAATTTCTTTCTTAACAACTTCTTTAAGGTTAGGGTTCAATCTTCTTTGAGGTTCAATGCTAGCATATGACTCATTTTCAAGATTAATTCTGTGAGTGCACAAACTACGT
Organism: Cardamine occulta; assembly: GCA_028015245.1. Classification (NCBI taxonomy): domain Eukaryota; kingdom Viridiplantae; phylum Streptophyta; class Magnoliopsida; order Brassicales; family Brassicaceae; genus Cardamine; species Cardamine occulta. The sequence continues at coordinate 7,863,594 of CM051378.1, read as the reverse complement.
GATATGCCTTTAATGTCATCAAGTGAATATCCAATTGCTTTCCTAAACTTTCTCAACTCGGTCAACAACGATTTCAACTCATCATTACTAAGTTTATCATTTACTATGACAGGGTAAGTGGAGTTAGGTCCAACAAACGCGTACCTTAGCCCTGTTGGAAGTGGTTTTAGCTCGACCTTAGGTGCCCTGAGTTCCAACCAGTCGTCCGAGTGGGCGGACTCGAGCAGTGGGTGCTGGGCATGCTCAGTTTCAGCTTCTACTGATGCACCAACCTCTCCATCTGTTCCCATCAGTTTATCAAATGCTTCTTCCCCTTTAATTTCCTTGTGAGAGTCTAGCATCGTCTCATAACTTGAGGTTTCTTTGTATAAGTAGCCATTTTCACCGTCCTTGGTTAAAGCTGTCTGAAGATGGTCTTTTTCATTTAGCTCCTCAAGTAGCTCGTCTGCAAGGTGATCCATTTCTTCAATCCAAAAGAGTTGGCCTTCAATCGTAGGCTTCTTCATTGTATCTCTGATGTCAAAGTGCATTTTGAGATCTTTGCCCATATTAAGTTGAATTTTCCCTTTTTGGACGTCAATGAGAGCACCCGTAGTAGCAAGGAGGGGTCTTCCTAGAATCAGCGGAGTTCTCACAGATCTATCAGCCAAGACAAGAGAGATGTTGGTGGTTTTATACTTGTTAAAACCCAACTTCTTAGCTACTGAAAGTGGCATGAGGCTTATAGATGCTCCCAAGTCGCAGAGACAATTTTGAAAAGTTAATGGCCCAAGAGAGCATGGCAATGTGAAATAACCTGGATCTGGTAGCTTGACGATCCTCTTTTGAATAATGGCGCTGCACTAATGACTCACTACTATCATTCCTTTCACTTCCTGGATTCTTTCTGTAATTGCATCTTTGATCCACTTGTGAGATTGAGGTAAAAGTGCCAATGCATCAAGTATGGGCATCTTGACCTCAATTTCTTTAATGTGCTTGTCGAAGATAGCTCTGTATGTCTCCACTCTGTCCTTGTGAAATCTCCCTGGGTAGGGGAGTTTAGGCTTGTAGGGAGGAGGGACAAATGGTGCTTGCTTGTCCTTGGAAGGTGCAATTTTGTCAACTGGTGATGGCTGGACTCGACTTGCAGGTCGAGTTGATGTGTTGAGCTGGTCAGTCGAGTTGGAGTTTTTCTGTTCAACTTGTTCCTCTTTCTGACATAAGTCCTCCCCAACATGGAATTCACTGTCTGCGGTGATAGGAGTGGTTTCTGCCCTTTCTGGTAGTTCTTTTCCGTTCCTCAAGGTAATAGCATTCATTTGAGCAAAGTCCTTAGGATTTTGGATTGCCTTTCCTGGGAGTTGTCCAGGGTGCGTTGTGGAAGATGTGGATGCAGACTTGTTTTCCAGGTTTTTAATTTTTGAGTTTAGTGTCTCAAATTTGTTGTTGAGGGTATTGTAGGCGTAGTCCGACTGATTCTTTAGTTCAGCAAACCTCTTTGCAGTTTCCATTGTACTGGCAGCTTGACCTTGGGCAATAGGTGTTGGAGCTTGCTTTGGTGCAAAACCAGGTGGTTGACCTATGACGCCCTGTGGGTTGTACCTTCTTTGGAAATTTTGCTTAGGAACAAAACCTTGAGTTTGATTGTAGGGGACAAAAGGTTTGTTTTGTTGTGGTGGTGGCGGAGGGTAGACTTGATCTTGCGGGTTTTCCACGTTGTTACTTCTGTAAGACAAGTTAGGGTTGTTCTTGTAGTTGATGAAACCTTTGTTATAGCCACCTTGATTCTGAACATAGCTAACTTCTTCGATTTGGTCAGCCACCCCATCTTGAACATGAAAAAGCTCCTCTTCATTTGCAAAGTGAACGTGTCTCTGCTGTCTGAGGATGAATTTATCAAATTTTTCATTCAGAGACTTGATCTCTTTCCTAGTCCTCTCGTCAGAATCAACACTTCCCCTTATGCTGCGGTCATAGTCCTCAGTGTAGTTCCCATCGGATTGAGCAAGATTGTCAACTAGTTCCCAGCCTTCATCAACATCCTTGTTTAGGAAATTGCCATTGCTTGTTGTATCAAGAAGCATTCTGATCCTTGGAAGAACGCCTCTGTAGAGTGTGCTGATCAGGGATTCATTGCTGAAACCATGGTGAGGACAACGGGTAGTGTAGCCCTTGAATCTTTCCCAAGCTTCAAAGAAGATTTCTCCATTCTTTTGGATAAAGCCGGATATCTCATTCCGGAGTCTAGCAGTGCGGGCGTTGGAGAAACATTTTGCAAGGAAAGCTTTCTTGTAGTCATCCCAGGAGGTGATGGAGCTATGAGGTAGGTTCTTTTCCCATAGATGGGCTTTGTCACCAAGAGAGAATGGGAAGAGTCTGAGCTTGAAACCATCTTCACTGACTCCATTGATCTTGGTGAGGCTGCAGAGCCTATCGAACTCGTCCAGGTGATCTAGAGGATCTTCCATAGGTAATCCATGAAATTTGTTACTTTGGACCATAGCGATCAGACCACTCTTGATCTCAAAATTATTGTTTTGGATTGTTGGTGGCACAATCCCTTGCCGCTGAGTGTGAGTGTTAGGAGCATCCTCTGCTCCAATCAATCTGGGCCTCCTCTGCTGAGGACCTTGTTCAACTTGTCCTTGAGGATTTTCCATTCGTACTGGATGTTGTTGGTCTGCTCTGATATTGTCCCTCTGTCCTCGCAACGCTGGTCGTAATCTGTGGATGTCGTCGAGAGGGCGAAAGAGGTTCTGGTTTCCTTGGGATCGTGTTTGCATACAGGTGAAACTTATAACAGTGTGACTGGCCGAGCTGGTACCTGAAACACAGAAAATCAAGAAAGTTAAGAAGTGAAGTAAAAGTAAATAGAACTTGATCTCAAGAAATCTGAAATCCTAAATGTAGCAAGCAAGTTGATGTTGGATTGTCTAACAACCTAAGTGAAACATGAAATATGCAAAATAAATGCTAAGTAAAAATACTAGGGAGGCAGGTGCAGGTGCTAGAGAAGCAGTGCACAAATGCTGTAGGAGTAATGCAGCAAGTGAAAATTACGAAATATATTGATGAGATAAAACTAAGTGTGGAAGCTAGCAAGCGAAAATGATAACTAAGACAAGGTAAAATCAACTAAGATAAACAAGCTCTCAAGAATGGGGTAATTGGTCAGTGACTCCTCTAAAATACATCTAAGGCGCTGACAAACTCAAACAGAGCTAATCCCTAGACAACGGGTTCACAAGCAATCAAATCAACTGTCGTGACAGATGACCTCAAGCTAAGGCAGTTCCAGACTCAGATGTCTCTGACGAAATCTACCCTAACAGGCACAAAGACTCAACCCGGTCTTGTCAATAAACACCCTAAACATCCAATCTCTTATGCTAGGAATGCAAATCTCTGGCACTAGTTGTTCAAGCGTTTCATCAACCACATTTTGAGTGTGGAAACACTTAAGATCTAGTTGCAATTGATCAAAGAGAAACTAACATTAAGAACACTAATCCAGAAGGGATTCACAAACAGCTAAACTCAAACGCCCTAGAAGATCAAAGATTCGTCACTAACCTATCCCATTCTCATGAACCCTAAAAACTACTCAAACATATTGAATAACATAAACCCAGAATGATAGATTATTGTAAGAATAACAAGACTGCAAAGAATTAAAGCAAACTAACAAGTTGATTAAAAGAAATCTGGATTCAAAGTCAAGAACAATGAAGAACAAATGAAGAACACTCAAGAACAAAGGGAGAAAACCTAACAATAAAGAGCTTACACAAAAAAAACGGAACACCCTTTGGACAAAACCCAAAATGAGTATTTATATGAAAATGCGGAAAACCCTAAAAATGGGTAAAGATAAAATAAACGGCTAAGTCTTCAAAGGTCGATGCAGCTTGACTGGCATGTGTGTAGTTGAAGGCCTGGTCGAGCACTCTGCTCGGGCATGTACTCGAGCACTTCTTGAAATCTGCTCGACGTGTGCTTGATGGAGCTGCTCGAGGTGTGCAAGATGGAGCTGCTCGACGTGTGCTCAATGGAGCTGCTCGAGGTGTGCTCGATGGAGCTGCTCGAGCGCCTGTCCCTTTTCTGCCCGAGCACTCGTCAATCTTCTTGGAAATGTGCTCGAGCACGCTGCTCTTTCTCTTGCTCAAGCATTTTGTCTTTCCCCTGCTCAATCACTTTGCTGCAGCTTGCGGCGTGGAACTCTCCGAACGTCTAGAACATCGACCAAGTACCTGAAATCAACTCCCAAAATGCATATGTATGCAATGCTAATGTGAAATCCTAGTATTGATGCTAAATGTCTGAAAAGACTATAATTGGGGTGAAAGATATGATGAATCTAGTCCTAGATGATGATAAATTCATGCTAAAACATGCTAAAATAGAGAGACATCAATAATCAATCGACTTTCTTTTCAAACATTTTTAGAGTGAATCTCTTTTGTTATTTTTAGAACTTTTCGATTGCTTGGTGTGTAATATCCAACAATCAAACTCGATTCTGCTTCGGTGTGACATATCCGAAAGTATCAAACCTTGTCTTGTCTAGGTGTGTCATATCCTAGGAGACATTGGGGTATATCAAGAGCCTTCCGCAACTCTTGTGTGACCATTTGATCCATCATCTATCCATCTATCCATTTTCTTTTTGTTTTACCCCTTCAAACTGTCGACTCCTTGGGAGGATCGCATCATTTGGTATCAGAGCACACTTTCAGGATCGGTATTCGTTTCTATCATTTAAAAAAAAAAAGAGAGATGTCTTTCGGTTTATTGAAAAGAGTAAACTAGAAAACGTTCAAAGGAGATCACAAAGGAGTCCTCTAAGAAGAGTTCAACCACGCCAAGAAAGAGATGAAGAGGAACTGGATTATTATAGCAGAGGCAGTCGTGCTTCAGTTCCAAGTCGAAGAAGACCAAGAGATGAGGAGGCAACTTATTACTCTCATCATGGTGAGAAGCCATCTCAAGGGAACCCAGGGAGACTGAGACAAACACAGGCAGAGTAGCCTATTTTAAAACCCAAGGTGTTCTCTAAGTCTTACACTGAAGATCCAGAATCAAAGAAATCAGAGATAGGAGATTCGGGGGAACAGCAAACCGGCGGAAACATTACCGAGGCTATTATGAAGAAACCGTACACCAAAACGATTGAGGAAAATCCTGGGGTCATATATTCCATGCTGATAAAGGAGAAGAAGCCAGACTCACCTCAATTTTTTCAATCAAAGACGGTACAGTTTCGAGGACGAAACTTTGTCAAGAGGAGGGGTATGATGTGATCATGGAATCATCCGAGAAGACCCGTGTGCCTTGTTCTGCACAAACGAAGTCTATGATCAAATTTTATATCCCACTGACCACTTGGAGTACATTCTCACCTCATCTAGAGCACACCTCGAAGTTGAATCAGTCCAATCCGTGCTCAGGTGAAGAAGTTATTCAACTTCCAAGTCAAGTGATTCCCAGCTTACGCGATTCAGTCATACATGCGTTCAATAATTATTTCCAACCAAACCAGAAGGAATCAAGCTATAAAACAAAGTATTCTGGAATTTTGAATCATCATAGAATCAGGGAATTTTACAATTCCATGGAACTGCTACATGCCCTATTGCACGACTGAGCCAAAGATTATGTTCCACAGCCCAACTCAAGAACAATATCGACACAAGACAAGTTGGAGAATGTTAATGCATCTCTCATCGTTTCAACAGGCCCAAGAACAGAAGGAAATTCCATCGGATGAGAAAGATACACTCCATTTTCCAAGATGGGTCAATCTGGTTCAAAACATGAAGAGTTTTAGACCCAATTGGTTTGCAAGCTTCCAGACTTATGTTTGGCATCCAGGAGGTATTTCTACCAAGTCCACAAGGCCTAAATAGTGATCCATTTCGTGGAGCTGAAGTACAAGAAGTACAAGAAGTACAAGAAGTACAAGAGTTGTTTTATTTTCTTTTGTTTTAAGTTTTATTTTATTTTCTTTTGTTTTAAGTTTTATTTTATTTTCAGCAATTAATATTGCTTAGGTATTTTCTACTCTTCCTTGTGCTATATAAGCACGCCTAGACTATCACAAATAATCAATCAACTTTCTTTTCAAATATTTTTAGAGTGAATCTCTTTTGTTCTTTTTAGAACATTTTGATTGCTTGGTGTGTAATATCCAACAATCAAACTCGATTCTGCTTCGGTGTGTCATATCTGAAAGAATCAAACCTTGTCTTGTCTAGGTGTGTCATATCCTAGGAGACATTGGGGTATATCAAGAGCCTTTCGCAACTCTTGTGTGACCATTCGATCCATCATCTATCCATATATTCATTTTTTTTTTGTTTTACCCCTCGAAACTGTCAAATCGATACTAGAGTGTGGTTTGAAACTAGATAAAACCTAGAGTGAGCAAATTAGATAATTGCAAAGAGATTTGGTTTCTTAGGTTTTATTCATAGTAAATTCTCGCAGAGAGAGCTGGTTTATTTAATTATTTTCTTTGAGTTCTAGAGCTGGTACTTAATTCGATCCTAGCATAATTTCCTTATCATCATTACTTGATTTCTTGAGGATTTCCCTGAACCTAATGCTTTCCAATTCTTGAATACAACCTATTTTAAATATTGTTTTTGCATTGTCATTTATTTAATTCATTTTAATTTGCTTAGCTGAATCTCGAGATGAACAAATCTATTGTGGGACCATTGAGTCCTTGTGGATTTGATCCCTACATACTACCGTGATCTCTTAATTTAAGAGAGTAGTTTGAAGGGTTAATTTGAGCATATCAAATTTTGGCGCCGTTGATGGGGACTCTTTTGAGTTTCCAATAGATTTAAGTTTAGAGTTTAGTCTAAGTTTTTATTTTTCAATTTTACTTACTTGTTATTTTTCTTTGTTTTTGGTGTTACAGGTGCATGCCTAATCGCAGTACTAGGAGCAACAAGAATGCTGAGCTTTTGTCTTTTCCCAATCAAGAGCTCGGAAGAATTGAGAGAACAAACAAAAAGGCACGAAAACTTGCTGAGATGGTTAATCCTGTGATTTTGTTGAGAGACGAAGCTGGTGTCCTTAGGGATGAAGAGGGTCATGTTTGGAATGCTCAAGGTCAGCGGCTAGACGGGAATGGAAACCCTAGAGTGGCTGTGGCTATTGTGAATGAGGAAGTAGCACCAGTAGTTACGATAGAGCGGACTCTAGCGGATTACAATAGGCCATATGAGTTTTACAGGAACAGGTCCACAATCAGACTTCCTACCTTTGACAGAAACGATTTCGAGCTGAAACCGTCCTACTATCTGTTGGTCGGACAAGATCCTTTTCACGGGCTATCACATGAGCACCTTATGGATCATATTGAGAGATTTGAGGATCTAGTTACTAGCATCAAGGGTAATGGGGTGACTAATGACTTCTTGTTCTGTAAGCTTTTCCCTTACTCACTTTTGAGAGAGGGGACATATTGGTTGAAACAGTTGCCAACCGATTCTCTTACAAGCTGGGAATCAGTTAAGAAAGCTTTTCTACATAACTTTTAAGATGACGCAAAATCAAATGAGCTAAGAGACAAGATTTTGCAGTTCATCCAAGGACCAACATAAGCTTTCAAGGATGCTTGAATTCATTACAGAGCCTACCAACGTGACTGTCCTCACCACGATTTCTCTAAGGTTCAGTTGCTTGGTACCTTTTTCAGAGGTGTAGATTGGAGATATCAAGTTGCTCTTGAATCAGGGAGCAATGGTGATGTGATCATGCCAAGCACAATGAAAGAGCAGCTTGAACCTGAGCAGCTTGTAGCCGAGGAAGCTAAGAAGAAATGGATTCGCTCAACAACAACGTTTGATCCAGGAATATTAAGAGGATCACTTCAACAATTCAAGACATCTTTACAACATCTTCTCAACACTATCCAGGGCAGTTTAGTGTGTGCTAATCCAACCACCGTGGTTGTGATCCAAGCCACGTAGACTTTTATCAAGAGAGGTAATCGGACTTATACTCTTTTTCCCTTCTTGGGTTTTTCCCAATGGGTTTACCAACAAGGTTTTTAATGAGTTAAGGCCCGGTTACTCTACCCCAGCCTCTTGATATAACCAGGCCCAAATTCTATCTTTTAATTCTATGTTTTATTCAAACTTTGTATTTATTTTTGTTGTGTTCCGAGGAGTGGTGTTTCGAGGCATGTCTTGATGACCACCTCCTCGTCTTCTCCTTCTACCCCTTTATATTCTGATCTAAACTCTATATTTTAATCATCAAACATTTTATTCTCAAATTCCTTCTTGTTTGATCGCCTTGTTCTCTGGTGTAAAGGATCATCATCCACACCTTGACAAGTTTGAAATCATTTGATCGCTTCATAATCCTTTGACGTTTCACATCAATTCACCTCTTGTTCTTGCCGAGTTTGGTTTTCACCCACTCGTGGAGCAAGCCCTGAGTGTTCAAAGGCTACTCATCACCTTTGGAATATCACTCATTCAATCCAAATCATCACCCTCACTCCATTTCATCACTTCCGCACTCATATACGATCACCCTACTCATCACAACCCTTGGAGAACATTCAGGGACGTTGATCCTCATCTAGGATCACATAGTGTGGTATCAGAGCCCACTCCAACCCAGGTTGTGTCGATTCAAAATGTTTTAACCTTTGATATTCCACAGATCATTGAATCGATTATGTCTGATGATTGCTAGAATTTTCATAAACTCATTTTGTCTGATAAAATCGTGAGGTCTGTTTAATCTGTTTCGAAAAAGAGTCTAGTATTTGTTAAAATTGATTCTAGATTTTTTAAATATGTTTTGATAATTTTTCGAGGTTGATTTTGTCGAACAGTCGCAACTAGAGGTTCTCGGAATTTGAAAAGTTATTTTCGTGTTAACTTGCTAGAATTTTTTAAAATCATTGGTTAACTATAAAATCGTGAAATCTGTTGCATTGAAACCTAGATTGAGTCTAGTATTTGTTAAAATTGTTTCTGGAATTTTTGAACATGATTTGATATTTTATTCTGTTTGATCAGGTCAAACTGTCGTTTAGGTTTCTTGCCAAGTTTTTCCTTGTTCTGTTTGAGCATTTTACTTGTTTACTTGTTGGGATTTGAACAGGTACCATGGTGAGAACCAGCCATGATGAACAAGAGTCTTCCAACTCCAACAAGCAACTTATGGACTCCTTCAAAGCTATGATGGTTGAGAGTATGGCCACTTTGAAAGCCGAACTAGAAAGATCCATCAATGATGCTGAACAAGAACGATTTGAGGCTATGCTGGCTAAGAGGGCTCATAAGTTGTGTGAAAGATTAACAGCCAGGAACTGACGATTTGAAGAAGTAAATCCACAATGGCATGGTCGTCTAAAAGAAAAACCAAGCAGAGAGCCATGGAGAGACAAGCCGAGACAACAAAGAGAAGAAGCAGCCTCTGACTACTGTAGACCTGATGGTAAATCGTCTCATGACAGTCAAAGAAAGCCTAGAAGTGTGAAGGAAGGCAGAGGAGAACACAGCTACAAATTTGGAGATACTTCACTAGATGTTGTAGCCAAGATCGAAGCCAACCTTGCAAAAACTAAACTGAAAGTCCCAATCATCAAATCAACCAAGGGAGGATATTTTCTTCGACCAACCATGCATAAAGAAGATTCTGGTCAAGCTAGAATTCCATTTGATGGATCCCAGTTTCAAGTTACTAAAGACATGCCATTTGAAAGTCAAGGAATGACTAAACCGGCAACACAAAAACAAAATCTGGAAGAGACTAAGATAAGTGTTGATTTATTCCACACCCGTTGTCTAGTGAAGGAAAGGGTTTGCAGTCTAATAATCGATGGGGGTAGCTGCACCAATGTTGCGAGTGAGTCCATGGTTGAAAAACTCGGACTAGCGGTCATTAAGAGAGCTAAGCCTTATAAGCTGCAATGGCTTAATTATGTGGGAGAGCTGGAAGTCAAGAACCAGGTCCTTGTGCCTCTGTCCATAGGGAAATAGGAAGATGAAGTATTGTGCAATGTTCTACCTATGGAAACAAGTCATATTCTCCTTGGAAGACCGTGGCAATTAGACAGAAGAGTACAGCATGAAGGCTTCAGAAACCGTTATTTGTTTGAACATCAAGGAAGAAAGATTGTGTTAGTTCCGATGACACCTCAGGCAGTTTATGAAGATCATATTCAGTTGAAGACCAAAGCTGATACCAAAGCCAATAAAGATTGTCCAGATGTCATCAACACCATCTTGAACAAAGAAGAACCACCAGGATCACCACAAGAAGTTAAACTCCAAGAATCACCTAGAGAAGCAACAACACGTGTGTTAAAAGGGTTCACTCAAGCTGAAGCAGTTTTGGTCTACAATCAATTACCTACTGTGGTGTCAACCCATTCACAAGCTTGCTGAGCTGAAATGTTTGGTAACATCTTACAAGGTACTCAGGTAAGTTTAGCTTGCGAGTTTATTCGATATTAGAATAATTTTATTTTCACTCGTAGCTTCAAACAACCTGTTTTGAATGTTGAAATATCAAGTATAATGCACTTGATTTTTCCCTTAAGTACCAAGAAAGATACAGGTACCTTAGATGTGTGCAATGGCTTAGGCGGAATCACATCCACACAGAGCTTAATAATGGATCCATCAGAGAGAGTAACAAGAACTGAACACATCATTGTGATCAAGGAGAAACCACCAGATGCCTCACCACAAATAAAAACTTGAGGTAATTATCTAGACTCTCAAAAACAAATGAAAGCTAATTTGCTTTCTCTTGGTGCAGATTGTACAATGGTGAGTTCAAAACATTTTCAAGAAAAGAAGACTACTCTTGTACCATTACCGGCTCATGAGTTTTACCTTGACAAAATCAAACTTAAAGGGAATCAAGAGCAAGGTAAAGCTAATCTTTTTGCTATGGTTAGTAAGGTTAATGATGCTGAATATGTGGATCATAAAATATTTGTCTCTTTGGATAAATTCTCTTGTGTATCTAACCTTGCACCGGTGCTGCCGAGTGAGATGATGTGTCTTTTGCAGAATCATAAGAACGTGTTTCCAGTGGATGACCCCATTGGACTACCACCCATCTGTGATGCATCTCATAACCACATTTGGAGACCTGGACACTATCTAGGATGTTCAAGACTCTTACCCCACAAGATTTGGACCTCTTTACTTCACATGTTCTCCGTACAACCTAAAATGGATTTTTCATCATTTTGTTCATTCCAAAATTATCAATGGCGACCAGGAGCATTCTCATTGTGCAAGTTAACCTCTAGAGTGGAAAGCATTCTCACCAACAATTTTCTGATCAAAGAAGATCCCCCGGATCCAAGACCGCTTTCATTTACCGAGATAATTTGGAGCACCGAACACTCCAAAGATCCTATCCAGGTAAGTATTTCTTTAACTCGATTTGTTTCCCATGATTTAAGGTCTGTGAGTATGAGTTTGTTATCTCCAGAAATCATTGAGAAAAATTTAGATTTATTCAAGGAATATTTGGAATCAAATCATTGTTGTAAAACACGAGTAAAAGAGAAACATGATAAGGATAATGTTTTGACTCAAGCTGAGATATGTTTACTTGTTTATTGTGAGTCCATGACTGTGATAACATGCTTGCTCTTTTCCAAAAGTGTTGATAAATTTTCAGGTACAAAAGAGGAGCCGCCCGACGTAAATGTTATCTCATTTAATTTCTTTGCAAGGACTGGAATTGGAGATGTTTTCATGAAGAACAAATGATCTTTGAAATTGGAGAATCCATGAGAAATTATTGGGGAAAAGAACGAGTTCCGGCTGAAGCGAGGTTCAACCCAGCACCAAAGATTGAAGGCCTATTCACAATCATCAAAAGGATCAATGACGACAACACCTTTCTCAGAGGTAAGTATAAAGAAATTTCCTTATTCAAAGTTACTTATTCTCTTCTTCCTTTCATTGCAGATTGTTCGGATTTGAGGTCAAATCCTTATCAAGTGAGAGAGAATGATGTGATCATGCCAAGCACAGTGAAAGAGCAGCTTGAACCTGAGCAGCTTGTAGCCAAGGAAGCTAAGAAGAAATGGATTAGCTCAACAACAACGTTTGATCCGGGAATATTAAGAGGATCACTTCAACAATTCAAGACATCTTTACAACATCTTCTCAACACTATCCAGGGCAGTTTAGTGTGTGCTAATCCAACCACCGTGGTTGTGATCCAAGCCACGTAGACTTTTATCAAGAGAGGTAATCGGACTTATACTCTTTTTCCCTTGTTGGGTTTTTCCCAATGGGTTTACCAACAAGGTTTTTAATGAGGTAAGGCCCGGTTACTCTACCCCAGCCTCTTGATAAAACCATTGTATTTATTTTTGTTGTGTTCCGAGGAGTGGTGTTTCGAGGCATGTCTTGATGACCACCTCCTTGTCTTCTCCTTCTCCCCTTTATATTCTGATCTAAACTCTATATTTTAATCATCAAACATTTTATTCTCAAATTCCTTCTTGTTTGATCACCTTGTTCTCTGGTGTAAAGGATCATCATCCACACCTTGACAAGTTTGAAATCATTGGATCACTTCATAATCCTTTGACGTTTCACATCAATCCACCTCTTGTTCTTACCGAGTTTGGTTTTCACCCACTAGTGGAGCAAGCCCTGAGTGTTCAAAGGCTACTCATCACCTTTGGAATATCACTCATTCAATCCGAATCATCACCCTCACTCCATTTCATCACTTCCGCACTCATATACGATCACCCTACTCATCACAACCCTTGGAGAACATTCAGGGACGTTGATCCTCATCTAGGATCACATCAAATGGGAACTTCAATACAAGATCTCCAAGAGAAGCAGAAGCACTTATTGATAACTTGGCATCAAGTAACAGCGCTAAGAACGCAGATCTTGAGAGGAGGAAACAACCTGGTAGGGTTGATGGAAAAAAAATTTCATCAGTGCAGAAAAAGATAGATTCAGTTCACAACATCTTGGTGAACAAGAAGTCGGTACAGTTTGCTGCAGAAGTTGAGACATTTGATCCTGAAGATGAGTGTGTTCAAGAAGATGTCAATTATGTAGGTGAAACCGATTTTTAGAATCAGAGATACGGGAATAACCAGAACCGAGGTGGCTACAGCAATTTCGGTTTGAGGAACTCGACTGGGTATGTGTCTAAGCCTCAGTACTCCAAACATTTTACAAGCAACAACAGCTATTGTCGATGTGACGAGGATCTTGATAACAATTGGTCTAGACAAGATGCCCACTACCAAGTATGTATTATATCCAGATTTGGGGTGACAGTTCCTCTCTACATGCCAAGTTTATTATGAGAACGAGCATAACAAGGTGGCACAGGAGGGCTATCTCACATTCCTGTGCCGGAGGATGTGCTACTGCATCAATTTTCTTGACCTTTGCAAGCTCTATGGTTTCAGCAGGGAACCCACTCACATTGAGCTACCCACAGATTTGGCTGATCTTCAGAGTTTTTCGTCACACTTCGACTCAGGACCATACAAGTCTCGCCACAGCTTACTCAAGGATATAAGACATCCGGCTCTTAGGTACATCACACGTGTTCTAGGGAACACCATTCTGTGCAAGTCAGATGCTACACGCATGAGGAAATCTGACCTCATCTTCCTCTCGTCCGGTATCCGTCATCTTTTTCCACCTAATTTTTGGACGGTTGATGATCCTTGTGCTGATCTGAACCTAGGAGCAGTCTTCGCGCAGCATTTCACCACTTATAAGACTAAGGCTTTCGCAAAGCAACCAGTTGAGAGTATTGGTAGCCTTCGAACCCCCATTTTTACATATTTCCATATTGATATTGGTGCTGCCAAGATGATCTCTGCAGACGCTCGGCTGGATATCGCACATCTCAAGCGCATTCATTGGATGAAGAAAGACATGCAGTGGGTTTTCACTGATTTTGATGGCAATATCATGCTGTTTAAGTTGCCACAGACAGGTTACACAAGTTTGGAGGCAAATGGATATCACAATCTTCTCTTCTGGTTACCTCTGGCTCTCCTTACATCTTTTCTCGACTAGCCCATTAGATGTGGAGCATCATCTAGAGCACCACCTTGTGCTGCTGAAGATGATCTTGCTTGAGATCACCTCCCTGATCTCGAATTCCTGGAGCCACTTGTAGGCGATGAAGCTGACACCCCACTTTTCTGGAGATACATGGTTCCTACTATGCGACAGATGTGGAGTTTGATCGCTACATGTGTTACTTGTGGACGTCCTGCTGCTCCATCCTATCACTGTCGTCGCTCTCCTACATCGCCTGCACCACCTATTTCAGATGACGAGGACTCCACCCATGACACCGCCACTGATGAGGAGGATTAGTACCCTTACTCGCTGACCTGTTTTTTTATTTCGACAGTCTATCAGTCCTTTTTGCTTTGAGAATTTGATGACTTTGAACTATGTATTGGTCTTGTTCTTAATTTCTGATTTTATGTTCTTAACAGGTTGAGAATTATACTAATATAACATGCAACCATCTAACAGAACACCTATGACTAGAGCCATCTGTGTCGAGATACACGTCTAGTGTATTTCTGTGGATACATTGACTCCATTAAAACAGCCTTCTGCGATCAAAGTTTTGTATCAGTCAATACAATTCTGTGTGTTGATCAATAGAGGTATGAACAACACTAATCTCAGTCCATTCGATTTTTCTCATCCTTTTTCACCAAACCCTTACCTTTATAAAACTGGGGACAGTCTTGTTCAAGTCTGGGGGAGGTAGGTGCTGACATTATCTTTTATTTTCTTAGAGTCCAGTCCTTTTATTTCTTTTGTTATATTCAGTCAAACCTAGAATTCCGATTTTATTAGATCGTAGCAAAAACTATATACTATATATAAAAACAAATTACCTCATGATAGATTTGGTTTTTATGGGCTTGGGCGACAAAAAGATTAGCGGGATCTTCAGACTCTTGTGTCATTTGAGTCAATAGTGTTTGTTTACGCTCTCTACATTTTCGGACGATCGTCTCACACTTCTTATCCACGAAAGTACCATCAGCCTTAGTATGCGTTGCTTCCATAAAGGTGACCATATCCGGATGTTCACCAGGTTCGGCATCTACCTATAATAAATCACATATAAAGTTAAATTATATTAGATTTAATTAAATTTTAAAGTAAAATAATGAAATTAAGAAACATATTTATGATACCATTTTGTTGAATTTGCGAACATATGGCATTGGACCGCAAGTGTGTTTTGCAGGTCCGTAACCAGCTCGATGGCTATTACGATTACCGGAGTAAGTTTCACCTTTTTCAGCATTTTTTTCGTTCTCCCAAAACTGAACGAGGCCCGCCCAAGCTGATTGTTTAATCCAAATAGGTGGATCGATATTCTTTTTCCATATTTGTTTTAACTGATACACGTGATCTTTCAAACAATTTTTGACATGCGACTCAAATTCATCTCGCACTTGATGTGTTGCATTTTTGGCGCATTCTAACAGTTGTGTTCGAGTCTTTATCGAGTCTTTATCGAGTCTTTTAGTTTTATTTTGAGTCATTACAAGTCAAAAGATGGCTAAGGATGAAGATTGGAGCTTCTGGGAGGAAGTACGATTTTAGTTTTAACCTTTTTGGCGCATTCTAACCTTTTTTTTATTCTGCGCCGCTTTTAGTAAGATTTAGCTTATCTCTCTTTATTTTTTCTCTGTAGTTTATCTTTAGATTTTGATTCGGATTTTTGGAACTTTTTGTAATTTTAATAGACCGAGTTTATAGTTACTGTTTTTTTTCTGGAATCTCTGTTCATTGGATCATCTATGACGAGTTCAAGCCTTTATAGGTTTTGGACTTTAATGATGATCGCGATGTGTGAGTAGTGAATTTAGGGATTTTGGGGATGGATTAGGGTGATCTCACTCGATCTCTATGGGTTTTTCTTGATTGTTCATTGATTCAGCTTTAGATCCCTCTTAGGTTAGTGATTTTAATGCTTGCTCTTTTCTGGCCAATTAGAGCGTGATCGTAGGTGACTTCATGAGCATCAAAAGTGCCTTGAACCATCAGATCTACTTTCTCCAGGGATTAATCCTTAGTGCAAGTGTGAGAGTCGGTACATCAGATGTTGATTTACGTCACGACCTAACTACTCACTTGTTATGAGTTTTTCTTGGCTTTGACGGATCGATCCTTAGTGCAAGATCTGTACTTACTGGACCTCTAGGCTCGAGTAGGCTAGATCTTCAGATCCATCACCAAGACAGTGGGTTGGGTTGGAAGTGAGATTCGTCGTCAAGGGATTCACCCTGAGTTTAGATTTTCAACACCCATAGCAGATTTAAGTGTAGATTACCCTATGACTCCACTCCTAGCAGATGAGGAATCTCGAAACTCATCTCTCTTTATTTTCTTGTCTCTTCTCCTTCTCGCCTCCTCTTCCTTCCATTGAGGTCGAGATTTTTTTTAACACTTATCTATCTTTTTATCAAAAATCTTTTTAAGCATAGATAAGTGTTCTTCTTTTTCGTGTGATTCGAACTAAGAACACTTATTCTCACCAGAAGGACTTTTCGCATCCTTTTGTTGCGACATTCGATCTACCCAAACCACTAGGTGCTCAGTAATTGTGTCTAGCATCATCTCACAATAATTTTAACCTCACGGTATCGAAATTGGGATGTGATCCTTCAACAGGATCACATCAAATTCTTTCTAGCTCTTCTCTTGCACCACCACATTTCAAAATATCTGGCTATTACAATCACTCCCACTAACATACGACAACATCAATATTGCATACAATATGATCGTCACCCCCAATAGTGTTAACCTACATATCTCTACACCCATATGGGTTTAGGTCTTATACCACATGTAATGCTCCGAATACCATCATCACTGAGGCACATGCCTTCTTTCAGCATGTGGGCTCAACCCTCGTCTGACGACCAGTGTGTTACTCTCTTGAATGCTCAAATTATTTGTTACTATCTCTACAAATCATCACAAGGTGTTTCTCAATGTTTGGTCTTCACTTGCACAGTATCATAAATCATTTATGTGTAGGTCACTGAGCCTGAATTTACTCCAATTTAAACATGTTTAACCATGTAGTCTTTCTAGACAAATAACGAAAAATATAGTGCATTGTGGTGACAAATTTAACTAAGTGAATACTTTGTGCACAACACAAAACATCTGATTGAAAATTTGACATATATATTATCGTTTACGCAACCAAATTTTAAATACATATGAAGAACGTTAAAAATATCTTCGACCATATACCATCTAAGAAGATTGAACGTCGTATAGAAGACCAAACTATAGAGGTGGTAATTTGGTAATTGACCTAGCAAGATGTATCCTATTTCCTATATATAACTTTTTTATTAAATAAAGGGTTCGCAAGTAAAATGTATATTTAGACACGTACGTTTTATGTTTATATACGAATGCATGAGATAAAATATGTACGTTTAGATATATTATGGTTAATTATAAAAATAAATGTAAGTGTCTTTCTAGTTGTATTTATATACGTTTCTAAAAGTAGTGGTCCATTGCAAATTAAAAATAACTAAATTTGGGTTATTGCGATTAGTAATAAAAACTTGAGCGCGATAGACCTTTCCTGGGTTCGCATTCAAATGTGGTCCGCTGCACTAAAATATATTAATATTCAGTCACTTTTGTTTTTCGAAAATTCTTTTATTTAGTGTACTATTACCAACTTATATATTGAAGATTATGGGGACCATAATGCATAAATTAGGCTTCCAAATTGTACTAAACCCTAATATTCAAATCTCACGCTGAGCTTTCAAAGGTTGGGGACCATCCGATTTCGCGGTCCGAATATTAAAAAACTTAAAAGATCATCTATTTTTTGTAAAGAAATTAAAAGAATATAATTTTGTCAGACAAAGAAAAGTAGAAAACTATCTTTCATAAAATACTATACACAATTTTCCATTAGTGGGAATATAAGACATGGGTTACTAGGATGGTGGATGACATGCTCCATGGGAACAACTAGTGGGTATAGATATATATAAGAATCAAGTAGATGTGGTACCACAAATGTAGGCCGAAGGGGAACTCTTACACGATGTCGCAATTCCTAAGACAAGTTTGAATATTGCAGTTGACCCTTTGATGAGATTTAGGGACATCACTTTTCTTTTTCATTTTCATTTACCAACGTAACGTTTTATAATATTTATATATATTAGGCTAATATCCGTGCATATGCATAGGTTTTATTATAAAATATTTTATCTTAATTATTTTAAATTAACTTATACTTATTTACGTAAAATTATTTTGACATTTTTTCCAAACATGGTAATTTATAGACAACATCTTAGTTATTTTTCAATAATATATTGTTTTTATTTCAGTTTGAGTTTTAAATAATATTTTTTAGATCTTTATTTTTATCATTGATTTTCTTTTGCTTATTTAAAATTTTTTCTTATCTACATTTATTTTCTTGATGATATGTGTAATCTCTTTTTATATATTATTTTATGAAATATTTATTCATTCTCACTTTTTACACTCTTGAGACTTTTTATTTTTTTCAATTTACCATTTTGAGGTTTTATTTTTATTGAATTCATCTCCTTTTTCATGTTTAAAATTTTGTATGTTTTTGTATTCCTTTTTTTCTTAATTTTATATCCTTCTCTCTATTTATATATAATTTTTTATCTTCTCGATTGTGTATTGAATAGTTTTTTTATAGTTTATTATTTTCTAGGTAGAAGTTAACTTCTAAACTTATTTAATCTCATCATTTTTTATTTTTTTCACTTATATTAAAGTTTAATTATCCTTATTTGTTTCAAAATAACGATTAAATCATTCAAAAAATAAAATAGAATGATATATTTTAAATCTTGTATTATAGAATTTATATGTTTTAACTTAAATTTTAATTGTATTTAGTTATAATAATTTTTAAATTGACAAATTCAAATTTAATGGTTTTTATGTATAATTAATAGTCAAATATATATTAATATTCATTTAGATTACTTGTTGTTTAGATATATAAACTAATTGCTTTATATAATTTACTTATATGAAAAAATAAAAATTGAGATAGACCAATAAATGGAGACTGATATATCATTCCGAGGAGAACCCCTTGAGGATGATGTGCTATTTTCTGGAGAACTCCCTTCAACAACTATATCTAGAAGGATAAGTTCTTTCATTCAATGGGTAAATAACGTTCCTACACAAAATACCTAAATCTCTTCAATCCAAATATATATACATACAGGGGCGGACCCATGTGATAGTTAGTGGGTCAGCTGACCCCACAAAAAAAAAAAAATTTTGTGTATATAAATTTTTTTTTGGGTTGAAAATCAATTTTGAACCCATGAAACTTTAGGTTTTTTTAGCCCATTTACTTTTTGAACCCATTAACTTACTTTTAAAAAAATTTCAGCAATTACAAGACCCAAAATCCATT
Source organism: Cardamine occulta (assembly GCA_028015245.1). Taxonomy (NCBI): domain Eukaryota; kingdom Viridiplantae; phylum Streptophyta; class Magnoliopsida; order Brassicales; family Brassicaceae; genus Cardamine; species Cardamine occulta. The sequence continues at coordinate 7,844,106 of CM051378.1, read as the reverse complement.
TTGTTTTTGACCCCGGTAAAATTTTTTTTTGGGTCCGCCACTGTATACATATATAAAGATCCAATAACAACGTAATTTATGATGCAAGCTGAACCATAGTATACAATGTTAACTAACAGCAAAAAAACTTTGGTACTAATCTGATTTAGAATATTATTATCGGAAAAGTAGCACATATATATATATATATATATATTTATATTTGCTAAACACAAGCCATATGTGAAAAGAAAAAAAATATTAGTTATTTTTATATGCTTTAAGTTTGATCACATATTGCTTCTGGTAGCCATGATGAACTTGAAGAATTAGGGTTGTATTTATATTCCTTTTTTTTTGGTGCCAACAGTGATACATTAGTTCAAATAGTTTCGAAATCTGAACTAATAGTACAAAATTACATAAATTTGTGGTAGTTCTTATGTCTGATAATTTAAACCAAAAAATTATGAAAAATATATAAAACAATTGAAATTATAAAAATAGGTTAAATCTTTTAGAACTAAAAATATATACTTCAAAAGACAAAATTACACCTATTTTAATATATGAAAGCTTACCGTTGCTTTTTAATGATTTAAAAAGAATTATGAAATTATGCGTTGAAATCAGAAAATCCGAAGAAAAAACAAAAGCAAATAAGACAAAGACAGAAATTGGTCTGAAATATTAATAATCAGATTTGAAACAGAAGAAGTACATTTTTTAACATTTAAATTTGATAAATTAATTTTTTTTTGTTAAATTCTCAAGAATTATTTGGACATTTACTCGTTAGAAAACCCTAATTTTTTAATTTGAAAAGATTTGACATATTTTGTAAGTTTTACCTTAAATTTTGGCATAATTTTATTAATTCTCCCTAATTGCAATTACTTGAATTAAAAAATATTTTTTAAAAAGGTATTGGTCTTCAAGAAATCCTACAAATACGTAGAGAATGCAGATCAATTCACTGATATAATATGTTATCCCCAATTCGGAGTAATCTGCTTTCTCTTTTTTCATTCTATTGTATTTCGTTTTTTTTATCTCTAGCTTGTTTGTCAATATCTGTTATAACACTTATTATGGGTGGCAGTTTGTATTGAAGCTTTCCGGATAAGAATAGAAAAAAGAAGCAGCACTTCCTTGATAACACAAGTTGTTATAGAAAACAATAGAAGATTGATTAATAATTAAAGGATGAGAAGATTCTTAAACCCAATTAAAAATTAGATGTTTGAGGATTAGGGAAGATGCTATGCATATAATTGGGCACCATTTTTGCATGCTCCAATTTGCATCATCAACCTTTTTTTCCTTTTGAGCATCCATCACAATAATTATGAATCGAACCCTCTTTTGGAAAATAATATCGGTTATTATATTAAAGTGGACGATGACCACAAAATAAAATACTGATATCCTATATCGGTTATAGAAAGAGATTAACACTAGTATATAAGGAATATGAGTCAATTCACTCATTGCCAATTAGTTTTGAGTTGGAAGCCATATAACTTAACATGGTATCAGAGCCTCATTTGTTGATCCAAGTAGGGTGGTCTAAGAAGGGTTTATTATCGTTCCTAGAGTGGGATTCGATTCGAGATGGGATGAGAAGAGTCATCATTTTGAAGGAGCGTGCTAATATCCCACATCGGTTATATAAAGGGATTAACACTAGTATATAAGCAATATGGGATAATCCACTCATTGCCAATTGGTTTTTTGTTGGAAGCCTATAGAACTTAACATGGTATCAGAGTCTCGTTTGTTGACCCAAGTAGGATGCCCCAAAAAGGGTTTATTATCAGTCCTAAAATGGGATTCGGTTCGAGATGGGCTGATAAGAGCCATCATCTCGAGGAGACGTGATAATATCCCACATCGGTTATATAAAGGGATTAAAACTAGTATATAAAGGATATGGACCAATCCACTTATTGCCAAATAGTTTTGAGTTGGAAGCTATAGAACTTAACATAAAAATATTAAAACTACTGGCAAACTTACAAATTACAATGCATCATCATCCGCCTGCCAAATTACTAATGTGTATAAAAAACTTTGAAAATTTATAAATTTTTATTACTAGATTTTTAAACCGCACATGTGCGGGCTATTGCAAATATTATATACTATTTTCAAAAAAAAAATGACTAAAAATAATTTAAACACATTCATTTACTATTTTTCATTAAAAACGATAAATTAAACTATAACAACATGCTCTTTTATAAAATTTAAATTATCAAAATCCACCATGAAGAAATTATCTTCAAAGTAAGCATTCAATTCTAATTATGCAAAACTATAGGAGTCAGAACATATCAATCATTTCTCGTGCTGATTAAAGTGAGAATAAATATAAATGGTAGATCATATATTACCGCCATAAAAGTATTATCCATATGAATATTATATATTGTTCAGTGGATTTGTGAGTAATACTTTTTTTGGTGAGTAGCATTATTAATTTAAAATTAATAATAATTTGAAATTTCTCTTGTAGTTAAAATTCTCCATTCGCCATCGTCTCCAGTCACTTGTATTCATGAGTTTGGACGTAAACATGGTGCTGGAATATTGTTTCTTGAGAGTAAGATATCATTCAGAGTCATAATGATAAGATCTCCCTAGATCAACTCTGACTTAGGCTGTGTCGACGTGATGATGATGATGAGGGTGGAGGCGCGACGTAGCAAACCCATTGGGATAAAACTCATCATGGGAAAAAGAGTACAGATTCCTCACCTAAGTTACTTAGTCATCATTACCGGGTGCAGTCTTCATAGTGGTGATGTTGAAGACTTGAATCATTGGTGGATTGAATGCTCCTTCGGCTATGAGTGAATGAGCTTCCTTGGCCATCTCTTTAGCTCTGGAACGAGTGATCCTCCCAACTATCTCTGGTTCTTCCTCAGCTCCAGGCTCCTCAGCTCCCTTGCTACCCATGATCATATCATCCCCTCCCTCTTGAAAAGGATTTGTCCTCAAATCTGTATCTGCAATATAGGGAAGCAAGTCAGACACATTGAACGATGGAGATATGTTATACTTACCTTGGAGGTCAAGCTGATAAGCATTGTTGTTGATCCTCTTGATGACTTCAAATGGTCCGTCAACCCGTGGCATAAGCTTGCTCTTCCTCTCTTCTGGGAATCTTTCCTTCCGTAAATGAACCCACACCAAGTCGCCTTCTTCGAAGATCATCTCCTTTCTGCCCTTGTTTGCTTGTTTTTCGTACTGCTTAGTCCTCTTCTCGATATTCTCCTTAGCCTTAGCGTGTATCTTCCTCACCTGTTCAGCTTTTTTCTTGCCATCTAAACTACATCTCACACTTAACGGCAAAGGGATCAAATCTAGAGGTGATTGTGGATTAAACCCATAAACAATTTCAAAAGGGGAAAAGAGAGTTGCAGAATGCTTAGCGTGATTGTAGGCAAACTCCACGTGTGGTAAGCACTCTTCCCATGACTTGATATTACTTTTTACCAAGCGTACGAGAAGTGTAGACAATGTTCTGTTCACCACCTCTGTTTGACCGTCAGTCTGAGGATGACACGTCGTTGAAAATGTCAGCTTGGTTCCTAGTTTAGCCCATAAGGTTCTCCAGAAGTGCCCTAGAAACTTGGTATCCCGGTCTGAGACTATCTCTTGAGGCATGCCATGTAGACGTACTATTTCCCTGAAAAACAAGTTAGCTACAACAACAGCATCATCCGTCTTGTGACTAGCAATGAAGTGAGCCATCTTGCTGAACCTGTCAACAACCACAAATATAGAATCTCTACCATTTCTGGTTCGAGGTAAGCCAAGTACAAAATCCATAGAAATATGAGTCCAAGGTTGAGAAGGGATAGGGAGAGGAGTGTACAAACCGTGAGGCTGCACCTTACTTTTTGCCATTTTACAAACAGCACACCTAGAACAAACCTTCTCGACGTCTGTCTTCATATTTGGCCAGTAGAAGTGATCTTGCAGTCCAGATAGGGTCTTTGCTACTCCAAAATGCCCAGCTAGTCCACCTCCATGAGCTTCTCTGACGAGTAGTTCCCTAATAGATCCGCGTGGGATGCACAGTCTACTGTTGTAGAATAAATAGCCTGCCTGTCTAAAATACTTTTCAAAAGCAAACTTATGACATTTGCCATAGCTCTCAGCAAAATCAAGGTCAGTCTCGTACAGGTCTATGATATGTTCAAACCCATGTAATTTCGATGTTAACGTAGAAACAAGAGTGTACCTTCTGGATAATGCATCTGCGACTACATTATCCTTACCTTTCTTGTACTTAACAATGTATGGAAACGTTTCAATGAACTCCATCCACCTGGCGTGCCTCTTGTTGAGCTTCTGTTGTCCCTTGAGGTGCTTCAATGACTCGTGGTCAGTGTGAATAACAAACTCCTTAGGCCATAAGTAATGTTGCCACGTCTGAAGGGCTCGAACCAATGCGTATAACTCCTTGTCATAAGTGGGATAATTCAGCGTTGATCCTCCTAATTTCTCACTGAAATATGCGACTGGTTTCTTATCCTGCATAAGAACTGCTCCAATACCTAAGCCAGACGCATCACATTCAATCTCAAAGGTTTTCATAAAATCAGGAAGTACTAAAAGAGGGGAATTGATAAGCTTCTCTTTAAGGGCTGTAAAAGCCTGCTCTTGGGCGTCTCCCCACTTGAACCCCACGTCTTTCTTGATGACTTCAGTCAGGGGCGCAGCAATGGTGCTAAAATCTCTCACAAACCGCCTATAAAAGCCTGCTAGTCCATGGAAGCTCCTGACTTCTCCTACGTTCTTAGGGGCTGGCCATTCCTTGATTGCCTTTATTTTCTCCTCATCTACCTTCACACCATCTGCACTTACTACAAAGCCTAGGAAAACAACTTCATTAGTGCAGAAAGAACATTTAGAGCGATTAGCGAAAAGAGATTGAGAACGAAGAACATCTAGAACCCTGCGGATGTGTTCTAAATGCTCCTCCAAACCTTTGCTGTAGATGAGTATATCATCAAAGTAGACTACCACGAAGACTCCTATGAACTGTCTTAAGGCGTGATTCATTAAGCGCATGAAGGTGCTGGGAGCATTGGTGAGACCAAACGGCATGACTAACCATTCATACAGCCCCTGCTTGGTCTTGAAAGCAGTCTTCCACTCATCCCCTTCCTTCATTCTGATCTGGTGATACCCACTCTTCAAATCGATCTTGGAGAAGATTGTTGATCCACACAACTCATCTAGCATATCGTCAAGCCTTGGAATCGGATGTCTGTACTTTACGGTTATGTTATTGATTGCTCTGCAGTCTACACACATCCTCCATGTTCCATCCTTTTTCGGAACTAACAAGACTGGTACTGCGCATGGACTCAAGCTCTCTCTGATATGTCCTTTAATCATTAGCTCTTCTACTTGCTTCTGAAGCTCCTTTGTCTCTACGGGATTTGTTCTGTACGCTGGTCTGTTCGGGAGTGCTGATCCTGGCACTAAATCTATCTGGTGCTCTATCCCACGGATTGGAGGTAGTCCTGGTGGTATCTCTTCTGGAAAAACATCCACGTATTCCTGCAAAATCTCATTCATAGCACTAGGTAGCTCCTGTGAAAGATTAGTACTAACAAGGGATTCCTTGTATATGAACATAAACGTAGTCATTTCAGGATCAAAGAGTTTAGAGAATTCACTGTGATTAATGTAGAGGCTGTTGGAAACTTGCTCTCTCTCCTGGCGGTTCATATGGAGCTGATCCTGATAGATTTCACCTGGTGTGAGTGGGAGAAGAGTGACCTTGCGCCCCTTGAACTCAAATGAATGCTTGTTGGTATAACCATCATGCATAACCCTTCTGTCAAACTGCCATGGTCTGCCTAATAAAACGTGACTAGACTTCATAGGAATCACATCACAGAGCAGTTCATCCTCATACTTCCCAATTGCTAGTTTGACTAACACTTGCTGCGAAACGGTCAAAGCTCCTTTGTTGTTCAACCACTGTAGCTGGTAGGGTCTGGGATGTGAAGTGGTCTTAAGATTGAGCTTCTTTACCATCTCTTCACTAGCAGCATTGGTGCAGCTACCTCCATCTACAATCAACGTGCAGACTTTGTCCTGCACTACACACCTAGTGTGGAAGAGATTCTCACGCTGTCCTCTATCGTCGGGATGAACCTGAACACTCAAAGTCCTGCGTGCTACCAACATCTCTCCAATGGGTGCTGATTCTTCTGCTTCTTCTAGATCAAGATCAGTTTCGCTTTCTGAACTATCCTGCGGTACAATATCTCCCCCTTCCCGAAGCAGAAACATTCTCTTATTCGGACAGTCCCGGGAGTAATGTCCCATGCCTTGACACTTGAAGCACCTAACCTGACTAGTAGCAGCTCCAGCCCTGGGTTTAAATTCGGTCTGAACCCCTTCTTTAACTGTCGTAGGCGCTGGCTTAGTGTCCTTGGTATAGATAGGTTTGTTGAGCTCTCTTGGCTTAGGGATGTTGGACGAGAAAGTGGGTCTTCCGATTTTTCTCTTAATTTGTGATTCAATCAGCTCTGCCTTATGTACCATCTCTTGTACATCCTCATAATTCTGCAGCTCCACTTTATCTTGAATCTCTCGGTTTAGTCCCCCAAGGAACCAAGTCTCTACCATGGCCTCTGTTTCTTTCTCTTCTCACGGTTTCTCGGCTATGATCAGAACCTTCTGCCTCCTCATAGTCCTCTGGATTGGGTTCCATGAATACTCGATGCCCAGCAATATATTCCTCTCTGCGCGATTGACGTGCTGGCCGCCTTTCAACCCTAGAGCCATCTTGTCTCCTCTGATTAAACACGGTCTCCCTACCTCCAGTGGGTGTTCTAACTGTTCTGGCACGTGTTGGTCTAGAGGATGATCCTACACGGGCCTTACCCTTAGCGAGACGGATAGCTTCACGAGGACTAGGTGGTTCAAGAGTTCTGGTCGTAGCACTGGCCTCTGTCACGAGTTCCTTGAAACGACTCTCAAACCTGTTGGTGAGCTGCTCAATTTGCTGATTGAGTTGCATTGTAACAGTCTCATTTGATGCCTTGATTTGTTCAGCCAGGGTCTTGTTGAGGGCTGCCATGGTCTCAGCCGAAAGCTCCATGGTACCTGAAACAGTTTACCAAAACTCGCAGTAAATGGTTCTAAAAAAAATCAATAGACAAGTTTAAAATAATGCAGCAACGAATTCCTACTCTAATTAGGTTTTGGATGCAGCTACAAATCCTAATCCAACAAGGCTTTGTGCAGTATTGAACTCCTAAATTAACTAGGTTTGACGCAGCCACGAAATCCTATTCTAATTAGGGTTTGATGCAGCAACAAATCCTAATCTAACTAGGAACGAAAATCAAGGACAGCTACAATGAATTCCTAATGCAACTAGGAATGAAAATAGAACGAAAATAGAACGAAAATTGAAGCAAAAACAGCAAGGAAAAACGCCTAGGGTATGCAAACAAAATTCTGAAACTAAAACAGTATGAAGATGGCGTTTTAGGGTTAGAGAAATTCTCAGCCTTTGGTTCAGAGTTGGCTCTGATACCACTTGATAAGATCTCCCTAGATCAACTCTGACTTAGGCTGTGTCGACGTGATGATGATGATGAGGGTGGAGGCGCGACGTTGAGAGTGGAGGTGCGGTGGTAGTGATGTGTTCGGATGGAGCCTGGGCGTGATTACTTGGAGAACAGGTTGGTGAATTGTTATGGATAGATGTTTCGATGGTAAGATGATTTAGAACAGGTAGCAGAATTTCTTGATCACAAAGTGTTGAGAAATTCGGATTCAATGAAGATATTTCACGAATCAAAGTGAGGGAAGAAATCAAACTTTCAGTTTTTTTCATAAATTCTTCGCTCCCTAACAATGATCACGCCACTAGGGTTTTATAACACAACCCTAGTTAAAACGCAGACCTAATTAATAAAAGGAAACATCATGTAGTTTTTTTGTAAAATAAACAACAAGCAGTTTTTAATTTAAAACAGAAACAGCGAGGCGTCCCTTCCCACAGGAACCTAGTTGGTGCGCCTCTAAAATACTAAGTACAAAGTCATTGTGACTTGTACATTATTACCCACTAGCAATGACTCCTAAATAACTCGACGTAGTGATTCATCTGCCTCATTAAAAACCATGCTGAGAAAACCCATTGGGATAAAACTCATCATGGGAAAAAGAGTACAGATTCCTCACCTAAGTTACTTAGTCATCATTACCGGGTGCAGTCTTCATAGTGGTGATGTTGAAGACTTGAATCATTGGTGGATTGAATGCTCCTTCGGCTATGAGTGAATGAGCTTCCTTGGCCATCTCTTTAGCTCTGGAACGAGTGATCCTCCCAACTATCTCTGGTTCTTCCTCAGCTCCAGGCTCCTCAGCTCCCTTGCTACCCATGATCATATCACATAACATGATATCCCCACCGTATCTGAAAGCGATTCTATGAAATATGGATTAAGGTGGGTACTATGACTGACATAATTACACCAAGTTGGGAGAGGGGGAAGAAAGCATCATATTTCTCGTATATGTGCTATCACACATTCGTTGGGTGCTACATGAGTGTTTGTTTTTTTAAACTATTTTTGGAAACTCTTTTCTTGTTGTAGCCACAGAATTGTTGATATATGTCGTTTGTTTTCTTATTGATTTCATTAATGGAGAATGATCAAGGAAAAACAATTGATCTTGAAAAAGTGATAAAAATTCACCGTTGGTGACAAGAGTTCATAGGAAGATTCATGTCTACACCCAACTGGTGCAAGACAATCGGGTTATGACCTATAAAATTAACTAAAAATTGTTTTTACAATCAATTGGTTATGTATTTTACAATAATGTTTGAGAAAAATTGAAAAACAACATTTAAAACCATGAAGAGATGCATCGGTTTCCAAAAGAGATAAAAGTGTAACCATGTGATCGTAGGCTGAACCTTTCATGTGATTGTAATCTGTGAGGTGGAATCCTTTCATAGCCATGGGAGCATACATTTGAAAATTGAGAATTTGCAATGGTTTCGAGTTTATACAACCGTATATACATTGAACCAAATTTTAATGGTAAATTACACATATCTATGAATTTTATACACCGAATCGAAGAATTATCCAAGTTCAATAGACATGTGTCAATCATACAACATCATGAAACCAAAGTTTTATAATATATATCATCTGCAGATTTATTAGGGCAAAGTCTTCCATGAAATTTATCATTGCCATCAATTTTCATATAATCTAAATGTTTACAATTTAAATAGGAGTTATATATAATTATTTCAGAATAAATTCATGATTCATATATAAATAAATTTTCTAAATCACTTAAATGCAGATAGAAATATGGATAAATTACTTATTTAGGAAGAGATGCATCCATTGAGAAATAGAGTATCTGGTCAAAAGAAACAAAACATTGCAACTTTAATTTGTTTTCCTACAAAAATATAGAGGACACTTATCCAACAAGGAAAGAAGAAAACTCATATTTAATAATATAGTATAATTATTAAAATAAATGGCGGTTTTCAACATTTACAGTTTTGAAACCCTTGATAGTTTATAATTTCTTCCTTCTTTTGTCAAAGACAAAAATTGTTTGGTTTTTGTCATAGTTGGTTAAGAAAGATGAAATTGCCTTTTTAGGATTTATATGTACATTCACAATATATTAATGTAAATTTATGATCGATTTTCAAATTATACTTAAACTAAACCCTAAATCCTAATATATTTATACACATATGTATATACAGTTAAACCTCTCTAAATTAATACTCGATAAATCCATCTATTTTATCTTCTTCTTTTCTCTTTTATATATTCCTTTAGGTTGTTATCTTTTAATTGGAACTTGAGTTTTGCTAGATTATGATGAATTGATGGTTAGATGTTGATAATTAGGTTGATTGTTGCTAGATCCTTCATTTAGGTTGATCATAATACTAGATTAGCCAAGAGATTGGTAGTCTATAGCTTAGGCATTTTTATGCCCACAAGGTATTGATAAAATGTTTGAACCAAACTTTTTATGAGCTTTGCATTTCTAGCCTATGAAAGTAGTTGATTAGGGTGTTTAGGGATCTAATTGGAGTTGTTACTATAATGCTCATTGATTATGTTAATTGCTAAAAATGGTTATTGATAATTGCATGATCAGTGAAGTGATTTGTACCATGAGAGTGGATTAGTCATAATTGTGAATTTCATGATTTAGGATGGTGCTTAATGCAACCTATCACATCATTGTTAGATTGTTAAAACATTCTTATGAGAGTAGAACCCAGGATCAAAGTTTTTATCTTCGTTTTCCCTTTGATCTTCTTTCATTTTCATTTTCTTAAAACCAAAACATTATTTGCTCTAGCTTAGTTAGAATCTCGCATCTTTAATGAGTAATCTTCAATCCTTTGGACTCAATCATAAAGTGTTATGCACGATAGTTTTATTTGATAGCCTTAGAGATTGCAAAAACCTCTTTATCAATAAGAGACTTTGATATTTAAATGGTAGAGAGTCAGTATCTTGATTGGAATTTTGATGCTTGCACTTGTGGTGTTGAGGAATGGGTTTCCAAGAATGAGTGGAAGCTTATCCGGTTTCCCTCTATCCACAACCATGAAGTCCATTAGGACTAAAAAATATCTAACCTTAAGAGAGTAGTCTTCAATCTACCCAAGTGGAGGTTTTGATGAAACATCCACATAAGTGATTGAAAAGGAGTATTTCTACATATCTTTGCTACCGAGAATCTTCATAATTTCAAGGGACATGACGTTCACACTAGCTCTAGAGTCACACAAGATATTATCATCTTTCAAATCTCCAAGGGAGGAATGTACCAAGATCATTAAGGTTTAGAATAGTTTTGGGTTCTAGCATGGTTGAGCTTGATGGTTTTAGCGCTTCCATGACCTTTTCCTCTTTCTCCCAGTTACCTAAGATAAATTCAATGAACTCTACATGGAGAGGAACTTGAACTAAGCTATCCATGGGAGGCTAAGGTACTCTAATATTGTTCATGCTAGCTTTGAAGCTTGAAAGCTTGAAATAATTTTCTTCATAGCCTTCCTGAGAATTTTCCCAATAAATGGAATTGGAGGCTCATATGAAGGAAGCTCATCTTTTGGTGCATCTTCATTTTCAACCTTCATGGAAACCTTGTCTTCTTCCCTTGTGCTCACATCTACCTTAGCTTCATTTTGACTAACCAAGTCTTCATCATGCACACCTTAGCTTCTTTTATGGTCATTCTCACTACTTGTGAGGATAGCATTGCAAAACTCCTTGGGATTAGCTTGGGATTTACTTGGTAATACTCCAATTGGATTTGTTGAACTTAAAGAAGCTTAAGTGACCTTAAGATCAATGATTTTCAAATGATAGGTCAAGCTGTTGATCTTACCATCAAGATCATTATACATACCATCCATCTTGTTGTACATCTCAACGAACCTCTTACTAAAGTCCTCATGACACTTAGTTTGTCCATCTAAGTTTTGCTTCAACATCGCATTCATTTTATTTTCTTCAGAAGGAGGTTGAATAGATAAGTTGCATTGGTTGGAGAATTGAGGCATTTGCTGACACCCTTGTTGGTTGATGGGTGGGTGGGTTTGATCTTGGGGATTCTCCACATTTGGGTTCCTATAGGAGAAGTTGGGATTATTCCTACAGTTTTGGTTATATTCCTTATTGTAACATTGGCCTTGGTTTCCTATTTAATTCATCTCTTCTTGTCGCACAACACAACCATCAATTCCAACTTCTTGATAACCTAGAAATCCACCAGTTTTACCCACATAATTGATTGTTCTTCGGTTAGCTTGGAGGAACTTGTCAATCTTCTCATTTATGCCTTAAGCTCCTTACGGTTTTGATCATTCATTTTAACACCATCCCTCGATGTACGGTCATAATATTCACCATAGTTATCATCACTTTGAGTTAAGATATCTACCTACAACATTCCATCATCCGCTCTTTATCTCAAGAAGATTCTATTACTAGTGGTATCCAATAGCATCCGATATTTTGGCAAAACTCTGCGGTAAAGTGTACTTAAGAGTGATGTCTTTGAGAAGCCATGGTGTGGACATTTGATATCTCTGTATTTTACATATTTTAAGCATTAATTTTTCATCAATTTTGCCTTGTTACACCCCCTGTTCATAACGAGCACGACTACACATCAAGTCCACTCCTCGAGTCCAGTCATCGAGTCTAGTTGTATGCAGACAAGATCGCAGGGTGGCCATAATCTACTTCATTATCTTGACAACATAGACTGGTTACCGAAACCTGAGAGAGCAATGGGACAACATCAGAGCTAATCAACCAGAGGGTATGGAGAACCAACAGGCTGCTGGTATACAACCACCTGGTGTACAAGCAGCTGGTGCTCAAGACTCACAGCAAAGGAGCTGGAGATGCATCTTGCACTCATACTCAAAGGCAAGGAATTGTGCCTCCAGCCATTTGAAATAACAACTTCGAGATTAAGAATGGTTCAAGGAAACAATTTCCATGGTCTGCCTATGCAAGATTCACTCTACCATCGATGAGTTTGATAGGCTTTATAGCCTCACCAAGAAACCATGACTAGCAGGGATAGAGGCGGAATCAAGCAGCTGGTGGTAACACACACTGTATAAGATAATTGATGATGCGATGTGGATCGAGATGGGGATGGAACAAACGGTGGGAACATACTCTTTGATTCAGCGACAAGATGAGAAGATGATTAGACACTGGGGTGGATCGAGAGACGTAACACAGAGGATGAGAAGCTCTGTGATAAGTCTTACACACTCAAATTCAAGTGAATTGCACACAGGAAGAAGAGAGGCTTGCACTCTGACTTCAATCGTTTCTCATGCAAAGAAGAAAAGGGGCGGCTGGAAATTCTTTAACAAGAAAACTATGTATTTGATTAACCTAAAAACGTCTAACCCTCTTATAACTTGAGCCTGGGGGGTTTATAAGAGAACCCTAGGTGAAAATAACACAAATAAACCAAAACAGCAAGTATTTAAAGGAAAACTTCAAGACTTGCAAAGAAAAGTAAATAACTCAAAAATGGAAAGTTTTGGTGCAACTTGGACTCCTCTTGAATTCATGCATATCCCTGATACTAAAGCATTCTTGAGCTTGTGGAAAATGTATTAGACTGGTAACAAGCTCTGGAATGTGCATTAAGGGTGTTGCCTCGTTAAATCCTTTATCGAAAAACCCAATGGGACAAAACCGAGATAAGAAAAAAGAGTACAAATCCTTAGCACGTCTTTGTGTGTCTTCAGCACAATGAAGTGAAGACACTGCTCCTGGTCGCCAAACATGATTCTCCAATGATAGCCTTTGAGCTCTCCATAGCCAAAATTACACATGGAGAAGCTTCGGTGCAGCCTTGCAAAACTGGCAAGAAGAAGATATCTTGTTTCTTGGTCTGTAAGTAAATGTTGTCCTGGTCTTTGTTGAGTCAGTGGCATTTCCTAAGGTCAGCATAGTCTTCGTCTTGCTCTTATAATATGTCCTTGGAGCTTCCTTGACATCGGATACATGGTCTGGGTTTAAGTTCGATTTTATGTCCTGATCATACCCTCTCCCTTGAGAAAGTTTCGACCTTGAAACATGATAATATGCACCAAGAGAAAGCAAGTTAGCTTTCATTCTTCTTTGGGAGTCTAGAGCCTTACCTCGGGTGCTGGCGGTTTATTGATGCATGGAGCATCCGATGGTTCTCCTTTGAGCTGAAAAAATGGGACTCCTTCATGGTTATGAGCACATCCAAGAGGTGGGTTAGTTCTTCCTCGAACTTGGTTTTAAAATTCTAAGTTTGGTGGCTCCTCTTTTGTTCCTGCAATAATCTCAACTCTTTTTGCAAAAGTCAAATGCATTTATACAGTGATGGAGTAATTATAAGCTGGTAGACATGTCTCAGTTTGATAAAATCCTTGCTCATGTTTTAATTATGTAATTAAACAAATATTTTGATTCATAAATCTCATTGGAGCAATAGAATTGTTATCAAAATTTTCTAGACTTAATAGGTTGGTTATCTTACTTGGGATGTAGGGACTTAAAACATCATGCTTGAGACTACGAATTAATATGAGAGTTTGACAATAATTAATCAACTCGTAAATATCACTTACTTGAAGTTTTGATATTGTCTCTGGTGGTTTCTTCTTAAGTTTCAAGCCTCTTTTATTTCCATTTTGGTCTTGGCTCGGCTTCGACTTGGATGTTTCATCTGATGGTTTTTCTTTAATTAGTTTGAAGCAACTGACGCCTTGGGGCTTCTTCTTGTCCATTACATGTGGGTTGAATCGTTTGTCTCCTACTCCAGTCTTTGGTTTTGTCATTTGCTTCAAGGTTTCTCTAAAACCTGATCTTGACACTTTTGACAAAGACAAGCGTGTTATATCGGTGTGACGGGAAAAATGAGCTTTGGGAACATAGATACTTATCTCGGAATGTACAAGTTCAATGTCTCTGGCTCGTACTATAATTGTTGGTGTCCATTCACGGTACAGACTTTGATGTAAATCTTTAGGAACTTCCTTGAACTGATGGTATTTTAGCTCATTTTCTTGCTGGTGCTTGTAGTTTTGGTTGAACATAAGCAATGCATCTGGTGGTTCATCTTTGCACATCAAAGAAGCTTTAATTACTTTGACATGCTCCTGGTCTTTTGATTTGAATTGTAAGCAAGCTCGGTCTTGTTTATGGTCTGGAACTAAGATTGTTGATTCTCCATAGATCCATTGTTTCTCTTTAGTACCTAACTCTGTTTCAACATATTCTAGACAAGAAAAGTGCATTATTCTTATCATGGAATTATAAAGAACACAATACGTATTGCCATAACTTATCTGTGTATGAACCATTAGTTGAACAATGCTCTTCTCGGATTTTTCTTGTGGGAGACATAAGGAACGTGTGCTTGGCCAATTCTTCTTCTTGATATTAATTGTTGGTATCTCTTCTCCTATAGACGTGTGCTCCTTAATAAAACATGTTTCTACTCTCTTTGACAATGACACGTGTATTATACTAGTGGTAGATAAATTAGGGACCAATTGGTCTAAGGTAGAACTTATCTTAGCCTTCGTTTGAACAATTGTTTGTTCTGTCAAAGACACGTGACTTATACTAGTGGCTGAGGACGTTCTTCTTCTCCAAGGCTTTGGGGATATCACTCTTCTGGTCTGGACAATAGGCGGGTGTGTTCTTCTGGTTTTGCTGAAAGTCTGATTGTTGGAGCAAGCCTCTTTGATTGTCTGGTGACACTAGCTTTCTTTTCTCTTTAGTATTGCTGCTTGAGAATTTCGGAGGGTATATTGAGCTCTGGTTTCTTTTAAGTGCGAAGTAGAAACATACTTCCTGATCATGACCCATTTCAGATTTTCCCAAATGGTGATGGGTCCTTCTTGATATTTCTACCTTTCATATTTGTCTTTCATCCACCAAGAGTATGCATTTCTGGTGAGTTATTTGATGGCACATGCTAGCCTTTCTTCCTTTGAATAGTTGTGGTACGAAAACCAGTCATCCATGTCTCTCTCCCACTCTAGATAGTCCTCTGGATAACTACTTCCTCCAAATGTATAAATCTGTGGCACAAAATATTCATAGTAACCTGATGGTTGTTGTTGTGGGCATGGTTTATGCTTCATGGTTCTCAATGAACGATCTGGTGGTTCAGGCTAGATATATTCAGCTCCTGGTGCATCTCCAAATCCATATTCTTCTCTTTGTTGTTAAATTCGTGTCAGTGTTTCTCCTAATGTTTGGATTTTGACAATAATATGTGCCATACTAACTTGTTCAGCTTGCTTTCCCATGTCGATGCTCCTATAGTACAATAGCAAACAGATCAAGTGCAAAAGGAATTTGAAAAAAAATAGAAACACAAACTAATGCAACAAGTGAAACACAATTATGCAGTTAAAACAGAAACTAAGAAACTAATGAAACAGAGAATAACAACACGCAAAAGATGATGCAGCAGTTTTAAAAGCCTAATATGATTTTTTTTTTTTTGAGTTTTCGTCTATTAAATGAGACAAACTGAGCTGCAGGTTTGATAGGTGACTCCTAAATGATGCAATACAAATTTAAACAAATAAACAAATTAAGACAGAACACTGGGATGATGATATAGAACAAAACGCAAAGCAAAATGAAATTCAATTAAAACTAATGAATTCAGATGCAACAACCAGTTGCAAACCCTAAATTTTTTTTTTTAAATTTTTCGGATGCAATGAACTATCGATAGATGCAGACATACGACAATGATATGAGACTCTGACCAAAAAAACCAAGAACCAGATGCAAAACACAAGTAAAACTCGAACAGATGCAAACGGCGGCTAAAACCCTAATTTTGTTTTACTTTTACTTTTTTGTTTTTTTGAAAATAATGTTAAATTATATTCAAGAAAAATAAAATGTTTGTTACATCAAATGCAAAAGCTTTTTTAGAGATTTTGAAAGAGTTAAAACAAATAGAGAGGTCATTTTTAACTTCTAGAGGCAAACCAAGCTTGGAGTCATGGTTTGTATCGCTTGTCGCCAATAGCCCGAATCATTGATAGTTGATTACGAATTTGTTTCTTTATCCAGTTGATGAGGTACGTGGCTGAACTTGGTGTCTCATCGTGTCTTCTTTCGTTACGTTTCCTCCCTATGGAATGCACCACTATTTGAAAACTATAGTGAATTAAGAAAGTTTGAGTATTATCAAGTGGTGAGTCTGAGATGCATTGTACTACTTCTTGCCAATCTGTAGAAAAATGGCTTTGAAATGGTTTTTTCACAAGTGCCGTCCACACTGAAGTCGAGTAACTGCACATAAAGAACATATGATCCCTTGTTTCAAACTGAGTTGGACAAAAAAATGCAAGTGGATATTGATCCTGCGTTCCAACTGAGCATACTGTCCCCCGTTGATAGTCGATTCCTCATCGCAAGCCAAGTACAAAAGGAGTATTTTGGTGTCGCATGAGTAAACCATACTCCCTTGTACCACGCCACTTTGGTAGATGTTGTTCTGATGTGATTCCAATTGTCTTTTGTGGAAAAAGAAATTTTATAAGAAACACCTTTACCTCGCCATAGAAAAATATAATCTGTTGATATATTTCTACAATGGCACTGTTGCTCAAGTTCATCCTTTATCAAGTTCAGATTTGCATCGCGGTGTCGTCTACGTCTCCGGGTGCTCCACGCCTCATGTAAAGAAACATTCTTTCCAATCCCTAAATCAATGACCCCTCTAGGACTAGTCATATCCATTAGGCAGCCGAGATGAGACAAGTTATCATACCAGAAATAAATCAATGCCCCATTCCTTGCTTCAGTTTTGCAAAACATTTTTGCCACTTCCCGATATTTAAAAAGTTTGGGGTATATCCATGACCCTGAACTCGTGCTTTCTCAAACAGACCAGAATGATTCTCGCTTCAGCAAACTATTTCCAGTCTATTTTATTTGAAAGGAACTTTCCAAAGTTATCTCTGTAGAGCGATCAAGGAGGCGATTAGGTTTTCAATGTTTCTGCTGCAAGGCAGGGGTTCAAGTGGTAATGTCGGCACCGGAAAACGGAGGTTCCTCTTCCACCGGTGCAAGAACGGTCTGATCAGAGTCAGACTCCGGTTCAGTCGCAGCAAAGATCGTGGGTTGGTGATAACATTGTATTTTGACCCCTTTTTACTATAGTTTTTATATTTTTTTATGAAAGATTGGTATGATTTCAAGGCTAAATAAGCTATTATCGAGTATTCTTAGGGTCAAAGAGGTTTTACAGGTTTTATGAGAAAAAGACCAAAAGAGGAGCAAAACCCGTTTTAAGGCAGTTTCAGAGCATCAGAGTTTTGGCAATGTTTGAAGACCTTCCCATGAATCACATTTGGAGTTCTTCATATCAATGGAAAGATGGAAGAGTCAAAATTTACATGGGATAAGAATCGAAGCAATCCATTTAGCCGTTTGGAAGATGCATCCCGAAGAGTGAAGACATTGACTGAAGCCAAATCTCCACCACCTCGGTCACAAAGGCCCGTGACCGAGGCCAGGTGACTGAGACAAGCCTTCTTGGCCACCTCGGTCACTCTTACCCATGACTGAGGCCTGGCCCTTTCTCTCCACTTTGGAGTTTCACCATCTCTTTTCTGTACAATCTCTGAATATTTTGTAATATCTAAACCTGTATCTATATTCTATGAATCACTTTCACCTTGCTTTGGTGATTTCTTTAACATTCTTGAGTGATTTACTTTTTGGGGTTAAAGGGGTTTAATTAAAGGGGGGGGGATGTGATCTGTTTATTTAAGTGGCGAGTTTATTGTAATTGCATCATCATCTATATTATTCTTTCGGTCTGATCTCTTTCTTAATGCATATAGTTAGCGTCATGAACTAGCTATTGATCTTTGGCGTCTAGGTTATGCTATCCGCTTGATTAGTTTGTTTGAACCTAGATTGGATGAGTATCACGTCATAACAAGCACATACCACTTAGTTATGGAGTTTTATGGACTAGGATTGAACTTGATTTTAATGCTTTGACATATGTGTTATTGCCTGCGAAAGTTGAGTCTCAGGACATAGATTTTAGCCGATTTTCACTATGGTAATAGGTTGATCGAACGTTCATATTTCATAGTCCAAGACTTAGGAATAGACATGCATTACATGAATTTAGCTTGAATTGTTTGGTCACGAAACCCCGGTAAACTTTTGCACACCCAACACCTTTATATTATTGTTTGAAACCGATTTATTTGCATACTTTTTGCATGACACAACAAACCAAACCCATTTTATTATTGAGTTCTAGCCTTAGTTGTTCCTCTTGATTTGCAAAACAACTTCTGTCTCTGTGGGATCGATATACCTTAAGTACTACAATTGATTGATGTGCACTTGCAGCTTGTTGACTGTGTTCCGAAGGAAAACTAGATGAACAACTTCTCCGACACATAAGTTGAGGCAGTCGAAAATAGGTTTTCAGATTCAAAACACACAGTTCAGGTCGAAATAATTGATGGAGCTTCACAGGTGGAGATCCCGGACGATCTAATTCAGAATTATGTGCCACTGTGGGATGATTTCTTGGAGGGCAAATTTTTGTACAAGGGTCCACATGTAGCTAAGGTCCATGTCATTGTTAATAAGATCTGGCCTTTGGGAAACAAATCAATTCAACTTGATGTCTATGAAGAGAATTCAACGACAGTTAAATTCCTGATAAAGGATGCACCAACAAGAAATCGAGAATGAGAAGGGGAATGTGGAATTTATCGGATATTCCCATGGTGGTTTGGAACTGGTCTCCGGTAAAAGATGAGGATGAGTTGGAAGGCAAAAAATATCCCAATGTGGATTACTCTAAAAAATGTTCCGCATAAAACGTACTCAAGGGAGGGGCTTCACATCATTGCCAGTTCAGTGGGTAAAACTATTTGTCTTCATCTTCATCCTGAAACAGAGCTTTGCTCTAATTTTGATGAAGCAAAAGTTTTTGTAGTTGCGAATATGACAAAGGAGTTACCTAAAGTCTATCGGTTTAGATCAAAGTTCGGAATTGATGATGAGGTTGAATTTGTTTACCTATGGCTCCCATCTCATTGCTCTGTGTGTTCTAAACGGGAACATCGAGAAATGGACTGCCATGGAAAAAAGAAAAAATGAACTATTGTTAGATTGAATGAAGTAGTAGCTATGGAAAAGTACCTATCCATAGCAAAGGAGATAGTGGAGGCTACTGTTTCATCACCCGAGACAGTAAGTGTTACTAATCATGAAGAGGATACAAGGAAAGAAACTGCTGAAGGTTCTGGACAAGATGAGCAAAGCTGGTCTGTTGCATCAACTGCAAAAGCGGGTAGAAGTGGTGGTCGTAAGGAAGACAAGACTGAAGATGTGGTGGAGAAGTGGAGGGAAAAAAACAGTTCGGAAGAGACAGAGACAGAGATGAAAGTGGAGGGAAAAGACGAATTGATAAACCATGAAAAAGAGGAAGGAGAGATAGAACAGAATTCTGAAGTACCAAGTCAGGTGGAACAAGCACACGGATACTCCTGCCAAGATCAACAAAAGGACAAAACAAACAACTCGGAACTTTTGCTAATCTCACTAAGGATCAACATCCTGGTGTGTCGAGCAAAAGGAAACATTCTAAGATGAATTGAGTTTGCTGGGATTTTTTTTGGAATGTTCGTGGCTTAAATAAAACATCTAAACTTCTGTAACGCTCGTGTTCTGGAAATTAATTAATTTAATTAATTTGGAAGTTCTTTCAAGTTTATGAACCTTAGACAAGTCTCGAGAAATTAATTATGGAGTTGAAATAATTAATTTAGATTAATTTAGAAAGTTTTAGGATGAACTTTAATCAGATTTTCGTGAAATTCTGGAAAATATAACACTTACTGGACGAATTTGCCTTTTCTAGACATGATGACTCAAGAGTCTTTCGGAATGAATTCAAGGATAAATTTCAGCAAAAGTTTTAAAAATTTTTGTGAGAAGTAAACGAGATCGGAAATGAGAAAGTGAAAAAAATGTGACTTTAATCAACTTCAAGCACTATGGTCGAGTAGGTGCAGTAGGGAGGAATGGATAAGGTTAGATGAGCGGTCAAGATTAAAAATTTAGATTTCATAGATTTTCAGATAGAACCTGGGCCACTCGACCATGGAGTCGAGTGGTTTACTCGAGTCCTGTGTTCGAGTGATGTACTCGGCGGATTTCCATGTCTCGACCTCACCAAGCTTCCTGAGACATCAAAACACTAAATAGAAAACATTAAAATACCGGAAACTAAGAAAACTTAAAATAAAAAATATTTACAGGGATAAGCATGGGACTTCCTCCCAAGCGAGCTTGTTTTAAGTCTCTTAGCTTGACTTTCATTTGGTAGGCTTGCCTAACATCACCCACATTGAGTGGGGTGTCGTGCGGTATGCCTTGATCCGCTATATATTGTTTGACTCTCTGTCCATTCACAGTGAATTCTCTGCCTTCAGGGTCCAACAAGGTGATTGCTCTATATGGTAAAACTTAGTTTATGCGGAATGTTCTTTAGGCATTGAGTCATTCACTGGTGCTGGGCTATCAATTCGCATTCTGGAGAGATTGTCTGCTACTCCATTCTCGATATCCTTTTTGTCAACTATCTTTAAGTCATATTCTTGCATAAGGAGGATCCATCTAAGAAGTCTTGGTTTAGTGTCCTTCATGGCATAGATGTGATGTAGTGCAGCATGATCCATGTATACTGTTACCTTCTGATCCACCAAATAACTTCTAAACTTCTCTATGGCGAACACGACAATGAGCATCTCTTTCTCTGTTGTTGCATATCTCCCCTGAGCTTCATCTAAGGTTCTGCTTGCATAATGGATAACATGCAACTTCTTGTCGATTCGTTGACATAAAACTGCTCCTACTGCATATTCTGAAGCGTCAAACATTATCTCAAATGGATAACTCCAGTTTGGGGCTTGGACGATTGGGGCTGATACTAAAGCTTCTTTAATCATGTGGAAAGCCTTCAAACAGTCAGAGTCGAAAATAAGTTCGGTCTCCTTGCACAGTAGTCGTGTGAGGGGTTTTGCTAGCTTAGAAAAATCCTTGATGAATCTTCAGTAAAACCCAGCATGGCCTAGGAAACTCCTGACGTCTTTGACTGTCTTTGGAGGTTGCAATTGCATCATTAATTTGACTTTTGCTCTATCCACCTCAATGCCCTTCTCCGAGATCTTATATCTGAGGACAATCCCTTCTGTCACCATGAAGTGGCATTTTTCCCAATTCAGAACCAGATTTGTCTCCTCACATCTAGTCAGCACCCTGCACAAATTCAACAAACAGGAGGAGAAGGAGGAGCCATACAAGGAAAAATCATCCATGAAGACTTCCACCATCTCCTCTATCAAATCCGAAAAGATAGAGGTCATACACCTCTGAAACGTTGCAGGTGTATTGCATAGACCGAAAGGCATTCTTCTATAAGCGAAAGTCCCATAAGGACAAGTAAACGTGGTCTTTTCTTGGTCATTGGGGTGTATGGGAATTTGAAAGAAACCACTGTATCCATCAAGGAAACAGTAGTATGGGTGGTTGGCAAGTCTTTCAAGCATTTGGTCTATGTATGGCAAGGGGAAATGATCCTTCCTAGATGCAGCATTTAACTTCCTATAATCGATGCACATGCGATGACCTATTATTGTTCTAGTTGGAATCAATTCATCTTTATCAGTTTTAACAACAGTGATTCCTCCTTTCTTAGGCACACAATGCACAGGGGAAACCCAAGTACTGTTGGAGATTGGATAGATTATCCCAACATCCAAGAGTTTACTACTTCTTTAAGGTTGGGGTTTAGACGTCTCTGGTGCTCTACACTAGTGTGTGTTTCATTCTCAAGATGGATTCTATGAGTGCATAAAGAAGGTGAAATTCCTTTTATATCATCAAGAGAGTAACCTATAGCTTTTCTAAATTTCCTCAACTCGTTCAGCAAAAGGCTTAATTCTTCAGGTTTCAACTTATCATTCACTATTACGGGATAAGTGTCATTTTTACCTAAGAAAGCGTACCTTAGCCCTTCTGGAAGTGGCTTGAGTTCGACAGTCGGTGCTTTAAGTTCAGACCACTCGGATGGTTCGATGTTGTGTGACTCGGGTGGGCAATCGAGTGAATCAATTAATTGTTGTTTCCTCTGAGCCGACTCGAGTAGCCTACTCGAGTGCACCGATCGAGTGACTTCCTCGACTGCTGCGATTTTCTCAAGTTTCCCCAGCGTTTTGACTGTGTCTTCTGCTCCTGCTCATTGAGGTGTATTTAGAATTCCTTCATAAAAAATGCCTCAGGATGTACATGCCTTCCTCCGCTATGCGTAGTCAAGGCTGTCTTCAAGTGATCTTTTTCAACTATCTCTTCAAAGAATTCTGCTGCCAAGTCCTTTATCTCTCCTATTCCAAATACTTGAATGTGAGGTTGCTTCATTGCGTTCTTGATGTTGAATTGTATAACTTCGTTTCCCAACTTTAGATCAATGGTGCCATTCTTCACATCAATCAATGCTCCAGCAGTTGCCAAGAATGGTCTTCCCAGAATCAGTGGGTCTTGGGGTTCCTCGTTCATTTCGAGAACCACGAAGTCAGTAGGAACTTCGATGTGCCCTATTCTAACGGAAAAATCTTCTAGCAACCCATGTGGATGACGGACAGATCGATCTGCTAATACCAAGGAGATATTGCTGGGAGAAAATCTGGTATAGCCTAGTCTTTTTGCAACAGATAGCGGCATGAGGCTTACTGATCCTCCTAGGTCACACAAGCAGTTTTTGAAAGTGAGAGAATCGATTGAGCATGGTAGCGTGAATGAGCTTGGATCTTGAAGCTTTTCCTTGCATATTATCTGCTTTTGTATGATGGCGCTGCATTGATGAGTGAGAAGTACCATACCTTGAATTTCTTTGGTTTTCTCCTTGACTAAATCTTTTAAGTATTTCTGAGCTGGAGTTATAAGCATTAGAGCTTCCAGAAGAGGATATTGAGAGTCGGATTAAGCTGGTCCTGGCTGAAGAGATCAAATGTGTCTTATTCGCAATGCCAAGTGACAAATGCCCCGACCCGGATGGTTATGCTGCAGAATTTTACAAAGCTATCTGGGACATAATAGGAAACGAGTTTACAACTTCGGTTCAATCGTTTTTTGCAACTGGATTTCTTCCTAAAAGATGAACTCAACGATTCTAGCTCTTATACTGAAAA
This sequence comes from Cardamine occulta, assembly GCA_028015245.1. Classification (NCBI taxonomy): domain Eukaryota; kingdom Viridiplantae; phylum Streptophyta; class Magnoliopsida; order Brassicales; family Brassicaceae; genus Cardamine; species Cardamine occulta. Next base: position 7,820,300 of record CM051378.1, on the reverse strand, counting down.
AGTTAGATGCAAGTTAAATGAAGGATTATAGACATATTTCTCGTTGCAACATGATCTACAAAGTAATATAGAAAGTGATTGCAAATAGGCTGAAATATGTGCTGCCTAAATAAATTTCGGGTAATAAATCTGCTTTTGTGAAGGATAGATTATTGATAGAAAATCTACTGCTGGTTACAAAGTTGGTAAAGGATTATCGTAAAGACATGATCTCGGCTCGTTGTGCGATAAAAAGTGATATCTCCAAGGCTTTTGACTCGGTTCAATGGTCTTTTTTGCTTGCTGCTTTAGAGGCAATGGCATTTCCATGGGTTTTCATATAGTGGATATCTTTATGCGTTACCACAGCATCTTTCTCGGTTCAGGTGAATGGGGAGCTGGCATGGTATTTTCAGAGTGGCCGAGGCCTTCGACAGGGTTGTTCTCTTTAACTTTATCTCTTTGTTATATGCATGGGCATTCTCTCAAAAATGCTTGATATGGTGGCAAGCGCACAGCAATTCGGTTATCATCCAAGATGTAGAAATATTGGCCTAACTCACTTGAGTTTTGCTGATGATTTGATGGTTCTAACTGATGGGAAAGTTTGCTCCATTGAAGGAATAGTTGATATCTTTGATAAGTTTGGGAAAATCTCAGGTTTGAACATAAGCATGGAGAAGTCTTCTATCTATTTGGCTGGAATAACTGAGGCAGTTCATCAAGAGATAACTACTCAGTTCCCTTTCTCTATAGGAAAACTTCCAGTGCGATACTTGGGACTACCTCTAGTTACTAAGAGATTTACCGCGTCAGATTATCAGCCACTGATAGAGCATATCAAAAAGCGGATTGGCTCATGGACATCAAAATTCATATCATATGCAGGCCGGTTCAATCTGGTAACTTTGGTTTTATGGAGCATTGCAAATTTCTGGTTGGCTGCTTTTAGGCTTCCGCGAAAGTGTATACGTGAAATAGACAGTATTTGCTCTGCATTCCTTTGGTCCAGACCAACTCTAAATTCTAAGAAAGCTAAAGTTGTGTGGGAGGATGTATGTAAACCAAAACAAGAGGGAGGTTTGGGACTGCGATCTCTAAAGGAAGCAAATGATGTATGTTGTCTAAAGTTAATCTGGAGAATAGTCTCTCATGGCTCTTCGTTGTACTTTTTCGATTTCAGGGTTTGGTTGATTATGATGATTTGATGACTTAATGATGATGTTTAGGACTAGATCTTAGGATATCATTCATTTAGATTGTTAGTACTTAGTAATGCTAGATTAAGTTTGTCACTGAGAAATCTACATCTTCAGCATTTTAGTGCCCACAAGGTGTTTGATAAAATGCCTGAATAACATAAATATGATTTTCATGCTTAGTATATGGAAGTAGTTAATTAGGGTGATTAGTGGTTAGATTTGACTTGATTATAAATGCTCATTAGTCATTTGAATTACGACCGAAAGTTGTTGATGATTCAATGATTAGTGTAAAGACTAGTTACTGATCCTTAACCAATGATAGTATTCTTAATATGTTCTTAGCATCATCAAAGATTCATCCTATATTATAAATCATTGACATTCTCAAGACTCGTTGCTTTCTCTTATTTGATTTCCAACCGCTATAGTCATTTCACGCTTTTGTTTAGATTTCAATTTTGTTTTGAAACCCACAATTTTGTTGCCTTAGATTAAATTAGAAATCTATTTGTCTCAGTGTGCTAATTCTTTTGTCCTTGTGGATTTGATAACCCTAAGTGCTATAACATGATGGGATAATTGAGCGTGTAAAAACCGTGTTATAAATTTGGGGCCATTGCGAGGGAGACAAGAAATAACCATTAGGATTTAGTATTGTTTAGAGACTAAGCTTTTCTTTTATTTTGTTTATCACTAACCCCTAATCTGTTTGATGTGCTTATGATCTCTTTGTCTTTAGGTGTATGAGTTTGGGAAGTCACTCTCCATAAACTCTTGGGAGCAATCCAAAAAAGTGTTTCTTCCCAATATCTTCTATATATTAAGGACAACAAAGCTAAAGAATGCGATCTCAAGTTTTTCACAAAAGGGAAATGAGAGTATTTCTGAAACTCGGGAGAAGTTTAAAAGTTATGCATCTCAATGTTGAAATAGATAGTTTCTCGCTCAGTGTTCACAGTATTCAGTTTTAATTTCTTAATACTATCATGTCATTGCAGCATGTGAGGTGTCAATCCAAATGCGTATGTTGTTATGCAATCAGTATACAATCAGATAACACTTAATTCAAGCCAAGCAGAAAGAGTTTTAAACTAACAACCTAGGTGAAACAGGTTGAAATGCAGAATTCTCACTCATCATCATGAAAACATAAATAAAATCGTTTGATCTTTGCATAATCATGATTAATAGAAGAATAGTTAAAAGATTTAAAAGTAGAAAGAGATTTGATATTTTGAAACAAAGATATTCATGAAAAAAAGTTTGACAACCGCAAAAGAGGCTAAGAGAGAATCTCTCAAAGAAAGCATCGTATGATAAAAGACATGTTTGTTTCCTCATTTAAATGGTTCATTTCGATAGAGATAAGAATAGATTTTTGTTTAGTACCAAAAATTATTCATTTAGATGTCTCATCTGAAGAAACCATCTAAATGAGTTTTAAAATTTAGGCTACATTTTCAAAACCATCTTGATGAACTAAATTGGATCATTTGAATGGAAGCGGTTCATCCAAAAATGACAAATGACAAATGTACTCCTAACTATTTTATTTTGTTAGTTTATTTTTTTTAAATTGTCAACAACTATATATTAATTAAAACGATTTTTAAAATATTTATATCAACAATCATGTATAAAAAATATAACGTCATTTCACAATTTTTCTACAATAAAGCTAGATTTTTTTTTTTTGGAACCATCTAAATGAAAATGCTAGATGGAGAAACAAACATGCCCATTGATGGAATGATCAACTAACAGCTTTAAAAAATATATTTTCAAAATAATTGGCAGTAGCTATATTTGCATTTAAATTCTATATTTGAAACACAGAAAACAGATGTATAAATAAAAAATCTTATTATCATGTGGTGGTTAACATTGTGAATTTGTGATAGGCAAGTCATTTGATAATATTTTAATCTGTAACTTCTTATCCGTTCTTATATTTTATACCATATGGTCTAAAGATCCAATGGATTCACCGTATTTTTTAGTAGAACTTTGATCTTGATAATTGCAGGTTTTATATTGATTTAGAACGAGCAACCTCCGTACAGTGAAAACAATTAATTGAATTAATTTACTTTATTAACTAATTATAATAATTGACGCCAAGACTATTTGAGACATAGATAGATATTGACATATTGTACATAAATAATTTTACGCTTTCACTTTCCCTAATTGTATCATTTGATACTTTCTCTCTTTTTTTTTCCATTTGCCTTTGTTGTGTATATAAAACTAAGTTCACAAAAACATAAACTTTCATAAAATCTTCTGTAGTTTCTCATCTTCCTCTACTTTTCTTGTTTTTAAGAGAGAGAATCTAGGGTTTTTCTTCTTCCTTTTTTGGTCAAGGTTTCAAGATCTTTTAAACTTACAAAATTTTGAAGAGATGGGAAGGGGAAGGGTTCAGCTACGGCGGATTGAGAACAAGATAAGGAGACAAGTGACATTTTCAAAGCGAAGGACTGGTTTGATGAAGAAAGCTCAAGAGATCTCAGTGTTATGTGATGCGGATGTTGCTTTGATTGTCTTCTCCCCCAAAGGCAAACTCTTTGAGTACTCTGCTGGTTCCAGGTTTGGATCTATTCTTAAGTAAACTAAAATGTTTTACCCTCTGGTTATTCTTTATTTAAGACCGCATACATATCAACTTTATATTTCATGTTTTGATAGATTGAGGAAAGTGATAGGCACGTAGCTAGTAGGGATTGATTTGAAATTGGCTGAGATATTTTGATTAAATAGATGAATTTGTAGTCAAATATCTGTATGTAAGAGTTCAATACGGATGCTTAGTTCTTTGCATCTAAGTTAGAGAAAAATAATAGTATCCTATATATATTATGTCAAAGAAGTCAGTAGCGGTGATCTCATTCTCATCAAACCATAATTTTGAGATACATCTTATTTGTTTCTTAGTTAAGTATTTTTTGTTAAATTGATTTTCGAGATATATGTTATATACACACCAAGAAAGTGTCAGAGATCTTCCTTTTCGTTTCTGTGTGAGTTTTTATTCTTCATTGGAAATTTTTGATTTATAGAAAAGAAAATTAACATTTGAAGACCAAATTTTTCTGCACACTAATTTTAGATTTTAGACCATGAGCAGATTTTTTTTTTTTTTTTGGGATCAAAATTTAAAGTTCAAAGGTAACTTTGGCTATATACTACTTATTGGAATATAGGAATATAGAATATTTCCTTATGTCGATAATGTAAATACTTGGAGACGACTCCTCTTGTAACTATATATTCATTCTCTCATTAATAGAATTCTCTACAGAGTTTACAATCTTACATGGTATCAGACGCTTAAACCTAGCTCTCAAGCTAAGCATCCATCCTCTCTGCTCTCTTCTCTTCTTTCGTCTTCTTCTTCTTCGTCTTCATCTTCTTCATCTCGCATACTCTGTTTTCTTCGTTCGTTGCCTTCTCTGATCTTTCATCATGGCTATGGGCAAATCCACCAATGAAAAACCTTATTCTATCTCACAAATCAAAGCTTACATCCCAATAACTCTTGACAAGATAAAGTTCAATTATCAAACATAGCGAGAATTATTCGAAACTCACTGTACCTGTTTCGGCGTGATAGGTCATCTCGACGGCACCAGCACCTCCACCCCTCAAACCTTAAAAAAATGGTCTGAAATTGATGGATTGGTAAAGATGTGGATCTACGGAACCATACAGAATCAATCCTTGACACCGTGCTTAAAACAAAGTGCTCTGTTCGAGATCTTTGGCTCACAATCGAAAATTTGTTTCGCGACAACAAGGAAGCTCGGGCCTTGGAGCTTGAAAATGAACTTTGCACCACCGTTATCGGCGATCTCACTGTGCACGACTACTGCAAGAAACTCAAAACCCTAGCTGATCAGCTCACCAACCTTGTCTCCGAAGTCACAGACCGTGTCCTTGTGATGCATCTCCTTAACGGTCTCTCCGAAAAGTTTCATAACATAATCAACGTTATCAAACATAAATCGCCGTTCCCTATTTTCATAGACACTCGCTCGATGCTCTCAGTGGAGGAGAAACGTCTCAGCAAACAAACAACGGCACCATCATTCAATGCAATCTCTACGGAGTGGTAAATTTATTTTCGAATAAGCAAGTTAAAGGAGTATACGATGAGTAAGTTGGCGGCTCCTCCGCCGGAAAGGATGATCGGTGCCGGTTATCTTCGCGTTTCTGCTGTTGAGGGTTCTGTTTTGGTGGCTGAGGGATCTACTGCAGGTTCAGAAGTCGGGTTTCAGGTGGAGGTTTTGGGTTTGGAGATTCCCAGCGAGTTGCAGAGGTCTGGTTTGGATTCTGATGGTTCTGTTTTAGGGTTAGATTTGGATGCTGTGGTATCAGGTTCGAAAGCTCCATGTCCAATTGGTTTGGGATCAGGCTCAGGTTCTGATGCAGAAGCTTTGGCGGCGTTAGGTTCAGTTGTTGATTCGTCGGCATTAGGTTCAGCTACTGTTAGTCAGGTTTCAGGGTTTGCGGGTTCGGCTCTGAAGGTTGCAGATTCGGTTTCGGTTCTGTCTGAGCATGTCTCTGGTCCGGTTGCTTTGGTCTCAGGGTTTTCGGTTTCTGCTGCTCTTGCTTCTTGTTCTGATGGTTTGGGGTCGGTGGTTTCTGCTGCTGATGGTGTTCTGGCTTCTCACGGTGGAGCAGGTTCTTTAGTGTTTGGGACTGAGTCAGGAGTGGAGAAAGGAGTTTTGAGCTCGTCTTCGGGTAAAGTTGTGGCAGAGGTTAAGGGTAAAGGTTCTATGCCAGCAGTAGTAGTTGGCGTCTCAAATTCATTTTGGGATGAGGGTTTGAAGCAAACTTATCTTTCTACAGTTCGGAGTAAGTCTGCCCTTTCAAAATATGATGTTTCAATTGTCTCAGATGCAGGAGGTCAGTTCATCCAAGTGCCGGATGACATTCTCGAAAATGTTAACCATTTATGGGATGATTTAATAATTGGTAAATTCCCGGAAGACTCTCCTCACATCGCTAAGGTCCATGTGATAGTCAACAAAATTTGGACCTATGGTAATAAACTATCAAAGATCAATGCTTTTGTAGTAAACAAAACTACTATCAAGTTCCGAATAAGAGATCCGGTTATTCGAAATATGGTTCTGCGTCGGGGTATGTGGAACATTGCAGACAAACCAATGATGGTTTCGAAGTATGGTCCGATTGAGGAAGCGGACCAGTCAGCCCCCAAGTCTATGTCCCTTTGGGTTACTCTCTCACAAGTACCACCGCCTTATTTTTCGTGGAAAGGTTTAAGTTTCCTATCAAGTGTTGTTGGCGACCCTAAGAAACTCCATCCCGACACAGAATTATGTAACAAGTTTGATGAAGCAAAGGTCTTTATTCAAGTAGACCTTACTAAACCTCTCCCAGATTCTTATCCATTTAAAACACGATAGGGCGATATCTCAGAAGTTAAATACTCGTACCCTTGGTTGCCTCCAAGGTGCTGTGCTTGTGGTAAGTGGGGATATCTTATCGATGTTTGTAGAACTGTAACTCTGCTGAAAAGAGGATATACTTTGCCTCCAATGCAAGATGTGGTAGCTGCAAACCTAGTTCCAGTTGGGCAGGCTTGTGCTACAATCATAAACACTTCAGGCCCCTCACATTCAAAGCCAGATCCACCACATCCTGTGTGTAAAGATACAAATGTGGGTGGTGGGTTAACTACACCCTTGAGTGTTCCGGGGAGTGTCCCAGGAATAGAGGCGGAGAAGACTCTATCTCTTTCAAAAGTACATTCCGAGAATAATATTCAGCTCAACCCAGCTCTATCACAACATGTTTGTCAAGATTCAGATGCGGGTGATAGTGGTGGTTCACCATTGAGTGACTCTCGAGTGACTCATAGGGAAAATCAGAATTCTGTCAGAGACAAAGGGGGCTGGTCTTTAGTGTCTCCAAAAAACTCTCATCATGCCCGGAAGGTTACCTCAGAGGCTGTGACTTCGTGGAGGAGCGTAGGGAGTTATGGCGTGACTTGAGAAGTCATCATCAGTCCCAAACTTCTCAGAACAAGCCACAAATTTGTATGGGAGATTTTAATGAGATTCTCGACATAGAAGAACATTCTGGGTTCGATTCTATTCCCTCAATATCATCGGGAACAAGAGACTTCCAAGAGGAGATGCAGCGGTGTTCTTTCGAGGATCTGCATTACCATGGCCCAATTTTTACCTGGTGTAACAGAAGAGATGAAGGTTTGATTTATAAAAAAGTTGATAGGATTATTAAGAATGATCAATGGAGTGTGGATTTCCCGTGTTCTTACGTTGTTTTCGAAGCTGGTGGTTGCTCGGATCATCTTCGAGGTAGAATTCAGCTTCAGGATAATATTCAGCCAAAGAAAAAACCAGTTAAGATACTCCAGATGGAAGATCTGCGGCCTATGGTTGAGAGGTACTAGGCTTCTACGCAACCAATATTCTCCTCAACCTCGTCTTTATTTCGGCTGTCAAAAAAGCTAAAGAATCTCAAGCCTCATTTGCGAAGTTATGTACGTTACAAGATCTGAATCTCCAAGACCCTACCTCGGAAATTATGAAGGAGGAAAGAGAGGCTTTCGTACGATGGGAAAAGGTCTTAGCCCTTGAAGAGATTTTTTTAAATCAGCGGTCGAAGTTACATTTGCTGAGAATAGGGGATCAAAATAATAAACTCTTCCAAAATCCGCAGAAGCAAGGATATCACAAAACACAATCCGAGAGATCAAATGTCTATGGTAGGCAGGTATCTACGGTAGAAGATATAAGAACTGAAACTGAATCATTTTTAGAGAATTTTTGCAATACTCTTCGCAGGATTATGAGGGTATATCTGTGGAAGCTGGAGGAATTGTTACCAAATATATGCTCTAAGGCAGAGGGAATTATGCTAGTGCGAGATGTCACAAGTGACTAGATTCGGGCCGGACGGAATCAATGCATAATTTTTCAAAGACCTTTGGCCTATTATTGGTCCAGATTTTACAGCAGCTATTAAATCCTTTTTTGACAAAGGTTTTCGACCGAAAGGACTGAATTCGACAATCATCGCCCTTGTTCCAAAAAAAACAGCAGCTCAAGAGATGAAAGACTACAGACCTATCTCCTGTTGCAATGTGATCTACAAAGTCATATCAAAGATATTGACTAACAGACTAAAAGGTATTCTTCCACACCTCATCGCATTAAATCAATCTGCTTTTGTTAAGGACAAATTGATAATAGAAAATATGCTACTCGCTACGGAGTTGGTGAAAGATTATCACAGAGACACGATTTCATCTCGGTGTGCCATAAAGATTGATTTGTCTAAAGCTTTTGATTCAGTACAGTGGCAGTTCTTAATGTCAACTCTTCAGGCAATGAATTTTCCACCAAAATTCATAAAATGGATCTCACTATGTGTCACTACAGCCTCTTTTTCGGTCCAAGTAAATGGGGAATTGGTAGGTTTTTCAGATCAAGCGTGGTCTACAGCAATGTTGCTCACTGTCCCCTCTTTTATTTGTGATTGCTATGAATGTATTGTCGAAATTGCTTGACAAGGCTGTGGGGGAACGACGAATAGGATTTCATCCCAAATGCAAAAACATTGGTCTAACTCATCTGAGTTTTGCTGACGATATCATTCTATTCGCTGATGGTAAGCTAAGATCAATTGAAGGTATTCTCACTATGTTTGATACTTTTGCAAGGATATCCGGATTAAGAATCAGTCTTGAAAAATTAACTATCTTTCTAGTGGGAATTTCACCTCAAATGCAACAGGAAGTGACTCAGGCTTTTTCTTTTACGGTAGGACAGCTGCCGGTTCGTTATCTTGGACTACCCTTGGTGTCAAGAAAACTGACAACACACGACTGCCTTCCTCTCATCGAGAGGATAAAGCAATGTATCACCTCTTGGACTGTCAGATTTTTATCAACTGCAGGCCGCCTAACACTTATTCACTCTGTTCTTCAAAGCATTTCGAATTACTGGCTCTCAGCATTTAGATTTCCAAAAGCGTGTATCTGTGAGATTGAAAAAATGCTCTCCGCTTTTCTCTGGTCGGGTCCCGAACTAAACCCAAAGAAAACAAAGGTCGCTTGGAATATTGTGGGCTGTCTTAAAATGCTGTGGAGAATAGTTTCTAACTAATCATCTATGTGGGTAAATTGGGCTTATACCTATCTCCTCCGTGGAAATTCTTTTCGGTCCATTCACGACAAAAAAACCCGAGGATCTTGGATGTGGAAACAATTATTGAAAACAAGAGTTCTAGCTCGCAGCTTTCACAAAACTGATGTGAAAAATAGTGAGAATACTTTTTTTTGGTATGATTGTTGGTCTAGCCTTGGATGTTTGTTTGATAGGTTTGGAATCCCACTTATCCACTGTAGCGAATGTTTGGGACAGAAGACGACGTCATCATCGAGTGGAGATTTTAGAAAATATAGAAGATGAGTTAGAAAGTCTCCGATTACGATCTCAGCCTACAGTCACAGATACCCATTGTTGGAAGTACAAAGAGAATAAATTTCGCTCAACATTCAGCTCCAAACACACTTTCAATCTAATACGGCGCGAAAGGACAAAAGTCCCTTGGTCTTTAGGTATTTGGTTCACCCATTATGCCCCTAAATTTTCAATGTTTTTGTGGCTAGCTATCCATCACAAGCTGACAACTGGAGATCAAATGGCAACTTGGAACGTTGGGGCCAGAGTTTCATGTGTTCTATGTGGGTGTCCACTGGAAACACAACAACATTTATTCTTCTCATGTGACTATTCGGCCAAAGTTTGGAAGGAAATAGCTGGTGGTTTATTGACAAGTCGGTTCAAAACAGATTGGTCTCAGCTATTACACCTTATTGTTGACACAACACTGGAGCCGGAAATCTTATTCCTCACTCGTTACATACTCCAAGCAACAGTCTACTATCTATGGCAGGAACGAAATGGAAGGCGACATGGTGATCTTCCACTGTCAGCCACAGTCATGGTAAAAATGCTGGACAAATAAGTTTGAAACAGATGCTCCACAATCTCGAATCCAAAGCTACAAGGCTCTCTCCAGTTGTGGTTTTCCACGAGGAACTCATGAAGTTTCTCCTAGTCACCATCAACAAGCTTCACTCTAAGGAACAGTATCGTTGGCAATCATCTTCTGCATTATTGAAAACATCATCAGCATCGTTGGAAAACATGATTTACTCTTTTTCCCGACTATGGTTTTGTCCCAAAAGGGTTTTCCATAGTTAGGTTTTAATGAGGCACCAATTTTTCAACCGTTTAAATTAACCATGTTCTGATTTTTCCATTCAATCATATTGATGCACTTGATGTACAAAATTGTTTTCTTTGAATATAATTTAACATAATATTCAAAAAATAATCTCTACGGAGTTTACAATCTTACATTACTTATATGCTATTTGACGTTCTCATTATTTTTTTTAAAGATTGAGAAAAAAAATCAAGTAAATAATTTTTGTAAAAAGGGAATCATAAACATTTTTACTTCTTTCCTAGACACAATTCAGCTATTTATATTTTATGGGAAAAAACTATATTTGTTTATTAATTAATATGTATTAAGAAAATAAGTCTGATGGGTTTTATGAACTAAACATATCGTAGTAATAAAATCGTTATAAAAATGGCAGTCGTTAAAACATAATTTAGCTGGCAATTCATTATAAAATAGTTAAATAAAATTTATCTAAGATGGCAAGTGGATTGTTTAAGTTCCAATAACAATATAAATAAATAAAAGCCAGTAGGAGACAGATTACGATGACACCGTCCAATACTAGGTTCATGTAAACTCTATAATGCTATGGATTTATATATATATTAGATTAGGATCCGACTGATCGATGGATTTTTAAATTTTAAAATAAATTAAATTTTATATAAATTTATTAAATTAAATATTTATTGTTAATGATAAATCTGAATTTTTTTTAACAATGTTTCCTTAGAGAAGAGAGTTATTTATATAAGTTTATTTTTTATATTAATAAAATAATTTATCTTTAGGAAAAATACCCGAAAATAGACCATTTCATAAATTTATTTCCAAACAGGGCCCTCTTTAGTTGAAAAAATGAAAAATCATTCCGAGTGATCGTTGTTTAGAAATAAATTTCTCAAATTATCTATTTTAGACAATGACCCTTATCTTTACATTACAATTTTATTATTAACATATTAAAATCAATACCACATCCAATAGTTTTTTTTCATCTTGTTGCTTGTTGCTTCGATCGCTGTATGAGATAGGTTTGAAAAAAATACTATGAACTGAATAACAGACCTGAATCCGACCCAAAAAAGCTACTAAACCCAATTTAACTGGACAAAAACGTGAATGGGTCCTAGACTCCTCTCTCTAAAAAAGGAAACCCAAACTGAACCGGAGAACCGATTGGATACCAAAAATATTTGAAACAACTATATACCCAAAACTATTAATAATATATAAAATTAATGTAATCCAATTATCCTATAATTATAAACTTGGAAATATGAATTACTTTTAGACCGAAATAACAAAATAACCAAAATATTTGAAAGTTCTTAGTTATATATATATATAAAATTTTAACCAAACATTATTCAAATTTAACTAAATTTTAATATATTTTTCCGACATTTCTTTTACCCGAACCTGACTCAAAGACAGATGGAACCAAATCGAATGAAAAATTTTAAATACTCGAATGTGTCATAAACCTCTAAACCCGAAAATCTAAAAGACCTGAACCAAACCCTGAAATCAAAGGCCTGAACCACACCCGAACACCCAAGCCTAGTGTGAGATCTGGAAAAAAAGATCCACTGACCGGCGACTATGCTCTCGCTCATATCTAGACGAGATGTATTTCCGACTAGATCTTTGTTGTCCCTATGATATTTTTTTTTTTATCTTATCTTAGTTCCCAACATAATATCATTTCCCTCTTGTATTTTCACTCATATCATTTTCCTACAACATCTATAGCTTAGCATTTCTTTTATGATGGTACATTTATTAGATCTATTTAACTACTTGATCCATGAAATTAAATACATGTATGTGTTGATTCAACCCATTAAATTATATATACTTATAGGTTTATTCAATTAATTTACTTTATGATTTATTTAACACTTACCCAATTAGTTTGGATTATAGTCAATCAATATTTTAGGTTGAAAAATTAGATATGTGTGAAATTATTTTTTTGGATTCTAAATAATAGAAATCTAAATATTTAAATTTGAGTAGAAAATTTTAATTTTTTGGAAATAATAATATTGAACATATATTAGAAAAAATGGAAAATTTAAATTATCTAATTTATTATTTATTTTTTGCTCTCTTTTTTGTTGGGTTTCTTTTTGATTAACGAAATAATTTAGGGAAATATTTAATTAAATAATATATATATATATATATATTGCTCTTAAAATATATATCATCTAAAAGCTTAACATAATTAATTATTTTTAAAACATCTAAACTTGTTTAAACACATGATCAAAATTATATATGTAAAACATAGAAAGTAAAGATTATCTATTTGATTATTTATTTTCTTCTTCTTTTTGTGTATTTTTATTAAGAAAATCATATGTAAAAATAGAAAGTAAAGATTATCTTTTGATTATTTATTTATTATATTTTTTTTTGTTTATTTTCCTTTTTGATTAGCGAAATAATATTTTTATATATGTAAAAATCTAATCGATCAACCAACATGTGTCATAATCTTGTTATTTAGAATTTTGACACGTGTTTACATATAAAATAATTGTACTACATATAGAAAGAAAAATAAATATAAAACATATTGGTGCGAGTTATTTCTATGGAAATTGTTATCTTTCAATGCATTGATTTCTTACTGAATTAATCTCATTAATGTACACAAATAAACTAAAGATAGAAATCAAACCTACTATAAATAGGAAGAGTGAGCTTTTGATCATGATTGTAATAATAGAAATAGTAAACATGAAAGTAAGATTTTTATTACAATAAACATTTAAGATGTACAGCAAAATTTTGTTGGAAGCATGACCATCCTTTGTCATGGAGCATTGTGCCTTGTTTTGTCTTTTTGTTGGTCGAACCTAGGACTAACCTCGATCTTCACATGAAAAAATATACAAACCCATGACACTACTTTTCTAGCTTACGAGTTCAAGTAGTATGTCCAAAAATATAAATTGCTTGTAAACATGTTTTAAAATTCTTGATTAATCTTGATTAACCAATTACCTCTAAAGAATAAAGATATGAGAAGTTTGCTCCCGGACTTTGAATTTCCTTAGGAAGGATTACATTTTTCTTAGAAAACAATTTACAAAAAAGGCAGCCAAGCGACAGACCTATTTGGCCCAAAACTTCTTTATAAAAACAAAATAAAACAATATTCGTCGATTGATTCCGTTAGTCTAAACAATACTGTATTGAAAATGAATATCAAAATTATCAATAGTACTAAACATGATGTATATTAATTTAGGAATATACTTGTTTCCTTTTCAGAAACTAAAAAATAAAGAAAATAGTTTACCAACTAAAGTGAAAGAAGAGTATTCAATATGTTCAATATAAGGTATCATGATACTATACATCGAGTATTTATTCCATTTTTATATAACGATATATAGCATGGAGAGAATTCTTGATCGATATGAGAGATGTTCATACGCCGGTCAAGATATTCCTACACCAAGTTTGGATTCACAGGTTCTTAAGTACATCAATCAATATGTAGTACATGTATATGAATCATTATTTATCGTAAATTTTACTAGTTTGTTGTTGTTTTTAGGGAGAGTGCTCAATAGAATGTTCAAAGCTCTTGAGGATGGTTGATGTTATGCAAAAAAGCGTAAGGTTAGAAACTTATTACTAAATGAACATGTACATCAACTCATATTACTAAAGAATATCCATACATAAATATATTATATCTACAAATATGCTATATAAGAAATTGTATCTTTATTTTATTTATTTCTTTATTTTATATAATAAGGCATTTAAGAGGAGAAGAGGTGGAAGCTCTAAGTATTAGAGAACTTCATGGTTTGGAGATGCAACTTGATACTGCTCTCAAGAGAACTCGCTCTAGAAAGGTTCTTTATTCATATCCAAAACAACATTATATATTATATCTTGTATACCTCCATGGATCATTTATACTCAAATTGTGTATGTCTAATAATTAATGTTTAGTGTGTGTATACATATATAGATACACTACATCTAATCATGTAGCTAATATGTTGGTTTGAAAACACAGAACCAGCTCATGGTAGAGTCCATAACACAGCTCCAGAAAAAGGTAATAATATATTGATTTAAAGACATTTGAACTTTTTTATGGTTGTACCTTACAAAACTCTTGGGTACCTTGTGGTCTTTCTTTGCTATTCGGTTTGTACAAAATGTAATACTTGGACTATATATGATCTTCACAATTACTTGAGTCTCTATACTATTAAGTTCATAAATGTACGACTTTTCTTTTCTTGGCATAGGAGAAGGAACTGAAAGAGCTGAAGAAACAGCTAACAAAGAAGGTGAAAAGGATTTCATAATCTTTGATTTTATGTATAAAAAATGATTTCCTACTGAATGCCGAATTTTACATAGCATTTAAAAGTTTTGGGAGACTAGTCTACGTTTTAGATTAAATTCTCCCAATTACATTTGTTTGAATGTTAAATCAATCGCAGAATAGAAGATAAAGATAGTAACCATAACAAGTAATGAATTTGGCAGGCTGATCAAACAGAAGACTTTGAGCCACAAATTTTCAGTCAAGGCTCATCCACCTTGGCAATGCTGCCATGTGAGTCACCGCACCTGCTGCCCCTATCTATATCTCCTCCTCCACCTCCTCAGTCTTTTAGGTATATTAAGCTTTCATGTTTCTATAATTCTATATCACATGGCTAATAATGATATATAGTATGCTAATGTGTTAAAAATACAAAATAGAAATGTGTTAATGTTGAATAATAATGATCGTAAGGTGTGGTTTAGTTTGTTAGGGTGGTCCCGTGTTTCTTCGTCTGATTTCTGTTGCGTTTCTTTCGGCGCGTTCCTATTATATTGTATCCTTGGATCCATGTTTGGTTTTGTTGTTAGTTTGTTGTTTCTTTAGATTTCAGTCAATCTGCTTTCTTATTGCCTATGTAATGTTCTTTCACAAAAATCAAAATGATATCTAGTTAACATTTATATCAAAAAAAAAAAATGATGATCGTAAGCTACTGATACTAACCAAAGTTAACACATTATAATTTGTATCCTTGATATATAGCAGGTAGCTAAGTTAGCTAGAAGGATTTTTTTTTTAAATCATTTTCTATGCAATGAATTCCTTTATTATGTACAGGGATACGTCACACATAATTGGAAGTGGAGAATTAAATGCCGGAACCCTAATCCTGCCAACGAATACAACCTTGCCGCATTGGATGACCCGGCTCACTGGAGAATAGAGGTCTGAAGGCCGTCTTGGTTTGTTAATTTCAGTACTTAATATGTTGTACTGAAATAACTTATCGGTTTAAGTAGAACCAAACCGAAGATCAGAAAGTAATTTCGGTTTTGGCATTCTTAGAACCAGCATCAAATGTCTTCAAGTTTTCAAACTTCCAACGAGTTTAGAAAAGTTGTACGGTAATGTGATTTTTTATATTTTATTACACTACGCTTTGGGAACCGTTTTTTCTAAATGTAATGGGAAAAATACAAGAGAAAAGGCTACAAACTGTAACTCTTTTTTTATCCACCAAAAAAAAACTGTAACTCTTTTTTTTATATATATTAAAGAATAACACCGAATCGTGTTGCTTTAGTTTTTTTTTTATATATTCTCTCTAATCTTCAGTTATTTGTATTTAGACAATTTTGCTAGGTTGATGTGGGAGAACACACCTAAGCAACTATATATTATAAGAAACAGCCGGTGGTGATATGGTGGGCGGCTCTCCAGTTGAGACTTCCGGTCATCTCCTATCTCCTCCCATGTCTGATTGTCAATCATCTTCTCCGTCAAAGAACCTTGTGTGGAGTGGTTCAGCATCTTTTGCACCTGCTGAAAGCTGTGTTTCTGATGAAATAATCGATGGTGTAGCATCTGCTACAATTCCAGCAGATATTCTTAAGGACTCTCAGCTTCTCTGGTCAAGTGATGTCTCTGCATTTTACATGTTGTTAATACTTATTTATCATCATTTTAGTACAGTTTCATCCATCGTTCATACCACTTTCTATCATATTCATCATCTTAGAGTACTTAGAAATTTTTGCATAAGTATTGCATACATTGTACATTTTGGAATTGATATTAGATATTTTTGGAGCTCTGCAGATCACACTAGGATGCTTGTACCTGACTCGATGCATGGACTCGACCTGAGGACTCGAGCTGAAGCTGTCTTGGAGAAGGAGACAACCACATTCGACCCGAAGACTTGAATGAAGGAGGTCAAGCAGAGGATCCACACTTTTGGACTGTAGCGCACTCGACATGGATCACTCGACCAGCTTGCTCGAGTGCATTCCCTTCCTTTCCCTTTATTAGTTATTTTATCTTTTTGTGTGTTTTAGGGTTTCCAAGCCATATTAGCAAGGGATCCATCTCTTTAACCTAATCTCTGTCTATTAAACTTTTCCCCTTGTGTTTTTCATTTTTAGACTTTGTAATCTTCATAACTTTTTATATATTTTGAATTTGCAATTATTTTCTTCTACAAATCTGTTCATCTCGATTCGATCTATCACATATGTCGATTTTAGAATTTTCTGGATTTGAACATTTTCATATGATTTAAGCTTCTGAGTAGTTTAATTAGGGTTTTTAGGCATGGGTTAGAGACATGCTTGTTCTTGATTGATCTGGGTATTTAAGTATTATATTGATTGAAATCCCTTCTGGGTGAGTGTTCTGAATGGTTTTTCTTCTCTGATCAATTGAAATAACATCCTATGGTATTTCCACACCAAAAGTGTTGATGAAATATTATATCAGTTTTTTCCAGAGATTTGCATGTTATGGCCTAAGGAATTAGATTAAATAGAATGAGTATTTTATCCTACGGAATTAGCTGTGTAGAGTTGCTTATTGGTTTTAATGAATTGATGCTTCTTGCTTGTTTATCTTTGTGGCTCTTGTAAAATTGGGTATCTCAGCAGGTAGATTCGAGGATCTCTATAACACCAGTGGATTGATCTGGTCTTGAATTCATTGTCTGGGGATTATCCTATTGGTTGAGTTTGTTAGATACCTAGGTTGATTAGGAGCAATCATTGATCAATTACCCCATGTATGAGATCCCTTCTTTGTCTTAATTGCTTAATTTGCTTGTTTACCCTGTTATTGCTTTGTTTTACTTTTGTGCATTTGCTTAGTTTTACTCGATCACATACGCTCGATCCTTCAGGTCTAGTCCTTTTCGTGTTTTTTTATCATTTTCTTAGGTCGATCATATACATTCGATCCTTCAGGTCGAGTGCACTCTTTTACTCTGTTTTCCTGTTTAGCTCTATCACCCGTACTCGAGTTGACACCTCCAGCTGGTATTTAGTTTACTTTTCTTGCACTTTATTTGCATTCACTTAGGTTGTTAGAATTCCTTTTTCATAATTGGCTTGACTTAAGATCACTTGATCACATCCTAATTGCATAGCACATACACCTGATTGGATTGACACTTCTTCCAATATACTACTTTGATTGTAAACATGGTATTTTATCGGGATTCAATGATCAATTGGACATCTAACCGAAATAAAGTTGATGAATGAATATTCTAGAACTCGAAACAATATTTACAAGCTAACCACACTTTCATACGCGATAACTATCTTAACATAAACTCTTAGTAAGATTCAATGCTAGCAATTATATCAAGTTCGATAAGTTCACTTAGTAATCCAACCTCAACTTTTCTATACGTGGGACTTTGTTGTTACTCAGACCTCTAGTTCGCTTCCTGATGGTTAGCCCATCCTAATTGCTCCGAACATAACCAGATCTTTCTTTGATCTGATGAGATGGAAGACACGTGTCATATTTGGAGAGAGTGGATCCCTCATTTCGGGATCCAGTATCAACACTGCACTAACTTGGCAAGTGAAGTTATGTTTAACAAGTTGGGATTGAATATCAAGAAGCATCTGAAACCTTATGATCTTTAATGGGTCAACGACAAAGGAGAAATGAGGGTTAAGAATCAAGTGCAAGTACTGATTGTCATTGGAAAATATGGAGATAAATTTGTGTGATGTGCTACCGATGGAAGCTAGGCTTATACTTCTTGTAAGACCGTGGCAGTCAGACCATAGAGTGCTTTATGATGGCTTCACCAATCGTCATACATTCCAGTTCAAAGGAAGGAAGAGTACTCTTGTTACATTGCCGCCTCACGAGGTATATCTTGATAAAATTCGACTAAAGGGCAAGCATGAGCAAGGTAAGAAGAATAGTCTCTTTGCTACGGATGGAAAAAATATATATGAGGACCCATTTGATCCTAAGTTAGTTGTTGCTTTTAGTAAAATATTGTATGCCACTAACCTTGCACCGGTGCCACCGAGAGAATGTAACAAACTTTTGCAGGTTAGGACTAAGGAAAAAGAGCAAACACAACAAGGGATACATCATCATAGAATAGAGCCACACTGTATTGAAAGAAGTGAATACATCAAAGGAAAAGAAATCAAGCCAAGCCTAGTGCCAAACACTTTGCTTATGATGGAGAGAAGGATTTATATATCTTTGAAGTCATGGATGAGCAACAGACCAGGACAAGCATACAAGTTTAAGCCATGGAAATTCTGGACCTACCCAGATTTCTAAAACTCTTTAAAATTGTTTCTAATGGCTTTAAACCGATGATAGTACAACCTGGTCTTCTTGTTAATTTTCTATCGGCTACACAGAAATAAAGATCATCAGGCTTGCAGGTAACCGACGTTCGAGTTTAAGAACAGAAACTCAACTAATGAAAATACAAGAAAATAAGATGCTCCTTACGACTACTTCCGTGATACAAAACAAGGAATGAAGGCGATCAACACTTTCCAAAGAAACATGCATGGGAGGATGAATATTCTCTCCAAAGCACTTAAAGAAAACTTCCATGAAGCTAAAAGGATTTTCGATCACCTTATTACTCTCTCATATCCTTGTTATTTTGAATATTTTGTGTCTTTAGTCTTTGATGAACCTAACTTGGGGTTGTTTGTAGCAGGTCAAGCAGATTTGAGGAAAAATCTTTTTCAACGTAAGGAGGATGATGCGACGCTGGGAGGCTCTAAGGATACAAAACATAGAGTTGGCAACACTGAAGACACAATGATCAAATATGGAGCAAAAGGAGCAATCAGAGTCATCATGAAAGTCAAGGCATGTTTTCAAACAAGGCAGTTTCATCAACAGTTCAGAGTTTCAATACACCTAGTGACTACTCAAGATGATCACTTGGACCCTTGAAGTTGTATCCAGTTGACCCCAGTCATGATACAAGTCCAAGAAGGCTAGACCATTGGAAATATGATCCATTCACACTCTTTTTCCCTTAGCTCAGTTTTGTCCCAATGGGTTTTTTGAGTAAGGGATTTAATGAGGCTTGTGGCTCATATGCTCATCTATGCCAACCTCTAGTCGGATCCATCACCAAGGGCCGTCTGCGTACATCTTGGCGTGGCTCAATATCTCTATCTCTTTGCATGCATGGTCCGAGTGTGAGTTCTCGAGGCATATCTTGAAACTCTTCACTCTTTAATTTTTAGTCTCTTCACCTTCTCACCTTCTTTTTCTTTATATTTTGCTCGAGACCAACTCTGTAGCTCATCTATGTTTTTATTCTCAAACTTTTATAAGAATAGATCATTGTTTCCTTATTCATATGATTCAAACTAGGAAGTCTTAGTCTCATCAAGTGACGTTTCCACGACCTCTTGTGGCGATATTCGATCCAATAAATCTCTAGGTGCTCAGTAATCGGGTCTAAAACCATCTCATCATCATCTTAACCTTTCTGTGCCGGTTTTTGGGTGTGATCTTTCACGAAGGTCGTATCAAACTCTATCATGAGGACCAACATTTCCATACTATTGTTGAAATCACTATTAGATAACCAGCATTTTTGTTCAGATAACGTTGGTTGAACTGTTGCTGAGATGCGACAAATGACTTTGGTTGGGTGGTGCATCGAGGATAGACCTTGTCCCATGGGTTCGCAACATTGTTGCTTCCATAATACATGTTAGGATGGTTCCTATAGTTCTGATTGAAACCTTTGTTCTAGAAGTTCCCTTGTCCTTCTACCAAGTTGACATCTTTGGTCCCATCAACTCCATCATCAGCATAGACATGCTGCTCTTGATTCTCTACCAAACTCACTGACCTTCATTGTGCTTTCAAAAGCATATCCACCTTCGCAGTAAGGTCATCCATTGCTCTATTGCTTGCTGGAGCTTTAGTCTGTCTATCATAATCGGGGAAATGCTTAGCATTACTCGCTGCGAAGTTTTCAATCAGCTTAGGGGCCTACTCAAGTGTGTTACTCATGAAATCCTCTCTACTTGCTGTATCTAGCGGCATTTGGTACATGATAACATCGTATTTTTGCCTACTTTTTATATGTTTTTATTAGGGTTTCAATGAAGAAACAAGTGATTATAGAGACTTAATTACCATTTTCCACCATTTCCATTCCATGGAGACTTTTAGATGTTTTGGAGGAAAAAGGACATAAAGACAAGCAAAATTCGTTTTTGGACAATTTCAGAGATCATAAGTTTGACATTAGTTGAAGACCTTTGCTTGCAGAAAATCCAGAGATCGTGATGCCTATGGAAAGCTAGAAGAGTCAAGATTCACCTCAGCAAAAATCAAAACAATCCATTTAGCTGTTTGGAAGATACAACCCGAAGAGTAAAGAGATATCTCAAGCCTCTTGAAGATCCCGGCCAAAGCTCCCGTGACCAAGGTCAGCCCTCATCCTTCCCGAAGACTATTTGAAGAGTAAGCTTTTTCCTTTCTCTCTAGCCGACAAGGCTCATAGATGGTTAAAGACTTTACCCCCAGGATCGATCACTACTTGGGAAGGATGCAAGTCAGCATTTCTAAACTACTTCTACATGAAGTCAAGATACAACTATCTTAAGAAAAAGCTTTAAAGCTTTCAACAAGGACCGGTCGAATATTTCAATGAAGCATGGGAACGCTTGAAGAACTATGAACGTGATTTTCCTCACTATGCCTTCAGTGGAGGAAAACTTTCAAGTACTTTCTATAGAGGTTTACATCCTCAATTTCAACTCTCACTCGACACAACCAGCAATGGAGATTTCACTACTAAGTCTGTCAGATAACATCGTATTTTTGCCCATTTTTGTATGTTTTTGTTAGGGATTTAATGAAGAAACAAGTGATTATGGAGACATATAGTCCATTTTCCACCATTTTCCACTTTTAGAAGTTTTGGAGCAAAAAAGACATAAAGACATGAAAACCCCATTTTTGGACAATTTATGAGAATCAGAAATTTGGCATCAGTTGAAGACCTTACCTTGCAGAAAATCCAGAGATCTTGGTGTCTATGGAAATCTAGAAGAGTCAAGATTCGCCTCGGATAAGAATCAAAGAAATCCATTCAGCCGTTTGGAAGATATAGCCTGAAGAGTGAAGACCTATCATCCTCAGTCAAAAAGGAGTGTGACCGAGGCCGTGCCTACTGACGATTCCGGCCATAGGGTGCATGACCAGGGCCAATCCTCCTATCATACTTGGTTAGAGCCTCCATGACCGAGGTCATAAGCCCAGTCACCTAAAACGCTGAGTTTTGCCACAAAAACCCTAAAACCGATTTTTTGGACTTCAAGGCCTTTAAATACTTAACTCTTGCCAATAGGATTTCGTGTGACTTTTGTGTGCTTCTTCACCTTGACCGCCACAGCCGTAGGACATCTCGACAGAGTTCCATTTGTCGCATGTAAGCTCTAGAAGTCATCCCTTGAAGTTTCATCCCTTGTTCTTCATTGTTTCTCATCTGTTTTACTCTTTTTTGCTTATTGGGGAGACAAGTTATTTGATAGGTTGGCTATACCTTTGGCATTTGTGACAAGACAACCAAGATCAGGCAGAGTTGTAAGGAAGAAGGAAAGGAAACAACAAAGGGTTCGAGTAAGTCTCAGACGGTGTCATTTTGTAATAAGAGAACTTACTATTTAATCAATCTCCAAATGTTAGTGTCCAGGTATCAGATACATTACAACAATACCTGATTCTCCTATCCTTTCTCTCTAATTATCGTATCTCGTTCTTTCTCTTCTCATCTTAATATGGTTGTAAGCTTGCACTTATCAAGTTGGTATCAGAGCTCAGAGTTTTCAAAAGGTACATCCGACGTCTCCATATACACAGGAGAAACAGGCAGTGTCCGTGACAGCGCACTTGGAGAAACTTGACAGAGCGAAGGCAAAGCTGACCAAAGCTTCGATCACGAACGAGAGTAGAATCGTGCAGTGAGTAGTGATGAAGCATCGTTGAGAGAGATTATTCTGAGCATCAATCAACATTTGCTAGCGACTGGAGGAGTCAAAGATACAGCGCTAAGGACAATGACGGCGCAAGTATTGGCAAGCATGTTGCCAAGACCAGAAGCTCCAGAGAAGGCATGCGGAGGATGCCTGCCGCCTCTACCCACGTTAACCATCCCTTTTCAAACCCTAGATATGTCGCTAACGCAGGGATATCAGGAGCACAAGGTGGAATCGCCAGGAGCTAAGCTGGATTCACCATTCAAAAGGGTAGATATGCCAAAGTATGACAGCCAGAATCTGGATGACGGGGTTTTCAGGATGGAGAAGTGCTTTTCAGTGAACCAAACCATAGAAACTGAGAAACTAAGTATGGCTTTGGCGTGTATGATTGGATGTGCAGTAACCTGGTTGAGAAATGTGCAGGATAGGGAATACCTGAACGATTGGAGGGATTTCAAAGATAAGTGAAAGAAGAGATTCAGGCCTACACGGGGAGGTACATGATATCACTGTATTTTACATGTTTTTAACCTCCATATATCATCATTTTAGTGTAGTTTCATCCACTGTTTATGCCACTTTGCATCATGTTCATCATCTTAGAATATTTTGGACATTTTGCATAATTAAGCATTTCATATATCGTGCATATTGGAGTGGTATTACGTACTTTTGGAGCTTAGGATCACTCACTTGGAGATTCGCATTTGACTCGACCTAAGGAACTCGATCTGAAGGCTCGAGTGAAGATGCCTTGGAGAAGAAGTTACCCCGACTCGATCCGGATTGCTCGAGTGGAGGAGCTCAAGTGATGAGATCATGACCAGCAACATATTTGAAGAAGCTAAGGAGATGGAGGAGCAGCTTGAACCAGAGCTTAAGGAAGCTAAAGATGGAGCTACAGAGCAACATGAACCCGAAGAAGCAAACGACAAAGACCTACATGTGCCCCTTGGTCTGATGACTCGATCCAAGCAAGCAAGATTGCATCAAGCATTCCACACTCTCTTACACCATATTCAGGGCCGACTTGAGTGTACTAATCCAGCCACCTTGGTTGTGATTCAAGCCACTTGAGCATTCATCAAGAGAGGTGTGTGGACTTGTACTCTTTTTCCCTCCTCTTGGTTTTGTCCCAATGGGTTTTCCAAGAGAGGTTTTTAATGAGGCCAGCCCATACACTCTTCACCATCAGCCTTTTGATGAAATCAAAGCCCACTCCAATCTCTCAAGAATCTCGCCAATATGAAGATGAAGAGTCTACTTTGTCTTATTCTTTGTTCACTTAATGGTCCAGCTTTGACTCATTAAGTATTATCTATTTTCTATGTTTCCTAGTTATAATTATCCTAAACTCTATAAGTACTTGTATTTTTCTTTTCTTGCAATCTATCAAACCTTTTCTTATTCTCAATCACTTTTGAAAACTGTTTGATCAAAGCTCGATTAATGTACTTGGAAGATCTCCTTGCATTACGAGTAACCTTGATAGTCTAAGAGTGATTCCGTACCTCTTAGAAGTTTCAATCAATCCCTTTACGTGCTTCAGTCATTCATCTTGACCAATCTATTCATCTCCTCACTCGCCGATCATCATTCAAACCAGTTCATCCGTGGATTCATCACTTCAAGGACATCACCTATCATTTGGAGAGTATTCACGGACGTGATCCTCCTCTAGGATCATATAAAGTGGTATCAGAGCTGACCTCATCTCAGGTTGTGTCTTTTCAAATCGATTGTACCCTTTCACATTCTTCATAACATTTGAATCGATTTGTCTGTTGATTGTCGGAATTTTCATAAATCTTTGGTAATAGATAAAATCGTGAAATAAGTTTTCAAAGAACATATTATGAGTCTAGTTAATGTTAAAATTGATTTCGGTGTTTTTGGACACGATTTGATATTTTAATCTGACCGATCATCTTCAAGTATTTTCGAGAAGAGGATTTCTGCGATTTTCAGTGTTTTGATTTTCAGAAATCCGTTTTAATTGCTAAAATGGTGAGATCGGTTGGATCTGTTTCTAAAACGAGTCAGGTATTTTAGAAAATTGTTTCTAGAATTTTTGAACGTGTTTGGCCGTTTTATTCAAACCGATCAAACCAAACTGTCGCTTGGAATCCAAGCAAGCTTGCCGAGTATTGTTGTTGTGTTATCTTTGGGCATTTTACTTGTTACTTGTTTGAATCTGAACAGGTACCATGGCAGAAACCAGCAATGGTGAAGAGGAATCCGCAAACTCCAACAAGCAACTTCTTGACTCCTTTAAAGCAATGATGAACGATAGTATAGCAACCATGAGGGCAGAAATGAGAGCTGAGTTCGACAGATCCATCAATGATCGACTTAGGAGGCAATCACAACCTTCTGAGGCTGAGCAATACTATAGTCACTCCTCTAGATCACATCATTCAAGGAGAAGACGACCAAGAGAGGAACAAACCCTTAGGATCAACCAAACTAGTTCCCGAGACCCCTTAGCCGGCCTTAAAATCGAGATTCCATCTTTCCATGGAACTAATGATCCAGAAGAATATCTAGAATGGGAGAAAAAGATTGAGATCCTCTTTGACTGCAGAGAATTCACTCAAGATCATAAGGTTCGGATAGCTCCAACCGCATTCAAGGATTATGCACTAAGTTGGTGGGATCAGTTGGTAACTTCTAGGAGAAGGGTTGGAGATCTTCCTATTGAGACTTGGAATCAAGTAAAGATTATTATGAGGAAGAGGTTTATACCTAGTCATTATCATAGAGAGTTGCATCTAAGGCTGAGGAATCTATCTCAAGGAAGTAAGTCCGTGGAAGAATACTATAAGGAGATGGAAACTTTGTTGCTTAGAGCCGATATTCGAGAAGATGGTGAAGCTACTATGGCCAGATTTATGGGCGGTCTTAATAGGGATATTATGGAACGGCTTGAAGTACATCATTATGTGGAAATGGAAGAGCTTCTTCATAAAGCTAACATGTTTGAGAAACAGCTTAAGAGAAGGAACCCTAAACCCGGTTATGTTTCCACCAGATTCAACCAAACCCGAGATGACATACCTATCAAGGACCACCAGCCACTTTCTAAACCTAGGACAGAAGAGCTACGTCTTAAGGGCATTGATAAGGGTTCAAGTACCAAGACCAGGGAAATACAATGCTTCAAGTGTAAGGGTTTTGGTCACTATTCGAACGCCTGCTCCAATAAGAGAACCGTAGTCATTCGAGCCAATGGAGAGCTAGAATCGGAAGAAGAACATTCAGAAGCTGAGTCTATAGAAGAGCATGTTGCAATGCAAATGGTAGGACAACTCTTAGTCACAAGGAGAACTTTGAATCTGCATACTAATTTTGAGAAAAATGAGCAACGGGAGAATCTATTCCATACTCGTTGTCTAGTAAAAGAAAAAGTTTGCAGCTTAGTGATCGATGGGGGAAGTTGCACTAATGTTGCGAGTGAGACCATGGTTGAAAAACTTGGTCTAGCGGTCACTAAGAGAGCTAAGCCTTACAAATTGCAATGGCTTAATGATGACGGAGAGTTGGAAGTTAAGAACCAGGTCTTAGTTCCCTTGTCGATAGGAAAATATGAAGATGAGGTCTTATGTGATATCTTACCAATGGACGCTGGGCATATACTTCTTGGAAGACCTTGGCAGTCTGATCGTAAAGTAATGCATGATGGGTTCACTAACAGGTATACCTTTGAGTTCAAGGGCAAGAGGAACATTCTCGTACCATTAACACCACAAGAGGTTCATCTAGACCAGATCGCGCTGAAGAAAAACAAGACCATCTTCGAATCCAAGCTCAAACAACCGGCCAATCTTATGATCAAGCCTCAACAAGGGAGTTATTTGCCATCCCTACTCTTTGTGTTTAAAGAATGTCTTAAAATTAACCAGACTACGCAGGAAATTCGTAGCAAAATTCAGTTTCTTTTACAGGAGTTCCAAGATGTTTTCCCGGAAGAACCTCCACAAGGTTTGCCGCCAATCCGTGGCATTGAACACCAAATCGATTTCATACCCGGAGCGTCTCTTCCCAACAAACCAGCCTACAGAACCAACCCTCTAGAAACTAAGGAACTTCAACAACAAGTCACCGAGCTCATGGAGAAAGGACATATCCGAGAGAGTATGAGCCCATGTGTCGTGCCTGTTTTGCTTGTCCCAAAGAAAGATGGAAGCTGGAGGATGTGTGTTGATTGCCGTGCGATCAACAATATCACTGTAAAGTATCGACATCCTATACCTAGATTAGATGATATGCTTGATGAATTGCATGGTTCTAGCATCTTTTCTAAGGTAGATCTTAAAAGTGGATACCATCAAATTAGAATGAAAGAAGGGGATGAATGGAAAACCGCATTTAAAACTAAGCATGGTCTATATGAATGGTTAGTCATGCCTTTTGGATTAACAAACGCACCTAGTACTTTCATGAGACTAATGAATCATGTTCTTAGAGCATTCATAGGTCATTTTGTGGTTGTATATTTCGATGACATTCTAATCTATAGCCGTAGCTTGGACGATCATATGGAGCATCTTAGAAAAGTTTTGGAAGTACTTAGGAAGGTGATGTGTCGAGTTTTAACCCAAAATATTTTCTGCAAGTACACAGACACACGTAGTGGTATATGGGGTATCGAATCCACAGAGACCAAGGTTACACTATGAATTTATAGATTTTAATTTAAAGCTAAGCCAATATGGGTTTTGTTGAATTTTCAGAACAGCAAATAAATAAAATAAATCGATGTAAAAATAATTAATAAAAACACTAGGTTAAGGCTTTTCGCCGGTGATTCGGAGACAAGGCTGAGCAACTATTCAGGGCTAACTTAACTACCGGTCTAGAACTCAAACATAAATAAATGCCGCCCCACTCTCGTGATGTATCGACACCTTTATCTAACAACCTAGATACCAAAACTCTCATCTGGACCTAGTGAAGACGATAAGCATTAACAAGCGGGTTCAATATGTTCACAATCAATCGCAGCAATCAACTCTCGCTGGCTACGCACCAATTGCTCACCAATGATTTATCTAGCAAACCTAGAGCACTCTCATGAATAAGTTTAACCTAAAATCATAGATTAAGTGGCCAGGTTAACCTAAGCTTTAAGAACCCCTATTGGCGAAGACATATAAATTCCAATCCTATTTGTGCTCAGCCATTAACAACCTAAATCACCATTGAAAACCTTAACCTAGCTAAGGATCTACTCACACATAGCAAAATCAAACACAACAAAGCAAGGAGATGAATTCATGATTTATTAAAAAGAATAAGGTTCAGGAAAACTTCTCAAACAGAGTTGTGGAATGATCGATGATAGGAGAATTGAGATCCAAAGCTGAGTAATACAAATCCAAATCGAAAAAGGAACAAGTGGTGGAGTCTTAGAACCAAAATAACCTAGAACGAAAAATTGAGGTCTGAGAAAGAACGTGATACAAGTCTGAGGCGGCTGGCCTCTATTTATTCTAAAAATAAAATAAAAAATGTGTCTAGGTAAAATAGGTCGAGCAGGTGCTCACCAGGCCCGAGCAAGTGCTCCATCGGCGAAAAATTGACTTTTGGCTCGAAATTGCTTATTTTGCTCCAATGTCTTCCAATATCTTCAATCCATGCTCCAGAGCCTTAAAATACCTGAAAAGACACAAAAAGACTCGAAAAGACTCGAAAACAATATAAAAAGACTAGCTAAAATGGGACAAAATACTAATATATCAACTCCCTCGGACTTAGACCTTTGTTTGTCCTCAAACAAAACAAGATCAAGAACTGAGAAGAGGTTTGAAAATCACGGGAACTCACTTGCTTGTTGGAAAAATTTCGAACTTCATACCTTCTTCACTGGACCTTAGGACATGTACCGTAGTTAGCCGTGGGGTTCATAACCTAACCTTAATAACTCACAACCCAACAGAAGTTTCGGAATCCCCACTGTCATCTCTTACATAGATTAATGAAAATAAAGTACAGTGATCTTACCAAGGGAAATCGGTCCAAAAGGTGCCAACTTCTTCTAACCAAAGACCCTCTCCCATATAACTTTCCTCTCCCCTCTTTCCCTCTTTCCACGCCATCATCTTTTTGTTTATTCTTTACGGCCATCGGTTTTCATTTGCCGATGCTTCACCCTTTATCATAGCCATCACTTTTCTGATGCTTCTTCTTTATTTTTGTGGGACAAATCTCCATGAGGTCACAAAGGATACACGGGTCTACGCATCATCCCTTGGTTCACTTCGATTTTTAGTTTCCCTTACAACGAGCTTTCCATGAGGTCACAAAGGATACACGGGTCTACGCATCATCCCTTCGTTCACTTTGGCTTGTTGCTTTGAACTTCTCCTTTTTATTTCTTTTTCTTTTCTTTTCTTTCTTTTTCTCGGTGTAATGAAGGGGAGTGAGAGAGGAGTATCATACTTTGTGGAGAGTTGCGTGGTCTTGTTTGGCTCGAATAGGTCTTCCCTAATGAACATCAAACCCCTGAGAAAGAAATTGAAGATCAGGTTAGGGTCCAATAAAAATCAGGATGACATAGGTTCAGCCTATTTCCCGCTGAGCGTGAGCTTTGGGGAATATTCAATCCGCCCAATGCCTTTCCGATACAGAACTTTGGTCAAGCTGTGAGTCATACAAGTAATCCTTAGTCCGAAAATAAATCCAATAGATCAAGTTCATAATTCCCCAACAAATTTGACTCAATAAAAATAAAAACTGACACTTAGCTGCAAGCAGCTGGACCTGATTTAGACCTAGACAAAGAAAAAGATGAAAGACACAAAAATAAGACTCAAAGACAAAGAAAAATAGTTAGTAGCAGACCTCTCCCCCAGACTTAAATCACACCGTCCCAGGTGTAAAAAAAACTGAAGGATTGGCTGAAAAATGAAAAAGATAAAAAAATGGATAATACAATGGTAAAAGAAGGTGTGGATAGAATTCACCGCGTTGTAGCGGTGTCCGAATCATCACAGCCGGTCTTCGCTTCCATTGTCGCCAGAGCTGGCTCGTGTCGGAGGTGCTGGGCGAAGGCTGGGGCTGTGTGGTGACTCGGTGAGCACCCTGGCGGAGCAGGTGCTCGGGCCAGTTCTGGGGTGCTCGATCATAATTTTGTTTTTTTTTGTTTTTGTTTTTGTTTTTTTTTGTTTTTAGAATTAAAAACTGAAATCACAAATAAAAAGTTAGTATCGAAAGAAATTTAAAACGAATTATGTACAAGAAACCTTACCAGTGGGTTGCCTCCCACCAAGCGCTTGTTTAACGTCATTAGCTCGACTGCAGCAGTGCCTAAGCGCGAGAGTGTGGATCCGCAGGAGGATCGGGGTATGGTGGTGGTTTTTGAGCTCCCCCAGACTTAAACTTAGCCTTCTCCTCTACGACAACATAGGAGCTATTTTGCTTGCCATCAGAAATCGCTACATAGAATACACCCTTGTTGACTTTAGAGAGAAAGACCCTTTTTTGAGGTAAGTCTACTATTGCTCCTGCAGTAGCGAGGAACGGCCTTCCCAGGATCAATGTCATGTAAGCATTATTCCTCATCTCGACCACCTGAAAATCACAAGGCATTAAGCAATCATCAATGCTTACCTCGAGGTCTTTGACAAATCCTTGTGAAGTTGATGTTGCTCCATCTGCAAATTTGAGGGTCATGTCCGAGGGCTGTATGTTTTCAATTCCTAAGGACTTAGCAAGATCCTTTGACATTACATTTACCGTAGAACCGGAATCACAAACAGAATCCTCAAAAGCAACTCCGAGTATGGAGCATGGAACCACAAACCTTCCGGGATCTCTGATTTTGGGGAGATGCCTTAGTTTAACCGCTGGAGCTGGGCCTGGAAAAGAAACCTTGGGAGAATAAATCCTCGTTGGAGGAGTTTCTGCAGAACTGGTCAGAGCACCCTGTCGGAGCAGGTGCTCCTGAGAAGGTTTTGGGTGCTCGGTAGATTTGGTCTGAGATTTTGCTGGAGCAGTCTCGACCTGTGTTTCTGAGTGTAAACCATGTCCCAGCATATATTCATCTATGGCAAGAGATTTTCCTTGGGTCTTGTGTTCCGTAGCTTGCTCTTTACCCTTTCCAATGACTTTAAGGCTAGTTGGAGGTGCCAATGCTTTCCCACTTCTCAGCTCCACTCCGGTGAAGTTTTTCATGACTTCGCGCTGTAAGTCAATACTTAGGCACTGAACCTTCCAATCCAAAGTAGAAATCCGTTTGTTCATCTGCTGAGCATTCTTGATTTGTCCATCAAGGATCAATTTCATCATCCGTTTAAGCTCATTCTCTTCGTCCCCAACAAAGTTCACTTGAGCACTTGAGCCACTAGAACCACTTCCATTCCTGGGGGTATGCTCACCCCTTGCCGAGAGAACTACTTGCTGTTGTTTGACAGTTTCGGCTGTTTGGGCAACTTGCATGTCAAGCTTCTTCACGTGAGCGGTAACAGCTTCATACTTCGCATTCAGATCATTATACATGTGATCTACCTTGGCA
Source organism: Cardamine occulta (assembly GCA_028015245.1). Classification (NCBI taxonomy): domain Eukaryota; kingdom Viridiplantae; phylum Streptophyta; class Magnoliopsida; order Brassicales; family Brassicaceae; genus Cardamine; species Cardamine occulta. The sequence continues at coordinate 7,789,034 of CM051378.1, read as the reverse complement.
TTGATATCTGTTGCGGCCTTTTGCTGATTGACTAAGAGTTGCTGCATAAGACTCTTCAGCTCATCCTGAGATGTAGGCGCGGAGACAGCTTGTGGTGGTGTAGCGAATTGGGTGTTTTGCTGTTGGTTTCCTCCTTGAAACTGATTCTGATTCTGATTAGGGACGAATGATTTTCCCTGTTGGTTGCTGGAGTAAAAATTTTGAAAACCCTGACCTTGTGGCAACTGATTCATACCTCCTTGTTGTTGCAGATAAATCTGGTCTTGTGGGTTCTCGACGTTGGTGCTTTGGTAAGAAAGGTTCGGGTGGCTCCTATAATTTGAATTGAACCCACGGTTCTGCACATATTCTTGTCCACTCACATAACTGACCTCTTGCATACCAGCACAATCATCCTCTTCAAAATTTTTGGAGATTGGTGCACTCCCATTCTCATCCACAAAGCGAACCGATTTTTGGTTTCCCATAAGGAGTATGTTTACCTTTGCTGTCAGCTCATCAATCTTTTGTGTCTCCATGCTGTTGACTTTCTTGGACCTATCATACTCAGGAGACTTGTTGTTTGAGCTCGACGCTAAGTTCTCAATCAGCTCAAAAGTGCCTTCCTTAGTCTTGGTCATAAAGTCGCCATTACTAGCTGCATTCAACGCATTTCTGTAATCCCACTCAACACCATCATAGAAAATACCCAGAATCTGCTCATCCTTAAACCCGTGGTGTGGAAACTCTCTGCGATATTCCTTCAGTCTTTCCCAAGCTTCACAAAAAGCTTCTCCGGGATGCTGTTGGAATGAGGATATCTTGTTTCTCAAGGTCGCAGTCTTCGCCTTAGTGTAAAAATTATCCAAGAATGCTGCTCTAACCTCAGCCCATGTCTTCAATGAACCTGATGGCAGTGACTTTAACCACCGTGAAGCTTTGTCTGCAAGCGAAAAGGGGAATAGCTTGCACTTTAGAAACTCATTAGACACTCCATTAGAACCCGTGGTGCTACAAATTTCCTCAAAATTTTCAATATGATCCATCGGAATCTCAGCTGGGAGTCCATGAAAGAGGTGTTGCTTCACCAATGAAATCAATTGAGGTTTGATTTCAAAGTCTTGCCTCTGAATTGCTGGAGGCACAATGGCAGCTCGGTTCTGGTAGTAGGTGTGTGGATTATCCGAGTCTCCAATACCAGGCTGTTGTTGTTGAGCTTCTTGTCTATCTCTCCGCATCTGTTCCATCTCATCCCGAAGCATCTGCAACTGAGCAGCCATTCCATTGTCTTGTTCAGCCATAATGACCGGAGCAGCTGTAGTGAGTCTTCGCTGTCGGTTCTCCTTTTCTAGCCTAGCTAGCTCTTCGTTTGAAAAATTAACTAAGCTCTCGGTGCAATTTCTTCTTGTTCTTCTACTGGTCATGCACCTGAAACATAAGAAAAAGAAAAAGAAAAAGGAAAAATAATTAGTAGTTTCTTAGACTGAAAATAAAAACAAAAATCAAAGGTAACGCAATTGGTCCCCGGAACGGCGCCAAAAACTTGATGTGTCGAGTTTTAACCCAAAATATTTTCTGCAAGTGCACAGACACACGCAGTAGTATATGGGGTATCGAATCCACAGAGACCAAGGTTACACTATGAAATTATAGATTTTAATTTAAAGATAAGACAATATGGGTTTTGTTGAATTTTCGGAACAGCAAATAAATAAAATAAATCGATGTAAAAATAATTAATAAAAACACTAGGTTAAGGCGTTTCGCCGGTGATTCGGAGACAAGGCTGAGAAACTATTCAGGGCTAACTTAACTACCGGTCTAGAACTCAAACATAAATAAATGCCGCCCCACTCTCGTGATGTATCGACACCTTTATCTAACAACCTAGATACCGAAACTCTCATCTGGACCTAGCGAAGACGATAAGCATTAACAAGCGGGTTCAATATGTTCACAATCAATCGCAGCAATCAACTCTCGCTGGCTACGCACCAATTGCTCACCAATGATTTATCTAGCAAACCTAGAGCACTCTCATGAATAAGTTTAACCTAAAATCATAGATTAAGTGGCCAGTTTAACCTAAGCTTTAAGAACCCCTATTGGCGAAGACATATAAATTCCAATCCTATTTGTGCTCAGCCATTAACAACCTAAATCACCATTGAAAACCATAACCTAGCTAAGGATCTACTCACACATAGCAAAATCAAACACAACAAAGCAAGGAGATGAATTCATGATTGATTAAAAAGAATAAGGTTCAGGAAAACTTCTCAAACAGAGTTGTGGAATGATCGATGATAGGAGAATTGAGATCCAAAGCTGAGTAATACAAATCCAAATCGAAAAAGGAACAAGTGGTTAAGTCTTAGAACCAAAATAACCTAGAACGAAAAACTGAGGTCTGAGAAAGAACGTGATACAAGTCTGAGGCGGCTGGCCTCTATTTATTCTAAAAATAAAATAAAAAAACGTGTCTAGGTAAAATAGGTCGAGCAGGTGCTCGCCAGGCCCGAGCAGGTGCTCCATCGGCGAAAAATCGACTTTTGGCTCGTAATTGCTTCTTTTGCTCCAATGTCTTCCAATATCTTCAATCCATGCTCCAGAGCCTTAAAATACCTGAAAAGACACAAAAAGACTCGAAAAGACTCGAAAACAATATAAAAAGACTAGCTAAAATGGGACAAAATACTAATATATCAGAAGGAAACCTTGTATGCTAATCTTAAGAAATGTACCTTTGGAACGGATAACCTTGTCTTCTTAGGTTTTGTTGTGAGTACAGATGGCATTAAGGTTGATGAGGAAAAGATCCAAGCGATCAAAGGATGGCCGAGTCCTAAAAACGTTGGCGAAGTGAGAAGCTTCCATGGCCTTGCCGGTTTTTATCGGAGATTTGTCAAAGACTTTAGCACTCTAGCAGCTCCACTCACTGAAGTTATCAAGAAGAATTTTGGATTTAAGTAGGAGCAAGCTCAAGATGACGCTTTCCAAGCTTTGAAAGACAAGCTCACACACTCTCTGGTGCTATCTCTCCCTAACTTTGATAAAACTTTTGAAATTGAATGTGATGCCTCAGGAATTGGTATTGGCGCTGTTCTTATGCAGGAAATGAAGCCCATAGCCTACTTTAGTGAAAACTTGGAGGAGCCACACTCAATTACCCCACTTACGATAAAGAACTTTATGCGCTTGTTTGAGCCTTGCAAACATGGCAACATTATCTTTGGCCCAAGGAGTTTGTTATCCACACGGACCATGAATCTCTCAAGCATCTCAAAGGACAACAAAAGCTGAACAAAAGACACGCAAGGTGGGTTGAATTCATCGAAACCTTTCCTTATGTGATCAAATACAAGAAAGGTAAAGAGAATGTAGTAGCCGATGCTCTTTCTCGAAGGTACGTTCTCTTGAATTCTCTAGAAGTTAAGCTACTTGGATTCGAGCATATCAAGACTTTATATGCTGCTGACCCTGATTTTAAAGACATCTATGCTTCTTGTGAGAAGTTTGGTAGCTGCAAATATTTTCAATATGACGGTTTTCTCTTCTATGAAAATAGATTGTGTGTGCCTAACTCTTCTTTAAGAGATTTGTTTGTCAAGGAAGCTCACGCAGGTGGTCTCATGGGACATTTCGGCGTAGCTAAGAAAATGAGTGTGATGCAAGAACATTTCTTTTGGCCACACATGCGAAGAGATGTAGAGAAAGCTTGTGAAAGATGCACAACTTGCAAATGAGCTAAGTCCAAAATCCAATCTCACGGTTTGTATACTCCTTTACCCATTCCTTTGCATCCATGGCATGACATTTCTATGGATTTTATTGTTGGATTGCCTAGGACTAAGACCGGAAAAGATTCCGTGTTTGTTGTGGTAGATAGATTCTCCAAAATGGCACACTTTATCCCTTGTCATAAAACTTATGATGCCATGAATGTAGCCGAATTGTTCTTTAGGGAAATTGTTAGACTACATGGTATGCCTAGGACCATTGTATCGGATAGAGACACTAAGTTCCTTAGCTATTTCTGGAAAACGCTTTGGTCTAAGTTAGGAACTAAACTTTGTTTCTCTACAACATGTCACCCACAATCCGATGGTCAAACCGAGGTAGTTAATAGGACGTTATCTACTTTGTTGCGTGCATTGATTAAAAAGAATCTGAAGACTTGGGAAGAACGTTTACCTCATGTAGAGTTTGCTTATAACCATGCTACACATTCTGCATCTAAGTATTCTCCATTTGAAATTGTCTATAGGTTTAATCCTATATCACCTTTGGATCTAATGCCTTTACCCATGAGTGAAAGAGCTAGCTTAGATGGAAAAAAGAAAGCTGAACTTGTCAAGCAGATTCATGAGAAAGCTCGGATCAACTTGGAGAGCAAGACCAAGCTCTATGCTAAACACGCTAACAAAGGCCGAAAAGAAAAGATTTTCGAAGAAGGCGACTTGGTTTGGATACATTTGAGAAAGGAAAGATTTCCCAACGAAAGAAAGTCCAAGCTCATGCCCCGAATTGATGGTCCTTTCAAAGTCATCAAGAAACTTAACAATAATGCCTACCAGCTGGACCTCCAAGGTAAGTACAACGTAAAATCAAGCTTCAACATAACTGATCTAGTTCCTTTTTGCGCAGAAGAAACGGATTTGAGGTAAAATCCTTTTCAAGTGGGAGAGGATGATGAGATCATCACCCGCAACATATTTGAAGAAGCTAAGGAGATGGAGGAGCAGCTTGAACCAGAGCTTAAGGAAGCTAAAGAGGGAGCTACAGAGCAACATGAACCCGAAGAAACAAACGACAAAGACCTACATGTGCCCCTTGGTCCGATGACTCGATCCAAGCAAGCAAGATTCCATCAAGCATTCCACACTCTCTTACACCATATTTAGGGCCGACTTGAGTGTACTAATCCAGCCACCTTGGTTGTGATTCAAGCCACTTGAGCATTCATCAAGAGAGGTGTGTGGACTTGTACTCTTTTTCCCTCCTCTTGGTTTTGTCCCAATGGGTTTTCCAAGAGAGGTTTTTAATGAGGCCAGCCCACACACTCTTCACCATCAGCCTTTTGATGAAATCAAAGCCCACTCCAATCTCTCAAGAATCTCGCCAATATGAAGATGAAGAGTCTACTTTGTCTTAGTCTTTGTTCACTTAATGGTCCAGCTTTGACTCATTAAGTATTATATATTTTCTATGCTTCCTAGTTATAATTATCCTAAACTCTATAAGTACTTGTATTTTTCTTTTCTTGCAATCTATCAAACATTTTCTTATTCTCAATCACTTTTGAAAACTGTTTGATCAAAGCTCGATTAATGTACTTGGAAGATCTCCTTGCATTACGAGTAACCTTGATAGTCTAAGAGTGATTATGCACCTCTTAGAAGTTTCAATCAATCCCTTTACGTGCTTCAGTCATTCATCTTGACCGATCTATTCATCTCCTCACTCGCCGATCATCATTGAAACCAGTTCATCCATGGATTCATCACTTCAAGGACATCACCTATCATTTCGAGAGTATTCAGGGACGTGATCCTCCTCTAGGATCATATCATCAAGTGTGGATGCCTTGGAGAACACATCAAATCCACTCGACCTGGATTGCTCGAGTGGAGGAGCTCGAGTGAGGATGCTGCTTTTTAGAGAAGCACTCGACCAAGAGCACTCGACCATACTGCTCGAGTGATTTCTTCTTCCCAAGACCTCATTAAGTATTTTTTTCTTTTAGCCTTTTTAGAGTTTTCAGCCCTTTTGTATAAATACCCCTTGTCTCTTATTAACAAGGGCACCTCTCTTAACCCTAATCTCTGCCTCTTAATTTTGTCTCTCTTGTTCTTCATTTCCAGACTTTGTAACTTAGATCTCTTTTGATTTATTGAGTTTTCGCATTTATTTTCTTCTTCAATATTGTTCATCTCATCTTTATCTATATCATATGTCATTTTTAGCATTTTTGGGTTTTTGCATTTGGTGATGATGATGATTGCTGAGTTGTAAAATTAGGGTTCTTAGGCATGGGTTAAACTAGTAATTGCTCTTGATTGATCAGGGTATTTGAGTATTGATTGGCTTTTAGATTTTTCCTTCTGGGTGAGTGTTCTTAATGCTGATTCCTTTCTGATCAATTGGAATTTGATATCAAGTAATCTCCACACGACAATGTTGATGAGATTACTCGATTCAGCTTTTTCCAGAAACTTTATTACACTAGCCTGTTGATCTAGATTTAAATAGGGTGTGTCTCCTATCCTAGGGATTCAGTTGTTAGGAAGTTTTGTTGGCTTTAACAAATTGGTGTTCATTCCTTGTCTAATTGTATGGCTCTGGCAAAATCGGGTATATCATCAATTAGTGATGTGATCCTCCCAAGGAATCGACACTTCCAAGGGGTAAAACAAAAAGAAAATTGATAGATGGATAGATGATGGATCGAATGGTCACACAAGAGTTGCGAAACGCTCTTGATATACCTCAATGTCTCCTAGGATATGACACACCTAGACAAGACAAGGTTTGATTCTTTCGGATATGACACACTGAAGCAGAATCGAGTTTGATTGTTGGATATTACACACCAAGCAATCGAAAAGTTCTAAAAAGAACAAAAGAGATTCACTCTAAAAATCTTTGAAAAGAAAGTTGATTGATTATTTGTGATAGTCTAGGTGTGCTTATATAGCACAATGAAGAGTAGAAAATATCTAAGCAATATTAATTGCTGAAAATAAAATAAAACTTAAAAGAAAAGAAAATAAAATAACTCTTGTACTTCTTGTACTTCTTGTACATTAGCTCCACAAAATGGATCACTATTTGGGCCTTGTAGACTTGGTAGAAATACCTCTTGGATGCCAAACATAAGTCTGGAAGCTTGCAAACCAATTGGATCTAAAAGTCTTCAAGTTTTGAACCAGATTGACCCATCTTGGAAAATGGAGTGTATCATTCTCATCTGATGGAATTTCCTTCTTTTCTTGAACTTGTTGAAACGATGAGAGATGCATTAACATTCTCCAACTCGTCTTGTGTCGATATTGATCTTGAGTTGGACTGTGGAACATAATCTTTGGCTCAGTCATGCAATAGGGGCTGAAGCAGATCCATGGAGTTGTAAAATTCATATCTCCCAAGTCTGAACCGACGTTGTTATGATTCCAATTTTCACAGATCATATGATGATTCAAGATTCCAGAATAATTTGTTTCATAGCTTGATTCCTTCTGGTTTGGTTGGAAATAATTATTCAACGCACGTATGTCTGAATCACGTAAACTGGGAGTCACTTGACTTGGAGTGATTCAACTTCGAGGTGTGCTCTAGATGAGGTGAGAATGTACTCCAAGTGGTCGATGGGATAGAAAAGTTGATCATAGACTTGTTTGTGCAGAACAAGGCACACGGGTCTTTTCGGATGATTCCATGATCACATCATACCCCTCCTCTTGAAAAAGTTTTGTCCTCGAAACTGTACCATCTTTGATTAAAAAAAATTGAGGTGAGTCTGGCTTCTTCTCCTTTATCAGCATGGAATATATGACTCCAGGATTTTTGTAACACCCCTATCCGTAAAATCTGCCCTAACAATGGTGTTAACCGGTAGACCTCAAAATTTTTCTCGATAATTCTCTAAGTCTCAAACGAGGTTTCCGGATTTCCTCAAATTCAAAGTTATATGCACAGCGGAACTACAACACTTAAGTCATGCAAGCGAGTCTCAAAATTTCTCAAATAAATTCCATTCAACTAACCAAATCTCAACAAAAGAATTCCTCAATAATTTAATAACTCAAATATCTCAAATACTCGCTAACATGTTAAGCAACTAAACATCAAACTCAAAGCACAAAATAATAAAATCAACTAAACTCAAACTCCCAATAAAACCATCCGTCCCATCCAACGCCTCTAGGTCCCGCGAGCTCCTCCTTAATCTTTATTACCTGCATCAACGAGTGGATGCGTAAACAACAAAAGTTGCCTAGTGAAGCGATCGTCCCGTCTAACAGGTTTTAGTGTCAAGACAATTTAATATATGTGCATGATTAATCAAGTTAAGTCAATGTAAAGCAACACTTCCCTCAAACGCATATGCCGAAGCACATACAACACACAAATGGAACCAACCCGTCAAGACATCAAACGCAATACCCTTAACATATACAAGACAACCAACACAACCAAATCACCACAAACACAAACCACGGTCACGCACTCACAAATACTTGCAGCATAACCCGTAATCAACACCTACGGCTACGTACTCACAAGCACCCACAAATACAAACCATAATCTGTGCCACAAACCACAGTCACGCAACTCACCTTAATATCTCAGCAAGCTTTTGATTAACCTACAGACACATAAAATCAATCAATACAAATATCTAACCAACACCCCAACAAAATACATACTCACAATCTCAAAAACCCTTACCGATTCGGGTCCGCGTGAGCTATGCTAACCAAAACCCCAAACTACTCAAGCTTCTCAAAGATCTCTGCCACAGAACCATCAAACATCTTTAATAACCCAAAACTATCGAACCAGAACACTGGATTTACGATGAAATTCGCTTACCAATCGACGAACTCTCGGACGAACGGTAAAGCTCTAAGGGTTCACAAACAACTCCTCAAAAAGATCGACAACTGGCAGATTTTATGTGATAGATCATCATTAATACCTTAATAAAGAGATCTGATCGAAACAGAATCACAAAAATCACAAAGGAATCGCTTACCCCTTCACGAACCTTAATTCTAGGCCAAAATCTCCAAAACTCAAAGCTCTAGAGTTCTTAGCTCTGGCTGCGCAAAATCTCTGTGTTATGCGACTCTAAAACCCTCAAAACTCTTATACTAATCGTCCCTTAAGTTTAATCCACGAATTGGACCTCGGTCCTTAAGAAAAACCCACTAAAAACACACAAATAATGGCCCATCTTCATAATATGACTCGGCCCTTCACACCACCGCCTTATTCCATCCTTAGAATATATTTCACGAGTTTGGGTCTTGACAAAACTCGATTTGACTGAACCAATCAAATTTGGGTCACAAACCACCTTAATCCGCATATTCGGTTCCATAACCAACCCAAAATATCAAAATCTCCTTAAACCGATTCCAGCTGGTTCGATTATCATTAATTCCCAAAATATTAGGATTGATCGAAACAGAAATTAATTTGACCTAGCCAATTGGTCCAAGCCCAACAATTTCCCCTATTTGGTCCGTAATCCTTCTTTAATGAATCCTGGTCCAATCAGGATTTCTAGATGGCCCAGCCAAATTCCACCTGGACCCAACTTAATCATTTTCCAAAATAATTCAACCCTGACTTCCCCAGCCTGAGCCGACCATTTTCATTTTTCAGACAAAACTTGTCCTAAATCGGACCAAACCTGTCCGGATCCGACCAGAACTGTCCGAACGTGACCAAACTCTATTTTTCCGACCAACTTGTCAATTTCCAGACCAAACATGTCCATTTCCAGACCAAACTCCATTTTCCGACCAAACATGTTTTTCCGAACACACATGTCCGAATGACCGAATCTGTCTGAATGATAAAACCTCGGACTTTCTCGACTGACCGTAACATTGCCCGTACCGAGACTCCATTGCCCAGAACACGGGTGTTACAATTCTCCTCCACTTCAATTGGATTCATCCTCGGATCCATCGTCTCTCTTGGTTTTTACTTGCTTACCAAACCACTTCTTAAAATGGACTTTCATAACCTCTTCCGGTTCCCACGTGACTTCCTCCTCTCAGTCACGATCCCAAACAACATTCAACATCCTAATGGACTTTTTTTTTACAACGTTTTTCTTTTTGCCTATCACCTTGACCGGCCTACCCGCAATACTTATATTCGGCTGTAAGTCCGAAGGTACACCAGGCAAAACTGTGTCCCTAGAGGTTATACACTTCTTTAGCATAGAAACATGAAACACCTTATGAAATGCAAACATTGTCGGAGGCAATTCCAACTTATAGGCAACCGGTCCGATCCTTTCCAGAATCTTATACGGTCCTATATACCTCAGTGACAACTTAGAACTCATCAATGCCGGATTTTTCCCCTTATATGTGATCATCTTTAGATACACTAGATCCCCTACGGCAAACTCCAAATCTCTACGATGCAACATCAACTTGCTTGGCTTGAATTAAGTATATCTGATCTCCTCCTGATTGTTAGCATCTCACCCATTTGGATTGACACCTTAGTACAACAATGACATGTTAGACTAAGGAATTGATATATCCATAGTTTACTGCTTTCTCACAGCACACACCACACTTAAACTTGTATTTTTACTTAGGAAAAGCAACAACGACAAGGGATTCACATCCAATAGGACAAGTTCCTATTGCTAGGTCTCCCCTGACTACAGGCTGAGTACTGAGTAAGAATACCAAATATCAGAACATAATCTTTGGCTCAGTCATGCAATAGGGGCTGAAGCAGATCCATGGAGTTGTAAAATTCATATCTCCCAAGTCTGAACCGACGTTGTTATGATTCCAATTTTCACAGATCCTCTGATGATTCCAGATTCTAGAATAATTTGTTTCATAGCTTGATTCCTTCTGGTTTGGTTGGAAATAATTATTCAACGCATATATGTCTGAATCGTGTAAACTGGGAGTCACTTGACTTGGAAGTTGAATAACTTCTTCACCTGAACTCGGATTGGAGTGATTCAACTTCGAGGTGTGCTCTAGATGAGGTGAGAATGTACTCCAAGTGGTCGATGGGATAGAAAAGTTGATAATAGACTTCGTTTGTGCAGAAAAAGGCACACGGGTCATCTCGGATGATTCCATGATCACATCAATTAGACTTGAGGCTTAGTAGCATGACAATGTATTGGGCTGATTTAGAATTTGTTGTCAAGGGAATAGCCTGATTGGATGAGTCTGTCAATTACCCAAGTTGATTAATAGTAGTTGTTAGTCAATAAGCACATGTCTGAGATCCCTTCTTCCTTCTTATTGATTTCATCTTGTGTTATTGCTCTGTTTCACATTTTTGCTTTTACTTGTCACTACTCGATCACTCTTACTCGACCAAGGAGGTCAAGCTCTCTGTTACCTTTGTCGTTTTCTGTTACCCCTCGATTTCATCTATTCGACCAAGTAGGTCGAGAACTTTATGTTTTTGTTGTTTCCTGCACTACTCGATCACCATACTCGACCACTGATAACATTGCATTTTGGCACGTTTTTTCTATGGTTTTATTGCAACTTAGCATAGGTTTTAGTCATCACCCATGTCACTTTGTACATTTATTTGGCATATAGGATATTTAGTCTCTTTGCATTAGTTTGCATACATTTTTCATACATGTGGTATTTTCAGGTATTTGGAGATGTGAGGAGTCATCGCTCGAGTAACCACTCAGCCATGAAGACACGTAGAAATTTCTATGAGGAGTCATGACTCGAGTGACATGGAGCCATAGAGTTGAAGACTGCAAAGGAAGCTCAAGTTACTCGAGAAGGCTACTCGGATGAAGACTCGAGGAGGCTACTCGACCAGACCACTTAACTGCTAGGTCGAGTGGTGAGCACCGCTTCGAGAAGATTCCACAATTTATAGCGAGAAATTCATTAACCCTAATTCTCGTGTATAAATACCTAGGTTAATGATAACTCGCGGAGGGGGCGGATATTTTTAGATTTTTTTCATTCTGCGCCGCTTTTAGTAGATTTAGCTTATCTCTCTTAGTTTTCTCTCTCTAGTTGATCTATATGTTTTTGTCTTGGATTTTTGTAATTTTTTTGCAATTTTAATAGATCGAAGTTTATCTTTACTATTCCTTTTTCGTATCTTTTTCCTCTTCAGATCATCTTTCGTCTCTGACGAGTCAAAGCTCTTCTAGGTTCTTGGCTTGGATGATGATCTCGAAGAGTGAGTAGTTGTTTTAGGGTTTTTGGGGAATGGATTAGGTAGTCTCACTCGATCGCCATGGGTTTTTGTTGATTTATGCTGATTCAGTTTTAAAATCCCTCTTGGGTTCTCGTTTTTAATGCTTGTACCTCTATGATCAAGAGGATCATTATTTTAGGTGAATCATGAGCATCAAAAGTGCCTTGAACCACCAGATCTAATTTTTCCAGGGATTAAGAGAGAATAGCGTGAGAGTTGGTGCATCAGATGTTGATTTACATCAAGACCCAACTACTCACTTGTTATGAGTCTTTCTTGGCTTTGACAGATCGATCCTTAGTGCAAGGTTTGTAGTCACTCGACCCCTAGGCTTGAGTAGGCCAGATCTTCAGATCCTTCACCACGACAGTGGGTTGGGTTGGAAGTGAAATTCTTCATCAAGGGATTCACCCTGAGTTTAGTAAATTAGCACCCATGGCGTGAGAGTGTAGATGTTCCTATGAGTCTATCCCCATGATCACTGTCCTTTATTTTAGTCGTAATTTTCAGATCTGTCTTGTTTACTACTTTCATTTAGTAGTTTAGCACCACTAGGCCAAGTCCACTCGAGTTCACCACTCGGGTGACCTACTCGGGTCACTTAGGGTTTTGCAACTAGTCTTAGTTTTTGCATCTTTAGTTTATGATTTGTTAGAGTGTGACAGGCTCTGCATCTCTAGTTTAAGTTTCTGTATTTTAGGTTGTTAGTAAGAAAAACACCTAAAATATATTGCTTGACTTTCTAGCTTAATCCACATGTTAAGTGCTACAGACATGCTCTAGATTAGGTTCGACATTTCACCCTCTATACTATCTATCGATTGAAACTGAGAAAAATAATAAGTTTCAATTTGGTGTCGTTGCCAGTTTAGAATCATTGGCTGCACATTTATCATTTTTAAGCTTACTAGATCAAGTTTCATTTGCATACAAGATCTGAGATTTTCATCTAGCAAGGCTTGTTCTTGCTACCAGACTTCTCGGATCGATATTCTATTTCCATTAGCCTTTTGTTTAAAGTCTTACTGATTTGTGTTGAAGTTCTGTTTGTGTTGCAAAAGGTACCATTCTACTCGATTAGTCTACTCGAGTACTCTACTCGAGTGCTTCTCTCGAGTTGTCCTTACACCACATGCGAACACGCTCTCAGACTTGCTTAGATCAATCCACGAAGGAAACACCAGTTGAAATGGTAGAGCAACCTGCACCTCGAGTCATTGGAGCTGGTGATGCACCAAGCACACACTCCACCAGGCAAGGGATTGTGGCACCTCCTGTTGCCAACAACAACTTCGAGATCAAATCCGGTCTCATCAGCATGGTCCAGAGCCACAAATTTCACGGTCTCCCCATGGAGAACCCATTGGAACATCTTGACCAATTCGACCGTTTGTGTTAGCTCACGAAGATCAACGGTATATCTGAAGATGGGTTCAAGCTTCGTTTATTCCCCTTCTCTCTAGGCGACAAGGCTTCTCAATGGGAACGAGCTTTGCCCCAGAATTCTATCACTACTTGGGATGATTGCAAGAAAGCGTTTCTCCTGAAGTTCTTTTCCAACTCCATAACTGCAAAGCTGAAGAATGACATCTCAAGCTTCACTCAGAGGAACAATGAAAGCTTCTTAGAAGCTTGGTTGAGGTTCAAGATGTATACCACTCAATGCCCTCACCACAGAGTCAGCAAGGAATCACTCCTTTGCACACTATATCGAGGCGCAAGTCCGAAGATCAGGTTGCATCTGGACACTGCCAGCAATGGCAACTTCCTGAACCAAGATGTCACTTCTGGATGGGATTTAGTTGAGAATCTAGCCATTTCTGAAGGAAACTACAATGAAGACTTTGACAGAATGATCAGGGGATCTTCTACTTCTGCTACTTCCAACAGCAAGGAGATTCTAGCACTGAACGACAAGCTCGATAAGCTTCTCCTCACTCACCTGAAACAAGTCCACTTTGTGGGAGAGTCATGCTCACCTCAAGATCCAACCGTTGAAGACGATCAAGTTGAAGAGATACTCTACATTCAGAATCAAGCTGGTTTCAACCGAGGCTTCATTAACTACAGGAGCAACCCCAACTTATCTTACCGTAACACCAATGTTGCAAACCCTCAAGACCAGGTGTATCTTACTCAGCAACATGCTCCGAACAAGAATTTTGTTCAAAATCCTCCAACAAATCCACCTGGATTTGCCCCAAAATCTGCTCCGCAGTCTGATAGTGAGGTTAAGGCATTGCTTCTCCAACTTCTTCAAGGCCAAAACGCTGCAACTTAAGATACCACTAAGCGGTTCACTGAGCTTCGAACTCACATTGATTGCTCTTACGACGATTTGAACAACAAGCTTGAAATCTTGAACACCAGATTGAAGCATGTTGAGTCCAACTCTCCCTCAGCTTCCACTAAGTCCAAATGTCATTTTCCTGGGAAAGCAGTGCAAAACCCCAAAGACTCAGCAAATGTCTATGCAGTCTCCACAACCCCAGCTATCCATCTCCTTCCTTTCAAGAAGAGATTCTCACACATCACCTGGGACGGTGATCTTCAAGGTGGGGAGTATTCTGTCAAGCTGCTACTGTGATCGATGAGAGCACACCACTGGAGCAACCCACTCGAGTGAGTGATCGAGTCGACTTTGTCTAAGTAAACGAGAAGCGAATTATAGACCTGCATGCCATGATCAGGAGTCCTTTCCCAGAAAGATTCGCTGAAAATATTGAGAAGGAATATAAGATCATGTTGAAAGAAGAACTTCTGGAGCTGGAAGAGTCAATGACCTTTGATGAAGCTGTTGAAAAACTGGGACCTTTTGGGTATGGTTTGAGAGAAAGAACCTTGAAGAGAATTCAAGATAAGAGAGCAACAGCTGCTAAGTCTCACGAATGCCAAGTAATTGCTCAGCAGGAGGTTTTGGTACAAGAGAAGTTAGAAGATCCAAGATCTTTGACTTTACCATGCTCAATCAAAGACCAAGCATTTGGTAAGTCTCTCTGCGACTTGGGTGGTTATGTCAGCATTACGCCTTTGTTTGTTGCAGAAAGGCTTGGTTATCACAAGTTCTTGCCAAGCATGTTATCACTAGTCTTAGCTGATAAAACGGTGAGATTTCCACATGGACTAGTTGAAAATGTTCCAGTGAGGATAGGGAAACTTGAAATACCTACGGATTTCATCATCATGAAGATGGATAAAAAACCTGAAGATCCTTTGATTCTAGGGAGACCCTTTTTAGCATCCTCGCAAGCGGTCATCGATGCCAAGAATGGAGAGATCATTCTTCGAGCTAGTAATGGGTTAGTGGTGAGATTTAACACTTCATCCAGATTAAAGAGCTCAACTTTTAAAGGTCAACTTTACTCCATGGAAGAGGTCGATGATGAGGAAAGGTTTGAGCGAAATTATCGACTTCTGGGCTATACAGTCAATGTCAGAAGTCACTCTCAAGGAGTAGTGCAACCTTTTGTCACATTTGCTGAAGATGGGACACTGAATGAGGGAATCGTACAGGTCACTCGACCACCAGACTCGAGTGACCACTCGAGTGACCGCACAAACCACTTGACTTCATCCACTCGAGTGAATCACTCGGATGCTTTTCACAACACTCCTATTCAAGTAGCTGTGCCATCATCCACGACTCAACATGGTGCAGATCAGGATACAATCCTTGCCCTACAGAGTTTGTTGCTGAACTTTCACTCTCAGTCGAAAGATTGACTATGGAGGTTTCAAAGCTCAAGGAAACCCAATTTTCATCTGACAACTCCAACAAGAAACCTAAACCACCAGAGATGAGTCAAAGGTTTTACAATGCCCTCAGAGCATCATCTTACCATCATTCCAAGCCAAGTCCAGAGAGGTCAACACTGACTCTCAAGGACATTTTTTCAGCTTAAAAGAGTAAGACGTCAAGCTATGTGACTTTAAACAAGCTCACTTGGGAGGAAGTCCCTTGACTATCCTTGTATATATCTTTTTAAGTTTTTATGAATCTTGTTATTTTGATGTTTTTCTTTAGTGTTTTTGAATTCAGGTTTATGAGATTAGCCAAGTGTGTGTGAAGAGCCAGAGTCTTGAAAAGCCAAAGCACTCGAGTAATCCACTCGACCACACCACTTGACCTGACTGGTCGAGTGGTCCAAGATTTTCTAAAAATCTCAACTTTATTTCACTCAACTTCTTCTTTCATCATTTACACGATTTCTCAAAAGAATTTCTCAAAAATCTCTCTAGAAATTTTCTTAAAATTTTCAAGTTTTTCATCAAATCATCATCATGTCTTTTCACTCAACTAATTCCGACACCAACTTGTAAGTTTTTTTTTACAACTTTTTTATCCATTTTGTCGCGAAAATCTGGGTTTGAAGTTTTCAAAATTTTTGAAAATTTTCTTCAAATTTTTCACTTGCATGTTGATAAATCGGGTTGGTTATGAGTAGAACTTGGCATAGTAAGTGAACCCCATCGTTGAAAATCTTAGAATTGTGAAATTTTGTTCTGATTGAAGCATTACACTCTCGGAATTTCGTATCGAGTTAGAACATAAAACTTCACCATTGCTATTTAATTTGAGAACTCACAAGTAGTTTTCATTGTCAAATTTAAGCAAAATTTTGAAATTTATAACTTAACCTCATAGAATTCGTGATGAGCATTGAAAATTGATGAAATTCTTTAACTTTGGGTGTTTAAACATGGATTGCTTTGAATTGCCAATATCTTTGATTGTCTGTTTAGTTGCTCGAGCCAAGCACTCGGTTTAGTCAAGTCAAATACAAAATTTATTTGGAAATTTTTGTCGACTCAACCTGACTGGTCGAGTGACTTACTCGAGTGGTCCAAATTTTTGCTAAAACTTACAATTTTTGCCATTTTTCAGGTACTCAAGTAACACCAGGACTCGAGCAACTCGAAGCACTACACACGCTGGGAGTGGATTCTCAAGATCCAGAAGAGACATAGCTCGCGGGAAGAGAGTTTTAGAAGAAGAGTCGATGCAAAGGGAAGACGAAGACAGTGATGTTTCTGAAAGTTCAGATAGGAGTAAGAGTTATAACTCGGAGGAGGATCAGATCGTCTCAATATTGAAGAGTTATAACTTTGGTACTAGATACCCACACCGCCCCACTACGCAAACTCTGGGAATTTGTAGAGAAGTTGGGAAGCTTTACCAAGCAGCTGACATCATTGGGCTCACTCAGAGTCCCTTTGATGGTTTCAAGGAAGAAACTTGCTACTTCTTGGCAATGGTGAAGCTTCATCTCTATGAGATGAGATCGGGCACGGGATATGACGAAGAGCTTGGGTTTGTCAGCTTCAAGATCAGAGGCTTGGACTACACATTGCCTCTGAGCGTGGTTGATAGCGAGTTTGGGTTTAGAAGAGGGCCAAGACAAGGTCAAGACTTTGACAAGAAAGAGCTCAAGGAGTTATGGTTGGAGTTGGGAGGCAAAGACAAGTATAAGACTTCCAGAGCTAAGAGCAGTGAGATTAGGCACCCTTCCGTGA
Organism: Cardamine occulta; assembly: GCA_028015245.1. NCBI lineage: Eukaryota > Viridiplantae > Streptophyta > Magnoliopsida > Brassicales > Brassicaceae > Cardamine > Cardamine occulta. Next base: position 7,771,582 of record CM051378.1, on the reverse strand, counting down.
GGTATCTACACAGGACTCTTGCAAACACAATGTTTGCAAGAAGGGATATCGGGACAGTAAACGAAGGGGAACTGAGGATGCTGGATAAGTCACTCCAAGAGTACTTGGTTTACTCTTCCAAGGAAAAGAGGGACAATGGAGAAGAGATGCGAGGAGACATGGCGGATACTGGAAATGCCATAGTTCTGGTGAGGCATCTGATGAGCTACAGAACGAACACCATCAGAAATGACAAAATGGTGAACAAAGCTGAACTTGCTGTAGGAGGTATTGTCACTCCTTTCCTTCATGCAGCTCGAGTACAGATTACATCTTGCCCTACACCACCACTTTGGATGGATTTGGACCACATGCACGACACGTAGACCTTTAGCGCAAACCGTGAAGAGAACAAGTACGCCTTCAACTTCACTCATCCATGAGTTGGAAGGGCGATCCTTCAACCCTATGGAGGATTGCCCAAGATCTACACTGAAGAGGGCGCGAGGAGGATCAGTTTTGTTCCACCGGTGAGAGTTCTTATGATCAACGAGCTGAAAAGCAAAAATCCAACGATGAAGTCATTCTTTCTTTCAAGGACAGCACTCAGCCACCTCAGACCTTCTATTTCATTGACTCGGAGTGTACATTTCTACGAGAAGCTAATCAGAAGATTGGGTTTCTTCAGAAGTGGAACAAGTGGCAGGATAAGGCATACAACGCCTTAAAGAAAAAGGTTACAAACCTCACCAAGAGGTTGGTAGCTGCTGAGAACAAACAGAAGAAGCCAAACCTAGTCCCCACCTACTTGAGGAGAACAAGCTCACTTAGGGGCTTCTCCAGAAGATTCCACTTTGCCTCACCATCACGGAGATCATCTGTTGATCAGATGCAGAGGAAGAGACGTCCTGACCATCCCGCTGAACACTTGGACCATTCATCACCTGACTCCACAACTCACACGGATCAGGCTGAGCAAGCAGAAGATGTGATGTGATCCTAGGTGAGGATCAAGTCCCTGAATGCTTCTCCAAGAGGTTGTGAGGATTGGTGACAAGGTGAGTGATGCGGAAGAGATGAATGGTGAAGAACTAGGAAGGGATCCGATGAGTTTGGGGGGTTGATGCAAAACTTCCAAAGGAGATGGAGATCCTCTGGACTTTCAGGCTTGCTCTGGACGTGGGTGAAGACCCTAGACGAGGTGAACAAGGGGTGGATCGAGATGAAACTTCCTAGGAGTGTGAAAGATCCTAAGACTTTCGACTTACTTGGTGTGAAGGATGAAGATCCGAACACTTTAAGCAAGGATGAACAAACAAGTTTCAGAGAGTTTTAGAAGTTGAAAAAATGTTTGATAAATCACAAATGAAGCCTTACATGAGTTTAAATAAACAAGAGAGTAAAGGAGAAATCTCGAAAATTACAAGCATTAAAAACCAAAGTTGACAAGAAAATAACTCTTCATGTTCTTCAAGATTTCGGCTGAACTCTTGTTGGACTTGTGCTGTGCTTCACTTGGATAGTAGATAGAAATGGGCTTAAGCTTTATCAAGAGGCTGATGAGTGAGTGATATGGCTTACCTCATTAAAACCTTATTTGGAAAACCCATTAGGACAAAACCAAATGAAGGGAAAAAGAGTATAAGTCATATCACCTCTCTTGATAAATGTTTAGGTGGCTTGTATCACAACCAATGTGGCTGGATTAGCACACTCCAAACTGCCCGAGATGGTGTTGAGGAGATGTTGCAAAGTGGTCTTGAGCTTCTTTTGTTTAGACCGAGTGATAGGACCCGGAGAAATGCATAAATCTTCAGCTCCTTGTAGCTCCGGTTCAAGCTGCTGCCTTTGCTCCTCTTTGGCGTCTCCATGTTGCATAGGTTCCTCTTCCTTGCTGGCCATAATCATATCATCCTCTCCCTCTTGAAAAGGATTTGACCTCAAATCTGTTTCATCTGCAAAATAAGGAACCAAATCAGTAATATTAAAACTCGAACTCACGTTGTACTTACCTTGGAGATCAAGCTGGTAGGCGTTGTCGTTGATCTTCTTGATGATTTTGAATGGACCATCAATCCTGGGCATAAGCTTGGATTTTCTCTCGTTAGGGAACCGTTCTTTTCTCAAATGAACCAACACCAAGTCCCCTTCTTTAAACTCCATAAACTTCCGGCCCTTGTTGGCATGCTTAGCGTACAACTTGGTCTTGTGCTCTATGTTGTTCCGAGCCTTCTCATGGATCTGTTTCATAAGCTCAGCCTTTTTCTTACCATCAAGACTTATCCTTTCATTCACGGGTAAAGGCATTAGATCCAAAGGTGAGATGGGATTGAACCCATAAACAATTTCAAAAGGTGAATACTTAGATGCGGAATGTCTAGCATGATTATAAGCAAATTCAACATGAGGCAGACATTCTTCCCAAGTCCTAAGGTTCTTTTTAATTATAGCACGCAACAGAGTGGATAAGGTTCTATTAACTACTTCGGTTTGGCCATCGGATTGTGGGTGACATGTGGTGGAGAAACAAAGCTTGGTTCCTAGCTTAGACCAAAGGGTTTTCCAAAAATAACTAAGAAATTTGGTATCCCTATCCGAAACAATAGTTCTAGGCATTCCATGCAACCTAACGACTTCTCTAAAGAACAACCCAGCTACATTTACGGCATCGTCGGTTTTATGGCAAGGTATGAAGTGAGCCATTTTAGAGAACCTATCAACTACCACAAATACCGAATCCTTTCCAGTCTTAGTCCTAGGCAATTCTACTACAAAATCCATGGATAAGTCGTGCCAAGGATGCAAGGGAATAGGAAGGGGGTATACAAACCGTGACTCTGAATTGTCGATTTAGCTTGCTTACACGTTATACATCTTTGACAAGCTTTTTCGACATCACTTTGCATGTGCGGCCAAAAGAAGTGCTCACGTAGCACACTTGAAGTCTTTGCCACGCCAAAATGTCCCATAAGTCCACCTGCATGAGCTTCTTGAACAAACAAATCTAGCAAGGAGGAGTTAGGCACACATAAGCGATTTTCAGTAAAATAAAAATCCATCACTTGAAAATATTTTCCCACGCCAAATTTTTCACATGCAGCATAGGTTTCTTTGAAGTCATCATCACTAGCATATAGTTCTTTGATTTGTTCAAACCCTAGTAACTTAACCTCAAGAGAATTCAAGAGAACGTACCTCCGAGAAAGAGCATCGGCTACTACATTCTCCTTACCTTTCTTGTACTTAATGACGTACGGAAATGTCTCGATGAATTCAACCCACTTGGCGTGTCTCTTGTTCAGCTTTTGTTGTCCCTTGAGATGCTTGAGAGATTCATGATCTGTGTGGATAACAAACTCCTTGGGCCAAAGATAATGTTGCCAAGTTTGCAAAGCCCTAACAAGCGCATAGAGCTCCAAGCTTTTGAGTGTGGCGCCTCCAAGCTTTTCACTAAAGTAAGCTATGGGCTTCATCTCCTGCATAAGAACAGCACCAATACCAATTTCTGAGGCATCACATTCAATTTCAAAATTTTTATCGAAATTAGGAAGAGATAAAACCGGGGCATGTGTTAGCTTCTCTTTCAAAGTTTGAAATGCATTTTCTTGAGCTTGCTCCCATTTGAATCCGACAGTCTTCTTGATAACCTCCGTGAGTGGGGCAGCTAGAGTGCTGAAGTCTTTAACAAATCTCCTGTAGAAACCGGCTAACCCATGGAAGCTTCTTACTTCACTAACGGTCTTTGGACTCGGCCAATCTTTGATAGCTCGTATCTTCTCTTCATCGACCTTGATACCATCTGTACTCACAACAAAGCCTAAAAAGACAAGGTTATCCGTTCCAAAAGTACATTTGCTAAAATTAGCGTACAAGGTTTCCTTCCTAAGCACTTCTAAAACCTTTCTAAGATGCTCCACATGTTCATCTAAGCTGCGGCTATAGATTAAAATGTCATCGAAGTAAACTACCACAAAATGACCTATGAATGATCTAAAAACGTGGTTCATTAGCCTCATGAACGTACTAGGTGCGTTTGTTAACCCAAAAGGCATGACTAACCATTCGTACAAACCATGCTTAGTTTTAAATGCAGTTTTCCATTCATCCCCTTCTTGCATTCTAATCTGATGGTAACCACTCTTAAGATCTACCTTAGAAAAAATGCAAGAACCATGCAATTCATCAAGCATATCATCTAATCTAGGTATGGGATGTCGATACTTTACAGTGATATTGTTGATAGCACGGCAATCGACACACATCCTCCAGCTACCATCTTTCTTCGGAACAAGCAAAACGGGTACGGCACATGGACTCATGCTTTCGCGGATATGTCCTTTCTCCATGAGCTCAGTGACTTGTCGTTGAAGCTCCTTAGTTTCTGTAGGGTTGGTTCGGTAGGTTGGTTTATTGGGAAGAGACGCTCCAGGTAGGAAATCGATTTGGTGTTCGATGCCACGGATTGGCGGCAAACCTTGGGGAGGTTCTTCCGGAAAAACATCTTTGAATTCCTGTAAAAGATATTGAATTTTGCTAGGAATTTCCTGTACCGTTTGGTTAATATTAAAACATTCTTTAAACACAAAAAGGAGGGAAGAGGGGTAACTCCCTTGTCGAGGTGTGATCATAAGGTTGGCCGATTCTTTGAGCTTGGCTTCGGAAGTGGGCTTACTTTTCTTCAAGGCCATTTGATCTAGATGAACTTCTTGAGGAGTTAAAGGTACAAGGATGTTCTTTCTGCCCTTAAACTCAAACGAGTATCTGTTAGTAAATCCATCGTGCATGACTCTTCGATCAGATTGCCAAGGTCCTCCAAGCAAGATATGTCCAGCATCCATTGGTAAAATATCACATAGGACCTCATCTTCATATTTCCCTATAGACAAAGGAACTATGACCTGGTTTTTGACTTCCAATTCTCCCTCATCATTAAGCCACTGCAATTTATACGGCTTAGCTCTCTTAGTGATAGTAAGTCCGAGCTTATCAACCATAGACTGGCTCGCGACGTTAGTACAGCTTCCACCATCAATCACTAGGCTGCAGACTTTCTTTTGAACTAGGCAACGAGTGTGGAAGAGGTTTTCTCTTTGCTCATTTTTCTCGGCCTGAATGTGTAGGCTAAGGGTTCTTCTAGTGACCAAGAGTTGTCCGAACTCCGGCAATCTAAGTGGTTCCTCTAAAGGTTCAGTTTCCGAGTGATCTTCCTCTGAATCTATCTCGCCGTTGTTCCTAATAACTATGGTTCTCTGATTGGAGCATGAACGGGAGTAGTGGCCGAAACCTTTGCACTTAAAACACTGAATTTCTCTAGCCTTGGTGCTTGATCCTTGATCAATTCCTTTGAGCGGGGGCTCGTCTATCTTAGGCTTGGCAAGCGGTTTGTAATCCTTAGGCTTGTAGTCTTTGCTGAACTTGGTAGAGTTGTATCCGGGCCTAGAGCTCTTCCTCTTGAGTTGTTTTTCAAACATGATAGCTTTGTGGAGAAGCTCTTCTAGCTCGACATAATGGTGTACCTCCAGCCTCTCAATGATGTCTTTGTCAAGACCTCCTATGAATCTGGCCATAGTAGCTTCATTGTCTTCTTGAATATCGGCTCGGAGTAACAAGGTTTCCATTTCCTTGAAATAGTCTTCAACGGACCTACTGCCTTGAGAAAAGTTGCGAAGCTTAAGGTGAAGCTCCCTGTGGTAGTGACTTGGTACAAACCTTTTCCTCATAATGATCTTTAGTTGAATCCAAGTTTCAACCGGTATATCTCCAGCTCTTCTTCTAGTCGTTACCAACTGATCCCACCAGCTTAGAGCATAATCCTTGAATGCGGTTGGGGCGATTCTGACCTTAATCTCTTGAGTAAACTCCCGGCAATCAAAGATAATCTCTACCCTTTTTTCCCACTCAAGATATTCTTCAGGTTTACTGGTTCCATGAAAAGACGGAATTTCTATCTTCACACCGGATAGTGGATCTCGAGTAGCGGTTTGGTGATTTCTATCGGTTTGATCTTCTCTTGGCTGTCTTCTTCGAGGACGATTTGATCTAGAAGTTTGACTGTAGTAATGCTCAGCATCAGAAGATCGTGGGTGCCTCCTAAGTTGTTCTTCCATCACAGGTTGTTGATGTTCTCGGAATCGGTTGTTGATGGACCTCTCTAAATCTGCTTTCATATTGGCCATACTCTCAACCATCATTGCTTTGAAGGACTCCATAAGTTGTTTGTTGGAGTTAGAAGACTCTTGCTCATCATGGCTAGTCCCCGCCATGGTACCTGTTCAGAATCCAACAAATAACATAGTGAAATGTTCAAACACCACAAGAACAACAAAACTTATTTGACAAGTAACCCTAATCGACAGTTTGACTTGATCAATCAGAATAAAATGTCAAATTACGTTCAAAAATTCCAGAAACAATTTTAACAAATACTAGACTTAATCATGGTTTCAATGCAACAAGTTTCACGATTTTAGGATTAACCAATGATTTTAAACAATTCTAGCAAGTTACACGAAAATAACTGTTCAGATTCTGATAACCTCTAAATGTGACTGTTCGACTAAATCAGGTTCGGAAAATTATCAAAACATGCTCAAAAATTCTAGAATCAATTTTAACAAATACTAGACTCTTTTTTGAAGCAGATTCAACAGATCTCACGATTTTATCAGACAAGACGAATTTATGAAAATTCTAACAGTCAACAGATAATACAGATCGGGATATGAAAAGGTATATCAGATCGGAAGAGATACAACCTGGCGTGGAGTCAGCTCTGATACCACTTGATGTGATCCTAGGTGAGGATCAAGTCCCTGAATGCTTCTCCAAGAGGTTGTGAGGATTGGTGACAAGGTGAGTGATGCGGAAGAGATGAATGGTGAAGAACTAGGAAGGGATCCGATGAGTTTGGGGGGTTGATGCGAAACTTCCAAAGGAGATGGAGATCCTCTGGACTTTCAGGCTTGCTCTGGACGTGGGTGAAGACCCTAGACGAGGTGAACAAGGGGTGGATCGAGATGAAACTTCCTAGGAGTGTGAAAGATCCTAAGACTTTCGACTTACTTGGTGTGAAGGATGAAGATCCGAACACTTTAAGCAAGGATGAACAAACAAGTTTCAGAGAGTTTTAGAAGTTGAAAAGATGTTTGATAAATCACAAATGAAGCCTTACATGAGTTTAAATCAACAAGAGAGTAAAGGAGAAATCTCGAAAATTACAAGCATTAAAAACCAAAGTTGACAAGAAAATAACTCTTCATGTTCTTCAAGATTTCGGCTGAACTCTTGTTGGACTTGGGCTGTGCTTCACTTGGATAGTAGATAGAAATGGGCTTAAGCTTTATCAAGAGGCTGATGAGTGAGTGATATGGCTTACCTCATTAAAAACCTTATTTGGAAAACCCATTGGGACAAAACCAAATGAAGGGAAAAAGAGTATAAGTCATATCACCTCTCTTGATAAATGTTTAGGTGGCTTTTATCACAACCAATGTGGCTGGATTAGCACACACCAAACTGCCCGAGATGGTGTTGAGGAGATGTTGCAAAGTGGTCTTGAGCTTCTTTTGTTTAGACCGAGTGATAGGACCCGGAGAAATGCATAAATCTTCAGCTCCTTGTAGCTCCGGTTCAAGCTGCTGCCTTTGCTCCTCTTTGGCGTCTCCATGTTGCATAGGTTCCTCTTCCTTGCTGGCCATAATCATATCAAGATGCTACTCGACCATCTGTGTCGAGTGGTCCACTCAAGTCGAATCAGGGAAACGCTCAAACAACGTCACTCGACCAACCTTGGACGAGTTGGCCACTCGAGTCGCACGAGGGAGCTGAGCCGATGCAAGGAATCTCCCCAGTCATTCCACCCTATACCCAGGAGAGCATACAGGCCAGCATTGGCGCCTACTTCACTCCAGCCCAATGAGGTACCACACCCTCACCCTTATAAATATCATAGCATATTTTTGTTTTTAATCTCTTAGGCTTTCCTTTGAATTTTTATTACACAAGGGACTGTGTAATTTAAGTTTGGGGGAGTGTCTAAGAGATGTATTTGACATGTTTCCCTTGTTTTCTTAATTCAAATTTTGCATCCATATATGTGCATCTAAAACACATAAAATTTTTGAAAAATTTTAGAAAATGATTTCACAAAAACAAAAACCAAAGTGTCATGTAGTTGCATTTGCTTAGAATTGTTGCATTTAGCATAGGGGATGATGACGAGTTAAACCGATTAAAGCTTACTAACCAAACATATGATTTTAGTGCCTTAGTTACAAGTTTTCTTATGCATTCACCTTAGTTTGAAACATAAGGCTGCACCTTGCTTGGAATTGAACTTAGCACTCTCATTTGGTTAAACACTTGCTGTAACTTGTAAATCTATCCCTATGAATTTGAACCTTAATTTTGAAACTTAATTATCATGATATGCTCTAAAACTTAAAACTCATGGATACCTCAAAATACTTGGGTTTTCTTTCACCTTTTACCACTCTTGCTAATCCAAGTAGTTGCTCTCACCTTTAGAGCAGTTCCACCATACCAAAACCATGACTTCTTTCAGACCATTAAATCACTCTTGTGTGTGTGAGGCCTTTTACATTCTGATTGAGCTTCGTAGGAAGTGTTAGGTTTGTGCCGACAAGGATAGTATCCCATGTAGAGTCTAGCTCACGATTTTTGAGTTAGTATAGTTATAGGGAATCATTGTCCTGGGTTGGTGAGAGTGTGAGCATAAAAGAAAGAGTGAAAAGAGAAAAAAAATATATGAAAAAGTTTCTAAAGAGTTGGGAATATGTATAAGATTGTTTGGTCTAGTAAAGGATCTGGAAGTATCAAAATAAAATGAAAAGTTAAGCTCAGTGTAGTTAAAAAGAAAAGAAACCGAGTCCAAGTAGAACACTCGAGTGAACTGCTCGAGTGAACCACTCGAGTCCAAGCCTTAAATCAAAGTTTGAGAAAGTTTAAAACCCAGATCCACTAGATTCTGCCTTTGTAAATAAATTTCCACTCCTTAGAACCAAAAGGACCAAGGAAAAAGAAAAAGATTGAGTAGTTTTGAGAGTTTATGTGAGGCTGGGGGTTGAAGGTCATAGTTGTCTTATGGGTAAATGAGATTCTATCCTTGTATGCATCAGTTGGCTATCCTACCTTTAGCCTTCTGCTAAAGCTCAATCACTTCTTTGAGAGATCCTGATACTTGCGCTTAAACCAGAGGAAGAAGAGATCATTTTAATCTCTTAAAACTTGTCCGTCAACCAAAAGAATTTTAGTTATTACTTATCATGATTCACCAGTTCGCGTTTAATCAATGTTAAGGGATAGTTTACTTTGAATGCTTGTTTTGGCTGAGTCTTAGTGTTGAATTCTATGTGATGAGTATGGCTAAAGCTTTTAAGTAAAACTGCTGTGAATTGCATGCTAGGATTATTAACTATGGTGCTGACTTCAGAGGTTTGCTTAGTTTGCTAGGTTATGAGTCCTCACTTTCACACTACTCCTTTCATCTTATTCTTTCTATTTGCTTGAGGACACTGCATTTTGGCACGTTTTTACTATGGTTTTATTGCAACTTAGCATAGGTTTTAGTCATCACCCATGTCACTTTGTGCATTTATTTGGCATATAGGATATTAGTCTCTTTGCATTAGTTTGCATACATTTTGCATACATGTGGTATTTTCAGGTATTTGGAGCTGTGAGGAGTCATCACTCGAGTAACCACTCAGCCAAGAAGACACGTAGGGATTTCTGTGAGGAGTCATGACTCGAGTGATATGGAGCCATAGAGTTGAAGACTGCAAAGGAAGCTCAAGTTACTCGAGAAGGCTACTCGGATGAAGAATCGAGGAGGCTACTCGACCAGACCTCTTAACTGCTAGGTCGAGTGGTGAGCACCGCTTCGAGAAGATTCTGCAATTTATAGCGAGACATTCATTAACCCTAATTCTCGTGTATAAATACCTAGGTTAATGATAACCCATGGGGGGCGCGGATATTTTTAGATTTTTTTCATTCTGCGCCACTTTTAGAAGATTTAGCTTATCTCTCTTAGTTTTCTCTCTCTAGTTGATCTTTACGTTTTCGTCTTGGATTTTTGTAACTCTTTTGCAATTTTAATAGATCGAAGTTTATATTTATTGTTCCTTTTCATATCTTCTTCCTCTTCAGATCCTCTTTCATCTATGACGAGTCAAGGCTCTTCGGGTTCTTGGCTTGGATGATGATCTCGAAGAGTGAGTAGTCGTTTTAGGGTTTTTGGGGAATGGATTAGGTAGTCTCACTCGATCGCCATGGGTTTTTGTTTATTTATGCTGATTCAGTTTTAAAATCCCTCTTGGGTTCTCATTTTTAATGCTTGTATGATGAGAGTATGGCTAGCAAGGAGGAGGAACCAATGCAACATGGAGATGAGAATGAGGAGCAAAGGAAGCAGCTTGAACCGGAGCTACAAGGAACTGAAGACTTATGCATTTCTCCGGGTCCTATCACACGGTCTAAACAAGAGAAGCTCAAGACCACTTTGCACCATTCCGGGCAGTTTAGTGTGTGATAATCCAGCTACACTGGTTGTGATCCAAGCCACCTAAACATTTATCAAGAGAGGTGATATGACTTACACTCTTTTTCCCTTCATTTGGTTTTGTCCCATTGGGTTTTCCAAATAAGGTTTTTAATGAGGTAAGCCATATCACTCACTCATCAGCCTCTTGATAAAGCCTAAGCCCACTTTCTATCTCTTATCACGAAATAAAGAAGCCCAAGTCCAAGAAGAATAAGCCGAAAATGGAAGACTTGAAGAGTCATTTTTATGTTCAACTTTGTTTTAATGCTATGTTATTTTTGAGATTTTTCCTTTACTCTCTTGCTGATTTAAACTCATGTAAGGCTTCATTTCTAAGTTATCAAACTCTTTTCATATTCTAAAACTCTCGAAACCTGTTTGATCAATCCTTGCTTGTGATCGGATCTTCATCCTCACGATAGCAAGTTCGATAGTCTTAGGGTCTGTCACAACTCCTAAGAAGTTTCACTCCGATCCATCTCTTGTTCACCTCGTCTAGGGTCTTCACCCACGTACAGAACAAGTCTGAAAGTCTAAAGGTTCACCATCCGCTTTGGAAGTTTCGCATCAATCCCCAACACCCATCGGATCTTATTCGTTGTGTCAACATCTTTTCATCTCTTCCGCATCGCTCATTTCATCACCCGATTATCAGAACCTATTGGAGAGCATTCAGGGACGTGATTTTCATCTAGGATCATATCAAGTGGTATCAGAGCTGACTCCACGCCAGGTTGTATCTTTTCCGATCTATTACACCTCTTTACATTCCGATCTGTTTTGTCTGCTGACTGTTGGAATTTTCATAAATTCATTTTGTCTGATAAAATCGAGAGATTTGTTGAATCTGATTCAAAAAAGAGTCTAGTATTTGTTAAAATTGATTCTAGAATTTTTGAACATGTTTTGATAATTGTTTGAGGTTGATTTCGTCGAACAGTCACAACTAGACTTTATCGGAATTTGAAAAGTTATTTTCGTGTTAACTTGCTAGAATTGTTTAAAATCATTGGTTAATCCTAAAATCGTGAAATCGGTTGCATTGAAACCTAGATTGAGCGTAGTGTTTGTTAAAATTGTCTCTGGAATTTTTAAACATGATTTGATATTTTATTCTGTTTGATCAGGTCAAGCTGTCGTTTAGGGTCTTGCCAAGTTTTTCCTTGTTGTGTTTGAGCATTTTTACTTTTTTACTTGTTGGGATCTGAACAGGTACCATGGCGGAAACCAGCCATGATGACAAGAGTCTTCCAACTCCAACAAGCAACTTATGGACTCCTTCAAAGCTATGATGGTTGAGAGTATGGCCACTATGAAAGCCAACTTAGAAAGGTCCATCAACAACCGACTCCGAGAACATCAACAACCTGTTATGGAAGAACAACTTAGGAGGAACCTACGACCTTCTGATGCTGAACACTACTATAGTCAGACTTCTCGATCAAATCATTCTCGAAGAAGACAGCCAAGAGAAGACAAACCGTTAGAAATCACCAACCCATTACTCGAGATCCTTTAGCTGGTGTGAAGATAGAAATTCCGTTTTTTCATGGAACCAGTAACCCTGAAGAGTATCTTGAGTGGGAAAAGAGGGTTGAAATTATCTTTGATTGCCGGGAGTTTACTCAGGAGACTAAGGTCAGACTCGCCCCAACCGCATTCAAGGATTATGCTCTAAGTTGGTGGGATCAGTTGGTGATGTCTAGAAGAAGGGCTGGAGATATACCGGTTGAGACTTGGACCCAACTAAAGATCATTATGAGGAAAAGGTTCGTACGTAGTCATTACCACAGAGAACTTCACCTTAAACTTCGGACTTTGTCTCAAGGAAGTAGATCCGTTGAAGATTATTTCAAAGAAATGGAAACCTTGTTACTCAGAGCCGATATGCAAGAAGACAATGAAGCTACTATGGCCAGATTCATGGGAGCTCTTGACAAAGATATCATTGAAAAACTGGAGGTACATCATTATGTCGAGCTAGAAGAGCTTCTCGACAAAGCTATCATGTTTGAAAAACAACTTAAGAGGAAGAGCTCTAGGACTGGATATAACTCTACCAAGTTCAGTAAAGATTGCAAGCCTAAGGATTATAAACCACTTACCAAACCCAAGATAGACGAGCCTCCGCTCAAGGGAATTGATCGAGGTTCAAGCACCAAGGCTAGAGAAATTCAGTGTTTTAAGTGCAAAGGTTTCGGTCATTACTCCCGTTCGTGCTCCAATCAGAGAACCATAGTTATTAGGAACAACGGCGAGATAGACTCAGAAGAAGATCATTCGGAACCTGAACCTGTAGAGGAACCACTTAGAATGCCAGAGTCCGGACAACTTTTGGTCACTAGAAGAACCCTTAATTTACACACTCAGGCCGAGAAAGATGAGCAAAGGGAAATCCTCTTCCACACTCGTTGCCTTGTTCAAAACAAAGTTTGCAGCCTAGTGATTGATGGCGGTAGCTGTACCAACGTTCCCAGCCAGTCTATGGTTGATAAGCTTGGACTCACAATCACTAAGAGAGCTAAGCCTTATAAGTTGCAATGGCTTAATGATGAGGTAGAATTGGAAGTCAAGAACCAGGTCATAGTTCCTTTGTCTATAGGGAAATATGAAGATGAGGTCTTATGTGATATTTTACCAATGGATGATGGATATATTTTGCTTGGAAGACCTTGGCAATCTGATCGGAAAGTAATGCATGATGGATTCACCAACAGATATTCATTTGAGTTTAAGAGCAGAAAGAACATCCTTGTACCTTTAACTCCTCAAGAAGTTCATCTAGATCAAATGGCCTTGAAGAAAAGTAAACCCACTTCCGAAGCCAAGCTCAAAAAACCGGTCAACCTTATGGTCACGCCTCAACAAGGGAGTTATTTTAGAGTACGGCTAGCAAGGAGAAGGAACCAATGCAACATGGAGACAACAATGAGGAGCAAAGGAAGCAGCTTGAACCGGAGCTACAAGGAACTGAAGACTTATGCATTTCTCCGGGTCCTATCACTCGGTCTAAATAAGAGAAGCTCAAGACCACTTTGCAACATCTTCTCAACACCATTCCGGGCAGTTTAGTGTGTGCTAATCTAGCTACACTCGTTGTGATCCAAGCCACCTAAACATTTATCAAGAGAGGTGATATGACTTACACTCTTTTTCCCTTCATTTGGTTTTGTCCCATTGGGTTTTCCAAATAAGGTTTTTAATGAGGTAAGCCATATCACTCACTCATCAGCCTCTTGATAAAGCCTAAGCTCACTTTCTATCTCTTATCACGAAATAAAGAAGCCCAAGTCCAAGAAGAATCAGCCGAAAATGGAAGACTTGAAGAGTCATTTTTATGTTCAACTTTGTTTTAATGCTATGTTATTTTCGAGATTTTTCCTTTACTCTCTTGCTGATTTAAACTCATGTAAGGCTTCATTTCTAAGTTATCAAACTCTTTTCATATTCTAAAACTCTCGGAACCTGTTTGATCAATCCTTGTTTGTGATCGGATCTTCATCCTCACGATAGCAAGTTCGATAGTCTTAGGGTCTGTCACCACTCCTAAGAAGTTTCACTCTGATCCATCTCTTGTTCACCTCGTCTAGGGTCTTCACCCACGTACAGAACAAGTCTGAAAGTCTAAAGATTCACCATCCCTTTTGGAAGTTTTGCATCAATCCCCAACACCCATCGGATCTTATTCGTTGTGTCAACATCTTTTCATCTCTTCCGCATCGCTTATTTCATCACCCGATTATCACAACCTCTTGGAGAGCATTCAGGGACGTGATCTTCATCTAGGATCATATCATTGTACCTGTCTGATCAAGAGGATCATGATTTTAGGTGACTTCATGAGCATCAAAAGTGCCTTGAATCACCAGATCTAGTTTTTCCAGGGATTAAGACAGAATAGCATGAGAGTTGGTGCATCAGATGTTGATTTACATCACGACCCAACTACTCACTTGTTATGAGTTTTTCTTGGCTTTGACGGGTTGATCCTTAGTACAAGATCTGTAGTCACTCGACCCCTAGGCTTGAGTAGGCCAGATCTTCAGATCCTTCACCACGACAGTGGGTTGGGTTGGAAGTGAAATCCGTCGTCAAGGGATTCACCCTGAGTTTAGTAAATTAGCACCCATGACGTGAGAGTGTAGATGATCCTATGAGTCTATCCCCAAGATCCATGTTCTTTATTTTAGTCGTAATTTTCAGATCTGTCTTGTTTACTACTTTCATTTAGTAGTTTAGCACCACTAGGCCAAGTCCACTCGAGTTCACTACTCGGGTGACCTACTCAAGTCACTTAGAATTTTGCAACTAGTCTTAGGTTTTGCATCTTTAGTTTATGATTTGTTAGAGTGTGACAGGCTCTGCATCTCTAGTTTAAGTTTCTGTATTTTATGTTGTTAGTAAAAAAAACCCCTAAAATATATTGCTTGACTTGCTAACTTAATCCACATGTTAAGTGCTACAGACATGCTCTAGATTAGGTTCGATATTTCACCCTCTATACTATCTATCGATTGAAACTGAGAAAAATAATAAGTTTCAACCACCTAGGTCAAGATCTTTGCTTGCTTTGTTTTCTTTTGTAGCTCGATCACCCCACTCAAACTGATACCTCGAGTTGGGTATTTACTACCTTTATTTGCATTATTTAGGTTGTTAGACATCCATCACTTGCTTGGCTTGACTTATATTGAATTGATTGCATCTTGATTGCATAACACACTTCCCATTTGGATTGACACCTTATATACTGCAATGACATGATAGTATTAGGGACTCGAAACTGAGAAAATAACTTTTATCAATACAATCATTTCATAGCAGTTGGAAGAGTTAACTGCAGAGGTACCTCATCTCACGTCTGATGTGATTAAGGTGATATTCTTGAATGGGATGAAGAAGAGCTTACAAGAGAAAGTGGTGAGATACATACCAGTGGGGCTAGATGATATTGTGTATACAGCTAAAATGATTGAGAACCGGATGAGGAAATCGTTTGATAACTACACGTCCAAAAAATTTAGCAGGACGACCTCAGCTCCCACTCTGAACTATAATTACAAGTCCAGAAACTATTTCACACGAATGAGGAAATCATTTGATAATTCAAGGGAGTACAGAAGTGGGGGAAATAATAATGACACTAGGAGAACCATACAAAATCCTTGTCGCAGTTGTGGAGAGAGGTTCTTTGTGAGACACATGTGTAAATCGCAACTGAGGTACAAGTATATGGAGTTAGAGGAAGAGTTGGAACAAGGTGAATTGACTAAAAGAATTGAAGAGCATGAGCCAAATGAGTCAGAAGAGCCTGTTAAGGTAATGGAAATGCATAAAATCTCCCTTATAAACAATGTTAGGGTTTGCAAAGGACAAGTCCATGAGAATATTGGGAAGTTTTGGAGATGTTTCGACAGTTGTGTTGATTGATTCAGGAGTGACCTCAAATTTCATATCGCATCAATTGGGTAAGGAATGTGGTATGACAGTCACCAAAACCAATTGTGGGCGACGGTAGATTCAGAACCGGACAAGGGAAATGCAAAGAATTGGTGTTTAAGGTACATGGTGTAGAGATAGTGCATGAGATCCTTTTATTTGATCTGGGAACAACTTAACTATTGCTGGGTTACACATGGCTGGAAACCCTAGGTGACACTCGGATAAACTGGTGCAAGCATACGTTTGGGTTTAAGGATCACAAAGATTCGCTGACTCTAGTCGGGGATCCAACATTACAGAAGACCCCAATGTCCTTTAAGTTATTGGAAAAGAAGTACAAAGGAATAAAGATATTATGTCTATGTGAATTAACGAATTTGTTTAAGGGAAATGTACTAACCAAAGCTAAACCCTAGATGGCTGCAGTCCAACGGATGATCATTCAATATCAGGATGTGTTTCGAATGCCTAAAGGTTTGCTACCCTCTAAGAATAGAGAGCACTCGATTATGCTGAGAGAGGGAGTCAAACTTATTAATGTTAGACCCTTTAGATACTCGTATCATGAGAAAAATAAGATAGAAAGGATGATCACGGAGATGTTGGAAGCGCAAATAATAAGACCAAGCATCAGCCCTTACTCTAGTCCGGCGCTGTTGTTGAAGAAGAAGGATGGAACCTGGAGGTTCTGCATTGATTATAGAGCTCTTAATAAGGCTACCATACCGGATAGGTACCCCATACCGATTATTGAGGAGCTATTAGATAAATTAAATGGAGCAGGAGTGTTTTCGAAGTTGGACCTGAAGTCTTGATACCATCAGATCAGGGTCAGGAATGTGGATGTGGAGAAAACTACTTTCAAAACACATGAAGTGCACTACGAGTTCCTTGTTATGCCATTTGGTCTACCAAACACACCATCAACCTTTCAAAGTGTGATGAATGATATCGTCAGGCGATATCTAAGGAAGTTTGTACTAGTATTTTTTGATGATATACTAATATACAGCACCACGGTGATGGAACATCTGCAGCATCTGGAGCTGGTTCTGAAGTCGCTCAGGTCTCACCAACTGTACGCAAATGAAAAGAAATATGAATTTGGGAGCTCCAACATATCATATTTGGGACATGTAATCTCCCAACAAAGTGTGGCAGCTGATCCAGAGAAGGTAGGGCCTGGTGAAGTGGCAAGTGCCCAAGACTGCAACTGAATTGAGAGGGTTTCTTGGCCTGACTGGGTATTACAGAAGATTTGTAAAAGGTTATGGGAAGATTGCCAGACCTTTAACTGAATTGTTAAAGAATAATGGGTTCATTTGGATTTCAGAGGCAAGTGAAGCCTTCCAAAAGTTAAGGGAAGTGGTATCGCAGATGCCAGTACTCAGGTTATCTGATTTTAACCTTCCTTTTACAATAGAACCTTATGCATCAGATTTGGGGATATGGGCAGTCTTGACTCAAGAGAAAAGACCAGTCGCTTAGATATGTCAAGGATTCATGGAAAGGGGAAGAGCCAAGTCTTTGTATGAGAGGGAACTACATGGTTGTTTGTTTGGATTACATGGTTCTTTGGATCTTGTCAGGTAAGAATTTCTAGTGGTTTTACTATGGTGTTTGCGAGTGTGGTGCTCTAATGACGTTGTGAGTTTCATGTTTTCAAACTTCTTCCTTGTGATTGGTTTTATGTTTGCTTAAGGGCAAGCAAAAGCTAATTCTGGGAGAGTTGATATATAATGGTTTTTACCAGTTTTTAAACCATGATATATGTATATAATCAAGTCTTTTATATGTTTTTTGAGTCACTATCGAGTCTTTTACATATTTACACATGTGTGGGGATTATTTAGATGTTTTGGAGCATTCACAGAGCATTGTAGCTAAGAAGTCAAAGTTAGTGTCTTTGAACTTAACAGTGTTGGGCAACATGACTTTTTGTGTTGATCAACGCAGTCTGGATTTACAACTTTGTCCAAAAGTTTTATATATTTACAAAACAACCCCAGTTCGTATGGAGGCTGATTTTTAGGGTTTTAGCCTTTGTTTTAAAAGAACATCTTTAGTTCTGAGATTTTTATCTTTCATCTTGCTTTAGGAGAGTTTTGGAGTGTTTGGGGCTGATCTTATTTGTTCTACTTTGAGAGAAGATTTCGAACCCCTATTTTTATTTACTTTGTTCTTTTATGATATATATTCTATTCATGTCTTTGATGTCAATTGATATGTCTGAGTAAATTCATTGTTAGGTTTAGCGATTCTAATTAGGGATTTCATGGAATGATATATTGATTGATTGGTTAGGATTCAAACATGATAGTTCTTCACCTAGGTATGTTTAAAGCTTGTTCTAGATTGATCACCTAGGTTGACAAATCGACACGAGAGTGTTGTTTGAAACTAGATAAAACCTAGAGTGAGTAAACTAGATAATTGCAAAGAGATTTGAATTAGATAATTTGTAAACAAATCAAGTTGTGCTTAATGCTTGTTTAGAGAGATTTGGTTTCTTATGTTTTATTCATAGTAAATTCTAGCAGTGAGAGCTGGTTTAGTTATTCATTGTGTTTGAGTTCTAGAACATGATTATAATTTGATCCTATTATAATTTATTGAACCTCATTACTTGATTTCCTGAGAAATTCCCTGAACCTTATGTTTTTCCATCTGGATAAACAACCGAGTTTAATTACTTTTCATTGTCTTTTAATTTAATTCATATTTTGCTTAGCTGAATTTGAAATGAAAAGATCTATCGTGAAGCCTTTGAGTCTTTGTGGGTTCGACCGTTAATTACTAGTGTGATCTCTTAATTTGAGACAGTTGCTTAAAGGGATAATTTAAGCATATCAGTGACTTGAACAACTGGAGGACAGGCGCTCTCCGTCCCGGTGAACACAATCAAGGGTAAATAAGTTTCAGCTTAACTCTTTCCCAGTAATCGATTGGTAAAAGGCAAGGAGGCCCTCGCAAGAAGTGGGATGAATTTGACAAGCTTCAATAGACCAAGAGTTGTTTAGCCAAACAGTTTAAGTATCTACATAGTAAAAAAAGTCAAAAGCGAGATTGGTTACCTGGGGCTTTAGCCCTATCTCGACGAAACTCATTGAAACCAACAATAGCGGAGCTGTCAACCTTGAAAAAGAACCAAAAACTCTCCCATGACTGGTCATTGTTTTGGAGACAAAAAATTGAGTGTTTATTTTCATTAGGATAGATAGCAAAATGACCAGTGCCGCCTTTCACACTTCGGACACTAAAGAACTCAAGAACTTCGTTTACACTAACCGAGTAACCGCACTCGCAAGCAGCAGCAATTAAACCTAATATGTTACAAAGCATATTAGGAACCATTTGCAGAAAGGCAAGCCCCAAATGATCAAGGTACTTTAAAAGTGCCTCAGGGAGAGGGAAGAATAAGCCGCACGTGAAGTAAGCTTCGTGAACACAGCAATAGCCTGAAGGCACCATTTCTGGAGATTCATTCAATCTCGGAAGAAGAAATTCGACCGAGGAGGGAATCCGACATTGGACATTGATTTCCTGAAGGTTCTTGAGTCAGCCCCGTCGTATAATAAGGCCCAAATTGATCTCCAGGATAAGTACACAGTACAGGAGCCGGCGGATTCATTGACTTCGAGGGCGCATTGATACCCAGAATTTTGGGGTCGACCAATTCGATTAAGGGATTAATTGTGCAATCAGAAATAATTCACGATTGGGTTAATAAGTCAAAAGAGAGAAATTCTTTGAAAAGATATGAGACCAAAGTTTTACGAAATGCAAGATATGAAAATAAAGAGCAAAAAGGGAAAAGTTAACCTAAAGCTTGAAAGTTGAACCATTGCGAAGATGGTGCGGAGTGGAAGAGTTTCCCATGTATTGATAAAAAATTTGATAGTTAATAAAGACGTGTGTCAAGGCATCGAAGTAGCCGAACCCCAAAATTTAAGGGATCTAAAGGCTAAACACAAGGAAAACACTTAAGTCCTTTAAGCTGGGCAGTAGCTCGCAGGACTTGGGGGGCAAATGTTGATACAGTATCCCCAACCAGGGATCCAGTCTCTCTAATTATGACATATGTCAACCATCTTAACAGACCAAAGAAAGGGTTGATTCAGTACAGAGTAAGCAAGAACGGGTGAACCATAAGAGAGCTCGATAAAGCGAACTGGAGGTCTGATTAGTAGTATAGTCTCACGAAGAGAAGGAGCAAGCGGAGCGAAGAGTGTCCGCAAAGCAAAGCGAATCTACGAACTGAAGAGGAAAATCATTCAAAAGTCAAAGCGTTACGACATTAAAGGCCAAATCAAAACTGACAAATTAAAGGAGAATCATAGAATTAATTAGTATTTATTCGTATCAATTATTCTTTAATTCGGGTATAAATATAGACCCTCATAGTGTTGTAAGCGGGTCGATCTTTTTTTCATTCGAATAAAAAGATCAGTTTACACATTTCTTTCTAGCAATTCATTTTACTTTATAATCATTTTTCTTAGCAATTTCCATTGTACCTTACAAATATTAGCATTATATTTAGGGTGTGGATCATGTATCCACAGTCACCAACTGATCGCACAACCAAAGCATAGTCACACAAGTCAGTAGCTGCAACCTTCACTCGATTCACCTCAGTATAGTGTTGACAGTTGAAGACCATCTCGATCTTCTTCCCCTATTCCATGTAAGCGTTGGGATCGTTCTTTCCTTGAAATGGTGGTATGTGAAGCTTGAGACTTTCAAAGCTATCTTGCTGATGTATCCTCTCATCCCTAACTCATCGATGCTTCCTATGACTGCTTCGTGACAAGTGCTATAATATTCCTCAGCATCAACATCTCTTTGTCTTTGCGGAAGATCTCTCGGCAACTCTCTTAGGTTTTTGTCTTGTCGCCTTGCTTGCTCCCCGTTTCCTTCTCCATTTCTCACTTTTTCATTCCTCTGGGGATTTGAAATTGCATCAGCAAGTACAAGGATTATTTCTTCACGGAGCGAACTGATCTTATCGTTCATCATAGTCTTGAGTTTCTTTGTAAGGGCTTCAATGAGGAGTTTGCTGGCATTGTTGCTTGACTCCTCGTTATCGGACATCTTCTACCTGCAAAATCGACACAACACAAAGACAGTAAGAAGTTCTTCTGAAAGAAATCATGATTAAATCAACAAAACACGAAAATGACTCTTCAAGTGCCGAAGAACCCTAATCGCGACTTTTTATCAAGATCGATCTAAAAAATATCAAATCAACTCCAAAAACTCCAGACTCAATTTTAACAAATACTAGACTTATCCTATGTTCAGATGCAGTTAATTTCACGATTTTATCACACACAAAATAATTATGAACATTAAAACAAAATCTCACAGGAATCACTTAACTTAGCGGTTTAGATGGATTAAATGTCTTCACAAGAGGTCGCGGAAATACCAATTGATGAGACTAAGAGATTCTAGATCGAATCAAACGAAAAACGAAAGCAATGATCTATTTTTTGAAAACAAAATTTGATTAAAAGATAGATGAGAGGTACAAGAGAGTCTCGACAAACATACAAAGAAAAAGAGGCGAGAAGGAGAAGAGACAAGAAATAAAGAGTGATGAGTTTTGAGACATGCTTTGATAACTCAAACTCGGACCATGCAAAAATAAAAGCTAACATGAAAAAATTCAAAAGAGAAAGAGATTGAGATAATGGGCCACGCCAAGATGTAAGGAGATGCGCCATGAGATAGCGACAAGAGATTGGCATACATGAGCATATGAACCACAAGCCTCATTAAAAATCTTACTCGGAGAAGCCAATGGGACACAACCGAGCTAAGAAAAAAAGAGTGTGAATGGATCATATGGCCAATCCTCTAGCCTTCTTGGACATGTATCATGACCGTTGTGGCCTTGATACAACGTATAGGGTCCAAGTTATCCTCTTGAGTAGTCACAAGATGAAGTGAGACTCTAAACCTTTGTTGAAACTGCTTTGTATGAAGACTAGTCTTGACTTCCTTGATGACTCCGATTGCTCCTTCTGCTCCATACTTGATCATTGTGTCTTTGATGTTGCCAACTCCATGTTTTGTGTCCTTACATCGACGGCACCGGAGAAAGCTCGAGGTCGTCGTCGGAGGTCACCGGAATTGATAATCCAGTTTCACGTTTTCTTGCTTGTTTTTTTTGTTTTTTATTATTTTTATTTAAATTAATATTGGAGATTCAGTTAGGGTATTTTTGTCTTCACACATTTCATTAAAGATGAAGTGGGTTTGTAGATTATTCAGAGATATAGAAGATTTGTTGTTTGAAGAAATGGCAGTTTGAGATGATGGCTCAGTTGCCATTGTCAAAACAGGGAAACTGGGGTGAGCCCAAGAGTTATTCTTTTTTTTTTAATTTTTTTTATCTTTGGGCTTTGTAATGGTTTGGATTAGTTTTGTTTCTTATTCTAATGGCCTAGTTTGATACTAATTTAAAATTTTAAACTTTACTTTTATACTCCTAAGTTTTATTTTCAATTTCTTGGAAAGATTTCACTTGCTTTATAACAGATAAATATATCGCTGAAAGAATGATTTTTCTTATAGTGTGATGTGTTATATTCAATAAGAGATTTTCAGCTCGTTTCTTCATCAAAATTAAACAGTATTGATGTTGAGAAACAGACCCAAATTTTTTGTTTATGCAAATAATATGTGAAAAGTCAAGGTTTTGCTGGTGGTCTAGTAACTAAAAAAAATGTTAATGTGGAATCAATAACTGGACATATTCAATAAATTGTGTGGAATGATGTTGAGACTATTTATTCCATAAAACTTATACAAATAATGTAGAATATATTTCGAGACATATTCCAAACCCTTTTATTAGCCTCGCTCCGATATATTTAGTAAGAGTTCCCTATTAAAGTTAGAAACATAAACACATTGCGTGAGGTCTTTAAAGTTTTGTATTAACGTTATGAAGACACAACCTCTTGATATCTCCGAGCAACGTAATTAAAAAATATATCCTTCCGTGTAAAAGCCAGTATAACTATCAGCAGCTGGTTTCACAATTTATCACCTCTGGTGGGAACGAAAAAACCGGTTTCACAATCAGCAAACAACACCAATATCAGTCCTCTTCAAGCAAGTGGATAGACAGATTCGTAATACCATATCATTCAAGAGACACCGACGAAAGTTCAAGGACCTCATGGGGATATGGCTTCAGTTGGAGTAATGCTCAAAACATTTTTCTCATCTTCTCTTCATGTAATCTTTGTTTTTTTTTTTTTTGGCAAAGGTTATAAGTATATGTTAAGCTTTTTGTAAAACCGAACATTTCATTTCAATGATATTTACATTCTTATCAAAAAAAAACTATCAGCAGCTGTTGATTCTGCGGTTGCAGTTGTGGTGGTGGTTTTAGCTCTTGCTGTTGTTTCTGGGATTGAGATCTTTTGACTTTTTCTGGTTTCGAAGAAGATTTTTCTTTTTTCTTGAAATGTGTTCTCCAATAGTTCTTGATTTCATTATCTGTTCGTCCCGGTAAGTATCTTGCGATCGTAGACCACCTACATAATTTTGTAAATTACATTTAATGTTTTGAATGGGGACATAGAGTAAACAAAGGTCAAATACAAATGTAAGATCAAACAAAACATTGGTGTACTCATATTGTGAGCAATATTATTTATTTTGACGGTATTTTTTATTTTTTTTCTTTCATATAAATTTATTATATCTTTTTTTTTTGGTTTTGAAATTCATAAAAATTTATTATATCTCTAACAACAATTTTTTATTTTTGTTTTGGTTATTTTCCCTATAAACGTTAATCGTCTTATCATATAAGTATGTAGGTTGGTGTTTAGCTTTTCGCGTTTAATTAGTGTATTAAAAACAGATTAAAAAGAAGAGGAGCTTACTTGTTACCCCAAAGGGAATGAAGTTCAAGGATGATTCCTTCTTCTTGGGGAGTGATTTGTCCTCTCTTAAGTCCTGGCCTCAAGTAGTTCACCCACCGTAGTCTACAGCTTTTCCCCCTTCTATTCAACCCTAATTTTTAATTCCATGAAAAAAAGGGAGCACAATAATGGGTTTGCCAAAACATGAATTTCTACAAACTTACACTACAAGAAAACAGCTGCAAAACAGATGGATTTTCTGACGGAATTAATTTCCGTTGGAAATTTCAGATGGAAAAGCGACAGATTTCTGACTAAATACGTATATTTTCGACAGGTCAAAATCTGTTGGAAATTTCTGATGGATTTCCGACGGACTAAAATCCGTCACAAATTTCCGACAGTGTTTTGACAGATTGCCGACAGTCTCCGTCGATAAACCATCAGAAAATGTCATTAAAATAAATAAATAAATATATATATAGTTTCCTTCAGAAATCTGTCAGAAATTTATGACCGATTTCCGATGGACTTAAATCCATCACAATTTTTTGAGAAATTTGTGACGGATTTTCGACAGATCCTATATATTATATATATTTTTTAAAAAAAATATGGCATCTACAACACATATGTATCACGTGTTTAATGTGATCCGTCGAAAATCTGTCAAAATATTCTGACGGATTTCCGACTGGTTTAGAGTTTAGGGGTTCGTTTTCAAAAAGATCGACAATAACTAATTTCAAACATAGTCCTATAACTGTTTTCAAAAACATACCTCCTAAATTAATCATATAAACAAGTTAATTTGTTGTTTTCATAATTTGGCATGGTTAAGTGTTAAATGTTTGTTAATGGTTCATGTACTTTAGGTTAGCTTGTATAACATTGATAATTTGAAATTGTTGGTTTGCTATATTTTGATATAAAATCAACCTTGTCTCAGTTATACATAATTAATATAAATGAATCTCATATTAAATACCTATGTTCCGCAAAACGGATCAAATTTAAAACCAATAGACCCCAAATTCATCAGAAATCTGTCATAAATTTGTGACGGATTTGTGACGGACAATATTTTTTCTAAAAAAAAAGTCGATTGGAAATCCGACGGATTACTAACGGATTTTGAAAATTTTTACTTTTTTAATTGTTTCCAGTCCCCGCATGAATCAAATTCGTTTAAATTTTTTGCGATTCATCAGAAATCCTTCGAAAATTTCTGACGGATTTCCGACGAATCGCAAAAAATTAAGCACGAATGTTCCCAATATTTTTGAAGAGGGCGGCAAGTATAACTTTTTTTACCTATTCCGATGGATTTCCGACAGATATGACTGTCGGAAATCTGTTTTTACATATCACTTCGTATTCTTCGGGTGTTCATTCGCCATTTGAGAGAAAAAATTCATATTTTTTTTAATTTTCATCAAAAGCTTCTTGTTTCTACTCATGCTCACAACCAACATCAACAGCAAGATCATCTAACATAATCTATAGCCAACAACAACAATTTGTAAGTTTCTAAAACTTTAGATCTATATTCATTGATTTAATATTAGATTTAGGTTTGGAATGTTAGATTTAGGTTTTGGAATCTTAGATTTAAGTCTTGGAATCTTAGATTTAGGATTTTAAATGTTTGATTTTAATTTGTAATGTTTGATTTTGAGAATTGTATGTGTTTATGATTTTTTTTTAGTTTTAGCGTTTTTTTTTAAGGTTTCAATTTTTTTAGGATATTTAGAGTTTTGTTTGTATATTGTATGAATTTTGGAGATTTGAAAATTTTGAGTTTTTGAATGTTTGAATATTTAAGAATGATTTTTTATATTATTGTATGTTTTTTTATATTTAGAATTTTGTTTGGAATTAATCAATATTAATGGTTTTAGTATATATAAAATGAATTTTGGTGTGTTTATTGAATTTGTTTTTTGAATTTTGGAATAATAGTATTGTTATTATTATTACTTTTTGTGATTTTTACGTATTTATTAAATTACTAGATTGTTAATAAAATTATTTTTTTATTAATGTTTTTGTGATCCGTCACAAATCTGTCAGAAATTAATCCGTCAGAATTTTGTCAGAAAATGATCCGTCGGAAATCCGTCAGAAAATGATCCGTCGAAAATCTGTCAGACAATGATCTGTCGGAAAACCGTTGGAAAAATGATCCGTTGAAAATCCATCATAAAAATAACTTCGGAATCCGTAGGAAATCCGTCGAAAATATTGACAGATTTCCGACAAAAAAAAATTTCCAACACTCTAGAACAGACGGACATTTCCGACTCTACGCTCTTTTCTTGTAGTGTTAATGCTAGTTGATGATCTTTATCTATATAATATGAGTATGAATCTTTCTTATTTAAACATTATCTCGACCAAAATGTTCGAATAATAAAGGCATACTATGAGTAAAAATGTTCCCAAACTTATCAAAGTCAACTCCACAAAACAAGGAATCGTAAGAACATCTTTTAGTTGTCATAAAAATTAAACCCGAAAAGCTTCCCACCATGAAATTGTCCTCTGTTTAATTTTGAAAAGCGTGAGACTGCTTACATATAAAATGGATGAAAAAAAAAAACAAGAATGAAATTTCTAATCAAGAGCTTAGGTAAGTCAACTATAGCCCATATATATGATCTCACACTTACCTTTATTAATTGTCATAAAAGCATGTGCTAATTAATTCCATATACTTTGAACTAGCTTTAATTAAAGAAAATACTCAATAAGAAATAAGATCTATGTCACTAGAACATATAATATAGATTTTCTTAATTACTAATATGTCATATATATGAGCTTATGATCAAGAAAATCTCAAGATAGTTTACCAGCACACTTAGCTACAGAGCTCCATCTTCCTTCACCATGCGAAGTAACATACTCGGCGAGAAGCTTGTCTTCTTCAGGTGTCCATGGTCCTTTTCTACATCCTTTTTGTTGCTGTTGTTGTTGATCAAGATCATGATTATGCCGATTGAGATCATGATCATGCTTTTGATGATGACCTTGAACTCCCCAATCAAGCATACCTCTTCAATTCTCAAAAACTCTCACACACAATAAACAACTTATGTGTATGAGAGTGTGTACTTAATTTACTCTTCTATGTGTATGTTTGTATGTTTACGTCTCTGCTAGAACATGTGGTTGTATATATAGTATGTGTATTCTATATATGCTTGACAACTGTCACTTCTAACTTTTTGTGGATGTTTGATTCTATATATTATAATTCATTTACTTTAGTTAAAGACTCCATAGTTAATCATGCAGCATATGTAAATAGATAGATTATTATTAGCCTCATTAATTCTATAAATTTTGCACTAGAGTTCCTCAATCACGGATACAATCTTTGTAACCCACTATTCTTCGAACAAGTGTCGAAACATAATGAGAACCAGCTCATTATTTTCTTACCCAATTGGGAATTTACAAGTACCCTATTACCAAATCCATACTTAGATCCGTACAATATATTTATTCGTCATCACTAAAAAATATTCTTGAACAACAATGTTTTGTCTTTCGACACTTATAAAGTTCCTTAGACATCATCACGGTCACGGATGCATAACTTTGTTCTAGATTTAGTTCTTATATAATTTAAAAATACTAGTGGGTTGTCTTTGATTTATCGAAAAGAACTTATGAGCCAGTATAATCTCAACATCTGTGAATTAAAATAATGAAAAAGGTATGCTTTAAGAGTAATTAGTGATTAGTTTATAGATAGATTAAAAAATATTTAATTATGTTCGAAATAATGGGCCTAATGAAGTGTATACTAAAACCGGCAACAGAAAAATAAGAAAATGCCTTCCATACAATAAAGTATCGATGACTCACCTTGTATCCGTGTGGCCTTTCGCCTATACGTATCAATCAAGTAAGCAAAGAGGCTAGAATAGCCAATATTTATAACCAAGGAGTTGTTCCTCCGGATGTAGTTAAGGAGACTGTAGAATAGAAACAGTAGAGAGAGGTATTGGCTGCTCAACAACCTCTTAATGACGCTGAACTTCGAAGACATCAGTGAGAGATTATCGCTCGTGGTCTAGCCGCGTCACTGCAGGGTCATCAAGTACCACCGCGAAGGGTTATCTTAGGAGCATGTGCAACCAAGTACAAAAACTACAGAGCATTGAGACCGGTACAACCAAGCGTTCTAAGGATTATTTAGTAAGCATTCTACTACTTGTACTTCATCAATATTTGTTTGAGTTGTCTATTGGTGCAGTTATTGTATGGTTAGATTTAGTTCCAACTTCCCTTTCTAGAAAAAAAAATATATATATATAAGCCCGAGAAGGGAAAGAAAACAAATAAGGAACCAGAATAAAAACTTTTACTATGTTTCATCTTTATCTTAGGCACGATATCAACTCTATGTAGAGCTTACTTAAAAAGATGCCGAAGTTCATGAGGATATGCACAACCATTTAATTTCCATCTCACTGTGATTTTGCGCATTGGCTTGCACTGGAGTTAGCAAAAAATTTCAAAACAAGGCATTGAAGTGGATAACGCCAAGATCGAATTTATGAAAGGCTTGCAACCTCCAAACTCGGTGAAAAGAATCAGAAGTTTTCTAGGGCACGCGTGTTTTTATGGACGATTTATCAAAGATTGCGAGACCTCTCACCTGTTATTGTGCAAGGAGGTAACATTTGAGTTCACTAAGGAATGTCTAGATGTTTTCCTCGAGATAAATAAGGCATTGATAAGTGCCCCTATTGTGCAACCACTCAACTGGGACTTCCCTTTTGAAATAATGTGTATGCTAGTGACTACGCTGTAGGAGCAGTCTTGGGCCAGAAAAAAGAAAAGTATCTACACGTAGTTTAGTACGCCACCCGTATGTTGAATGAAACACAGACAAGTTACGCCACCATCAAAAAGGAACTATTCGCAATTGTTTTTGCTGTTGAAAAGTTCAGATCATACATGGTAGGGTCTAAAGTTATAGTGCATACTGATCATGCATCACTACGATACCTTTTGACCAAAAAGGATGCCAACCCTCGATTATTGAGTTGGATATTAATGCTACATGAATTTGATCTTGAGATCTGTGACAGAAAAGGGATTGAGAATGGAGTGGCTGACCACTTATCTCGGCTGAAGATATACTCAAAACTTCCAATAGTGGACCGGATGCCTGAAGAGAGTGTCTACATAGTATCCATCATCGAAGACTGTTATAAGGAATGTGCAGACATACAACCTTTGAAAACTGCAGCCGATAAACATCCATGGTTTGCTGACTTTGCCAATTTTCTATGTGCCAGGGCGAAACCCCCAAACTTCAGTGGATACACAAAGTAGAAGTTCTTACGTGAGGTGAAGAGATACTATTTAGATGAGCCTTTTCTCTATAGACGGTACGCCGATAGATTGTATAGGAGATGCATTGCAGAGACTTAAGTGGCAGGACTCTTGTTTCACTGTCGTTGTTTGAATTATGTTGGACACTTCGCCAACTTCAAAACAGTTTCCAAGGCACTGCAAGCAGGTTTCTGGTGGCCTATGATGTTTAAGGATACACAAGAATACGTGTCCAAATTTAATGCATGTCAGCGTCAAGGGAACATTAATAAAAGGAACGAAATGCCGCAAAATTATATACTAGATGTTGAAGTATTTGACTGTTGGGGAATTGACTTCATGGGCCATTTCCCACCTTCGTGCGGAAACTTGTATATCCTTGGTGATGTGGATTATGTGTCTAAGTGGGTCGAAGCCATTGCTAGCCCCATTAATAATTTGATAGTGGGGGTCAAGATGTTCAAATCCATGATTTTTCTGAGGTTCGGTGTTCCTAGAGTAGGGATAAGTGAAGGCGGTACTCTCTTCATTAACAAACTCTTTGAAAACCTTTTAAGAAGAACGGTGTTGAACATCCTCATGCTAGTGGGCAAGTGGAAGTTTCCAACAGAGAGATTAAGAGTATTCTCGAAAACACTGTGAGTATTACAAGGAAGGATTGGTCCCTTAAGCTTGATGATGCTCTTTAGGTGTATAGGACCACCTATAAAACCCGAATTGGAACAACCCCCTCCAACTTAGTCTATGGGAAATCATGCCACTTAGCAGTGGAGCTCGAATACAAGGCATTATGGGTGACAATACAGAACAACTTTGAGTCCAAGGCCACCGGAGAGAAGTGTCTGATTCAGCTTAATAAGCTAGACGAATTACGACTAAAAGCCTATAAAAGCACGTGGACTTATAAGGAGCGTGCAAGCTTGGCATAATAAGAAGAAAACCCCAAAAGAATTTGCTGACAATGATAGAGTGCTTTTGTTCAACTCGTGTCTGAGACTGTTTTCTGGAAAGCTAAGATCTCGATGAAATGGTCCCCACGTATTTAACGAGATAAGACCTTATGAAGCAATTGTCCTTTGGGATAAGATGGGCGGCTGTTTCACCGTTAATGGACAACATATAAAACCATACTTAGCAGATTACAAACCAGATGAGTAAGTCTTTATTCCTCTAATGGAACCAGCTCAAGTCTAAGGAGCCATACAAGTCAATCCTCTCTTTTCGTCGTAAAATTCCTTCTACTGTTTATGGTTTGTTTTCTTGTACACAATACATTATCTCCAATGTTGTTTCGCAGCACCTTTTTCTTTGATTTTATTTCACAGTGGGATGCAGTGATTTAAGTCCAGGGAATGGTGTCTGCTCTTGTGTAACTAACACTGTGTTTTCTTTTGTTTTTATTTCTTTGAGTCGTTTTACTGAGTCAAAAATTGGAAATATTATTATGATGTTCTTTGTTTTCATCTGCTGTTGACAATGATTGTATTTAGTTCAAGAAGATTGGAAACACCATCGGTGGATCAACTTGACAAAAAGCAACCTATCCTTTGGAAATCTTGATGATCCAATGTTGGCTCTATCTATTTGCACCTTAACTTGGACTAATCTTCTAACTTAGGGGTTTGATATCGCATGAAGAATCACGACATTTGTAGTTGGCCCCTTTTTCAAAATTCTCTTTCGAACATCAAATGGCCAAACTCACCTTTAGTTTGGTTCCACACCCTTCACACCCTTTTCATTAAGACCCCAGGCCTCTGTCATGCATTAGGAGCATGTACAACCAAGTGCAAAAACTACGGAGTATGGAGACCGGTACAACCAAGGATTCTAAGGATTTTTGAGTAAGCTTTATACTACTTGTACTTCATCAATATTAGTTTGAGTTGTCTATTGGTACAGTTATTGTATGGTTAGAACTGGTTCCAACTTCCTCTTCTCAGAAAAAGAAAAAACAAAAAAATATGCAGGGATCGACCGATCCTATCAAGATCGACCGATCCCAGTTACGTTGCAAAAAAAAAAAATATATATATATATATATATATAAGACTGAGAAGGGAAAAACGTCAATAAAGGAACCAGAATAAAACCTTTACTGTCTTTAATAATTATCTTAGGCACCATTAACAACTCTGTTAGGATTCACATAGAGCTTACTTAGATTCTGAGGTTCATGAGGTTGTGCACCAACATTTGGTTTTTGTCTCACTGTGATTTTTTGCATTGGCTTACACCGGAGTTCATTCAGTGAGCCTAACCCCTCACCATCAAATAACCTTCGGTTACTAGCCCTTAATGCGATTGAGATTTCCTTTGTGAGACTGCACCTATACTTAATGAATGTTAAAGGGTCAACAACAGAGAGTTTAGAAGTTCCTATGGATCTTCGACGCTAGAGTACGAAAATGTTTGCTATGCTTATGGTAAAGTACATGTTGTACTGTTAAGTTCAATAATCTGTCACAGGGTTCTTTTGGTTTATATGATCAACATACTGAATTCTAAAGAAGTGCGTAAGTTCCCGTTTTTCAAACATTTCTTCTATATTTGTTTCATTTGTTTGTTTCTTATTTGAGGATAAGCAAGGATTCAAGTATGGGAGAATTGATATCTCGGGAGTTTAAACGTTTTATACCTTTGATTTCATATGTTTTATAGTCTTTATTGAGTTTAGGATTAGGTTTTGTGTCTTTTTGGTTCTTTTTAGTATTTTCTTAGGTTTACAAGTCATCGGAGCTAAATGGATCAGTTGGAGCAGCTTTGGACGTTTACACATTTCAAGGATCAGTTGGAGATGCAATTGGATCAACCGATCTGAAGGAGGATCGACCAGAATGACCAATTAATGAAGTGGTACATTTTGAAGTTTGAGATTGACCGATGCACGAGGATCGATCGATATTGATTGCGGATATTCTCCAAATCTTTTATTTTATTCCGACTTAAACCAAGGGAACTTCTATAAATAAAGGAGGCTCGTGCCTGAGCCGTCAGTGAGCATTAGATTGAGATTTTACAGAGTTTTTGGTCACTTTTTTTTTAAGAGTTTTTGAGAGATTTTATATCTACATTTCAAGTTAATTTTTGGATCTCTATTGCTTTGTATTTCTCATTTTCGTCTCACGCTTTCAATCAATCAATTCATCAGGATCTGTGCTATGTCTGAGTAGTATTATTTCTTGGGTGAAGGGATTTATTGAAAGGTATTTCAATGATTAATTAGGATATTATTATAGATTAGGCTTTATGAATTAGTTCTCTATTTCTATGATTTTAATATTATTGTTAGGTTGACAAATCTAGCAATTGATCTTTAGGTTATCTAATGCGGCTAACCCTTGGTTAGATAATTCAAAATCAATAGTTTATAGGCTTGGTAATTGTTAGTCGACGAATGTAGAGGTTGGATTACTAGGTGAACATATCAAACTTGGTGAACATGCTAGCATTGGGTCCTAACAGATTTATGCCTAAGATAGTCTTCACATTCGAAAGGGGTCATTCCCATGAACACCATCTTTTCCTTGATCTCACGGATCGATCTGGATACTCTTTCTGTTTCCTTCAATCCGCTGATCTTCACGTTTGGCACCAACACTTCTCCGATTTCCACTTATCGGACTTAATCTCCTTTGAATTTCCTTGAATTTCCTTCGTTGTTTCTTTGTGTTTTCTGTTTGGGAATTTTGGATCTGATACCCGAGTTTTCTGTATTGAAAATGGAGTCTGGGCTACGTTATTTATAAGGTTTTTTCGGTGGTAACCGTTTTTGAAACCTCTTGTCTAGCTCCAACGAATTTCAGTAACTGCCCACATGCGTCCCTTACTTGTGCCCATTCAGTCACGCTCGGTAACCGTCTCCAGCTGACCCAACTGACATTCAGCTGCCAAGCTAGTGTCACACTCATCCCAGCTGATTCAGCTAGCCATCAGTCCCTCCAGCTAACCGAGCTTTCAGTCTGTCACTCTAGCTAGCTAGCTAGCCTGATTACTTAAGATGGTTTATCGTTTGAGCTAGCTTAAGCTTAGTTTTCCCTTCTCCAAGCTGATGGACAGCTCCCCCTAAGACTTGTCCGAGTTTTCCCAGTTTTTCTCGGACTAAGTCCTAGCCAACGATCCTATTGAGGATCGCGGGCGTCACAAGTCTCCCCCCCCCCTTGAATGGGATTTTTCCACGAATCCAAATCAAGTTGATCTTTACCCATCTCCGTAAACCACTTAGGGAAATCACCTTTCATCTTATTTTCCGTTTCCCAAGTAGCTTCCTCGTGACCACCACAATCGACCTTAACCATTTTGATCTTTTTCTTCCGACTTCATTTCTCCATTCGATCAATGATTCGAACAGGCTCTATTTCCACCATTAAATTTTCTTTCAACTCGGCTGGTACATCCTTCACCGTATTGTCTTGGTCATTTAGGCATTTTTGAAGTTCTGAAACATGAAAAACCTTTTGAAATGCATCCAATTTTTGTGGCAGTTGAAGCTTGTACGCGACAGCCCCAACTCGTTCTATGACCTTGTATGGACCAACGTATCTTGGGCTCAACTTTTTCCTTTTTGTGAATCGCCCTTTCCATTTGTAAGTGACCTCCTTTAGGTACGCCAAGTCACCCACTTCGAATTCCAAATCTTTTCGATGTTTATCCGCATAACCCTTTTGTCGATTTTTTGCTTCTTTTAACTTGATCTTTAGGAACTTCATTCTTTTCGTTGTATTATCAACTATGTTTGGACCAAAAAAGCTTCTTTCACCCACCGGCGTCCAGCATAATGGTGTTTACATGCCCTTCCATATAATGTTTCATATGGAGACATTCCGATACTAGCTTGGTAGCTATTATTATAAGCGAATTCGACCAGTATTAAGTACTTCTCCCAATTTTCTCTCCAATCCAACACGCATGCTCGGAACATATCTTCAAGTGTTTGGATAGTTGTTTCGGATTGTCCATCAGTATGTGGGTGGTGTGCCGTACTTATATTTACCCTAGTTCCTAAGGCCTTTTGAAAAGCTTTCCAGAAATGCGAGGTAAATCGAGTATCCCGATCTGAAACTATGCTTATTGGGAATCCATGTAAGCGGACTATCTCCTCTATGTATCTTGTGGCAATTTCTTCAGCTCCATCCATCTCAGAAATAGCAATTAAATGGGCAGATTTGGTCAATCGATCCACCACCACCCAAATCGCGTTATGTTTAGATCTTCCCATAGGTAGACCGCTGACAAAATCCATGGTAACATGATCTCACTTCCATTCCGGCATTGGTAAGTTCTGTAGTAACCCGCTTGGTACTTGGTGTTCTATTTTAACTTGTTTGCACGTCCAACACTTAGAAACCCACGCAGCCACATCCTTTTTCATACCCGTCCAGTGGTAGTACCTTTTTAAGTCACGGTACATCTTGTTTAATCTGGGGTGGATTGAAAACTTAGATTGATGTGCCTCCTTAAGGATTTCTTCTTTCAATCCTTTATCTTCTGGAACGCACACTCGCCCTTTGACCACGATCGTACCATTATTAGAAGTTTAATATTTGGTCTGGTCAATTCTGACAACTTTGTTCAAATACTCATCCTTTGCTTGGGCAATATGAATTCTACTAAGTAAATCCACTTGGTCTGCTACCGCAAGGCCTAATGGTTCCACTTCCGTGGACAATACATTTAAATGTAAAGTCCCTATCATGTTAACAAAACTTTCAGGGTTCTTCTCTGTTTCTACATTAAATCGTCTTTGACTTAATGCATTCGCCACTTGGTTTGCTTTTCCAGGATGATAAGCAATATCCAAATCATAGTCGGCAATTAACTCCATCCACCGTCGTAGCCTCAGATTTAGCTCTGGTTGGTTAAAGATATACTTTAGGCTTTTGTGATCAGTATATATGTGAACCTTAGCACCATACAAATATGATCGCCATGTTTTTAACGCAAATACACCCGCTGCCATTTCTAGGTCATGTGAAGGGTAATTCCCTTCATGTTTCCGTAATTGCCTTGTAGCATACACAATGACACTTCTTTTTTGCATCAGTACACATCCTAAGCCTGTGATTGATGCATCCGTATAAACCACATAAGGTTTATCCGGTTCCAGTAAAACCAATACGGGTGATAACCCGAGGCTAAGTCTATTTTCGAAAACCACTTTGCTCCTCTGAGGTTATCCAGCAATTCATCAATCCTTGGTAATGGGTATTTGTTTTTTCAACGTTACCCGGTTCAACTCTCGATAATCGATACACAGCCTGAAGCTTCCATCCTTCTTTTTCATGAATAATATTGGTGCTCCCCACGGCGAACTACTTGGCCGTATGAATCCTTTTTCCAGCAACTCCTCCAATTGTTTTTTTAACTCAGACATTTCTCCCAGAGCCATTCGGTAAGTAGCTTTGGAGGTTGGAGTTGTTTCCGGTTCCCGAAGTTGTCCTTATTCCTTGGAATTTCTGCATCCCTTCTTCCCTCTCAAATTTGACACGTCCTCGGTGACAATCGATATGGGTCTTATATCTGCACAGCCAATCCATTCCCAAGATAACATCGTGTTTCTTGAGTTCAACAATGATTAGATCGGTAGGCATATTGACACCGTTCATGACAACTGAGATGCCCCGGACTATTCCAGATGGATACAGTGCTTGTCCGCCGGCTGCCACAACTATTCTGTATTCGGTATTTGGTTCTTTCTTAAACCCAGCTTTACCTATCATCTCGGCACTCACAAAACAATGTGTAGCTCCTGAATCAAATAACGTGTGTGTTTCTACACCACCAATATTTAAGGTCCCTACATATTCCCCTAGAATGCTGAGTACCCAAACCTTTATGCTTTATGCCATGTCATGCATGAATTTAAATAGAATAGGCTATAGGCCTTACCAGTGATCGCCTTGAAGTTTCCATCATTCCTGATTTCTTCAGACAACTCATAAACAAGCGGTGCTACAACTTGTCTCTTAGATGGTGGCGGTAATGCATCCCCTCCCGCGGTTTGGGCACTCCCTCTTAAAATGAAAGTTTTTCCACAATGGTAACAAGCCTTAGCCTCCTCATGCTTAGCTTTTTGTTGTGCCTGATTCATTCGTGGACAGTTTTGGATTGAATGATCCTTACTACCACAGCGACCAAATGCACCTATGGCTTTCCAGCATGTACCGCTATGATTCTTTCCACAAGTCATACATTCCCCATGCTCTGTCTCTGACTTGTCTCCCACTTTGTCAAACTTCCTTTTCTGGTCCGCAGTTTTCCATTGGCTACTAGGTCGAGCCGGAAATTTCTCACGCTTCATTTATTTCTCCTCCTCTATTCTGGCCTCTATCATTCCTGCTCGTTCCACTAACGCCGATACGGAGTTGAACGTACATATCAAGAAATAGTTACTGATTTTAATCTTTAGCCCACGGATAAAACGGCGGATTTGTGCTTGTTCATCCTCGAGTTCTCTTCTCACATATCACCTAAGGCGATTAAATTCCTCATCATACTCCGCACAGTCTTATCTCCTTGCACCAAGTCCAGATATACGCATTCAAATCTATCCTTTCTTCTGGTGGGAATCATTTCTTGAAAACTCCCTTTCAAAATCCGCAAAGGTTTCAATCTCATTACCTCTATATTTCTCCATGGTCAGCCACCAGTTGTGGGTATCTCCTTCGAGAAAATGTACCGCAATGTCCTTTCGGTAATCCTCTGAGCATCGAGTGGAGTTAAAATTCTTGGAATGCGGCTCATCCATTCGTCTGCCACAATGGGATCAGAACTCCTAGTAAAATGCCTCGTTCCTAACCTTGAGACATGTTCCAACAGGCTCAGATAATCTCCTCTTTTCCTTGACGCGCTCGGTGATGGAATAATTTCACCCTCTTCCACATCATTTCGGATTTTTTTCTCCCTCGTTTGTATCACAGGGTCTGATACAAGTGGTTGGGACAATGTAGACAACTGGGCCATCATCTCTTTCATGGTGTCCCATTGTTCTTGGGCTGATGGCAGCGAGTTTCAAGTCTCAGTTGTTACTTCATTTCCATCAGTACCCTGACCAGTCTGATGTGCAACATTTGATGTTTCGGCCACCTTGTCTTGAACATTTCGTTTTCCATCTGGAGTTTGGAGAACCGGTGGACTCTGCATCTGTCTAGTCTCATGTCTGACTGGGTTTTGTTCAACACGTTCTTCATGCATTACTGTGACAATCCTACCCTCTTTAACGTCTTTTCCCTTGTCTTTCTTACTTTTCCCCGATTTACTGTTCTTACCCATCTACAGAACCTTTCATCGTTAGTCACAATTAATCATATAAGAAATACCGTTAATGAGTAAGAAATACTACCGTGAGAACACATAAGCCGATGAGTGGTGAGTAAGAAATACTACCCAACACCACCCCCCCCCCCACAATAATGATCCTAGAATCAAGCATGCTCTGATACCAACTTATAAAGACCCATCCTGAATTTTCTAAGGTCGGAACAAATCTTTAAAATATGTAATCCATTTTACGGATCTACTCTTTTAAACAAGTCTCCGTGATTCATAATTTTTAGAGTAATTATGCAAGGGTCTACTCTTTTAAACAAGTCTCCGGGATGGTTTGGGCGGATTTTGTGGAGGAGTTTTACTCGATGTACGGTCCACCGAGGGGTCTGGAAAGGGAGTGCAGCAGAAGGCTGGTCCGAGCAGAGGCGGTAAGCCAATGCAAGGGCAGAAGCGGAAGGACTGGTCAAGGGTTCTTCAGGTGTGGGAGCACGGATCACAAGGTGGCGAGCTGTCCACAAAAGACTAAGGCACGTGCGGGTGCTTGGAGGTGCTATCATTGCGGGGAGGTGGAGTACATCAAGCTGAATTATCCCAAGTTACCGGAGGTAGAGCCGATAGCAGCAGTGCCGATTATAACAATTCCAGCAGAGCCTCAAGGGTATTCCACTTTGGAGTCGGGAGAGGCGAGTTCCAGGCCGGTCACAGGTAATTTTCTTAGACTTATCTAAGTTAAATTCTTGTGTAGTGGAATCGGTTGCTTGGGGTAGTGTTAAGGTTCTAGCCACATGAAATGTGTAAAGACCTTAGGTGTTGGGGGTGTTGAGTGTCATTTGTTGTTTGACACGGGAGCATCGCATTGCTTCCTCACTCCAGAATTGGCCGAGAAGGCTAATGTTCATAGCGAGCCCTGTGTGAGTTTGGGTGTCGTGGAGGTTGCCGGAAGGAAGCTCCTGATGATTCACGGTCGTGTTAGAGACATGGATATTCAGGTAGCTATAGAGTTTATGCTTGCCGATTTTATTATCCACTCCGTAGAGCTGTACAATGTCATTTTGGGCATGGATTGGCTTGGGAAGTTCAAAGTGCATCTGGATTGCCACCGAGGGCGTGTCATATTTGACAGAGGCTAAGGAAATTTGTTGTATCCGGGAGTGAGACCGACTTATGGGAGTCTCGTGATCTTGGTTATGCAAGCCGAATGGATGATCAGGAGGGATTAAGAAGTTTGTTGGTGTCAGGATACCATCAGATTCCTATCGATGAGGTAGATATCCGGAAGACAGCTTTCTTATCTCGTTATGGCCACTACGAGTTTGTGGTAATGCCATTTGGGTTGACAAATGCACCGGCTGCATTTATGACATTCATGAACAGCGTTTTCCATGAGTATCTGGATGAGTTTGTGATCATCCTTATCGATGATCTCTTGGTGTGTTCGAAGAACCTTGAGGAGCAGGGGTGCATCTCAAGGAAGTTTGCTCGGTATTGTGGAGTTAACCGCCATGGTGAGTGGTGGTGTTTGTGATTTTGGTAATAACATAATGTTGCAAAAGTTGATAAGTATTCTATGAGCGGGAGGTGCTCTAGATTCTTATGCGGGTATCCTAGGTGTTTGGATATGTCCGGAGATGATCTGGGGAATTGGTCATGTTAAAGGCG
The DNA here is from genome assembly GCA_028015245.1 of Cardamine occulta. Lineage (NCBI taxonomy): Eukaryota > Viridiplantae > Streptophyta > Magnoliopsida > Brassicales > Brassicaceae > Cardamine > Cardamine occulta. The sequence continues at coordinate 7,732,429 of CM051378.1, read as the reverse complement.
ATATTCTGAGTGGGGAATATGTGTGGTGTAAGCATGAAATTCCGATATTATGCGTGGATCGCATAAGTGAATGTGAATCCTGGAGGTCGTTAGTGTTCGGTCTCGCGACCGGTGATTCAGTTGGTTGGTCAACGATAGATTGAATTGTTGTGATGCTTTTGGCTGAGAGGAAGCCGGTATCGAGGTGTGATCTTCGAGCGTTAACCACTTCTAGTGGAGGAGCAATAAAATGCGGGTTAGTATTTTATTGCTAATTGCTGGTGAGTGCCATGTTGTTAAATCGTATGGGAACGAGAGAGTTCTGGATCAATTAAAGAAGGCTCTAAGGAGAGTTTAGAGTTTTGTGTGGTGGGCTGATATCCGAGAGTTAGGATATGGGCCAAAGATATTTGAAAGGTTCGAGTATCATAGGAATTGAATCAGAGATTGAGATTTTTCTCAAGGAGATTCGTCGGAAAAGGATTCCGATGATGCTAGCCATGTGGGACTGTGTCGGCGTTCAGGAAGAAATTTGGAAGCCAGAGGCTAGGATGGAAATGAGGTTCCAGGAGTAGTTCCGGAAGCAAGCTGAGGCTTGAGGTTCCATCAGTGGGTTCCAGTTTTAGGATGGTAACTGAGGGCTAGGAGTTTTCATTTTGTATTTCCGTTGTGTATAACGATGTTACATTATGAGGTTTAATAAGATGAGTGTTCTTATTAGTGAAGACTTGAGAGTCAAAGTTATGCATTTCATTTTGGTATTAAAAAGCAAGTATGCATGTGAGTAATAAGATGGGTGATTTTTATTGTTGTTGGCACCAGTTTCATGGAAAAGTTTTTCTGGGGTTAAAAGCTTGAGTGGTTCGCGGATATTGCGATGTTGTAGGTGGTTCAACAGACACCCAGAGTGATTGGGATGTTTTGTAGTGGCATGAGGTATTGTTTGTGGACATTGCGATGTCGTATACAGACCACATGAGGTAGTTTCGGTCAGAGATGCTTATAGATGTTTAAACTTGATTGCTCTAAGGACGCGTAGATTCTGAACAACTCACTAGGGGATGGGCCCTTATCTAGATCCTCAAAGCGTGCCAATCGCTCGAGAGACTGTGTGGCCTGAGAGTGGGCAGGTACAAGCATGAGTTGAGAGTAATGTATGTCTGAGACAGGAGTATGAGCATATGGACTGAAAGTTGACCTCAAAGGTTGTTAGTGTTGACCTCATGTTTGTTGTTGATGCGGATCCAGTTAGGCTTGTTCAGGGAAATGATTCAAGCGACACGACCGGGGGACCCATAGAGCTGTTCAATGTGGTGAGACGGAAGTTACGGGCGTATGGTAATTGTTTGTTTTATTACGTTCGTATTGACGATTCATTGCGCCGAACGGGGAAGTGGTAAAGCTGGTCTAGTTTTAGTGAGGGCGGCTCATGAAGCTATTCAATGTGGTGGATCAGAAGGTTCGGGCATATGGTACTTGTTTGTTTTATTACATTCATATTGACGGTTCGCTGCAATGGACAGTTGAGTGGTAAAATTTGTCCTAGCTTTGTTGTCTTGAGGAGTTTCTCTAAAGCGAGCCAACGCTGGGAGGTTCGAGGAGGCGCTGATTATTTTCATAAGGAATAAATTTAATCATGTTAGAATTTGATACGCGGGGTATTATTTTCTGATTGCAGATACCCAGAACTCGGAGATGCTGCGCTGTCTTGGGTGCTGTGGTATAGTTGAATACCTTGCGAGGTATGATTGCACCAAAAATGCTGATTTTGAGAGGCAAAGACAATCTGGGATTTTCGATGAAAAACAGATTGCCGAGTTGAAGAACAAGTTAGATTCAGTTCACAACATCTTAGTGAATAAGAAGTCAGTCTCGTTTGCTGCGGAAGTTGAGACATTCAAGCGTGAAGATAGATGCGAAGAAAGACGTGATCTACATAGGAGGAACTAGCTTTCAGAATCCGATATACGGAAATTAACAAAACCAAGTGTATGTTGCTATGCCTCAATATCAGAACTTGTACCAGAGCAACAATAGTTTTGGACAAAATTATAGATCATCATCTTACCAAGCTCCTCCCGTGCAAACCGAGCAAAGCAAGATGGAGTCTATGCTTGAACAGATCTTAGGGGGCAACAGAAGATTACAGTAAACTTTAATGGGAAGATAGATGATATGTACACCGACGTGAAAGGGAAGCTTGAAGTCTTGAACACTCATGTTAAGAAGATAGATGATATGTACACCGACGTGAAAGGGAAGCTTGATGCCATTAAGACTACTCTGGTGGTAAAGAGATGTTTGAAGAAGATGCTCACATCCAATATGAGCCAAGAGGAGAGGGTCATGATGATATATGAGGTTTGTAGTGCTGTTATTCAAAATAGAGTTTCCAGAGAAGTTAAAGGATCCGAGAAGTTTTATGTTGAACTGTTCTATTTTCAAGAATAAGTTCAAGGAATCGTTATGTGATTTAGGGTTAAGTGTGAGTTTGATGCCCTACTCAGTCGCTGAGAAACTCGGGTTGACAGATTTTAAACCTACTAGGATTACCCTCATTCTCGTGGATAGGAGTGTAAGAATTCATGAGGGACATCTTGAAGATGTACCGGTACGAATTGGTGAGTGCATTATCCCTACATATTTCATAGTTCTGAAGTATAATGTTGGACCTAAGGATCCTCTTATCCTTGGTAGACCATTCTTAGCCACAGCTGATGCGCTAGTCGATGTGAAAGGAGGAAAAATTGCTTTGAATGTGGGTGATCAGGTTATGAACTTTGAGATGGACAAGCTGATAAAAACACCCACCATTGATGGTCAAGCTTTCTCTGTAGAAACTCCATTGACTTTACTGCTGGGTATATCATCGAGTTGGGTCCTAGTGAGCAAGTTAATAAGCAAGCTTCTAAGCTTGAGGATTGGAGTGGTGATCATCTCTTTCAAACTAGGGTCTAGGAAAATGCTCTAGTTACTGACATGTTGTTAGAATAAGATGTTTTTATGATGGAGACAAGAATTTCGGAGTTGAATTGCAGAAAAAGTGAAGAAATCCGAGCTGTGATGTCTCTCTATTTTAGCATGTATTAGCATAAATTTATCATCATCTAGGACTAGATTCATCATATGTTTTACCCCATTTATAGTCTTTTCACACATTTAGCATTAATACTAGGATTTTGCATTAGCATTGCATACATATACATTTTGGGAGTTGATTTCATGTACTTGGACGATGTTCTGGACGTTCGGAGAGTTCCACGCCGCAAGCTGCAGCAAAGTGATTGAGCAGGGGCAAGACAAAATGCTTGAGCAAGAGAAAGAGCAGCATGCTCGAGCACATTTTCAAGAAGATTGACGAGTGCTCATGCAGAAAAGGGACAGGCGCTCGAGCAGCTCCATCGAGCACACCTCGAGAAGCTCCATCGAGCACACGTCGAGCAGCTCCATCAAGCACACGTCGAGCAGCTCCATCGAGCACACCTCGAGCAGCTCCATCGAGCACAAATCGAGCAGATTTCAAGAAGTGCTCGAGCACATGCTCGAGCAGAGTGCTCAACCAGGCCTTCAACTACATGCACGCCAGTCAAGCTGCATCGACCTTTGCTGACTTAGCCGTTTATTTTATCTTTACCCATTTTTAGGGTTTTCCGTATTTTCATATAAATACCCATTTTGGGTTTTGTCCAAAGGGTATTCCGTTTTTTTTGTGTAAGCTCTTTATTGTTAGGTTTTCTCCCTTTGTTCTTGAGTGTTCTTCATTTGTTCTTCATTGTTCTTGACTTTGAATCCAGATTTCTTTTAATCCACTTGTTAGTTTGCTTTAATTTTTTGCAGTTTTGTTATTCTTGCAATAATCTATCATTCTAATCTATTTTTAATGAATTCTGAGAAGTTTAGATTTTTTGGGTTTATGTTCTTCAATATGTTTGAGTAGTTTTTAGGGTTCTTGAGAATGGGATAGGTTAGTGACGAATCTTTGATCTTCTAGGGCGTTTGAGTTTAGCTGTTTGTGAATCCGTTCTGGATTACTGTTCTTAATGCTAGTTTCTCTCTGATCAATTGCAACTAGATCTTAAGTGTTTCCACACTCAAAAGGTGGTTGATGAAACGCTTGAACAACTAGTGCCAGAGATTTGCATTTCTAGCCTAAGAGATTGGATGTTTAGGGTGTTCATTGACAAGAACGGGTTGAGTCTTAGTGCCTGTTAGGATAGATTTCGTCAGAGACATCTGAGTCTGGAACTGCCTTAGCTTGAGGTCATCTGTCATGACAGTGGATTTGATTGCTTGTGAACCCGTTGTCTAGGGATTAGCTCTGTTTGAGTTTGTCAGCGCTTTAGATGGATTTCAGAGGAGTCACTGACCAATTACCCCATTCTTGAGAGCTTGTTTGTCTTAGTTGATTTTACCTTGTCTTAGTTATCATCTTCGCTTGCTAGCTTCCACACTTAGTTTTATCTCATCAATTTATTTCGTCATTTTCACTTGCTGCATTACTCCTACAGCATTTGTGCACTGCTTCTCTAGCACATGCACCTGCCTCCCTAGTATTTTTACTTAGCATTTATTTTGCATATTTCATGTTTCACTTAGGTTGTTAGACAATCCAACATCAACTTGCTTGGCTTGAATTAAGGATATCTGATCTCATCCTGATTGTTAGCATCACACCCATTTGGATTGACACCTTAGTACTACAATGACATGTTAGACTAAGGAATTGATATATCCATAGTTTATAGTTCACATACACACCACACACTTAAACTTGTATTTTTACTTAGGAAAAGCAAGAAGGTCAAGGGATTCGCATCCAATAGGACAAGTTCCTATTGCTAGGTCTCCCCTGACTACAGGCTGAGTAGTGAGTAAAAATACTAATATCAATTTGGCGCTGTTGTCGATTGGGTGTTTGTTTGCTACATTTAGGATTTCAGATTTCTTGAGATCAAGTTCTATTTACTTTTACTTCACTTCTTAACTTTCTTGGTTTTCTGTGTTTCAGGTACCAGCTTGGCCAGTCACACTGATCTAAGTTTCACCTGTATGCAAACACGATCCCAAGGAAACCAGAACCTCTTTTGCCCTCTCGACGACATCCACAGATTACGACCAGCGTTGCGAGGACAGAGGGACAACATCAGAGCAGACCAACAACATCCAGTACGAATGGAAAATCCTCAAGGACAAGTTGAACAAGGTCCTCAGCAGAGGAGGCCCAGATTGATTGGAGCAGGGAATGCTCCTAACACTCACACTCAGCGGCAAGGGATTGTGCCACCAACAATCCAAAACAATAATTTTGAGATCAAGAGTGGTTTGATCGCTATGGTCCAAAGTAACAAATTTCATGGATTACCTAAGGAAGATCCTCTAGATCACCTGGATGAGTTCGATAGGCTCTGCAGCCTCACCAAGATCAATGGAGTCAGTGAAGATGGTTTCAAGCTCAGACTCTTCCCATTCTCTCTTGGTGACAAAGCCCATCTATGGGAAAAGAACCTACCTCATAGCTCCATCACCTCTTGGGATGACTGCAAGAAAGCTTTCCTTGCAAAAATTTTCTCCAACGCCCGCAGTGCTAGACTCCGGAATGAGATATCCGGCTTTATCCAAAAGAATGGAGAAACCTTCTCTGAAGCTTGGGAAAGATTTAAGGGCTACACTACCCGTTGTCCTCACCATGGTTTCAGCAATGAATCCCTGCTCAGCACGCTCTACAGAGGCGTTCTTCCAAGGATCATAATGCTTCTTGATACAGCAAGCAATGGCAATTTCCTAAACAAGGATTTTGATGAAGGCTGGGAACTAGTTGAAAATCTTGCTCAATCCGATGGGAACTACACTGAGGACTATGACCGCAACATAAGGGGAAGTGTTGATTCTGACAAGAGGACTAGGAAAGAGATCAAGTCTCTGAATGAAAAATTCGATAAATTCATCCTCAGCCACCAGAGACACGTTCACTTTGCAAATGAAGAGGAACTTTTTCATGTTCAAGATGGGGAGGCTGACCAAATCGAAGAAGTTAGCTATGTTCAGAATCAAGGTGGCTATAACAAAGGTTTCATCAACTACAAGAACAACCCTAACTTGTCTTACAGAAGTAACAACGTGGAAAACCCGCAAGATCAAGTCTACCCTCTGCCACCACCACAACAAAACAAACCTTTTGTCCCCTACAATCAAACTCAAGGTTTTGTTCCTAAGCAAAATTTCCAAGGAAGGTACAACCCACAGGGCGTCATAGGTGAACCACCTGGTTTTGCACCACAGCAAGCTCCAACACCTATTGCCCATGATCAAGACCTGTGAAGTATGATGCAGCAGCTACTCCAAGGTCAAGCTGCCAGTACAATGGAAACTGCAAAGAGGTTTGCTGAACTAAAGAATCAGTCAAACTACGCCTACGATACCCTCAACAACAAATTTGAGACACTAAACTCAAAAATTAAATACCTGGAGAACAAGTCTGCATCCACATCTTCCACAACGCACCCTGGACAACTCCCAGGAAAGGTAATCCAAAATCCTAAGAACTTTGCTCAAATCAATGCCATTACTTTGAGGAACGGAAAAGAACTACCAGAAAGGGCAGGAACAACTCCTATCACCGCGGACAGTGAATTCCAAGTTGGGGAGGACTTATGTCAGAAAGAGGAACAAGATGAACAGAAAAACTCCAACTCGACTGACCAGCTCAACACATCAACTCGACCTGCAAGTCGAGTCCAGCCATCCCCAGTTGACAAAATTGCACCTTCCAAGGACAAGCAAGCACCATTTTTCCCTCTTCCCTACAAGCCTAAACTCCCCTACCCAGGGAGATTTCACAAGGACAGAGTGGAGAGATACAGAGCTATCTTCGACAAGCACGTTAAAGAAATTGAGGTCAAGATGCCCATACTTGATGCATTGGCACTTTTACCTCAATCTCACAAGTGGATCAAAGATGCAATTACAGAAAGAATCCAGGAAGTGAAAGGAATGGTAGTAGTGAGTCATCAGTGCAGCGCCTGATATGATTATGGCCAGCAAGGAAGAGGAACCTATGCAACATGGAGACGCCAAAGAGGAGCAAAGGCAGCAGCTTGAACTGGAGCTACAAGGAGCTGAAGATTTATGCATTTCTCCGGGTCCTATCACTCGGTCTAAACAAAAGAAGCTCAAGACCACCTTGCAACATCTCCTCAACACCATCTCGGGCAGTTCGGTGTGTGCTAATCCAGCCACATTGGTTGTGATACAAGCCACCTAAACATTTATCAAGAGAGGTGATATGACTTATACTCTTTTTCCCTTCATTTGGTTTTGTCCCAATGGGTTTTCCAAATAAGGTTTTTAATGAGGTAAGCCATATCACTCACTCATCAGCCTCTTGATAAAGCTTAAGCCCATTTCTATCTACTATCCAAGTGAAGCACAGCCCAAGTCCAACAAGAGTTCAGCCGAAATCTTGAAGAACATGAAGAGTTATTTTCTTGTCAACTTTGGTTTTTAATGCTTGTAATTTTCGAGATTTCTCCTTTACTCTCTTGTTGATTTAAACTCATGTAAGGCTTCATTTGTGATTTATCAAACATCTTTTCATATTCTCAAACTCTCTGAAACTTGTTTGTTCATCCTTGCTTAAAGTGTTCGGATCTTCATCCTTCACACCAAGTAAGTCGAAAGTCTTAGGGTCTTTCACACTCCTAGGAAGTTTCACTTCGATCCACCCCTTGTTCACCTCGTCTAGGGTCTTCACCCACGTACAGAGCAAGCCTGAAAGTCCGAAGGTGCTCCATTCCCTTTGGAAGTTTCGCATCAACCCCCCCAAACTCATCGGATCCCTTCCTAGTTCTTCATCTTTCATCTCTTCCGCATCACTCACCTTGTCACCAATCCTCACAACCTCTTGGAGAAGCATTCAGGGACTTGATCCTCACCTAGGATCACATCAACGCCATTATTCAAAAGAGGATCGTCAAGCTACCAGATCCAGGTTATTTCACATTGCCATGCTCTCTTGGGCCATTAACTTTTCAAAATTGTCTCTGCGACTTGGGAGCGTCTATAAGCCTCATGCCACTTTCAGTAGCTAAGAAGTTGGGTTTTAACAAGTATAAAACCACCAACATCTCTCTTGTCTTGGCTGATAGATCTGTGAGAACTCCACATGGCATGCTAGAAGACTTGCCTCTCCGAATTGGAACCATAGAGGTTCCCACTGACTTTGTGGTGTTAGAGATGGATGAAGAGCCAAAAGATCCTTTGATTCTAGGAAGATCCCTCCTTGCTACTATGGGTGCTCTCATTGACGTCCAAAAAGGGAAAATTCAACTTAATATGGGCAAAGATCTCAAAATGCACTTTGACATCAGAGATACAATGAAGAAGCCTACGATTGAAGGCCAGCTCTTTTCAATTAAAGAAATGGATCACCTTGCAGATGAGCTACTTGAGGAGCTAAATGAAAAAGACCATCTTCAGACAGCTTTAACCAAGGACGGTGAAAATGGCTACTTATACAAAGAAACCTCGAGTTATGAGACGATGCTAGACTGATGCGGTTATCAAACCTAGCACCAACCATGAGAGAGATCACATGGAGCAAAGACAAGCCGACGAGACCGAGGAGAGCAAATCAACACTCAAAGGACCAAACAAGTCTCAAGTAAATAAGGAACTCGAACCAAGAACCAATATTGGAGTTCCTCAGGTCATGATGAGATGGATAAAGACATCTTCAAGGACTGTACTCTTTTTCCTTCACTGTGGTTTTATCCCAATGGGTTTTCCCGGTAAGGTTTTAACGAGGCAGCAACTTGTTGGTGCACAAGAGCCCAAGGCTAATTGTTCCAGCTTAAACACCACTTGCATTACATTCTCATCTCATCTAGAGAGCACCTCGAAGTGGAATCAACCAATTATCAGTTCAGATGAAGGAGATATTGATTTTACAAGTCAGCTGAATTCTAACATAATAGATTTGGACCGATGTACATTAAAAGGTGGATTCCGGCCAGACCAAGAGGAACCGAGCAACGAGGAGACCTGCTATGGAATCTTGACTCAAAATGGAAGCTCTGAGAGTTAGATTCAGGTAAAGAGATGATTAGAAACAGAAGATATGATTTTTACAAGTCAGGTGAATCTGAACTCACCCGGTTTGGACCTACCTGCCCTATTTGGAGGATTACTGCCCAATCACAAAACATCACCTCCATCTCTACCTTCAATTCCACCTTCCGCGAGTCAAAGCTTGGAATTCATTGATCATCAAGTGGTCTAAGCTCGGTGTGATTCCGTGCTTGTATCATAGACTCTCACAAGGAAATTAAAGGCGAAGAAGCATTTGAGAAACTGATGGGAACAGATGGAGAGGTCGTTGCATCAGTAGAAGCTGAAACTGAGCATGCCCAGCACCCACTGCTCGAATCCGCCCACTCAGACGACTGGTTGGAACTCAGGGCACCTAAGGTCGAGCTAAAACCACTTTAACAGGGCTAAGGTACGCGTTTGTTGGATCTAACTCCACTTACCCTTTCATAGTAAATGATAAACTTAGTAATGATGAGTTGAAATCGTTGTTGACCGAGTTGAGAAAGTTTAGGAAAGCAATTGGATATTCACTTGATGACATTAAGGGCATATCACCTAGTTTGTGCACTCACAGAATTAATCTTGAAAATGAGTCATATGCTAGCATTGAACCTCAAAGAAGATTGAACCCTAACCTTAAAGAGGTTGTTAAGAAAGAAATTCTTAAATTGCTAGATGCTGGAGTTATCTACCCTATCTCTGATAGTACCAGGGTATCCCCAGTGCATTGTGTCCCTAAGAAAGGTGGTATAACAGCGGTGAGGAACGATAAAGATGAGCTTATACCCAATAGGACAATAACTGGTCATAGGATGTGTATAGACTATAGAAAGTTAAATGCAGCATCTAGAAAAGATCATTTTCCTTTGCCATTTATTGATCAAATGTTAGAAAGACTTGCAAACCACCCTTACTACTGTTTCTTAGATGGATATAGTGGATTCTTTCAGATCTCAATACATCCAAATGACCAAGAAAAAACTACCTTCACCTGCCCATATGGCACCTTTGCTTACAGAAGAATGCCTTTCGGTTTATGTAATGCACCTGCAACGTTTCAGAGGTGTAGGACCTCTATCTTTTCAGATTTAATAGAGGAGATGGTGGAAGTCTTCATGGATGATTTTTCTGTGTATGGCTCCTCTTTCTCCTCCTGTTTGTTGAATTTGTGCAGGGTGCTTACCAGGTGCGAAGAAACAAATCTGGTCCTGAATTGGGAGAAATGTCATTTTATGGTCAGAGAAGGGATTGTCTTGGGGCACAAAATTTCTGACAAAGGCATTGAGGTAGATAAAGCCAAAATTGATGTAATGATGCAGTTGCAACCACCTAAGAACGTTAAGGATATCAAGAGTTTCCTTGGTCACGCTGGTTTCTACAGAAGGTTCATAAAAGACTTCTCAAAAATAGCCAGACCGCTCACCAGGTTACTTTGCAAGGAGCAAGGATTCGTCTTTGACTCTGAATGTTTGAAAGCCTTCCAGTTGATAAAGGAAGCGTTGATCTCAGCCCCAATAGTCCAAGCTCCGAATTGGGACTATCCATTTGAAATCATGTGCGACGCCTCAGACTATGCCGTTGGAGTAGTGTTAGGTCAGAAAATAGATAAAAAGTTACACGTGATTTACTATGCGAGCAGAACCTTAGATGAAGCTCAAGGGAGATATTCTACCACGGAGAAGGAATTGCTTGCAGTAGTCTTTGCGTTTGAAAAGTTCAGAAGCTACCTATTGGGATCAAAGGTGGTAGTCTACACAGATCATGCAGCACTAAGTCACATCTATGCAAAGAAAGACACCAAACCCAGGTTGCTGAGATGGATTCTATTACTACAAAATTTTGACATGGAGATAGTTGATAAGAAAGGAATAGAAAATGGGGTAGCTGATCACCTATCCCGGATGAGGATTGAAGACCCATTGCCAATCGACGACTCCATGCCAGAAGAACAGCTGATGTTAGTCCAGACCTTCGAAAATACCCATTGCGAAAGGGCTGATCTAAAGAAAGTCCAGGCACTAGCGAAAGAAAAATCACCATAGTTTACGAATTTAGCTAACTACTTAGTGAGCGGTGAAATTCCCAGCAGTCTCGATGCATACAACAAGAAGAAATTTTTCAGAGACGTTAACCATTACTACTGGGATGAGCCGTATCTCTACAAGAAAGGTTCAGATGGTCTGTTTAGAAGATGCATAGCTGAAGAAGAAGTAAGAGGCGTCTTGGAACATTGTCATGGTTCCACATGTGGAGGCCATTTCGCTACTTTCAAGACTGTGCAGAAGATACTCCAAGCTGGTCAATGGTGGCCAACAATGTTCAAAGACACCCAAGATTTCATCACCAAATGTGATCCATGCCAAAGAATGGGGAACATAGGCAGAAGAAATGAGATGCCTCAGAATCCCATCCTTGAGGTTGAAATATTTGATGTGTGGGGCATCAATTTTATGGGACCTTTCAACCCACCTTCTTTTGGAAATAGCTACATACTGGTTGCCGTAGACTATGTATCAAAATGGGTCGAAGCCATAGCCAGTCCCACTAACGATGCGAAGGTGGTATTGAAGATGTTCAAAACTATCATTTTGCCCAGGTTTGGAGTCCCCAAAGTAGTGATCAGTGACGGAGGTTCTCATTTCATCAATAAGGTCTTTGAGAATCTTTTAAGAAAACATGGAGTAAAGCACAAGGTGGCAACACCTTACCACCCTCAAACTAGTGGCCAAGTTGAGGTCTCTAACAGGAAAATTAAGGCCATCCTGGCAAGAGTTGTAGGCACATCAAGGAGAGACTGGGCAACTAAGCTCGACGATGCTCTATGGGCTTACAGAACCGCTTACAAGACTCCAATCAGGAGGACCCCATTTCAACTGCTGTACGGTAAGACTTGCCATCTACCTGTAGAGGTTGAGTACAAGGCGCTCTGGGCAACAAAGCTTCTGAATCTCGATATCAGAACAACTCATGAAAAAAGAGCTGTGGACTTGCACGAGCTGGAAGAAATCAGACTTGAAGCCTATGAAAGTTCGAAGGTATATAAGGAAAGGACTAAGGCCTTTCACGACAAAAAGATTATGCGCAAAGATTTCAAAGCTGGAGATCAGGTCTTGCTCTTCAACTCGAGACTGAAACTCTTCCCAGGAAAACTGAAGTCAAGGTGGTCTGGACCATTTAGCATCAAGGAGGTGTTACCATATGGAGCAGTCACCTTGTTTACTAAGGAGGGTAACGAGTTTACAGTGAATGGGCAGTGGCTCAAACCTTACATGGCGGAGTACATTCCAGAGGGGATCACAATTCCTCTGGACGAGCCGATCAATACCTAAAAACCAGGAAGTCAAGCTTATAGACTTTAAACAAGCTCGCTTGGGAGGAAGTCCCATGTTTATCCTTGTAAATAGTATTTGCTTATTTCGTGATTTTCGTAGTTTTTCCTAATTTGTTTTTACTCAATGTCTAAGGTGCACGCAAAGGGTGGAGGAAGAAGGAAAATAAATCGAGCAGAAGTTCTCGATGGGTGCTCGAGCAGGCTGGAAAATGAGCTCGAGCAGAATGCTCGATGAAGAGCTCGAGCAACATGCTCGATGTCAGCTCGAGCAATGTGCTCGATGTGTGCTCGATCAGATGCTGATGGAAGTGCTCGAGCAAAGTGCTCGATGAAGCCGAGCAAAAGTGCTAGATGAAGCCGAGCAAAGTGCTCGATGAAGCCGAGCAAAAGTGCTCGATGAAGACTGGGCAAAAATGCTCGATGAAGCGTTCGACAAAATGCTCAATGACAGCTCGATGAAACTGCTCTACGAGGCGCTCCACCGATAACGCAAAAAGGGGTTCAAAAAAAAAAAAAAAATGGCAAAATATAGATTTCGATTTTTCTGAATTGAATCGAGATAATTTCTAAGTATTCAAGACTTATCTAAATCACGCTTTTCAATTTTCTAACCCATGTCTTTTTCTTGTCTTTGTTAGGCGCCTCTGTCTCGTTCCACCGCCACTTGCGTCATCTGTCTTCTAGCACGTCCAGGTTCATCCCCCCGTTTTCCCTATAAAAGGAACGTTTCCCATCCTTGCAACTTCACAACTCATCACTTAGCAAAAATCTCGAAAAACCTCTGATATTCGTGTTCTTCGCGCTCTTCGTGATTTTCGAGTTTTTCGTAAAGTTTTTAAATCCAAGATTTTTCTATCACCCTACTCGAGCTCTACTACGCCCAGCACCCACGTCAACCTAACCTACCCGACCACACCTTAAGATGACAACCAATCGGGGACGTACAGAGGCTGAAGCAATTGCTAGGCGCTATGCAGAGAAACAAAGCTTCACATCCCAAACAAGCAACCCCAGTGCAGCTGATGGGCCTGCACCAGACTGGCGCAACCGTGCAAGAGCTACCTCACTAGCACGGCGCTACTGATATGACTATGGCTAGCAATGAGGAGGAACCAATGCAACATGGAGACGACAATGAGGAGCAAAGGAAGCAGCTGGAACCGGAGCTACAAGGAGTTGAAGATTTATGCATATCTTCGGGTCCTATCACTCGGTCTAAACAAGAGAAGCTCAAGACCACTTTGCAACATCTTCTCCACACCATCTCGGACAGTTTAGTGTGTGCTAATCCAGCTACACTGGTTGTGATCCAAGCCACCTAAACAATTATCAAGAGAGGTGATATGACTTACACTCTTTTTCCCTTCATTTGGTTTTGTCCCATTGGGTTTTCCAAATAAGGTTTTTAATGAGGTAAGCCATATCACTCACTCATCAGCCTCTTGATAAAGCTTAAGCCCACTTCTATCTCTTATCCAAATGAAGCAGCCCAAGTCCAATAAGAAGATTCAGCCGAAACTTGAAGACATGAAGAGTCATTTTCTTTGTTCAAACTTTGGTTTTAATGCTATGTAATTCTCGAGATTCTCTCCTTTACTCTTTGGCTGATTTAAACTCTTGTAAGGCTTCATTTCTAAGTTATCAAACTCTTTTCATATTCTCAAACTCTCTGGAATCTGTTTGATCATTTCTTGTTCAAAGTGTCGGGTCTTCATTCCTTCACACCGAGCAAACCGATAGTCTTAGGGTCTGTCACAACTCCTAGAAAGTTTCACTTCGATCCACCCCTTGTTCATCACGTCTAGGGTCTTCACCCACGTACAGAACAAGTCTGAAAGTCCAAAGGTTCACCATCCCCTTTGGATGTTTCGCAACAATCCCTAAGATCCATCGGATCTTACTCGCTGTTTCTACATCTTTTCATCTCTTCCGCATCACTCATCTTATCATCGAACATCACAACCTCTTGGAGGGCATTCAGGGGCTTGATCCTCAACTAGGATCATATCAAGTGGTATCAGAGCTGACTCCACGCCAGGTTGTATCATTTCCGATCTATTACACCTCTTTACATTCCGATCTGTTTTGTCTGCTGACTGTTGGAATTTTCATAAATTTATTTTGTCAGATAAAATCGTGAGATCTGTTGAATCTCCTTCAAAAAAGAGTCTAGTATTTGTTAATATTTATTCTAGAATTTTTGAACATGATTTGATAATTTTTCGAGGTTGATTTAATCGAACAGTCACAACTAGAGGTTATCGGAATTTGAACAGTTATTTTTGTGTTAACTTGCTAGAATTATTTAAAATCATTGGTTTATCCTAAAATCGTGAAATCTGTTGCATTGAAACCATGATTGAGTCTAGTATTTGTTAAAATTGTCTCTGGAATTTTTGAACGTGAATTGACATTTTATTCTGATTGATCAGGTCAAACTGTCGATTAGGGTTTCTTGCCAAGTTTTGTTTTCTTGTTTGAGCATTTTACTTGTTTACTTGTTGGGATCTGAACAGGTAACATGGCGGGAACTAGCCATGATGAACAAGAGTCTTCTAACTCCAACAAACAACTTATGGAATCCTTCAAAGCTATGATGGTTGAGAGTATGGCCACTATGAAAGCTGACTTAGAAAGGTCTATCAACAACCGATTCCGAGAACGTCAACAACCTGTTATAGAAGAAAAACTTGGGAGGAACCTACGATCTTCTGATGCTGAGCACTACTATAGTCAGACTTCTCGATCAAATCGTTCTCGAAGAAGACAGCCAAGAGAAGATCAAACCGTTAGAAATAACCAACCCATTACTCGAGATCCTTAAGCCGGTGTGAAGATAGAAATGCCGTTTTTCCATAGAACCAATAACCCTGAAGAATATCTTGAGTGGGAAAAGAGGGTTGAAATTATCTTTGATTGCCGGGAGTTTACTCAGGAGATTAAGGTCAGACTCGCCCCAACCGCATTCAAGGATTATGCTCTAAATTGGTGGGATCAGTTGGTGACGTCTAGAAGAAGGGCTGGAGATATACCGGTTGAGACTTGGACCCAATTAAAGATCATTATGAGGAAAAGGTTCATACCTAGTCACTACCACAGAGAACTTCACCTTAAGCTTCAGAATTTGTCTCAAGGAAGTAGATCCGTTGAAGATTATTTCAAAGAAATGGAAACCTTGTTACTTAGAGCCAATATTCAAGAAGAAAATGAAGCTACTATGGCCAGATTCATGGGAGGTCTTGACAAAAATATCATTGAAAAACTGGAGGTACATCATTATGTCGAGTTAGAAGAGCTTCTTCACAAAGCTATCATGTTTGAAAAACAACTTAAGAGGAAGAGCTCTAGGACCGGATACAACTCTACCAAGTTCAGCAAGGATTACAAGCCTAAGGATTACAAACCGCTTACCAAACCCAAGATAGACGAGTCTCCGCTCAAGGGAATTGATCGAGGTTCAAAACCAAAGCTAGAGAAATTCAGTGTTTTAAGTGTAAGGGTTTTGGACATTACTCTAATGCTTGTACCAATAAGAGAGCCATCGTTATTCTGGCCAGTGGAGAGGTAGAGTCGGAAGAAGATCTTATGTGACATTTTACCAATGGATGCTGGACATATCTTGCTTGGAAGACCTTGGCAATCTGATCAGAGAGTAATGCATGATGGATTTACCAACAGATATTCATTTGAGTTTAAGGGCAGAAAGAACATCCTTGTACCTTTAACTCCTCAAGAAGTTCATCTAGATCAAATGGCCTTGAAGAAAGGTAAACCCACTTCCGAAGCCAAGCTCAAAGAACCGGCCAACCTTATGATCGCGCCTCGACAAGGGAGATACTCCTCATCCCTCCTTTTTGTGTTTAAAGAATGTTTTAATACTACCAAACTGTGCAGGAAATTCCTAGCAAAATTCAGTTTCTTTTACAGGAGTTCCAAGATGTTTTCCCGGAAGAACCTCCCCAAGGTTTGCCACCAATCCGTGGCATTGAACACCAAATCGATTTCATACCCGGAGCGTCTCTTCCCAACAAACCAGCCTACAGAACCAACCCACTAGAAACTAAGGAACTTCAACAACAAGTCACCGAGCTCATGGAGAAAGAACATATCCGTGAAAGCATGAGTCCATGTGCCGTACCCGTTTTACTTGTTCCGAAGAAAGATGGTAGCTGGACGATGTGTGTCGATTGCCATGCTATCAACAATATCACTGTAAAGTATCGACATCCCATACCTAGATTAGATGATATGCTTGATGAATTGCATGGTTCTAGCATCTTTTCTAAGGTAGATCTTAAAAGTGGATACCATCAAATTAGGAAGCAAGAAGGGGATGAATGAAAAACCGCATTTAAAACTAAGCATGGTCTTTATGAATGGTTAGTCATGCCTTTTGGGTTAACAAACGCACCTAGTACTTTCATGAGACTAATGAACCACGTTCTTAGATCATTTATAGGTCGTTTTGTGGTGGTATATTTTGATGACATTTTAATCTATAGCCGAAGCTTAGATGAACATGTGGAGCATCTTAGAAAAGTTTTAGAAGTGCTTAGGAAGGAAACCTTGTACGCTAATCTTAATAAATGTACCTTTGGAACGGATAACCTTGTCTTTTTAGGCTTTATTGTGAGTACAGATGGTATCAAGGTTGACGAAGAGAAGATACGAGCTATTAAAGACTGGCCGAGTCCAAAGACTGTTAGTGAAGTAAGAAGCTTCCATGGTTTAGCCGGTTTCTACAGGAGGTTTGTTAAAGACTTCAGCACTTTAGCCGCCCCACTCACGGAGGTTATCAAGAAGAAGGTCGGATTCAAGTGGGAACAAGCTCAAGAGAAGCTAACACATGCCCCGGTTTTATCTCTTCCTAACTTCGATAAAAACTTTGAAATTGAATGTGATGCCTCAGGAATTGGTATTAGTGTTGTTCTTATGCAGGAGATGAAGCCCATAGCTTACTTTAGTGAAAAGCTTAGAGGCGCCACACTCAATTACCCGACTTACGACAAAGAGCTCTATGCGCTTGTTAGGGCTTTACAAACTTGGCAACATTATCTTTGGCCCAAGGAGTTTGTTATACACACAGATCATGAATCTCTCAAGCATCTCAAGGGACAACAAAAGCTGAACAAGAGACACACCAAGTGGGTTGAATTCATTGAGACATTTCCGTACGTCATTAAGTACAAGAAAGGTAAGGAGAATGTAGTAGCCGATGCTCTTTCTCGGAGGTACGTTCTTTTGAATTCTCTTGAGGTTAAGTTATTAGGATTTGAACAAATTAAAGAACTATATTCTATTGATGTTGACTTCAAAGAGATTTATGCTGCTTGTGCGAAATTTGGTGTTGAAAAATATTTTAGGAGTGATGGATTTTTGTTCTATGATAATCGCCTATGTGTACCTAACTCCTCCTTGCGAGATTTGTTTGTCCAAGAAGCTCATGCAGGTGGACTAATGGGACATTTTGGCGTGGCAAAGACGTCAAGCGTGCTACGTGAGCACTTCTTTTGGCCGCACATGCAGAGTGACGTTGAGAAATATTGTCAACGATGTATAACGTGTAAGCAAGCTAAATCGACAATCCAGAATCACAGTTTGTATACCCCTCTTCCTATTCCCTTGCATCTTTGGCATGACTTATCCATGGATTTTGTAGTTGGATTACCTAGGACTAAGACTGGAAAGGATTCGGTATTTGTGGTAGTTGATAGATTCTCTAAAATGGCTCACTTCATACCTTGCCATAAAACCGATGATGCTATTAATGTAGCTGGATTGTTCTTTAAAGAAGTTGTTAGGTTGCATGGAATGCCTAGAACTATTGTATCAGATAGGGATACTAAATTTCTTAGTTAGTTTTGGAAAACCCTTTGGTCTAAGTTAGGAACCAACCTTTGTTTCTCCACTACATGTCACCCATAATCCGATGGCCAAACCGAAGTAGTCAATAGAACCTTATTCACTCTGTTGCGTGCTATAATTAAAAAGAACCTTAGGACTTGGGAAGAATGTCTACCTCATGTTGAATTTGCTTACAATCATGCTAGACATTCTGCATCTAAGTATTCACCATTTGAAATTGTTTATGGGTTCAATCCCATCTCACCTTTGGATCTAATGCCTTTACCCATGAATGAAAGGATAAGTCTTGATGGTAAGAAAAAGGCCGAGCTTGTGAAACAGATCCATGAGAAGGCTCGAAACAACATAGAGCACAAGATCAAGTTGTACGCTAAGCATGCCAACAAAGGCCGAAAGTTTATGGAATTTAAAGAAGGGGACTTGGTGTTGGTTCATTTGAGAAAAGAAAGGTTCCCTAACGAGAGAAAATCCAAGCTTATGCCAAGGATTGATGGTCCATTCGAAATCATCAAGAAAATCAACGACAACGCCTACCAGCTTGATCTCCAAGGTAAGTACCATGTGAGTTCGAGTTTTAATATTACTGATTTGGTTCCTTATTTTGCAGAAGAAACAGATTTGAGGTCAAATCCTTTTCAAGAAGGGGAGGATGATATGACTATGGCTAGCAAGGAGGAGGAACCAATGCAAAATGGAGACGACAATGAGGAGCAAAGGAAGCAGCTGGAACCGGAGCTACAAGGAGTTGAAGATTTATGCATATCTCCGGGTCCTATCACTCGGTCTAAACAAGAGAAGCTCAAGACCACTTTGCAACATCTTCTCCACACCATCTCGGGCAGTTTAGTGTGTGCTAATCCAGCTACACTGGTTGTGATCCAAGCCACCTAAACATTTATCAAGAGAGGTGATATGACTTACACTCTTTTTCCCTTCATTTGGTTTTGTCCCATTGGGTTTTCCAAATAAAGTTTTTAATGAGGTAAGCCATATCACTCACTCATCAGCCTCTTGATAAATCTTAAGCCCACTTCTATCTCTTATCCAAATGAAGCAGCCCAAGTCCAATAAGAAGATTCAGCCGAAACTTGAAGACATGAAGAGTCATTTTCTTTGTTCAAACTTTGGTTTTAATGCTATGTAATTCTCGAGATTCTCTCCTTTACTCTTTGGCTGATTTAAACTCTTGTAAGGCTTCATTTCTAAGTTATCAAACTCTTTTCATATTCTCAAACTCTCTGGAATCTGTTTGATCATTTCTTGTTCAAAGTGTCGGGTCTTCATTCCTTCACACTGAGCAAGCCGATAGTCTTAGGGTCTGTCACAACTCCTAGGAAGTTTCACTTCGATCCACCCCTTGTTCACCACTTCTAGGGTCTTCACCCACGTACAGAACAAGTCTGAAAGTCCAAAGGTTCACCATCCCCTTTGGAAGTTTCGCAACAATCCCGAAGATCCATCGGATCTTACTCGCTGTTTCTACATCTTTTCATCTCTTCCGCATCACTCATCTTATCATCGATCATCACAACCTCTTGGAGGGCATTCAGGGGCTTGATCCTCAACTAGGATCATATCAGCTACGCGAAGATCAAGGTGCAGCGGAGAGTCGACGACCTGCTGAACCTGAACCAGAGCCTGAAATTGAAAGAAGACACGGACTTGGTTACTCTACCCGAGTTGAGCACTCAAGTCCCGAGCAGCTCGAACGCTCAAGCAGAGAAACCACTCGAGTCCACTAGTCAAGCACAGAGGAGCTCGATGAAACATATCATCCTCAGCACTCGAGTCCGCAGCGTGCTGCAAAGACCAAGGCATTCTCACGAGACAAGGCAGAAATCGCTCGAGGAAAAAGGCCCATCAAGAGCAGCAGAGACACTCGAGTCCACTACTCAAGCACAGCGGAGCTCGATGAGACATATCACCCTCAGCACTTGAGTCCGCAGCGTAGAGCAAAGCCCGTGGCATTCTCGCGAGACCGGGAAGAGATTGCTCGTGGAAAATGACCTGTTAGGAGTAGTGGTGAGAAATCTGGAGATGGAAGCGAAGAAATGGAGGCTAAGGAAGGAAAGAGAAGCGAGAGGACAGAGCCAAAGCTTACAGCCAAAGAGATGAGAGCAGTCTTCCTTTCTAGAGGTTTCGCAGGGACACGCTACCCTCACCGACCAACCATGAAGAAATTGGGTATAGATGAAGATGTTGAATGCCTATTCGCACTAGAGGGCTGACAAAATTCATGAGAAATAACTCACCAGCTTATCAAGTTGAAAATTGTCATTTCCTCGCTACCCTTCAAGTTCACCTCTATGAAGATCACCCTGAATACGTCTCGGACGAAGGGCTGGGATGGATCACATTCAAAGTAAGAGGAAAGCTCTACTCCCTCACCACCGCCGAGCTCGACACTCTCTATGGTTTCAGCAGTGGGACAGGATCGGAAGAAGATTTTGCGAAAGAAGAGCTACAATCCCTTTGGCGTACAATAGGAGTGGACACGCCCTATTCATCTTCTAGGTCCAAGAGCACTCAGATTTGCCACCCTGCAGTGAGATACCTGCACAAATCCATTGCCCATACCATGTTTGCGCGCCAAGTAACAGGCCCTGTAAACCAAGGTCAGCTGCAAGTGATAGACTTAGCCTTGAAAGGGCTTCTCGAATGGGACGGAACTGCTAGGAGACAGAAACAATACAAGTCTCACCTTCACTATGCTAAATCAGTTCCAGAACTATAGAGACTGGGGTGTGAAGCTGCACAGAAAAAATTCGAAAGGAGAGCTCAGCATTGGAGGTGTCATCACACCCATACTGGTCGCCTGCAAAGTACCTTTGATTTCGGAGCCCTGCGCACCAAGATGGCTGGACCTGGACTACCTCGGGAAAGCATTTTTCCTAAACAAGACACCAAGTTCAGGAGAATGCCTATTTCAGTTCATGCACCCTACAGCTGGACCGGCTCAACTACAACTCCCCTGCGCCGATCTAGCAAGTGCTAGCATCGATTTCTTCCCACCAATCGAATTACTCTATCAACCAGTGCAGGAAGACCTCCAACAAGCGCGAAAAAAGGATGTTCCTGGTCGCTCAGCTCGATCTCACTCCCCAAGCACATACAAAGACACCCAGCCCGAGTCGTTTCACTTAAAAGAGTATGCAGCACAAAAACAGCACAAGGGTCTATGGGAGGCTCACAAGCGAATAGGGTTGCTCCAGAAGTGGAACAAAGCTCAGGATAAAACGATCAAGGCACTAAAAAGCACGGTGAAGGAATTGACGGAGGGGTGGAAGGAGATGAAGGATAATGAGGCCATCAAGTCAGCATCAACCAAGAAGCATGGAAAAGACACCAACCAGACGACAAATACCCTTGGAGAGAACCAGCCCGAGTGTACCAAAGACATATATGCCTTTATTGAAGCATATGATCAACCCAACCAGTGTTGGACTGTGACTGTTGCACTCTTTTTCCCTTGTCTAGGGTTTTTCCCAATGGGTTTACCTAGAAAGGTTTTTAATGAGGCAATAGTAAGTCATCAAGGAATCACAGAGAAGTGGAATTGGTTCAAAAGCTTTCCACATGAGGAAGATATTCAAGTTACAAGTCAGCAGACTTCCAATGAACCCGATGGAGACCAACAGCTACTTATTGGATATTTCCGACCAAACAATGAAGACTTAAGCCGCAAACAGACTTGCGCTTCTCGAATTGGAATCAAGTCAATACCAGTTTTGGTTTGATAGATATTAAATTTCTAAACCGAAGGATCCTAGAATTGCCTTACTTAGACCCTTCTGGGTTTAGGAGACTTCAAATGTATCTTTGGTGACCTGGAGACCTTCCCCATCATCCAGAGACTCTACAACATGATGTGATCCTGGGGGAGGATCACGTCCCTGAATGCTCTCCAAATGCTAGGTGAAGTCTTTGAAGCAAGGAAACCCTCCGATGTACCGGTTTGATGATGACAAATGGATGAGTAACCACGAAAATGGATTGAATGAAACTTCTAAGAGTTGCGGAATCACTCTTAGACTTTCAAGGGCGTTCGTAGTGCAAGGAGATTTCCGAATACACTAATCGAACATGATCAAACAGTTTCAAAGATGATTGAGAATAAGAAAGGTTTGATAAAATCTGAAGAGAAAGAGAATACAAGTACTTATAGAGTTTCAGATACTTAGGACTAAAATATAGAAAATAGCAATTACTTAATGAGTCAAAGCTGATCATTAAGTGTACAAAAGACTTAAGACAAGTAACTCTTCAGCTTCAAAGTGGCGAGAATGGAGTGAATGGAGTGGGCTTGGATTTCATCAAGAGGAAATGATAAAGAGTGTGTGGGCTGGCCTCATTAAAAACCTCTCTTGGAAAACCCATTGGGATAAAACCAAGAGGAGGGAAAAAGAGTACAAGTCCACACACCTCTCTTGATGAATGCTTAAGCGGCGTGAATCACAATCAAGGTGACTGGATTAGCAAACTCAAGTCGGCCCTGGATATGGTGTAAGAGAGTGTAGAATGCTTGATGGAATCTTGCTTGCTTGGATCGAGTCATCGGACCAAGAGGCACATGTAGATCTTTGTCGTTGGCTTCCTCAAGTCCATGTTGCTTTGTGGCTTCTCCTTTAGCTTCCTTAAGCTCTGGTTCAAGCTGCTCCTCCATCTCCTTAGCTCCCTTAAGCTCTGGTTCAAGCTGTTCCTCTATTTCCTTAGCTTCCTCAAGTCGGCTGCTGGTTAGGATCTCATCATCCTCTCCCACTTGAAAAGGATTTGACCTCAAACGGTTCCGTTTCATCTTTCTTAAAAAGGAACCAGATCAGTTATGTTGAAGCTTGAACTTACGTTGTACTTACCTTGGAGGTCCAGCTGGTAGGCATTGTCGTTAAGTTTCTTGATGACTTTGAAAGGACCGTCGATTCGGGGCATCAGCTTGGACTTTCTTTCGTTGGGAAATCTTTCCTTTCTCAAATGTATCCAAACCAAATCGCCTTTTTTCGAAAATCTTTTCCTTTCGGCCTTTGTTAGCATACTTGGCATAGAGTTTGGTCTTGCTCTCCAAATTGATCCGAGCTTTCTCATGAATCTGCTTGACAAGTTCTGCTTTCTTTCTTCCATCTAAGCTAACTCTTTCACTCACAGGTAAAGGCATTAGATCCAAAGGTGATATAGGATTAAAACCATAGACAATTTCAAATGGAGAAAACTTAGATGCAGAATGCCTAGCATGGTTATAAGCAAACTCTACATGAGGTAAACATTCTTCCCAAGTCTTTAGATTCTTTTTAATCAATGCACGCAACAAAGTAGATAAAGTCCTATTAACTACTTCGGTTTGACCATCAGATTGTGGGTGACAAGTCGAGAGAAACAAAGCTTAGTTCCTAACTTAGACCAAAGTTTTCCAAAAAATAGCTAAGGAACTTAGTGTCTCTATCCGATACAATGGTCCTAGGCATACCATGCAACCTAACAATTACCCTAAAGAACAATCCGGCTATATTCATTGCATCATCAGTTTTATGACAAGGGATAAAATGTGCCATTTTCGAGAACCTATCTACTACCACAAAAACAGAGTCCTTTCCGGTCTTAGTCCTAGGTAATCCAACAATAAAATCCATAGAGATGTCATGCCACGGATGCAAAGGAATGGGTAAAGGGTATACAAACCGTGAGACTGGATTTTAGACTTAGCTTGTTTGCAAGTTGTACATCTTTCACAAGCTTTCTCTACATCTCTCCGCATGTGTGGCCAAAAGAAATGTGCTTGCATCACACTCAAGGTCTTAGCTACGCCAAAATGGCCCATGAGACCACCTGCGTGAGCTTCCTTCACAAACAAATCTCTTAAAGAGGAGTTAGGTACACACAATCTATTTTCATAAAAGAGAAAGCCGTCACATTGAAAATATTTGTTGCCACCGAACTTCTCACAAGAAGCATAGATGTCCTTAAAATCAGGATCAGAAGCATATAAAGTCTTGATATGCTCGAACCCTAGTAGCTTAACTTCTAAAGAGTTCAAGAGAACATACCTCCGAGAAAGAGCATCGGCTACTACATTCTCTTTACCTTTCTTGTATTTGATCACATACGGAAAGTTTCAATGAATTCCACCCACCTTGCGTGTCTGTTATTCAGCTTTTGTTGTCCTTTGAGATGCTTTAGAGACTCATGATCCGTGTGGATAACAAATTCCTTGGGCCAGAGATAATTTTGCCAGGTTTGCAAGGCACGAACAAAGCGCATAGAGCTCTTTTATCGTAAGTGGGGTAATTGAGCGTGGATCCTCCAAGTTTTTCACTAAAGTAGGCTATGGGCTTCATTTCCTGCATAAGTACAGCACCAATACCAAATCCTGAGGCATCACATTCAATTTCAAATGTTTTATCAAAGTTAGGAAGAGATAGCACCGGAGAGTGTGTGAGCTTGTCTTTCAAAGCTTGGAAAGCATCTTCTTGAGCTTGCTCCCACTTAAATCCAACATTCTTTTTGATAACTTCAGTGAGTGGAGCTGCTAGAGTGCTAGAGTCTTTGACGAATCTCCGATAAAAACTGGCAAGGCCATGAAAGCTTCTCACTTCGCCGACATTTCTAGGACTCGGCCATTCTTTGATCGCTTGGATCTTTTCCTCATCAACCTTAATGCCATCTGTACTCACAACAAAACCTAAGAAGACAAGGTTATCTGTTCCAAAGGTACATTTCTTAAGATTAGCATACAAGGTTTCTTTCCTAAGTACTTCCAAAACTTTTCTAAGATGCTCCACATGATCATCCAAGCTACGGCTATAGATTAGGATATCATCGAAATATACAACCACAAAATGACCTATGAATGCTCTAAGAACATGATTCATTAGTCTCATGAAAGTACTAGGTGCGTTGGTTAATCCAAAAGGCATGACTAACCATTCATATAGACCATGTTTAGTTTTAAATGCGGTTTTCCATTCATCCCCTTCTTTCATCCTAATTTGATGATATCCGCTTTTAAGATCTACCTTAGAAAAAATGCTAGAACCATGCAATTCATCAAGCATATCATCTAATCTAGGTATAGGATGTCGATACTTTACAGTGATATTGTTGATCGTGACGGCAATCGACACACATCCTCCAGCTTCCATCTTTCTTAGGGACGAGCAAAACGGGCACGGCACATGGGCTCATACTCTCTCGGATATGTCCTTTCTCCATGAGCTCGGTGACTTGCTGTTGAAGCTCCTTAGTCTCTAGAGGATTGGTTCTGTAGGCGGGTTTGTTGGGAAGAGAAGCTCCGGGGGTGAAATCGATCTGGTGTTCAATGCCACGGATTGGCGGTAGACCTTGTGGAGGTTCTTCCGGGAAAACGTCTTGAAACTCCTGTAAAAGAAACTGAATTTTGCTAGGGATTTCCTGCACTGTTTGGTTAGTTTTAAGACATTCTTTAAACACAAACAGTAGGGATGGCGGATAACTTCCTTGTTGAGGCTTGATCATAAGATTGGTCGGTTGTTTGCGCTTGGATTCGGAAGTGATCTTGTTTTTCTTCAAAGCGATCTGGTCTAGATGAACCTCTTGCGGTGTTAACGGTACGAGAATGTTCCTCTTGCCTTTGAACTCAAAGGTATATCGGTTGGTGAATCCATCATGCATGACTTTACGATCAGATTGCCAAGGTCTTCCAAGAAGTATATGCCCAGCATCCATCGGCAAGATATCACATAGGACTTCATCTTCATATTTTCCGATAGACAAAGGAACTAAGACTTGATGCTTAACTTCCAACTCTCCCTCATCATTAAGCCATTGTAGTTTGTAAGGCTTAGCTCTCTTAATGACCGTTAGCCCAAGTTTTTCCACCATGGACTCACTCATGACGTTAGTGCAACTTCCTCCATCGATCACTAAGCTACAAACCTTTTCTTTTACTAGACATCGAGTATGGAATAGATTCTCCCGTTGCTCATTTTTCTCGAAAGTAGCATGCAGATTCAAAGTCCTCCTTATGACTAAGAGTTGTCCTACCGTTGGCATTGCAACATGCTCTTCTATAGACTCAGCTTCGGAATGTTCTTCTTCCGATTCTAGCTCTCCATTGGCTCGAATGACTATGGTTCGTTTATTGGAGCAGGCGTTGAATAATGACCAAAACCCTTACATTTGAAGCATTGTATTTCCCTGGTCTTGGTGCTTGAACCCTTATCAATGCCCTTAAGACGTGGCTCTTCTGTCCTAGGCTTGGAAATTGGCTGGTGGTCCTTGATAGGTTTGTCGTCTCGGGTTTGGCTGACTCTTGTGGAAACATAACCGGGTCTAGGGTTCCTTCTCTTAAGCTGTTTCTCAAACATGTTAGCTTTATGCAGAAGCTCTTCCATTTCCACATAATGGTGTACTTCCAGCCGATCCATAATTTCCCTATTAAGGCCGCCCATAAATCTGGCCATAGTAGCTTCACCATCTTCTCGGATATCAGCTCTAAGCAACAAAGTTTCCATCTCCTTGTAGTATTCTTCCACAGACTTACTTCCTTGAGATAGATTCCTCAGCCTTAGATGCAACTCTCTATGATAATGACTAGGTATAAATCTCTTCCTCATAATAATCTTCATTTGATTCCAAGTTTCAATAGGAAGATCTCCAACCCTTCTCCTTGAAGTTACTAGCTGATCCCACCAACTTAAGGCATAATCCTTGAATGCGGTTGGAGCTATCCGAACCATGTGGTCTTGAGTGAATTCTCTGCAGTCAAAGACGATCTCAATCTTTTTCTCCCACTCTAGATATTCTTCCGGATTATTGGTTCCATGGAAAGATGGAATCTCGATTTTTAGGCCGGCTAAAGGATCTCGGGTTTGAGTTTGATTGATCCTAAGGGGTTGTTCCTCTCTTGGCCGTCTTCTCCTTGAATGGTGTGTTCTAGAGGAGTGACTATAGTACTGCTCAGCCTCAGAAGGTTGTGATTGCCTCCTAAATCGGTCGTTGATGGATCTGTCAAATTCAGCTCTCATCTCTGCCCTCATGGTTGCTATACTCTCGTTCATCATTGCCTTAAAGGATTCAAGAAGTTGCTTGTTGGAGTTTGCGGATTCTTCTTCACCATTGCTGCTTTCTGCCATGGTACCTGATCAGATTGAAAGAAAATAACAAGTAAAATGCCCAACAGATAACACAACAACAATACAAGATAAGCTTGCTTGGAATTCCAAGAGACAGTTTGGTTTGATCGATTCGAATAAAATACCCAAACGCGTTCAAAAATTCTAGAAACAATTTTCTAAAATACCTGACTCGTTTTAAAGACAAATCCAACCGATCTCACTATTTTAGCAATTAAAACGGATTTATGAAAATTAAAACACTGAAAAGTCGCAGAAATTCTCTTTTCAAAATCACTTGAAGATGATCGGTCAGATTAAAATATCAAATCGTGTCCAAAAATTCCGAAATCAATTTTCACATAAACTAGACTCATAATATGTTCTTTGAAAACTAATTTGACGATTTTATCTATTACCAAATATTTATGAAAATTCCGACAATCAACAGATAAATCAATTCAAAGGTTATGAAGAATATGAAAGGGTATAATCGGTTTGAAAAGACACAACCTGAGATGGAGTCTGCTCTGATACCACTTGATGTGATCCTGGGGGAGGATCACGTCCCTGAATGCTCTCCAAATGCTAGGTGAAGTCTTTGAAGCAAGGAAACCCTCCGATGTACCGGTTTGATGATGATTGGCGAGTGAGAAGGGGAACAGATCGGTTCAAATGGATGAGTAACCACGAAAATGGATTGAATGAAACTTCTAAGAGTTGCGGAATCACTCTTAGACTTTCAAGGGCGTTCGTAGTGCAAGGAGATTTCCGAATACACTAATCGAACATGATCAAACAGTTTCAAAGATGATTGAGAATAAGAAAGGTTTGATAAAATCTGAAGAGAAAGAGAATACAAGTACTTATAGAGTTTCAGATACTTAGGACTAAAATATAGAAAATAGCAATTACTTAATGAGTCAAAGCTGATCATTAAGTGTACAAAAGACTTAAGACAAGTAACTCTTCAGCTTCAAAGTGGCGAGAATGGAGTGAATGGAGTGGGCTTGGATTTCATCAAGAGGAAATGATAAAGAGTGTGTGGGCTGGCCTCATTAAAAACTCTCTCTTGGAAAACCCATTGGGATAAAACCAAGAGGAGGGAAAAAGAGTACAAGTCCACACACCTCTCTTGATGAATGCTTAGCGGCGTGAATCACAATCTTGGAGACTGGATTAGCAAACTCAAGTCGGCCCTGGATATGGTGTAAGAGAGTGTAGAATGCTTGATGGAATCTTGCTTGCTTGGATCGAGTCATCGGACCAAGAGGCACATGTAGATCTTTGTCGTTGGCTTCCTCAAGTCCATGTTGCTTTGTGGCTTCTCCTTTAGCTTCCTTAAGCTCTGGTTCAAGCTGCTCCTCCATCTCCTTAGCTCCCTTAAGCTCTGGTTCAAGCTGTTCCTCTATTTCCTTAGCTTCCTCAAGTCGGCTGCTGGTTAGGATCTCATCACAACACGTATTTATTTCAACCAAAACGCACAGGATCAGGCGGATCCTCCCACACCTTCACTTTCCATATCTGGAACCGAGCTTGCCTTATTTGCCTTGTTTGGAGCCAAAGGATATCATTCAGCAACGGCTCTTTTCCTATTCACTTGTGTGCATTCTGGAGCCTTATTCAGTGAACCTGGACGTCCCATGACACCACCAATTCGCACCTAAGCTTTCAAGAATAAAGGCTCTTCACAACTTGACTTATTTGGCCCGATTTGCTCATAATGGTGCAACGGCTAGTTTGTATACAATTTTGTGATTTCTTTCTTGTTTCTAACCTTCTAGAACGTTAGAGTACTCATGTAAGAGCTCTATATAAAGCTCATTTCGTCCTTTGTACAAAGCACCTTTCAATCATCTAAGAAATATACAAGTTTGCTTTTTATTCAAAGGCTGTCTTTGTTTAAAGTTTGTCTTTAAGTTTCATTTGAGAGATTCATTTGATTCTTGAGATTATAGGATTATGATTGTTTGTGTGATTCAAATAAGTCTAGTTCTCCACCGATTGAGCGAGTCAATCAAGCCCACCGATTGAGAGAGTCAATCACAAAACATCACCTCCATCTCTACCTTCAATTCCACCTTCCGCGAGTCAAAGCTTGGAATTCTTTGATCATCAAGTGATCTATGCTCGGTGTGATTCTGTGCTTGTATCATCTGGTATCAGAGCTTCAAAAGCTCCTACCCATCAGGTTGTATTCATCCAACCTCTATCCTTTTTAATTTTCTGTTTTGTTGTTTCAATTTTTGTTAAAAATCGTTTTTCTTTCTTTTGTTCTTGCTAGTTTGCTTCAGTATCTTTCATAAAAACCAAAAGAAAAATTTATTTGCTTCAGTTTGTTATTTGTTTCGATTTCATAAATAAAAACCCCATAAAAAGTTTCTGATTTCACAGTTTAAGTTTTTCGTCAATTTTGTTGTGTCAATTTTATAAAATCCATAAAAACTCAAAAAAATTATTTTGTCTTTTGTTATGCTTTTCTTAGAGTCTTGAAAACCCATAAAAATTTTATCCCAGAATTTAGAAGTTCGTTTGGTATTTGTTTGAGAATTAAATCTTAGTCATATCAAAAATCGCTTCTGGATTTTGATCTGTTTTGTTTGAGTCGTATAAAATCCGAAAATTTCCAAACAATTATTTTTCTTTTTGATTTCGTTAATTTAATCTCTTAAGAAGATTTAGCAAGTGGAATTTCAAATTTTGGATTCCATTTAATATTTTTTCGAAGTTGTTTTCCAAACTGTGTCCAATTGGCTTAAATTGTCTAAATCGGTTCTTTTAGTTGCTAGAGCTTTGATATTGTGTTGAATCTTTTGCAGGAACCATCCGCCATGGACTATGAATCTGATGTAGAGGACGAAAGAAGTGAGTTTAACACCTCAGAGATCGATTGGGGTGAAGAACTGGACCCCTCATGGAGTGGAGACGAAGGATATGACCCCAACTCGTGGGAAGGAGGTGCTGATTCTGAATTCAGTACTGGAGAAGGCTATGAACGTAATGAAGAACACTGGGATGATGAGACAGAGTCAGAAAGTGCGCTCTATGAAGAAGAAGACCTCGGATTTACTAGCTCTCAAATTGGTTTAGAGGAAGAAACTAATGTGCGTGATGAAGAAAAATCAGAATCAAGTTTCTGTGAGGAAGTTGGCTTTCATGACAGTTTAGAGGATCAACACCACGAATTTGATTTGCAAAACAAATCAAGAGATGAACAGAGGCTCAAGCAACACGCCTATGAAGATGAGTCAAGTTTTGCTGAAGATGAATCATGCCATGATGAAGAAGAAAACTATGAAGAGACTAGTTCAGAACGTGAAGAAGAGGATAGACCATGGTGTGAGATTCCTTAATTCAACCATGAAGATGAGACTGAGTCTCAAAGGTCTCCAGAAGAGTTTGTTGAAGAGGAGGAAGTCAAAAGTGAGGCTGCAAGAGATGATTTTGAAGAAGCCTACATCCAAGAGGATGAAGACATAGCTGAAGAGCCTCGGTACATCCAGTTTTCTGGTCATGAACAAGGACCAGAAGCTTACTTACATTGGGAGAACGATATGGAGAATTGGTTCCGTTCCCAATACATACCTAAGGAAGACATGATTTCCTATGCCTTAGACACCCTAGTTGGAGAAGCACAAGAATGGTGGCAACAAGAAGATTTTTGGCGTCAAAATTCCCAGCCAATCAACACTTGGGGACTACTCAAGCAAAGCATGTACCGGACATTTGTTCCAAAGTCCCTAAACAAGAGCTATACTCCAAAGAAGTTCTTATTCCAATCAGTTCCAAAGGAGAGGTCGGTTCCAAAGCAACCATACAGTTCTAAACTGAAGAGAAGGACGACACCAGCACCCATTAAGAGGACTGAGGCCACATTAATCACTCAAGCACAAGAGGAGGAACCAATGGCAAAAGTCGTAGCTCACAAGCAAAGTCCAAGCTCAATGCTTGAACCACACGGTGAACCAAAGCAATGTAAGTCTCCTAAGCTATCTAAATCCAAAGAAATAATCTGTTATAGATGTCATAAGCAAGGTCATTTTGCTGTGGCTTGTCCTGAAAGAACCATGATAAACACTATTTCTATAGAATCAAAACTAAGTGCACCGGAGGCAAGTATTGACATTCTTGAAGTGAGTTTTGAAAATTCCAGTTCTAGTATAATGCTCTTGTCTATGCCAAAGGTTGATAATACAGGTCCTATCATGGAGCGTGAAGCTAAAGAAAATACAAGAGGCTTGGAACTTATGAAGAAACCTCTAGAGACAACATCACAACTTTTAGTAAGTGACATTTACGAGTTGATTGATTATTGTCAAACTCTCATATTTACTCGTAGTCTCAAGCATGATGTTTTAAGTCCCTACGTCTCAAGTGAGATAACCAACCTATTAAGCCTAGGAAAATTTGATAACAATTCTATTGCTCCAATGAGATTTATGAATCAAAATATTTGTTTAAATACACAAATAGAACATGAGCAAAGATTTTATCAAACTGAGACGTGTCTGCCTGTTTATAGTTACTCCATGACTGTATTAATGCATTTGATTTTTGCCAAAAGAGTTGGAATGATTGCAGGAACAAAAGAGGAGCTACCAGATATTAAACCACCTCTTGGACGAGCTCAACACCATGTAGGAGCCCCATTTTGTCCAGTCAAGGAGAAACCACCAGATCAAACACCAAGTCATCATGTTGTGATATATCAAGAACATCAGAACACTAGAAGTGTTAGCCAGGTAAGTATTTCTATAAACCAAATTATTTTTGGTAATACAATGGCTAAATGGATAAACTTACAAACTGAGAACTCAATACCTTGTTTAAAACCGCAAGAAAAGAAAATAGGTTCAACAAGTTTAAACTTTTGTAAGAAACCCATAATGCACTTGTTTCTTGTCCAAAATGTTGAGATTATTTTAGGTACTAAGGAGGTAAAACCTGAAGATGCTCCACCAGAGAAGAAACTGATGTTGAACCAAACTCAGAGCAAAGAGGCATCACCACCAAAGGTGAACAAGACAGAGGATACCAAATGGATAAAGGCTACAAAACAGAAGAGCCACGCACCAAACCAGAGCAGAGGCATAATCTCATCTTGCCTGCTCAAAGAAGAGCAACCTGATGCACCACACATCACCAAATCACCACAAAGCGAAGATAATACAGTTTCGAGGTCGAAACCTTTTCAAGAGGGAGAATATAATGAGGCCATCAAGTCAGCATCAACCAAGAAGCATGGAAGAGACACCAACCAGACGAAAAATACCCTTGGAGAGAACCAGCCCGAGTGTACCAAAGACATATATGCCTTTATTGAAGCATATGATCAACCCAACCAGTGTTGGACTGTGACTGTTGCACTCTTTTTCCCTTGTCTAGGGTTTTTCCCAATGGGTTTACCTAGAAAGGTTTTTAATGAGGCAATAGTAAGTCATCAAGGAATCACAGAGAAGTGGAATTGGTTCAAAAGCTTTCCACATGAGGAAGATATTCAAGTTACAAGTCAGCAGACTTCCAATGAACCCGATGGAGACCAACAGCTACTTATTGGATATTTCCGACCAAACCATGAAGACTTAAGCCGCAAACAGACTTGTGCTACATTCTTTAACCATCAGGGGAGCTTCTCGAATTGGAATCAAGTCAATACCAGTTTTGGTTTGATAGATATTAAATTTCTAAACCGAAGGATTGTAGACTTGCCTTACTTAGACCCTTCTGGGTTTAGGAGACTTCAAACGTATCTTTGGCGACCTGGAGACCTTCCCCATCATCCAGAGACTCTACAACACGTATTTACTTCAACCAAAACGCAAAGGATCAGGCGGATCCTCCCACACCTTCACTTTCCATATCTGGAACCGAGCTTGCCTTATTTGCCTTGTTTGGAGCCAAAGGATATCATTCAGCAATGGCTCTTTTCCTATTCACTTGTGTGCATTCTGGAGCCTTATTCAGTGAACCTGGACGTCCCAAGACACCACCAATTCGCACCTAAGCTTTCAAGAATAAAGGCGCTTCACAACTTGACTTATTTGGCCCGATTTGCTCATAATGGTCCAACGGCTAGTTTGTATACAATTTTGTGATTTCTTTCTTGTTTCTAACCTTCTAGAACGTTAGAGTACTCATATAAGAGTTCTATATAAAGCTCATTTCGTCCTTTGTACAAAGCACCTTTCAATCATCTAAGAAATATACAAGTTTGCTTTTTATTCAAAGGCTGTCTTTGTTTAAAGTTTGTCTTTAAGTTTCATTTGAGAGATTCATTTGATTCTTGAGACTATAGGATTAGGATTATTTGTGTGATTCAAACAAGTCTAGTTCTCCACCGATTGAGCGAGTCAATCAAGCCCACCGATTGAGAGAGTCAATCACAAAACATCACCTCCATCTCTACCTTCAATTCCACCTTCCGCGAGTCAAAGCTTGGAATTCTTTGATCATCAAGTAATCTATGCTCGGTGTGATTCTGTGCTTGTATCTAAGGAGCATTTCAGCAAGAGTCAAGGAAAGAGCAAGAGCCCCGCTGACACACACGAAGCACAAGACCAAGCCGCCACCGCTCACCAACATGAAGAACTGTCCCAACCGAGTACCCTGCGGAGAAGTGGTTCTACACACATTAGTTCTAGGCACAGCACCTATGACGAGCCACCTCGATACTCTTCCTTTGAGCCAAGGCAGAGAAAAAGGAAAGCAGCAGGACCGAGCAGAGCTACCAAGCCGCACCAACCCCCTCCACCAACCTACTCCCACGAGGACATCGAAGAGTTCACCGACTCTTTCTTCTCCAACTACTGAAGTATCACTCTCCAACCCATTGTATTTATCATTGTACTTAGTTTAATTCTGCTTTCGCTTGGAAACTCTGTTCCAGATTTCTATTACACAAGGGACTGTGTAATTTAAGTTTGGGGGAGGGTTCATGATGTATTTAACATTGTTTCCTGTTTTCTTAATTCGAATTTTGCATCATCTATGAGCATCTAAAAACCATAAAAATTTGAAAATTTTTCAAAAATCATTCCACAAAAACAGAGTGTCCATGTAGCTGCATTAGCATTTTAGTATTGAGTATAGTTGCATTTCATCTAGGATTTCTGCATAGGGGATAATGATGATTCTTGCCTAGCCCAGCATGCAGTACAAAATGTTAGTGAACCACTTAGTTGTTCTGTTGTGCATGTTGATTAAGTTTGAAGCATAAGGCAGCCCCATCCTTTGAATCCATTGCTTGACATTTGATTTTGGCTGAAGCTTGTTTTGAAGTGCATTCATTCCCTATCTATTTAGACCATAACCTGACTTATAATTATCATGTTTACGCATTAAACTTGAATTCATGGATACATATATACATACTTGGATTATCTTTCATCTTTTTACCACCCTTGTTATCCAAGTAGCTGATTCCCATCACTGGAACAGTTTTCCCACCATTGAACCAACCTTTCTTTCAAGCCAATATTATTTTCTGTGTGTGTGAGGCCATTTTATAGACTGAGCTTGGTAGAAAGTGTTAGGTTGGAGCTGACAAGGATAAGTTCTCGTTTAGCTCTAGTTCACGGTATGGACTAGCTAGGATTAGGTGGGAACATGATTTTGGGGAGAAACGAATTAGGATGTTCTAAGTGGGATGAGTCGAACAATGAAAAAAGAGAAAGAGAAGGGAAAAAGAAAAGAAACTTCTAAGTAGAGAGATGTGCATAATTAAAGCTCTAGTAAAGGATTGGGTAATACGAAAAAAACAAAATATGTATAGGCTCATGAAAAGAAAAAGAGAAACTTGTATGAAATACATAAAAGATAGAGCCTCATATAGACACCCAATCCGCTAGACTAAGCAAATATTAAGGTAAACCGCCCTTAGAACACAAAGAAAAAGAAAAGTTTGATCAAAAAGGGATTCATTGAAGAAAAGTGCCAAAGGGTAGTAATAGGATCATTCCTGGGATTGGATTTAGAGGTTTGGGTTTCAATTATGTATATGTTTGGGTAGATGGGAGTCTATCCTTGTATGCATCGGTTGGCCCTAACCTTTAGCC
Organism: Cardamine occulta; assembly: GCA_028015245.1. Taxonomy (NCBI): domain Eukaryota; kingdom Viridiplantae; phylum Streptophyta; class Magnoliopsida; order Brassicales; family Brassicaceae; genus Cardamine; species Cardamine occulta. The sequence goes on along the minus strand of CM051378.1, from coordinate 7,697,033 downwards.
TTCTTCTAAAGCTCAGTTTTTCTTTGAGAGTCCCTTGAGTGAGAATGAGTGTCACCAGTTACATTAAGGACCATTCTTGTCCTTTGACCATTCCCTTAGCCAAATGAGTTCAATGACTGCATAAACTTGATTCATGGTTTCTGCTTGATGAATGTTAAAGGGTTTGAAGAATCTGAATGCTTGCGTAGGCCAAATCATTGTTAAGTAAGTGATGTGACGAGCATGGCTAAAGCTTTAAAAGTAGAACTTGTTAGCATCGCATTCAAGATAGCTTCTTGGGAATTTGATCAAGTTTTAAAACTGCATTGCTTAGGTTTTGAATCCCCATTTTCTAACCTCTCTCCCTTCTTATGAATTATTTGCTTGAGGGCAAGCAAAGACTAAGTTTGGGGGAGTTGATGTCTCTCTATTTTAGCATGTTTTAGCATGAATTTATCATCCTCTAGGACTAGATTTATCATATGTTTCACCCCATTTATAGTCTTTTCACACATTTAGCATCAATACTAGGATTTCGCATTAGCATTGCATACATATGCATTTTGGGAGTTGATTTCAGGTACTTGGACGATGTTCTTGACGTTCGGAGAGTTCCATGCCGCAAGCTGCAGCAAAGTGATTGAGCAGGGGAAAGACAAAATACTTGAGCAAGAGAAAGAGCAGCGTGCTCGAGCACATTTCCAAGAAGATTGACGAGTGCTCAGGCAGAAAAGGGACAGGCGCTCGAGCAGCTCCATCGAGCACACCTCGAGCAGCTCCATCGAGCACACGTCGAGCAGCTCCATCGAGCACACGTCGAGCAGCTCCATCAAGCACACATCGAGCAGCTCCATCGAGCACACCTCGAGCAGCTCCATCGAGCACACCTCGAGCAGCTCCATCGAGCACAGGTCGAGCAGATTTCAAGAAGTGCTCGAGCACATGCTCGAGCAGAGTGCTCGACCAGGCCTTCAACTACACACACGCCAGTCAAGCTGCATCGACCTCTGAAGACTTAGCCATTTATTTTATCTTTACCCATTTTTAGGGTTTTCCGCATTTTCATATAAATACCCATTTTGGGTTTTGTCCAAAGGGTATTCCGTTTTTTTGTGTAAGCTCTTTATTGTTAGGTTTTCTCCCTTTGCTCTTGAGTGTTCTTCATTTGTTCTTCATTGTTCTTGACTTTGAATCTAGATTTCTTTTAATCCACTTGTTAGTTTGCTTTAATTCTTTACAGTCTTGTTATTCTTGCAATAATCTATCATTCTAATCTATTTTTAATGAATTCTGAGAAGTTTAGATTTTCTGGGTTTATGTTCTTCAATATGTTTGAGTAGTTTTTAGGGTTCTTGAGAATGGGATAGGTTAATGACGAATCTTTGATCTTCTAGGGCGTTTGAGTTTAGCTGTTTGTGAATCCCTTCTGGATTAGTGTTCTTAATGCTAGTTTCTCTCTGATCAATTGCAACTAGATCTTAAGTGTTTCCACACTCAAAAGGTGGTTGATTAAACGCTTGAACAACTAGTGCCAGAGATTTGCATTCCTAGCCTAAGAGATTGGATGTTTAGGGTGTTCATTGACAAGAACGGGTTAAGTCTTAGTGCCTGTTAGGGTAGATTTCGTCAGAGACATCTGAGTCTGGAACTGCCTTAGCTTGAGGTCATCTGTCACGACAATGGATTTGATTGCTTGTGAACCCGTTGTCTAGGGATTAGCTCTGTTTGAGTTTGTCAGCGCCTTAGATGGATTTCAGAGGAGTCACTGACCAATTACCCCATTCTTGAGAGTTTGGAGCTTGGTTTTTTGAAGGTTTAAGAGAGTTGAAGCTTAGGGAGAAGCTTGAAGAGGAAGGGGTGGAGCTAGGGTTTTGGCGTGAGCTAAGGGAAGAGAGGGAAGTCTTCCTGAGCTTGGGGGAGTCCATCCTATCTAAGGTGAGTTGTGACCAAAGGTTATCATTAAGCCATGTGTGGGGGCTTGTGGGGTTGTTCTAAGCTTTGGGGTGTTCCTAGGTTGCTTAGAAACCTTGTGGTCATTTGTGGGGCTTTAGCTAGAGTTTGTGTTGTTGTGCCTTGTTAAGTTTTGATTGTGAATTCTTATGCTTGATTGGTGATTATGTGTTGTGGTTTCTTGGTGATTTTATGGCTTGTTGAGAGTGTTTCCCTAGTTGCTTGGTGTGGTATTGCCTTGCTTGGTATGTGTATTGCTTGTGGTTTAGAGGTTTGGCTTTAGGAGTGTGCCTAGGTTAAGTTGAGAATTAGGGAAATTGGACTCGATATCGACCAGGTGTGGTCGATAGGGCGAGGTCGATAGGTGCTATAGACTAAGGCAGGTCGATAGAGCGAGGTCGATAGATTCTACGGGGCATTTTTCCTAGTGCTTATAAACCAGGTGTGGTCGATAGAGCAAATTTGATAGGGTGTATCGACTAGGGTAGGTCGATAGGTTGGTCGATAGATCCTGTTGGGTGTTTTTCCTAGTGCTTCTTGACCAGGTGTGGTCGATAGAGCGAGGTCAATAGGGTGTATCAACTAGGTGTGATCGATAGGTAAGTCGATGAGTTTCTTCGGATGGTTTTTAGGATGGCTTTCGACCAGGTATGGTCGATAGATCGAGGCCGATAGTGGCTATCGACCAGGTGTGGTCGATAGGGGGTATCGAGGGTGTTGGTCGATAGGTTATGGTCGATTGACCCTGTGTTATGTGACTTGTTTTTTTAGCATTTCTTGATGTTATGATCTGCTAGGTGGTTAGTCATGGATGTGTTTGATTAGCTTTGCATAAGGTTGCATGTTAGCTGATTGTTGAAATAATATGTGGTGTTATTATTTCGTGTTGGTGTGGTTGTTTGAATTGAGTGGGCTTTCATATAACCTGTTGTTGAGAGGATCAATTTCCCTAAGCGTTTGGTTTACCAAATGTTGATGCATCACTTTTGTCGATGCAGGTAAAGATAAGGTGTGATCGTGGAATCAAGGCAGTGAGGAGGGGATGATTAGGACCCGGTTGTTTTGTGGTTTTTGTAGGTTTCGTAGGATTGCTAGAACCGGTAGAACTGTTGACCATGCGTGGTCGTTGTTGATTGTTGATGTAATTAACTGGTAGAATATTATTTTTATGGGCACTTAATATTTGTTAATTGCATTTAAAAAAAAACAAAAAACAAAAAAAAAAGAGTGTTCCAAACATGCGACTAAACTTCGATTTGAAAATATTCATGCTTTCTCAGCCCAAAAATCCTCAGGCCGACCTTAATGGTTTTTTATTCTGAAGATGATTTTGCCTAGGACACACATTTATAGCTCTTTTTTTGTATAGATATCACAATTGTGTTTTGTCTGGATGACTTTTTCCTTTGGGATTTGTAGACCTTAGCGTTACTATGATAGTGTATATATTATTTAGGGGTTTGTCCCTTTATTTAGCCATAGATGGCTTAAAGAAACTTAACTTGTGTTTTAGGTTTCAATTCGCCCTTGGGGCATTGTTTTAAGATTTTGTTTACTGTCGACGTAAAACGTCTCTTCAGAACAAATATGGCAGTTTTGTAAAGTTTGACTTTGGTTCGTTAACTCTGGGATGAGTTGTTTTCAGGGGAATGGGTTGACCAGACCCTTACCATTAATAAATAAATACTATAATCAGTTATCCTTGGTAAAGTGTGAGGCTTGAACTCGGCTTTGTAAGTGGCATACTCTTACCTATTTAAAGGAATACTATGTTTAGTAATACTCGGTAAATTTGTGCGAGGATAGAGCTCGACTTATGAAATGTCCAAGGGGACTGATTCTGTTTATGTTCTGAACTCATCAGTTCGATTATAGAATCATGATGCGAGGATTAATCCCGGCTTTAGATAATGTGAATCTGTGCTCGACTTTAGGGAATGCGAGGCTACATTTTAACTGTCGGAGTTTTTTTTTCTGTGAAGCATTAGTTAGTGCGCAGCCCATGACGACATAAAATATTTCTTTATCTTATGATGACCGATAGGTCAGTAGATACATTTTTGGTGAACGATATTTGGGTTCACAAATCGAGCCGATGATCTTCGCTAAAGGATGGTTCTGACTTTAGATTGACTTCTGGGCCCACCTCTTAATAGGCCTAAAGCCTATGAAATCCTTAGGTATTAATTACAAGATATGCGAATATGCTCACACGTTATGGAAAAGTAAATTCTTCCTCGAATATCACAATATGGAAAAGTAAATTTATGCTCACACGTTAAGAGTGTAATAATTACTTGCCCTTTATTGCTCTCGTAATGATTTGGCGGTGTAACCCTTCTATTGTTCCTTTCTTTATTCAGAGAGAGAGAGTTATTCAAAGGAGATTTAATTATAAAAAGAGGGAATGTTCCTACAGATAGAACCTTCAATGGGACCTATGGCGGACTTTTCCAATTTTCCACCAGCCCGAAGCGGTCCTGATGACCCCTCAAGCCCTGATCCCGCTTCTCGGGATGGGTTTGAAGCGCATAAGGTTAAGTTGCCTGATTACCTTATGACCTTATCAGGGAAAGAGGAGGAAGTAGCCAGAGACTTTCTTCTTAAGGTAAACTCTGTCAGCATGCTTGATTAATAATTGAAAAAACTTTCGTGATTGATTACCTCTAAATTTCTTCTGCCATTCAGTTGACTATATGTCATCGTCTGGAATGTGGAAAATGTCAGCTTCTTGATAAAAAGAGGAAAGATCTCAAAGAGCGGACTGCTCGAAGCAAAAAATGGATTTGTCACTACGAATGCAATCCTATTGATTGGGAGAGGAACAGTCTTGATGAGGTCGCACCAATTCCTCGCTGCGTTCGTCAATATATGTGAAATCTAAGGAAGCGCCAAAAATCAGAAATAAAGGCACGGGATGACGAAAAGGCTCGTCTGCGAGTTGAGTTTTTCGAAGCTGAATCAAGGGAAGGCTTTCATCTTGCTGTAGGGAAAGAGGAGACTGTTCGCAAAATAATGTAACTATTTAGTTTAAGAGGAGACTGTTCGCAAAATAATGTAACTATTTAATTTAGTCGACTTAGTCAGTCTAGCAAGAGTTTTGTACTTTTGGAAATACAACTTTACTATTTTGCTTTAAATACAAGGGTATTGTTGGAAACTTGAATCAATCTTAGAATTTGAGAAAATCAATTAAGGTCATAACTCGATCCTTTAATTAAATTCCAACTGTTGAATTTCTTCTCTTTAAATAGTTGTTCCTCACCATTTTTCAGAGCAACCAAATAAAATATCGCTATACTTACTCTCTAATGGCAAAAAATCCTCTACAAAATGGAAACGCTTCGACAGATTCTTCGACAAACATGGTGATTTGCCCTCATTCAACCCCATGTCATTCTTTTAACTTCGAGTTGATGCCTGGTTTAACATCATTCTATCAGTTTACGCCCTTTACAGTTCCTTGTGGTCTGATTAAGGAATTGCCTCCTCAAAATAAAGATATCGCTATTCACTACATGGAGAAGGTATTTTCACTATTGAATTTTATTATTCTTAGAATACATCTTGAATTAAAATGGTATATAAGGAGGAACTATTTTTGTTGCTCTAGCTTATGGTTAGGCATGTGTGGATTGAACATGAAAGGGACATTCTGCAAGCTGAAGTAAGAGAAAGGAAGCCCGAATTCGTCAGATTTCTCCTGAGACGGGTATCCTGGAAGCTTCTTCTTCTGCCTGGCTTGCTCTTGAATCCGAGGAGTTCGACTATCATATTCTGCATTGAGTTCGGAAGATGTTTAACCAGATAGAGAGTGGGACTAACTTATTCTGCGAGGACGCCTAGTTTTATGAGTTTGATGTATCTTGTTAATCATTTGTAAGTTCATCAAATCAAAAAGTTGTCCTTTAAGTATGCGATCAGAGTTATGCGAATATAAATATTTTTGGAATTGAAAATAGATGTGTCTGAAATATCAGACTGCCTACGTACCCATGTTGGGATCAAGCCAATTCGTAGTTCATACAGTAATATATTTTAGCAAGAACTGGAAATTAAACATAAGAAAAGTAAAAAAACTCGTGTGCCGAACTTGGTAGCCACTTCGCTAATGATTTGAGAGTGGGGGAGTTTACCCCATAGTTAGCCCCCCCAATCATTAATGTGAAGGGTACTTAAGCCTTGTTACTGAATACCAGATTCAGAGTGCTTGAACTTTGACATGATAAGTAACTATGTTCCCCGCCTTGTGCTTTATTTCCTACGTCGAGGTGAAGCCCAATGATGAGTACTTCGTGCTTGGTTTAGAAGCAGGAAGAAATTAAAATGACTGTTTTGATAAATTCATTTCCACGAATAGTTGCGAGGTCTTATTTTCGTAGCATGAAACTGTTTTGCTGTTTAGAAGTTTGAGTTTGATCACCCACTTTTGTAAGAAGTTATGATTGGCAAGGGCCATGTAGGATTGTTCGCAGAGGGGTTGATGTGAGAAAATATGGCTTTACTTCCCGAACAGAAAACACCACTATGAGTGCAAGTTTTTCCATCATTGTGAAACGAGTTTTCGGGCCTGTCAAACTTATACTTATATAGTAGATAGGCTGCTGCTCTCCCTGATCTTCTCGTATGATTACCTCACTCACCGCATGTTCAGAAACCAAAATATAATGGTATAGTCTTTCCCCAGTGTCTTGTTTAGAAAGGATTGAAGGAATAGTGACGTATGCCTTTAGTTGCTTAGAAACTTCTTTGCATTCTCCGCTCCACGTAAACTGCTTGCTTCCCTTCAATAGTTGATAGAAAGGAAGGCCCTTGTCGGTTAACCAGGATATAAATCTGTTGAGAGCTACAGTGTTGTACTTCCTTGAAGTGATGCGGTGAAAACTTTGTTAGAAATGCATTAATTTTGTTCGAATTTGCTTCAATGCCTCGTTGTGTCACAATATAACCAAGAAACTCTCCAGACAGTACAACAAAAGTGCACTTTGCAGGGTTAAGCTTCATGCTAAACTTGTTTACTATCTTGAAGCATTGGTCGAGGTGTTGAATGTGCTCAGACTTTTTGAGAGATTTAACCATGGTTTTGCCCAGTTGTTCGTCAAACATCTTGTTGAAGAGACGTTGATAAGTTGCTCTGACATTCTTCAATCCAAAAGGTATTACTACATAGCAATAAATTTCTTTATTTGTAATGAATGAACTCTTTTCTTGATCATCCGGATTCATTCGGATCTGGTTGTAGCCGGAAAAAGCATCCATGAAACTTAATAGTTCATGACTTGTGGTTGATTCGACCAGGCGGTCCATGTGGGGCAAAGGAAACCTATCTTTTGGACAAGCTTTGTTGATATCAGTGAAATCAACGCAGACCCTCCACTTTCCATTTTTCTTCTTCACTACCACAGGATTGGCAAGCCAATCTGGGTATTTGACTTCCTGAATAGAACCGACTTTGAGAAGTCTATTCACTTCATCATTTACTGCTTAAGCACGATCGGGGCCGAGGTTTATCCTTTTTGGCTTGACTGGCTTAAAGCTTTGATCAACATGTATTTTGTGAGAGATGATTGCCGGGTCGAATCCTGGCATGTCTTCGATGGACCAAGGAAAAGAATTTTATGTTTTGACAGGAACTCAATTAGCTCATCTGGTAGCTTTGACTAAAGTCCCAAACCGATTTTCACCACACGCACGGGGTATTCTGGATCAATAGAAACATATATCGAAACCTCGGTAGATTGTTGTCCATTGGAAAACATCAAGTCCTTGTAAAAGCGATGAGCGGTCAAGGTGCTCCAACAACGTTTGCCCTGTTAATCTGCATCCTTTGCAAAGTACTTAAGAAAATGAGATCAACCGAGCTCCTAGTGTCAATTAAGACTTTCGAAACTTCTTAGTTTTCTATATCAAGATTTATCACTAAAGTATCATCATGTGGTTTTGTGAGCTAAAGGGTATCAAACTTTTCAAAGGTAATCAGCGTATTGGCATCGACTCCTCTTGGGTCTCTGTTGACCTTCATTACGGTGGCTCGCTTATGTTGTTTGATAGCGCGAACTGTATCTGGAAACAGCTTTGAGCCCCCAATGATTACATAGATTTGGTTAGAGTGTGCTCAGTCATTTTTGGCTTCTTCGCTAGCAGCTCTGAGTCACGATCTTCCCAATCTTTATGGTACTGCTCGATAAATTCTTCAATCTTAAAATCTACGAGGTCACCAGAAGACCACAACTTGGCCAAGTGTTTCTTAAGGACACTGCAGTCCTTGGTACTATGGCCATTCACTCAGTGGATGTCGCAATAAGCGTTCTCGTCACGAATCCAAGTGTTTGGTGAAGGTGACCCAATTTTGCCTTTACCAGGAGAGGATCGCCCAACATTGTTGTTATATGGTGAAGCTCCAAAGCATTTGGTGTCTTTACCAACTTTTTGATCGGACTTTTTAGTAGCGCGAATGGCTCCAGGTTTCACGGTTTGGTACTTCTTCTCGAAGGTTACCTTTTCTTCCTCGGCCTGGATCCAATTGTTTGCTCGGAACAGATCGTCTTGAATGGTAGTTGGCTTATTAACTGTAAGCTCCCAACGGAATCTTGACTAATGCCATAAACCATTCTGCAAGGCAGCTACCGTAGCAGTCTGCGAAATTCCTGGGACTTTGGACCGGATATCCTTAAAATTGGCGATATGTTTTCTCATGTGATCATCGAATCATCCGAGAAGACCCATGTGCCTTGTTCAGCACAAACAAAGTCTATGATCAACTTTTATATCCTATTGGCCACCTGGACTACATTCTCACCTCATCTAGAGCACACCTCGAAGTTGAATCAATCCAATCCGAGTTCAGGTGAAGAAGTTATTCACCTTCCAAGTCAAGTGACTCCCAGCTTACGCGATTCAGACATCTGTGCGTTCAATAATTATTTCCAACAAAAACCAGAAGGAATCAAGCTATGAAACAAATTATTCTGGAATCTTGATTCATCATAGAATCTGGGAAAATTGTATTCACCACAACGCTGGTTCAGACTTGGGAGATATGAATTTTACAATTCCATGGATCTGCCTCAGGCACTATTGCACGACTGAGCCAAAGATTATGTTCCACAGTCCAACTCAAGAACAATATCAACACAAGACCAGTTGGAGAATGTTAATGCATTTCTCATCGTTTCAACAAGCCCAAGAAAAGAAGGAAATTCCATCGGATGAGAAAGATACACTCCATTTTCCAAGATGGGTCAATCTGGTTCAAAACTTGAAGAGTTCTAGACCCAATTGGTTTGCAAGCTTCCAGACTTATGTTTGGCATCCAGGAGGTATTTCTACCAAGTCCACAAGGCCCAAATAGTGATCCATTTCATGGAGCTGAAGTACAAGAAGTACAAGAAGTACAAGAGTTATTTTATTTTCTTTTGTTTCAAGTTTTATTTTATTTTCAGCAATAATATTGCTTAGATATTTTCTACTCTTCCTTGTGCTATATAAGCACACCTAGACTATCACAAATAATCAATCAACTTTCTTTTCAAACATTTTTATAGTGAATCTCTTTTGTTCTTTTTAGAACTTTTCGATTGCTTGGTGTGTAATATCCAACAATCAAACTCAATTCTGCTTCGGTGTGTCATATCCGAAAGAATCAAACCTTGTCTTGTCTAGGTGTGTAATATCCTAGGAGACATTGAGGTATATCAAGAGCCTTCCGTAACTCTTGTGTGACCATTCGATCCATCATCTATCCATCTATCCATTTTCTTTTTGTTTTACCCCTCGAAAGTATCGATTCCTTGGGAGGATCCATCATCTATTCAAGGGTTCCTGAGGACCCTGAGACAAATTCTATAAGTCGCTATCCGTTTTTCCTTTTTCCATGAGTACTGAATACTGCATGATGAAGGCCGATGACAGCTAATCAAAACTATCGATCGTAGCGGACTCTAGTTGCGTAAACCACAAGACTGCTTTACCAAATAGATTTTCTGAGAACAATTTGCAGTATCATGCATCTTCTTCATGCACATTGAGCTCGATTTTCCCAGCTGCAATACGAAAAGCAGCCAGATGGCTCTTCGGGTCGGTCGTCCCATCGTACATCGGTAGGTTGATTCTTCGAGCATCCCTTATCCAAAAGTTCGTTATCCATGTTGTAAATGATGAACAACAAGTTTCTTCGATCACCTTGTCCACTTCAGGAGCTGAACTGGTTGCTTGGTGAAATTTTGACTTCAGCTCGTTGAGAGCGTGATTTACTTGGTGAAAATCTGAGACGATGGCACGTCCCCAAGTATCTCCTATCTCGGCTAGGATGTCATTGTTGTTGTTGTTGTTGACTGCATATGCTGCAACTGCAGGGTCGACACTGTCACCAACCGCATCATTGGCAAGAGTTGCTTCGGCCCTAGAAGTAGTTCCAGCCTGACATGCTACTTGATTGATAGGCGTCCGAAGGTTGGCACTTGGTAGGGGATTCCCAGAAGTTTAAGGTTTGGAATTCCTTGTGGTCCTATAAAGTACACGGGCACTACGACTTCCAAAGGAAGGGCCAGCAGATATCGAATCTAAATGAGAAAATAGAGTTGATTGATTGTTAGTCAAATTTACCTGACCATTTTTTAGAGATCTCTCACTCGATGGTACTGAGTTTTGCAGACAGATCGGTCATGTTTTGAGTGATTGCTGAGAGGGACTCCTAGATGGTAGCGATAGTGGCAGGATCATTGTTGACATCAGTTTGGTCTCCACCATTTCCACCAGCCATGATGAATTTGATGAGGAGAACTGTTCTGAAATGGTAGATTTGTAGCTTGAATGTCTGATTCTCCCCACAGACGGTGCCAAAATGTGGATTCTGGATTCCACACCCAATATTGATCTCGAGTGGAAAACAAATTGAGCCCCATACATGACCATGGGGGTCTATATTTATACACAAATTAAGGATTAAATGCTAAGAATAAATACTAATAAATCCTATGATTCTCCTTTAATCCGTCGGTTTTGATTTGGCCTTTAATGTTGTAACACCTTGTAATTGAATGATTCCCTCCTTCAGCTCGCAGATTCACTTCGCTTTGCGGACACTCCGGGCTTCGCTCGCTCCTTCCTTCCACGAAGCTTCACTACTGGTCGGACCCCAGTTCTTTCCATCGAGCTATCGTATGGTTCGCCCATCCCTTCTTGCTCCGAGCTGACCCAGCCTTTACTTTGATCTGCTGAAATGGTTGACATATGTAATGATTGGAGAGAGTGGATCCTCGGTGCGGATCCGGTATCAACATTCATCATGTAGTTTTGATCTCCTCGTTTCTAATTGTTTAATGCTTGCTTGTGAGCTTGAAAATTAAGACAGCACCATTCTTGGAATCTTAGTTTAGCTCTTATGTCTTGACTGAAACTTGCTCTGATTTGCTAAACTGTCCCTATCAATTTGAACTTAATACTGACTTGTAACTATCATGTCTTTTCATTTGCATTTGAGCTCATGGCTACCAGAAAATACTTGGATTTTCTTTCTCCTTTCTACCACCCTTGTTTATCCAAGTAGCTGCTCCGATCTTTGGAGCAGTTCCCCTAAAACAGCAAGCCTTCCCTTCTTTCAAACCATAAACTATTTCTGAGTGTGAGGCCTTGTTTTGGATTGAACTTAAGAGAAAGTGTTAGGTTTAGGCCGACAAGAATAGTTTTCCATGTACATTCTGGTTCACATTTTTTGAACCAGACTAGGATTAGGGAGTCTGAGTTTCCGGTGTGGGTCTGTGTCTGAAAAGAAAAAAAAGAGTGGAAAAAGAAAGAAAAGAATGGGAGTGTTAAAAGAATTCTTTAAAGAAGATAGTGAAAAGTTTTATGTGTTTAGTAAAGGATTTGGGAAATGAAAATATAAATAGAAGGGCTTTGTACATTAAAAAGAAAAAAGAGAAAAAATATATATATATCACTTGATCAAAGTGCTCGACCAAAGGGGTCGAGTAACAGCCTTAGCCATTAAGAAAAATCCTCAAATCCGCTAGAAGTAATAAAAATATAGAAAATCTTCTCCTTTAAAGAAAATCAAAAAAGGAAAAGATAGAAATTGATCCAGATTTCAGAAAACAATGATAACCTTGAGAGAAAAAAAAAGAAAGGTTTAGAATTAGGATCATTTTTTGTGTCTAGGTTAATGGAGAGTCAGTTGGCTTTTACCTTTAGCCTTCTCCTATAATTCAATCCATTCTAATGAGAGATCCCAGTTGTCATGCGCTTAAACCAGAGGAAGAAGAGGTAATTTTTACCTCTTAAAACCTGTCCCTTAAACCAAATGAGTTCACTTGTAACTGCATTGCATGATTCACAGGTTACACTTAATGAATGTTAAAGGGACTGTTTGCATTGAATGCTTGTGTAAGTTAGGGCTGAGAGTTAGACTTTGATGTGATGAAAATGGCTATAGTTTTTAAGTAAGGCTCACTTGCATTGCATTCTAGAACTGTTAACAAGGACTTTGAGGTTACATGCTTTATCAATTGATTTTGGTCTTGAGTCCCAATTTTCAAACATCTTCTCCAAGCTTAGTCTTGTTTATTAGCTTGAGGGCAAGCAAAGACTATGTTTGGGGGAGTTGATATCACTATATTTTACAGGTTTTTAGCCTTCATATATCATCATTTTAGTACAGTTTCATCCATTGTTTATCCCATTTTGCATCATATTCATCATCTTAGAGTACTTAGGACGTTTTGCATAAGCATTGCATACATGGTGCATATTGGAGTGGTATTAGGTGCTTTTCGAGCTTTGGAGTGAACACTTGGAGGATTGCACCTAACTCAACATGGACTACTCGACCTAAGGGCTTGAGTGCAGCTGCCTTGGAGAACAAGTCAAGACCACTCGACCTGGATTGTTCGAGTGGATGAGCTCGAGTGGAGGATGCTGCTTTGGGAAGGAGTACTCGACCAGCACCACTCAACCATAGTGCTCGAGTGGATTTCCCTTCCCAATACATGATTAAGTGTTTTGTCTTTCAGCGTTAGTTAGGGCTTCAAGCCTTTTTTGTATAAATATCCCTTGTCTCTTATTAACAAAGGGTAGCCTCTTTTAACTTTAATCCCTGCCTTTTAATTTTCTCTCTCTTGTTCTTTGTTTCCAAACTTTGTAACTCATATCTCTTTTGATTTATTAAGTTTTTGCATTTAGTTTCTTCTACAATATTGTTCATCTCATCATTATCTACATCTTATGTTGATTTTAGTATTTTCTGGATTTTTTCATTTGTTGATGATGATGATTGCTGAGTAGTTTAATTAGGGTTTTTAGGCATGGGTTAGATTAGTAATTGCTCTTGATTGATCTGGATATTTGAGTATTGATTGAATTTTAGATTTCCGTTCTGGGTGAGTGATCTTAACGCTTGTTCTTCTATGATCAATTGGAACTTGATATCAAGCAATTCCCACACGACAGTGTTTATGGAATTGTTGGATTCAACTTTTTCCAGAAACTTAATTGCACTAGCATGTTGATCTAGATTTAAATAGGGTGTGTATCTTATCCTAGGAATTCAGTTGTTAGGAAGTTTAGTTGGCTTTAACAAATTGGTGTTCATTGCTTGTTTAATTCTATGGCTCTGGCAAAATCAGGTATGTCAGCTTTTAAGCTCGAGGTCTAGTAGCATGACAGTGTATTAGACTGATTTAGAATTTGTTTTCAAGGGATAGCCTGATTGGATGAGTGTGTCAATTACCCAGTTTGAGTAAGAATAGTTGTTAGTCAATTAGCCCGTGTCTGAGATCCCTTATTCCTTCTGATTGATTTAATTCCGTGTTATTGCTTGTTTACTTTTTCTCTTACCACTTGATCCCTACTACTCGACCAAGTAGGTCGAGTTCTTTACTCTTTTTGTCATTTTCTGTTTAGCTCGATCACATCTACTCAACCCCTTAGGTCGAGTACTTTCCTTATTTTGTCATTTTCTGCACTACTCGATCTCCTTGCTCGACCACTTAGGTCGAGTGCTTGCTTTACTCTGTTTTCCTTGTTTGCTCGGTTATCCCATTCGAACTGACACCTCGATTTGGGTCTTTAATTGCTTTATTTTCATCATTTAGGTTGTTAGATAAAATATTCACCTATCTGGCTTTACTTAGAATAAACTGATCACATCATGATTGCATAACACACTTCCCGATTGGATTGACATTGTACACCGAATACTTACCACTATACTACATTGATTAATTACTCAGTATTTTTGCATGATGCTTGCTGTTGTGTGAAAATACTATGTTTCTGTGTGCTACTCGAACAATGTTCACTAAACGACACTGGTTTTGCTCTAGGATCTGATAAAACATATACTTCTTGAGTGGTTGTGATGTGTCATGATTTTAAAGGTTTTTACCTTTGATTTCATATGTAAATTTAGTCTTTATAAGATTTTAGGATTAGGTTTTGTGTCTTTTTGATTCTTTTTAGGTTTTTACAGGGGTAAAAGTAATTGGAGGAAAACATGATGTTTTATGAGAAAAATACGGATTTGGAGATGCAGAATCATGCAGAAGCTTCAGACGTTTAACATTCGTTGGAGGTCTTCCAGATATAGGATGGTGATGATAATTGGAAACAAGATAGCCCTTTGAGTTAGCTCCTCATTCCTAGTTCAAGACTTATGCCCGTTTTACTGAAGATAGGTCAATCTGGCGAGCAAACAACGCAAATGCAGAAGTTGGGCCCAGGGGCACTGGGATCGATCGATCCTAAATGAGATAGAACGATCCTTGGGAAAGAATATTCTCCAAATATTCTATTCAATTCTGACTTAAACCTAGGGATCTTCTATAAATAAAGGAGCCTCGTGCCTGAGCCGTCAGGGAGCATCAGATTGAGATTTTGATAGAGTTTTTGAGAGATTTTAGATCAACATTTCAAGATGATTTTTGGATCTCTATTGTTTTGTATTTCTTATTTTCGTCTCATGCTTTCAATCAATCCATTCATCATGATTTGTAACATGTTTGAGTAGTTTTATTTGTTGGGTGAAGAGATTTATTCAAAAGGATTTCAATGATTAATTAGGATATTGTTATAGACTATGTTTTATGAATTAGTTCTCTATTTCTATGATTTTAATGCTATTGTTAGGTTGACGAATCTAGCAATTAATCTATAGGGAATCTAATGCGACTAACCCTTGGTTAGATAATTCGGAATCAACAGTTTATAGACTTGGTAATTGTTAGTCGACGAAAGTCGAGGTTGGATTACTAGGTGAACATATCGAACTTGGTAAAAATGCTAGCATAGGGTCCTGGCGGATCTATGTCTAAGATAGTCTTCGCATTTGGAAGGTGGTTTACTTGTTAATAGTGTTTCGAGTTCTAGAACCATATTTCATTAAAACCTTAGTCCGGTTAGATGTCCAATTAATTATTGAATCTCCGCGATTTCCCGAATCCCAACTCTTTCTCTTAATCCTTTACAACTGTTTTAATTATTGCTTGCATTCGGATTTTCACTGTGACACATTCAAAAAACCCCAGATTTACCTTAGCTTGCTTTGTGCTAGATAGTTCTGTATTGTTAGCCTAGTCTATGTGGGATCGATACCTTTCTATATTATTTTGTTTGCCATGTGCACTTGCAGAAGTTGTGAAGGTTAAAACCTGATAACATCAGGTTGCAACCTTCGGTGCAGGAGGTAAACTTGGAGACACCCTCCCGTGAGACTTGGATTTACCAGTCTTAGGAGAGGAGGCAGTGTCAGGTTTCTTCCTCTTATCCGATATTGATATCGAGGCAAGAGTTTCTTGCTCATCAATGCCTCTGATGTCGTCAAAAGCAGAGGAACAAACCGAGCGAGAGCTTCCCCCAGAGCTGGGTCGGTTCTTAGAGGACGCAGCAAAAGGATCATTGATCAAACTGACCCTCCTAGAAACACCACCAGCTAAGGCAATGGTAATGTTTTCCCAATGGCTCTTGTCAATAGCATTGAGTTGCCCCTTGATTATGTTCTCAGCGGATTTACGAGCTTCTTTGGCACTCTTCTGATCATGGAAGCAAAGATTAGAAGGCTCCGACACTACAGGAGGACCTTCAACAAATCGGAGTCCTCCACTCTTAAGGTGGTCACCTGCCTGATGAATACGGTCAAGTGTAAAGGAGTTCCAGTTTAAATCTTTACCAGTTATTATCTGGTAGAATGCAAGGAGACCCCCACACGGGGTAAGACGAGCTTGAGGAGTTGTAATAGTTAAAAGGGAATTTAAGAAAATAATCAAATAAGCGAGTAACTAAACTTAAAATAAATTGGTTACCTGGGACCCTAGCCCAATCTCGACGAAGCTCTTTGAAACCATCAATAGAGGCACTGTTAACTTTGACAAACAAATCAAGAATCTTCCCAGGATTGGTTCTTGTTCGGAATACCAAAGATTGGGTGTTTATTGTCGTTGGGATATTTGGATACAGGATCTAACACCCAATGATATATTGAATTATTATTAAAGTAAAGTAGAATTTGTTTGTGGAAGTGAACATGAAAATAGAAATAAATTTGCAAAATAAAAAGTATGAATTTGTCTATATTGATTTCGAGTAAGAAAATGATCGACCCTCTCACAAGACTATGAAGTTCTATATTTATAAAACAATTAAGGACTAAATGCTACAAATAAAGTCTAATTAATCCTATGATTTTCCTTTAATTCATCGGTTTCAATTTGGTCTTTAATGTCATAATGTCTTGACTTTTGAATGATTTCCTCCTTCAGCTCGCAAATTCAGCTCGCTTCACAGACACTCCTTGCTTTGCTTGATCCTTTCCTTCGTGAGGCTTCACCACTGGTCAACCCCCAGTTCGCTCTGTCGATCTCTTATCCAGTTTGCCTGTCCGTTCTTGCTCCGAACTGACTCAGCCTTTACTTTGACCTACTGAAGTGGTTGACACATGTCATAATTGAAGAGAGTGGATCCTCGGATCGGTTCCGGTATCAACATTTGCCCCCAAGTCCTGTAAGCTGCTGCCCAGCTCAGAGGACTTAAGTGTTTTCTTTATACTTTGCCATTTGATCCCTTAAGTTTTGGGGTTCGGCTATCTTGTCGCCTTGACACTCGTCCTTTAAATACTGACTTTTATTGGAGCATAGGAAACTCTTCAATTTCCACTTTTTTCAAGATGGTTTTGCTTCCCGAATCGAATAATTCTTCTTTTCCAATTTCTATTCTTTTGTGTTACCTTTTGTGAATGATTTTTCGAATTACTCATATTATGTCTACCCCTTCTGCAAATTTTGCTATTTCTGAGAAAGAAAGTCAGAAAGCGTTGCCAGGCTATTGTACTCGTCGTGATGACCAATTTGGCGCTCATTCTTCGACACTTTCTACATTTGAATCAGTCAAAGGCATTAGGAAATATTGTAAAGTTCCATCATGTGTTGAATTCGCGCTCCCGAATCCTGACGAAACTCCAGAGTCAGTCCATGAGGGGTATATGTTTGTTTATGAGGTTTATTTCTATGGCCATGGGCTGTTATTCCCTTTTCCCGATGCACTCCTTTTGTATCTTCATTTTCTCGGGCTGGAAATTCCCCAGATGTGTCCGAATATGCTTTGCTACATCTTATGCTCGTTTACTATTGTCATGGAGGCTGGATTTTCATTAAGTGTTGGTGACCTTTTTAACCTTTTCAGTGTTCTTATTGCAAATAAGAAGATAGGCACATATACTGTTTATCCTCATGCCGACAGAACCTTAATCTTTGGCCTTCCGGAAAATGATAGTCATTGGAAGAAATATTGGTTTCTTGTGAAGATTAGCATTTCTTCAGTTAGCTGATGTGATGCACCGCGAATGGGCGAATGCACTTGGTAGATTATTGATTCCATTGTTTCCTTCATCATCATTTTTTTAATAGAGGTGTTTTATGTTAACCTTCTATCTTACTTCTTGCACCGCCTCAGCCGAGGCCAGCTCCTTCAGATAGCTTTTTGCGATTCTTTAAATATGCCACCAAGGAAGACGTCATCTGGGAATCTTTTTCCCTTTTCCATATTCATACAGCCGGTGAACTTCTACGAAGTGGCGCACTTCTGTCACTTAAACCTAACCAGAATGAGCTTGACACTCGCGGTTTTCTGAACTTGAGAAAGCGTATGCTGAAACTCTCAAAATTGACATGGACAAGAAACTGAAGAAAAATATTGATGACATCGGCAGGCAGCATCAAAATCGGTATAATGCTGTAAACGAAGTCACTAGTCGTAGGACTACCTTGATTCCAGAACTTCTTATCTGCTCTACTAAGCCTTGTTCAAGTCTTGGTTCACAACCTCATCCATCCAGTTCAGCTGGATTGCTAAAAGAAGTGTTGAAAATCCGAATGCCACTCAGCGTCTTAAAGAAAATTAACTACTCCTGAATCTAGTCCTCGGGAGGTCAGGGCAAAAGTTCAAACATTTGAAAGGTGAGAGGGCTCCACATCAATGCCTCCACCTTCTTCTCGAGCTCAGATTCGAAGGAATACTGGGAGCAATCTGTCCAGAGAGATTTGTAGTGGGTCGAACCCCCAGGATAAAAATATACCTCTTCACGGCAGTAGTTCTTCCTTTTCCGGAACTGTTTCGCGAACTGAGAATCCTGACATGAGTATGTCTTTACTGTTTTATTTTTATTCTCTAGATTTAAGCTCTTTATGCTTATTTATGACTTATTTCTTACAGCTGCTCAAGGGAATAGAATGGCAATCGCAGAGACTTTCAGGGAATTTGGGTCTAGTGGCGTGAAACCCCTTTCTCCTTTTGACCAGTGGGACCAAGCCTTTATGTTAGGAATTCTATCCAAATGGCTAAGGTATGTAACCTTATTTTGCTTACATGGTAAATTCATGTATACTTTCTTCCTGATCTTTCTAGAATATCTGCAGCTTGCTGCTGGTCATAATGACATGGTTCGCTTCTACGAATCGGCCATTAGAAATAGAGTCTCATCGAAAAAGCTTGTTGCGGCTAAGAAGATGATTTTTGACCTTGAATCGAAGATTAAGAATGACACTGACAAACTTGACAGGGTTAATCAGCTAGAGAAAGAACGGAATTCTGCCCTTGAGTTTCTTAGGCTGTCTCAAGAAAAAGTAGCTACACTTGTACACGAACTAGACGCTATGCGAGCTACATCGTCCACGCTTCAGAAACAGAACGCTCTTCTCTCAAAGGATTTAGATGGACTAAAGCGGAAGTATGACGCTCTTTCGAAGCTTCGCGGAACAAATCCAAGGTGTCCAGGTAGTGCAGATTGAAATAACACGGAGGATCGCTGTCGCGGTATGATTGAAGAAATAGCTGGACATTTCGATTCTTTGAAGGCAAAGATGCGGCTTCAATCTGATGTGATCGAGCTAACGAGCAATCAATGTCTTCTAACTCTTTTTGGAAGGAGTGACTTTAATTTGAGCAAAGAGAAGAAAGAGGTAAAGAGCTCCTTGGCCAACGTTGAAGCTCAGTTGCAAGCCCTTCAATTTCCTGAGCCAGAACTTGAACGATATAGTTCGCTTCTTGCTATCATGCTATCTTATGATGATTCGTGGTCAAACTTCTATTGAAATTACTAGAGAACCGTCTTCTTCTCTCCCGGGGGAGGTACAGTTTAATCAATTTGGCTCTAACTTTTCCATCATGAGTTCCAAACATGCGACTAAACTTGTATTTTACATTATTCAGGCTTTGTTCAAAGAAGGAAACTCGGCCTGTGAATCTTCCGATCGACTTTAATGATGATTACTCCAAAGACTATTTTTATCTAAGATGTTTTTTATAGTTTTGTATTTGTGTAAAGATATATTGGTTATGCCCACTTAAGTTGGGATTTTTTCCTTTGTATCCAAAACACGTTTGTTTAGATAACTTCGCCCATTGGGGCTTGTATAAAAGATGAGAGTTACTATTGCAGTTTAGAATCTCTTTGAACAACTGTGATGGGTTTGCAAACGATGATCCTTTTTGAAGGATGAATTTGGCCCTTGAATGACCTTTGGGCCAATTAGGTGATAATACCAGAGTCTTCTAGACTTCTAGGTACTAATTACTGAATAGACGTGTACATAAATATTTTCTCGATTTCTGGGGGTTGCCTTATAGAAGAAATTAAGATTATCTCCACAAGCTTTTGAGTAATGATTACTTGTTATTAAGTATCCCTCGATTTACCCTATAAATTCTTCAATGGAGCCTAAGGCGGATTGTTCTTACTTTCCCCCAGTGATATGATCCTAGATGAGGATCAAGTCCCTGAATGCTCTCCAAGAGGTTGTGATAATCGGGTGATGAGATGAGCGATGCGGAAGAGACGAAAAGATGTTGACACAACGAATAAGATCCGATGGGTGTTGGGGATTGATGCGAAACTTCCAAAGGGGATGGTGAACCTTTAGACTTTCAGACTTGTTCTGTACGTGGGTGAAGACCCTAGACGAGGTGAACAAGAGATGGATCGGAGTGAAACTTCTTAGGAGTTGTGACAGACCCTAAGACTATCGAACATGCTATCGTGAGGATGAAGATCCGATCACAAGCAAGGATTGATCAAACAGGTTCCAAGAGTTTTAGAATATGAAAAGAGTTTGATAACTTAGAAATGAAGCCTTACATGAGTTTAAATCAGCAAGAGAGTAAAGGAAAAATCTCGAAAATAACATAGCATTAAAACAAAGTTTGAACATAAAAATGACTCTTCAAGTCTTCCATTTTCGGCTGATTCTTCTTGGACTTGGGCTTCTTTATTTTGTGATAAGAGATAGAAGTGGGCTTAGGCTTTATCAAGAGGCTGATGAGTGAGTGATATGGCTTACCTCATTAAAAACCTTATTTGGAAAACCCAATGGGACAAAACCAAATGAAGGGAAAAAGAGTGTAAGTCATATCACCTCTCTTGATAAATGTTTAGGTGGTTTGGATCACAACCAGTGTAGCTGGATTAACACACACTAAACTGCCCAGAATGGTGTTGAGAAGATGTTGCAAAGTGGTCTTGAGCTTCTCTTGTTTAGACCGAGTGATAGGACCCGGAGAAATGCATAATTCTTCAGTTCCTTGTAGCTCCGGTTCAAGCTGCTTCCTTTGCTCCTCATTGTCGTCTCCATGTTGCATTGGTTCCTCCTCCTTGCTAGCCGTACTCTCATCATCCTCCCCCTCTTGAAAAGGATTTGACCTCAAATCTGTTTCTTCTGCAAAATAAGGAACCAAATCAGTAATATTAAAACTCGGACTTATATGGTACTTACCTTGGAGATCAAGCTGGTAGGCGTTGTTGTTGATTTTCTTGATGATTTCGAATGGACCATCAATCCTTGGCATAAGCTTGGATTTTCTCTCGTTAGGGAACCTTTCTTTTCTCAAATGGATCCACACCAAGTCTCCTTCTTCAAAGATCTTCTCCTTGCGGCCCTTGTTTGCTTGTTTAGCGTATAACTTGGTCTTGTTCTCAATATTACTTCAAGCCTTCTCGTGGATCTGTTTGACTAGTTCAGCCTTTTTCTTTCCATCAAGACTTATCCTTTCACTCATAGGTAAAGGCATTAGATCCAAAGGTGAGATGGGATTGAACCCATAAACAATTTCAAATGGTGAATACTTAGATGCGGAATGCCTAGCGTGGTTATAAGCAAATTCAACATGAGGCAAGCAATCTTCCCAAGTTCTAAGATTCTTTTTAATTATAGCACGCAACAAAGTAGATAGAGTTCTATTAACTACTTCAGTTTGACCATCGGATTGGGGATGACAAGTTGTAGAAAAACAAAGCTTAGTCCCTAGTTTAGACCAAAGTGTTTTCCAAAAGTAACTAAGGAACTTAGTGTCTCTATCCGATACAATCGTTCTAGGCATGCCATGAAGCCTAACTATTTCCTTAAAGAACAGTCCAGCTACGTTAGGAGCATCATCGGTTTTATGACATGGTATAAAGTGAGCCATTTTAGAGTACCTATCAACTACGACAAATACCGAATCCTTTCCAGTTTTAGTCCTAGGTAATCCAACTACAAAGTCCATGGAAATATCATGCCAAGGATGCAATGGAATAGGTAGAGGAATATACAAACCATGATTTTGGATTGTGGATTTGGCTTGCTTACAAGTGACACATCGTTGACAAGCTTTCTCGACATCACTCTTCATACGCGGCCAAAAGAAATGATCGTGCAGTACGCTCAGTGTTTTTGCCACGCCAAAGTGACCCATAAGACCACCTGCATGAGCTTCTTTGATAAACAAGCCTCGCAACGAAGAGTTAGGAACACATAATCGTTTTTCGTAAAACAGAAACCCATCGTGTTTATAATATTTCCCAGCACCAAATTTCGCACAAGCAGCATAAATCTCTTTGAAGTCAACATCAGTAGAATATAGTTCTTTAATTTGCTCAAATCCGAGTAGTTTAACCTCTAAAGTGTTTAAGAGAACATACCTTCGAGAAAGAGCATCGGCTACTACATTCTCTTTACCTTTTTTGTACTTGATCACGTAAGGGAAGGTTTCAAGGAATTCGACCCACTTAGCGTGTCTTTTGTTCAGCTTTTGTTGTCCTTTGAGATGCTTGAGTGATTCATGATCTGTGTGTATAACAAACTCCTTGGGCCAAAGATAATGTTGCCAAGTTTGTAAAGCCCTAATAAGCGCATAGAGCTCTTTGTCGTAAGTCGGGTAATTGAGTGTGGCACCTCCAAGCTTTTCACTAAAGTAAGCTATGGGTTTTCTTTCCTGCATAAGAACAGCACCAATACCAATTCTTGATGCATCACATTCAATTTCAAAATTTTTATCAAAGTTAGGAAGTGACAGCACCGGGGCATGTGTGAGCTTTTCTTTCAAAGCTTGAAAAGCTTCTTCTTGCGCTTGCTCCCATTTAAATCCAACATTCTTTTTGATAACTTCGGTGAGTGGGGCTGCAAGAGTGCTGAACTCTTTGAAAAATCTCCTATAAAATCCGGCAAGGCCATGGACACTTCTCACTTCGCTAACATTTCTTGGACTCGGCCACTCTTTAATCGCTTGAATCTTTTCTTCATCAACCTTGATACCATCTGTACTCACAACAAAGCCTAAAAAGACAAGGTTATCCGTTCCAAAATTACATTTATTAAGATTAGCGTACAAGGTTTCCTTCCTAAGCACTTCTAAAACTTTTCTAAGATGCTCCACATGTTCATCTAAGCTTCGGCTATAGATTAAAATGTCATCAAAATATACCACCACAAAACGACCTATGAATGATCTAAGAACGTGGTTCATTAGTCTCATGAAAGTACTAGGCGCGTTTGTTAACCCAAAAGGCATGACTAACCATTCATAAAGACCATGCTTAGTTTTAAATGCAGTTTTCCATTCATCCCCTTCTTGCATTCTAATTTGATGGTATCCACTTTTAAGATCTACCTTAGAAAAGATGCTAGAACCATGCAATTCATCAAGCATATCATCTAATCTAGGTATGGGATGTCGATACTTTACAGTGATGTTGTTGATAGCACGACAATCGACACACATCCTCCAACTACCATCTTTCTTCGGGACAAGTAAAACGTATTAATCAAGCAACAAATTCCAATAAGGAATTCAGGCCCAAGAAGAGAAGAAAGGACACCAAGTTGTACCAAGTTGTACCAAGTTGTACCTAGTCGTACCAAGTCTTAGTTGTACGTCCAAGTTGTACCAAGTTGTACCTAACGGCTATATTTCTATGTTCTATAAATATGTAACTCATTGTAACACTTTATAATAACTGAGATAATAAAATCTCTTTACACTTATTCTTATTCATCTCTATTCTTAATCTAAGCATCAGCTCTTACTCATTAAACTCTGAATTCTAACATGGTATCAGAGCATTGATCCATAATCAAGATCTACCCTTTGATTTCATCATTCTCTTTCTCAAGTTTTGTTTTTCTCACCATTGTTACAGCCCAGAAATTTCAGAAACTGGTTCTTGAAGATTCACGCCTCCTCTTTATCTCTTTTGCATCTACATCATCTCCTCCTTCATAGTCAAAGCTTCCGCAGCATTCACAAGCTCTACAGAACTCCAAATCGAAGGATTTTTTTTTTAAATTCAAATTTCTACCCGTTTTTGTACTGTTCACTGTCTTCTCCGAAAAATTTCTTTGGTTTTCCTGGAAATACATCCTTCTAACTTCCTCCAAAAGCTCTGAGATTGATATATATATTCATCCTAGACGAGCTGTGTGAAGTTAGAGTGGTTTATTTCTGGAGATCTTTCAAAGAACATTTTACCAACTCTGAGATTGAAATTAATTCATCCTAGATGAGTTGGTGAAGTTGAGGCAGTGTAGTATCAAACGGTTAGTCATATTGGTTTAATCATGGAGGAGACAAAACCAACCACAATAAGAGTCACCCTAAGAGGAGAAAATTATCTCCTATGGTCACGATCCACAAAATCCAACTTGTACGGACGTGGCTTATGGAATCAAATTGAACCAGCCAAAGGAAAAGAGCTTCAAGAAGGGGATGAAGAAGCTCGGGAAAAATGGCTACAAAAATATCAAATGGTGCTCAGCATAATCCACAGCTCCTTGAGTGATTCAATATTTGAATCTTACTCATATTGTGAGACAGCTCAAGAACTCTGGAAAACTCTTAAGAAGGTGTATGGAGACATCACCAATCTCTCTAGAGTATTTGAAGTAAAAGAAAGCTCTCAGCAGCCTCACTCAAGAAGATCAAGATTTTACCAAACACTTTGGTAAATATAGATCACTACTTGCTGAACTAGATATGCTGAGACCAAGCACAATAGACCTCAAAATTATAGAGGAAAGAAGAGAGCAAGATCGAGTGTTTGGACTTCTCCAATCTCTCCATCCAAAATTCAATGATCTTATAAAGCACATTTTAAGGGAGGAGAAGCTACCAAGCCTTGAGAACGTCTGCTCTCAAATCCAAAAGGAGCAAGGCTCCTTAGATCTCTTCAGCAAAGGAGAGTTGCCAACGGCAAACAAAGGGTTTTACAAACCCCCATTCAGTTCCAACAAGAAAGGAACAACAAAGCAATGTGAACATTGCAAGAACATTGGGAAATTCAACCAAGGGAGAGGACACACCAAGGAGGAGTGCTTTATCCTTCATCCTCATCTCAGAGCCAGCTTCAGAGCAAGGCAACAAGCGAATGAAGCAAATGCTTCAAATTCTGCTCCAGCTGCTCAACCAACTACATCACTCGGTCTAAACCAAAATGCTCCAAATGGCTATTCTAATCAAGCCTCCACTTCAGAGAACAACGGCATGATCACCATGAGCAGAGCAGACTTAGAGGCAATAATCAAGACCATGCAAATTTGCAAGGAGTCCGGTATCACCTTTCTAGCCTCTAACTCTTCAAAAACTCTTTTAGTAGATTCAGGAGCTTCTCACCATATGATTAAAGATCCCAATCTACTAAATAATATTCAAAACACCTCTGGTCATGTTGAAATTGCTAATGGAGTTAGAGTGCCAATTAAAGGCATAGGAAATTTAAACCTCTTTGGAAATGAATCTAGTGCCTTCTATATGCCTACATTTAGCAATAATTTGGTCTCGGTAAAAAGAGCTACCACCGATCTCAATGCTTATGCTATATTTGGACCTAACAGCTTTCATTTTCAGTATATTAAAACCGGTGAAGTGTTAGGCAAGGGAAACACTAAGGGAGAGTTGTATACTCTAGAAGATCTCAAGAACCATTCTAGATGCTCCAACTCTGCTAGTTTGCCGTTTATTAATTCCTGTCATGTAGCTAGTAGTTCAAATGATTTTTGGCATGCTAGATTAGGCCATCCTCATTCTAGAGTTTTAAAATTAATTATGCCCAATGTAGTCTTTGATAACTCTAAGTGTGAGTCTTGTATTTTGGGAAAACATTGTAGAAGTGTTTTCCAAAACTCCTTATCAATATATGAGAATAGTTTTGATTTAGTTCACTCTGATGTTTGGACCTCACCTTGCCTATCTAGAGATAACCTAAAATACTTTGTGACATTCATAGATGAAAAATCAAAATATACATGGGTCACATTGTTACCTTCTAAAGATAGAGTATTTGAGGCATTTTGCAACTTTCAAACATATGTGACTAATCATTTCAATGCTAAAATAAAGGTACTAAGATCGGATAATGGAGGAGAATACACAAGCCACATTTTCAAAGCTCATTTGGCAAATCATGGCATTCTCCATCAAACGAGCTGTCCTTACACTCCACAACAAAATGGAGTCGCCGAAAGGAAGAATAGGCATTTGATGGAAGTAGCAAGATCAATGATGTTCCACAAAAACATGCCAAGGATATTTTGGGGAGATGCTGTCATGACCGCATGCTACCTCATAAATAGAATTCCAACAAAAGTCTTAGATGACTTATCACCATTTGAGGTATTAAACAAAACCAAACCTAATATTAATCACTTACGTGTGTTTGGTAGTGTTTGTTTTGTCTTAGTGCCAAGTGATCAAAGGAATAAGCTAGATGATAAAAGCACTAGAAGCGTGTTCATTGGATACTCCACTACTCAAAAAGGGTACAGATGCTATGATCCAAGCACCAAACGCATCATGACGTCTAGAGATGTAAAATTCCTAGAAGATCAAAGTTATTTTGAGAAGTCGGGCTGGGAAAGTGTGAAAGACTTAGCTGACTCTACAGCAGATCGAGCAGCCTCTCTTCAACACATTTTAAGTCACATGGGTCTTCCTCAAATGAATAAAGAGCAAACAGCTCCTGAAAACAATCAAGATGATCAGATTCAAGAAGAAGAGGTAAATGTTCCAAATGAGCAAGAGAATGACGAAGGAGTATATGAACAAGGGGGAGTTAATCAAGAAACTCCACCAGAAGCTGATATTCAGGAGAATGAATATCATAAGGAAGAAGAGGCACCAGAACCAACCTTGAGGAGAAGCACACGCCAAAGATTTGCACGTCAAAGATTTAGTCCGACCATTGGAAACAAACCAGGGTCTATTATAATCATCAAGCTGTGGCTCACCCTATACAAGCTCAGTGTTCTCTTGCCCTCTTGCCATCAGACCATCAAGCATTCCTTGGAAAGATAGAGCAGCATTACATTCCTAAGACCTACGAAGAAGCAAAAGAAATCAAGGTCTGGATGGATGCTATAAATGCTGAGATAGAAGCAATGGTTAGAAATCACACTTGGGATGTGAAGGATCTACCTTCTGTAAAAAGGGCTGTGACATCTAAATGGGTATTCACCATCAAGTATCACAGCAATGGAGAAATTGAAAGGTATAAAGCTCGCATGTTAGCAAGGGATTTACTCAAACTTATGAAGAAGACTATACGGACACCTTTGCACCAGTGGCTAAGCTTCATACAGTCCGAGTGATTCTATCATTGGCAACCAACCTATCTTGGGAATTATGGCAAATGGATGTCAAAAACGCATTCCTCCAAGGAGAGCTTGAAGAAGAAGTGTACATGAAGCCTCCACCGGGTCTTGAAAGTTCAATTCCTCATGGCAAAGTTTTCAAACTTAGAAAAGCCATTTACGGGTTGAAGCAATCCCCAAGAGCCTGGTACCACAAGCTAAGCTTCACATTAACAGCCAAAGGATTTAAAAGATCAGAGGCTGATCACACCTTGTTTACTTCTCAAAGTGCTCAAGGAATCATTGTGGTCTTGGTATATGTAGATGACTTAATCATTTCCGGCAATGATCAAGCAGGTATTAAAGAAACTAAACTTTTCCTTAAATCTGTATTTGATATAAAAGATCTAGGTGAACTTAAATATTTTCTAAGAATAGAAATATGCCGCTCTCCGGAAGGCTTGTTTCTATCCCAAAGAAAATATTCACTTGATTTGCTTACGGAGACACGAAAATTAGGTTCTAAACCGGCCAAGACACCACTTGAAGATGGCTACAAGGTCAGGAGAAAGGGGGAGAAAGGACAAGAAGATCCACTTGACAAACCATATGAAGATCCAGCCCAATACCGACGGCTTGTAGGTAAGTTAATTTACTTAACCATAACAAGACCTGACCTATGTTTTGCTGTGAATCAGGTGAGCCAACACATGAAAGAGCCTTTGGTACACCACTGGAATATGGTGGAAAGAATTCTGAGATACATCAAAGGATCACCAGGGCAAGGTGTTTGGATGGGAAAGAATGATAGTACTGAAATTGTGGGCTATTTTGATGCGGACTATGCTGGAGATACGATGGATAGAAAATCCACAACCGGCTACTGCACATTCATTGGAGGGAACTTAGTAACCTAGAAATCCAAGAAGCAAAAGGTCGTCTCATGCTCAAGTGCTGAAAGTGAGTATAGGGCAATGAAGAAGCTCACAAATGAGCTAGTATGGCTAAAGGCGCTTCTAAAGGATCTGGGAATTGAGAGCACAAGTCCCATTACCATGCATTGTGACAATCAAGCAGCAATTCACATTGCTACCAATTCAGTCTTCCATGAACGAACCAAGCACATAGAAGTGGATTGTCACAAAGTTAGAGAAAAGATCATTGAAGGAGTAATCCTCCCATGCTACACAAGAAGCGAAGATCAGCTAGCTGACATATTCACCAAAGCTACAAGTCTCAAAATTTGCAACCACATCTACAGCAAGCTTGGACTAGTAGATCTCACTCACCCTTGATCATGCCTCTCCATTTCCAGAGACACTACACTCTTTTCCTCACAAGGAGTTTTTCCCACCGGGTTTGTACTTGTGAGGTTTTTAATGAGGTAGTTGTGAGGATTTGTTTCTGGAAAATCAAACTTAGTCTTCACACTCACTCCGACTAAGTTTGAGGGGGAGTATTAATCAAGCAACAAATTCCAATAAGGAATTCAGGCCCAAGAAGAGAAGAAAGGACACCAAGTTGTACCAAGTTGTACCAAGTTGTACCAAGTTGTACCTAGTCGTACCAAGTCTTAGTTGTACGTCCAAGTTGTACCAAGTTGTACCTAACGGCTATATTTCTATGTTCTATAAATATGTAACTCATTGTAACACTTTATAATAACTGAGATAATAAAATCTCTTTACACTTATTCTTATTCATCTCTATTCTTAATCTAAGCATCAGCTCTTACTCATTAAACTCTGAATTCTAACAAAACGGCTATGGCACACAGACTCATGCTTTCGCGGATATGTCCTTTTTCCATGAGCTCGGTGACTTGTTGTTGAAGTTCCTTAGTTTCTAGAGGGTTGGTTCTGTAGGCTGGTTTGTTGGGAAGAGATGCTCCGGGTATGAAATCGATTTGGTGTTTAATGCCACGGATAGGCGGCAAACCTTGGGGAGGTTCTTCCGGGAAAACATCTTGGAACTCCTATAAAAGAAACTGAATTTTGCTAGGAATTTCCTGCACAGTTTGGTTAGTATTAAAGCATTCTTTAAACACAAAAAGGAGGGATGAGGAATAACTCCCTTGTTGAGGCGTGACCATAAGGTTGACCGGTTCTTTGAGCTTGGCTTCGGAAGTGGGTTTACTTTTCTTCAAGGCCATTTGATCTAGATGAACTTCTTGAGGAGTTAAAGGTACAAGGATGTTCTTTCTGCCCTTAAACTCAAATGAATATCTGTTGGTAAATCCATCATGCATTACTTTCCGATCAGATTGCCAAGGTCTTCCAAGCAAAATATGTCCAGTATCCATTGGTAAAATATCACATAAGACCTCATCTTCATATTTCCCTATAGACAAAGGAACTATGACCTGGTTCTTGACTTCCAATTCTCCCTCATCATTAAGCCATTGCAACTTATAAGGCTTAGCTCTCTTAGTGATTGTGAGTCCAAGCTTATCAACCATAGACTGGCTGGCAACGTTGGTACAGCTACCGCCATCAATCACCAGGCTGCAAACTTTGTTTTGAACAAGGCAACGAGTGTGGAAGGGTTTTCCCTTTGCTCAACTTTCTCGGCCTGAGTGTGTTCTTCTAGTGACCAAAAGTTGTCCGGACTCCGGCATTCTAAGTGGTTCCTCTACAGGTTCAGGTTCCGAATGATCTTCTTCTGAGCCTATCTCGCCGTTGTTCCTAATAACTATGGTTCTCTGATTGGAGCACGAACGGGAGTAATGACCGAAACCTTTGCACTTAAAACACTGAATTTCTCTAGCCTTGATGCTTGAACCTCGATCAATTCCCTTGAGCGGAGGCTCGTCTATCTTGGGTTTGGTAAGTGGTTTATAATCCTTAGGCTTGCAATCTTTACTGAACTTGGTAGAGTTGTATCCGGTCCTAGAGCTCTTCTTCTTAAGTTGTTTTTCAAACATGATAGCTTTGTGGAGAAGCTCTTCTAGCTCGACATAATGATGTACCTCCAGTTTTTCAATGATATCTTTGTCAAGACCTCCCATGAATCTGGCCATAGTAGCTTCATTGTCTTCTTGCATATCGGCTCTAAGTAACAAGGTTTCCATTTCTTTGAAATAATCTTCAATGGATCTACTTCCTTGAGACAAATTCCAAAGTTTAAGGTGAAGTTTTCTGTGGTAATGACTAGGTACCAACCTTTTCCTCATAATGATCTTTAGTTGGGTCCAAGTCTCAACCGGTATATCTCCAGCCCTTCTTCTAGACGTCACCAACTGATCCCACCAACTTAGAGCATAATCCTTGAATGCGGTTGGGGCGAGTCTGACCTTAGTCTCCTGAGTAAACTCCCGGCAATCAAAGATAATTTCAACCCTCTTTTCCCACTCAAGATACTCTTCAGGGTTACTGGTTCCATGAAAAAACGGAATTTCTATCTTCACACCGGCTAAAGGATCTCAAGTAATGGGTTGGTGATTTCTAACGGTTTGGTCTTCTCTTGGCTGTCTTCTTCGAGAACGATTTGATCGAGAAGTCTGACTATAGTAGTGTTCAGCATCAGCAGGTCATAGGTTCCTCCTAAGTTGTTCTTCCATAACAGGTTGTTGATGTTCTCGGAGTCGGTTGTTGATGGACCTTTCTAAGTCGGCTTTCATAGTGGCCATACTCTCAACCATCATAGCTTTGAAGGAGTCCATAAGTTGCTTGTTGGAGTTGGAAGACTCTTGTTCATCATGGCTGGTTTCCACCATGGTACCTGTTCAGATCCCAACAAGTAAACAAGTAAAAATGCTCAAACACAACAAGGAAAAACTCGGCAAGACCCTAAACGACAGCTTGACCTGATCAAACAGAATAAAATATCAAATCACATTCAACAATTCCAGAAACAATTTTAACAAATACTAGACTCAATCTAGGTTTCAATGCAACCGATTTCACGATTTTAGGATTAACCAATGATTTTAAAAAATTCTAGCAAGTTAACACGAAAATAACTTTTTGAATTCCGATAACCTCTAGTTGTGACTGTTCGACGAAATCAACCTCGAAAATATATCAAAACATGTTCAAAAATTCTAGAATCAATTTTAACAAATACTAGACTCCTTTTTGAAGCAGATTCAACAGATCTCTAGATTTTATCAGACAAAATGAATTTATGAAAATTCCAACAGTCAGCAGACAAAACAGATCAGAATGTAAAGAGGTGTAATAGATCGGAAAAGATACAACCTGGCATGGAGTCAGCTCTGATACCACTTGATATGATCCTAGATGAGGATCAAGTCCCTGAATGCTCTCCAAGAGGTTGTGATAATCGGGTGATGAGATGAGCGATGCGGAAGAGATGAAAAGATGTTGACACAACGAATAAGATCCGATGGGTGTTGGGGATTGATGCGAAACTTCCAAAGGGGATGGTGAACCTTTAGACTTTCAGACTTGTTCTGTACGTGGGTGAAGACCCTAGACAAGGTGAACAAGAGATGGATCGGAGTGAAACTTCTTAGGAGTTGTGACAGACCCTAAGACTATCGAACTTGCTATCGTGAGGATGAAGATCCGATCACAAGCAAGGATTGATCAAACAGGTTCCAAGAGTTTTAGAATATGAAAAGGGTTTGATAACTTAGAAATGAAGCCTTACATGAGTTTAAATCAGCAAGAGAGTAAAGGAAAAATCTCGAAAATAACATAGCATTAAAACAAAGTTTGAACATAAAAATGACTCTTCAAGTCTTCCATTTTCGGCTGATTCTTCTTGGACTTGGGCTTCTTTATTTCGTGATAAGAGATAGAAGTGGGCTTAGGCTTTATCAAGAGGCTGATGAGTGAGTGATATGGCTTACCTCATTAAAAACCTTATTTGGAAAACCCAATGGGACAAAACCAAATGAAGGGAAAAAGAGTGTAAGTCATATCACCTCTCTTGATAAATGTTTAGGTGGCTTGGATCACAACCAGTGTAGCTGGATTAACACACACTAAACTGCCCGGAATGGTGTTGAGAAGATGTTGCAAAGTGGTCTTGAGCTTCTCTTGTTTAGACCGAGTGATAGGACCCGGAGAAATGCATAAGTCTTCAGTTCCTTGTAGCTCCGGTTCAAGCTGCTTCCTTTGCTCCTCATTGTCGTCTCCATGTTGCATTGGTTCCTCCTCCTTGCTAGCCGTACTCTCATCACCCAGCCCGTAACGGTCCTGATGATCCCTCAAGCCATTATCCTGCTTTTGGGGATGGATTCGAAGCGCACAAGGTTAAGTTGCCTGACTACATGCTAACTCTTTCCGAAAGAGAAAAAGAAGAAGCCAGACACTTCTTCAATGGAGCCTAAGGCGAAAAGAGGAGAAATCTCGAGGAGAATACTGCTCGGAGTGAAAAACGGATTCGCCGTTATGAACGTAATCCCATGGAATGGGAGAAGAATGGTCTTGACAAAGTTGTGCCAATTTCTCGCTGTGTCTGTTGCTACATGAGGGATCTACGAAGACTTCAAGTAGCGGATAACAAGGTGCGAGATGATGAAGAGGCTCGTCTGCGAGCCGAATTCCTGGAAGCTGAAGCAAGAGAGGGACCTGATCCAGCCGTGGCGAGGAATGAAGCTGTCCCCGAGCCCAACGAATAATAGTACTGCTTACATAGTGGGTTTTAGAAGCCTGTTTAAAAACTTGAGTGTTTGTTTTTTTTGTCAGCTTTAAATACAAGGTATTGTTGGAAACTTGTGTCTTATTAATCTTGGAATTCAAAAAATCAATTAGAATCATAAATTGATCCTTAATTGATTTCTGACTATTAAATTTCTTCTTTAATTCTATTACCTTCGCCATTTAAAAACAAGCAAACAAAGTGTTGTTCTACTCACTTTACAATGGCAACGAATCCTCGGCAGAGTGGAAACTCTCCGGCGGCGTAATCGGAAAATATGGCAATTTGCCCCGACTTAAATCAATATTGATCTCTTAAGATAGGGATGTATCATGGTCTATCGTCATTCGATCAGATTACACCAGTGATAGTTCCTTGTGGTTTGATTAAGGAACTACCACCTCGAAAGCTAGAGATTGTGATTCGATTTATTCAAAAGGTAACTTAATACATGTATATTATTATTCTTATGATGAAATAGATCTCGGATATAATTAATATCTAAGAAAAGCTTGTTACAGCTTATAGCGAAGCATGCAGTGCTCGAGCATAAAAGGGAAGTTCTTTGATCAAGACTAGGCGAGCTGGAGGGACAAATCTGCCGAAATTCTCACAAAATTGGTATTCTAGAAGCCTCTCTGTATGCTTGGCTTGCTCTTGAATCCGAAGCCTTTGGCTATGAAATTTTGCACTGTGTTCGGGTAATGATTAAGCAAATTGAAAGTAGGGCTCACTTGTTCTGTGAAGATGCATAATCTATCAGCCCAAGGATTTTACTTATTTTATAAGAAACACGACTTTGTTGGTTTGGGATTTTGATCAAGAAGTATGTAAAAATAAATTCTCAAAAAATGTAAGAACATAAATATTTTGAATCTTTCATAGCTGCATCCGAATAATCAGATTGCCTACGTACCCGTATTGGGATCAAGCCAAATTGTAGTTCATATAATATATTTTAGCAAGAGCTGGAAATTGAACACAAGAAAAGTAAAAAACTTGCATGCCGAACTTGTTAGCCACTTCGCTAATGATTTAAGAGTAAGAGAGTATACCATTAGTCACCCCCCCCCCCAATCATTAATGTGAATGGTACTTAAGTTTTATTACTGAAACCAGGCTTAGAGTGCTTGAACACTTTTGATGGAAATTTAAAATGATAAGTAACTATGTTCCCCATCTTGTGCTTCATTTCCTTCGGTGAGGCGAAGCCCAATGATGAATACTTCATACTTGGTTCAGAAGCAGGAAGAATTTGAAATGACTATTCGAGCCTGATTCTAACCATACATCCTTGTTTTGATAAAGGCAAATCCTCGAAGAGTTGTGAGGTCTTATTTTTGTTGCCTGAAACTTCTTCGCTGATTGAGAATTTGAGTTTTATCACCCATTTTGTAAGAAGCTCTGATTGGCAAAGGCCATGTAGGATTTTTCGCAGAAGGGTTAATGTGAGAAAACATGGCTTTATCCTCCGAACAGAATCCACCATAGCGAGTGCGAGCTTTTCCATCATCGTATAACGAGTTTCTGAATCTGTCAGACTTTTGCTTACGTAATAGACAGGTTGTTGTTCTCCTCGATCCTCCCGTATGATTACTCCACTCACCGTATATTCGGAAACTAAAATATAAAGGTACAGTCTTTCGCCAGTATCTGGTTTGGAAAGGATCGGAGGAGTGGTGAAGTATGCTTTTAGTTGCTTAGAAGTTTATTTGCATTCGTCAGTCCACGCAAAATGTTTGTTTCCTTTGAGTAATTGATAAAAAGGAAGGCATATGTCGGTTGACTGGGATATGAACCTATTGAGGGCTGCAATCCTTCCAGTCAAACGTTGTACTTCTTTGAAGTTCTGCGGCAAAGGCTTTGTAAGGAATGCATTAATCTGATTTGGATTTCCCTCAATGCCTCGCTGTGTCACTATACACCCAATAAATTCTCCGGACGGTACACCAAAGCTGCAATTTTCAGGATTAAGCTTCATGCCATACTTGTTCAATATTTTGAACCACTGATCGAGGTGTCGAATGTGCTCAGACTTTTTGAGGGATTTAACCAACATGTCATCAATGTAGACTTCCATGGTTTCCCAAGTTGATTGTCGAACATCTTGTTGACGAGGCGCTGATAAGTTGTTCCGGTGTTCTTCAATCCAAAGGGCATTACTACATAGCAGTAAATTCTTTTGTCCGTGATGAATGAAGTTTTCTCTTGGTCATCTGGATTCATTCGGATCTTATTGTAGCCAGAAAAGGCATCTATAAAACTCAGAATTTCATGCCCCGCAGTTGCCTCGACCAAGCGGTCAATATGTGGCAAAGGAAAACTATCATTTGGGCAAGCCTTATTGATATCAGAAAAATCAACACAAACTCTCCATTTTCAATTTTTCGTTTTAACTACCATGGGATTAGCGAGCCAATCTCGGTAATTGACTTTGTGAATAGAACCAACTTTGAGAAGACTATCCACTTCGTCATTTACTGCTTTAGCTCGATCAGGACTGAGTTTTCTCCTTCTTTTTTTTAGGCTTAAAGCTTTGGTCTACCTGTAACTCATGAGAGATAATTGCAGGATCGATGTCAGGCATGTCCTCGATAGACCAAGGGAAATAACTTTTGTACTTTGATAAGAACTCAATTAGCTCTTCATGCAACTCTGTTTTGAGCCCTGAACCAATTTTTACAACGCACTCCGGATGTTCCTCATCGATAACAACCTCAACAGACACCTCGGTGGGTTGATGTCCGCTAGGAAATGTCGAACCTCTTAATGCTTCGAGGCTTGTTAATTGCTATTGGATCTTTAGCATGTGACTCGTGAGGTAACAAGATCTAAACATCTCTTGATCTCCCTCCATTTGGAGTTGGAAACTTCACATACTTGTGATACGTGGAAGGTACTGCTTTCATTTGGTATATCCAAGGGCTTCCCAAAATGACATTGTACATAGCCGGTTGATCAAAAACTGTAAATTCAACGATCTTTGAAGCTCCTGCTGTGAGCACAGGTAATCTAATGGTGCCAAGGGACATAGATGTTTTGCTTGTGAAAGCAATAAGCGGGATTGGAGGTCCAACTATATCTGCCCTGTTAACCCCCATCCTTTGTAGAGTACTCAGGAAGATGAGGTCAACTGAACTCCCAGTTTCAGTTAAGACTTTGGAAACTTCAAAGTTAACACCAATGTATCGTCATGAGGTTTTGCAAGGTGTTGTGTATCAAACTCTTCAAAGGTTATCAACATATTAGTTTTGATTTCCATTGGTTCTCTACTCACTTCCATAACAGCAGCTTGCTTATGCTTTTTGATTGCATGGACTGTGTCTTGACATAACTTCGAGCCTCCAATGATTACATATGTTCTTCCTTTTGGAGATTTAGTTGGAGTATGCTCGGACGTTTTTGGTTTCTTTGCTAGTGGCTCTACGCTTCGCTCGTCACGATCTTTATGATATTGCTCGATGAACTCTTCGATCTTAAAGTCTGTGAGGTCTTCAGTGGACCACAGCTCGGCCAAGTGTATTTTGAGAACAATGCAGTCTTTTGTGCTATGCCCATTGACTATGTGGATGTAACAATATGAATTCTCATCGCGAACCCAAATATTCCAGGAAGGAGATCCAAACTTTCCTTTGCCAGCAGAGGATCGCCTAACTCTATTGTTGTATGGGGAAGCCCCGAAGCGTTTGGTATCTTTTTAGTTGTAGGCACAAGTCCAGGCTTTACGGTTCGATACTTCTTCTCGAAAGTTGCCTTTTCTTCTTCTACCTTGATCCAGTTGTTCGCTCGAAATAAGGCATCCTAGATGGTAGTTGGCTTGCTAACTGTAAGCTCCAAGCAGAATCTTGATTCGTGCCATAAACAATTTGGTAAGCTGCCAGTACGACAGTGTGGGATATTCCCGGGATCTTGGATAGAATGTCCTTGAACTTGGCAATATGTTTTCTCAAAAGTTTTTGAGGACCCTGAGACAAATTCCAAAGGTCACTGTCTGTTTTACCTTTCGCCATGAGCAATTTTCTAAAATACGCTATACGCTAGACGTACGGCGAGGTATTGTATAGCGCGTACGTCTAGCGTATAGACGTATATAGAGCCGTTTATGCGGGGACTATACGGTGTATATTTTTTTATTAAAATATATATATAATCAGTTTTTTATGTATATACATATGATCCATATGATATGAATTAAAAGTTTATATCATTTATATAAAAATTAAAATAGCTGAATATCAAACATAAACCAAATAAGTAATGAAAATGTTTTAAAATATTGTAAAAATTCAAAGTCAAATAAAAGAAAAAAATCAACGTCATAGCCAAAGTGATAAATAAATAACAAAATTCCAATCTTCATGTTACTCTTCTCCATATACTATAGTTCTAGAACGTGGTCGTCATCAGACACAAAATCAATATTAGGAATTTCTTCTTTTTCATCGGATATGAAATCTTTTTCATGTAATTCTCTAGCTAGCTTCATTCATATAATCTCTTCTAACTAATTCGTCCTCACCAGATTCAGATTCTGTAGACAAGTCTGTAGGTAAGAGAAAATGTTAATAGCAGTTTTGTTAAATGATTTTTCCAAAAAAAAAAACAGAAATTGTATACACGATACCGTTTATATGGCGTATAAACGGTGTATATACGACCGTATTGTCTTCACCGTATAAATTAACTGTATAGCATAAATATAGTACGATGGCCAACTGTACAGGGTATATACACCGTATATACGGCTGTACAGGCCGTATTTTAGAACACTGGCCATGAGTATTGAATATTGCATGATGAAGGTCGATGATAGTTGGTCGAAACTATTAATCGTAGCGGATTCAAGTTGTGTAAACCATAAGAAGGAATGACCTAAAAATAGCTTGCAGTAACCTGTATCTTCTTCATGCGCTTCGAGCTCGATTCGCGCAGCTGCAATGCGAAAAGCATCAAGATGGCTCTTAGGGTCGGTTGTTCTGCGTAAGTTGGTAGGTTGACCCTTCGCGCGTCTTTAATCTCGAAGCTAGCTATCCGAGCTATAAACAGTGAGCGACGAGTTTCTTCTATCACCTTGTCTACTTCAGGAGCTGCACTAGTCGTTTGGTGAAACTTTAGCTTTATCTCGTCAAGAGTACGATTTACTTGGTTAAAGTCTGAGACAACTGCATGTTTCCAAGTGTCTCCTATCTCAACTGGGATGTCATTGTTGTAGTTATTTACCGCATCTGCCTCAACTACCGATTTAACTCCATCACCGACTACGTGGTTGGCAGAATTTTCTACTGCGTTAAATTGGTTCCAGCTTGAAGCATCGTTGTTTGGTTGATCAGCATCTCAAGGTTGATACTTTGAGAAGGATTCTCAGGAGTTTGAGGATTGGAAATCCTTGCGGTCCTATAAAGTACACGGGTACTACGACTTCCAGAAGAAGGCCCAGGAGAAATTGAATCCAAATGAGAAAAGAGAGTCACTTGATTGTTGGTCAAGTTTACATGGCCGCTCTTCAAAGAGGTCATCTATCTTTTGATGGTACCGAGTTTCATGGATAGATCGGTCATGCTCTTAGTGATTGTTGAAAGGGATTCCTGAATGGTAGCGAGAGCGGCAAGAACATTGTTGATATCAGTTTGGTTTCCACCATTACCAGCAACCATGATGAATTTGCTAAGGAGAACTATTCTGATATGGTAGATTTGTAGCTTGAAAGTCTGATTCTACCCACAGACGGCGCCAAAATATGGATACAGGATCTCACACCTAATAATATATTGAATTATTATTAAAGTAAAGTAGAATTTGTTTGTGAAACTGAACTTGAAAGAGGAACCGTCGCGAAGGTAGTGGAAATGGAAGAGTTTCCCTCGTATTAATAAAATTCAGTAATTAACAAAGACGCAAGTCAAGGCGTAAAGATAACCAAACTCCGAAATTTAAGGGATCTGAAGGCGAAACATAAAAAAATCAATCAATCAAAGAAAACACTTAAGTCCTCCGAGCTGGGCAGTAGCTCGCAGGACTTGGGGGCAAAAGTTGATACCAGATCCCAAACCGAGGAATCCACGCTCTCCAATTATGACATGTGTCATCCATCTCATCGGATCAAAGAAAAGATTGGTTCAGTTCGCAGATATCAGAATATACAAACTGATAGAAAGCTCGATATAGCGAACTGGAGGTCCGATTAATAACGAAATCCCGCAGAGAGAAGAGATAAGCGAAGTGATGTGATCATGGAATCATCCGAGAAGACCCGTGTGCCTTGTTCTGCACAAACAAAGTCTATGATCAACTTTTCTATCCCATCGACCACTTGGAGTACATTCTCACCTCATCTAGAGCACACCTCAAATTGAATCACTCCAATCCGAGTTCAGGTGAAGAAGTTATTCAACTTCCAAGTCAAGTGACTCCCAGTTTACGCGATTCAGACATACATGCGTTGAATAATTATTTCCAACCGAACCAGAAGGAATCAAGCTATGAAACAAATTATTCTGGAATCTTGAATCATCAGAGGATCTGTGAAAATTGGAATCACAACAACGTCGGTTCAGACTTCGGAGATATGAATTTTACAATTCCATGGATCTGCTTTAGGCCCTATTGCACGACTGAGCCAAAGATTATGTTCTACATTCCAACTCAAGAACAATATCGACACAAGACCAGTTGGAGAATGTTAATGCATCTCTCATCGTTTCAACAAGCCCAAGAAAGGAAGGAAATTCCATCGGATAAGAGAGATACACTCCATTTCCAAGATGGGTCAATCTGGTTCAAAACTTGAAGAGTTCTAGACCCAATTGGTTTGCAAGCTTCCAGAATTATGTTTGGCATCCATGAGGTATTTCTACCAAGTCCACAAGGCCCAAATAGTGATCCATTTCGTGGAGCTGAAGTACAAGAAGTACA
Source organism: Cardamine occulta (assembly GCA_028015245.1). Lineage (NCBI taxonomy): Eukaryota > Viridiplantae > Streptophyta > Magnoliopsida > Brassicales > Brassicaceae > Cardamine > Cardamine occulta. The sequence continues at coordinate 7,657,227 of CM051378.1, read as the reverse complement.
AGAAGTACAAGAGTTATTTTATTTTCTTTTGTTTTAAGTTTTATTTTATTTTCAGCAATTAATATTGCTTAGATATTTTCTACTCTTCCTTGTGCTATATAAGCACGCCTAGACTATCACAAATAATAAATCAACTTTCTTTTCAAACATTTTTAGAGTGAATCTCTTTTGTTCTTTTTATAACTTTTCGATTGCTTGGTGTGTAATATCCAACAATCAAACTCGATTCTGCTTCGGTGTGTCATATCCGAAAGAATCAAACCTTGTCTTGTCTAGGTGTGTCATATCCTAGGAGACATTGAGGTATATGATTAGCCTTCCGCAACTCTTTTGTGACCATTCGATCCATCATCTATCCATCTATCCATTTTCTTTTTGGTTACCCCTCGAAAGTGCCGAATCCTTGGGAGGATCACATCATTTGGTATCAGAGCACACTTTCGGGATCGGTATTCGTTTCTATCATTTTTTATATTTATTTTAGATCTATCATTTTCTCCTCTTTCCATCTTCTTTTATTTTCAATATTTTCATCTTCACTTTTATCTCTTCACCTTCTTATCCTTTCATCTTCTTTTCTGCTATTCTTTAATTTTCGTTTTTGTTATTAAAAAAAATCCATATCTGGATTAAAAAAAAAAAAAAGATGTCTTTCCAATTATTGAAAAATAGTAAACCAGAAAAAGTTCAAAGGAGATCACAAATGAGTCCTCTAAGAAGAGTTCAACCACGCCAAGAAAGGGATGAAGAGGAACTGGATTATTATAGCAGACGCAGTCGTGCTTCAGTTCCAAGTCGAAGAAGACCAAGAGATGAGGAGGCAACTTATTACTCTCATCGTGGTGATAAGTCATCTCAAGGGAACCAAAGGAGACTGAAACAAACACAGGCAGAGCAGCCTATTTCAAAACCCAAGGTGTTCTCTAAGTCTTACACTGAAGATCCAGAATCAAAGAAATCCAAGGAAGGAGATTCGGGGGAACAGCAAACCGGCGGAAACATTACCGAGGCTGTTATGAAGAAACCGTGCACCAAAACGATTGAGGAAAATCCTGGAGTCATATATTCAATGCTGATAAAGGAGAAGAAGCCAGACTCACCTCAATTTTTTTCAATCAAAGACGGTACAGTTTCGAGGACGAAACTTTTTCAAGAGGAGGGGTATGATGTGATCATGGAATCATCCGAGAAGACCCGTGTGCCTTGTTCTGCACAAACGAAGTCTATGATCAACTTTTCTATCCCATCGACCACTTGGAGTACATTCTCATCTCATCTAGAGCACACCTCGAAGTTGAATCACTCCAATCCGAGTTCAGGTGAAGAAGTTATTCAACTTCCAAGTCAAGTGACTCCCAGTTTACGCGATTCAGACATACATGCGTTGAATAATTATTTCCAACCAAACCAGAAGGAATCAAGCTATGAAACAAATTATTCTGGAATCTTGAATCATCAGAGGATCTGTGAAAATTGGAATCACAACAACGTCGGTTCAGACTTGGGAGATATGAATTTAACAATTCCATGGATCTGCTTCAGGCCCTATTGCACGACTGAGCCAAATATTATGTTCCACAGTCCAACTCAAGAACAATAACGACACAAGACCAGTTGGAGAATGTTAATTCATCTCTCATAGTTTCAACAGCCCAAGAAAAGAAGGAAATTCCATCGGATGAGAAAGATACACTCCATTTGCCAAGATGGGTCAATCTGGTTCAAAACTTGAAGAGTTCTAGACCCAATTGGTTTGCAAGCTTCCAGACTTATGTTTGGCATCCAGGAGGTATTTCTACCAAGTCCACAAGGCCCAAATAGTGATCCATTTCGTGGAGCTGAAGTACAAGAAGTACAAGAAGTACAAGAGTTATTTTATTTTCTTTTGTTTTAAGTTTTATTTTATTTTCAGCAATTAATATTGCTTAGATATTTTCTACTCTTCCTTGTACTATATAAGCACGCCTAGACTATCACAAATAATAAATCAACTTTCTTTTCAAACATTTTTAGAGTGAATCTCTTTTGTTCTTTTTAGAACTTTTCGATTGCTTGGTGTGTAATATCCAACAATCAAACTCGATTCTGCTTTGGTATGTCATATCCGAAAGAATCAAACCTTGTCTTATCTAGGTGTGTCATATCCTAGGAGACATTGAGGTATATGAAGAGTCTTCCACAACTCTTGTGTGACCATTCGATCCATCATCTATCCATCTATCCATTATCTTTTTGTGTTACCCCTCAAAAGTGCCGAATCCTTGGGAGGATCACATCATTTGGTATCAGAGCACACTTTCGGGATCGGTATTCGTTTCTATCATTTTTTATATTTATTTTAGATCTATCATTTTCTCCTCTTTCCATCTTCTTTCATTTTCAATCTTTTCATCTTCACTTTTATCTCTTCACTTTCTTATCCTTTCATCTTCTTTTCTTCTATTCTTTAATTTTCGTTTTTGTTATTAAAAAAACAATCCATATCTGGATTAAAAAAAAAAAAAAAAGATGTCTTTCGGTTTATTGAAAAAGAGTAAACCAGAATAAGTTCAAAGGAGATCACAAATGAGTCCTCTAAGAAGAGTTCAACCACGCCAAGAAAGGGATGAAGAGGAACTGGATTATTATAGCAGACGTAGTCATGCTTCAGTTCCAAGTCGAAGAAGACCAAGAGTTGAGGAGGCAACTTATTACTCTCATCGTGGTGATAAGTCATCTCAAGGGAACCAAAGGAGACTGAAACAAACACAGGCAGAGCAGCCTATTTCAAAACCCAAGGTGTTCTCTAAGTCTTACACTGAAGATCCAGAATCAAAGAAATCCGAGGAAGGAGATTCGGGGGAACAGCAAACCGGCGGAAACATTACCGAGGCTGTTATGAAGAAACCGTGCACCAAAACGATTGAGGAAAATCCTGGAGTCATATATTCAATACTGATAAAGTAGAAGAAGCCAGACTCACCTCAATTTTTTTCAATCAAAGACGGTACAGTTTCGAGGACGAAACTTTTTCAAGAGGAGGGGTATGATGTGATCATGGAATCATCCGAGAAGACCCGTGTGCCTTGTTCTGCACAAACGAAGTCTATGATCAACTTTTCTATCCCATCGACCACTTGGAGTACATTCTCATCTCATCTAGAGCACAACTCGAAGTTGAATCACTCCAATCCGAGTTCAGGTGAAGAAGTTATTCAACTTCCAAGTCAAGTGACTCCCAGTTTACGCGATTCAGACATACATGCGTTGAATAATTATTTCCAACCAAACCAGAAGGAATCAAGCTATGAAACAAATTATTCTGGAATCTTTAATCATGAGAGGATCTGTGAAAATTGGAATCACAACAACGTCAGTTCAGACTTGGGAGATATGAATTTTACAATTCCATGGATCTGCTTCAGGCCCTATTGCACGACTGAGCCAAAGATTATGTTCCACAATCCAACTCAAGAACAATAACGACACAAGACCAGTTGGAGAATGTTAATGCATCTCTCATAGTTTCAACAAGCCCAAGAAAAGAAGGAAATTCCATCGGATGAGAAAGATACACTCCATTTGCCAAGATGGGTCAATCTGGTTCAAAACTTGAAGAGTTCTAGACCCAACTGGTTTGCAAGCTTCCAGACTTATGTTTGGCATCCAGGAGGTATTTCTACCAAGTCCACAAGGCCCAAATAGTGATCCATTTCGTGGAGCTGAATAACAAGAAGTACAAGAAGTACAAGAGTTATTTTATTTTCTTTTGTTTTAAGTTTTATTTTATTTTCAGCAATTAATATTGCTTAGATATTTTCGACTCTTCCTTGTACTATATAAGCACGCCTAGACTATCACAAATAATAAATCAACTTTCTTTTCAAACATTTTTAGAGTGAATCTCTTTTGTTCTTTTTATAACTTTTCGATTGCTTGGTGTGTAATATCTAACAATCAAACTCGATTCTGCTTCGGTGTGTCATATCCGAAAGAATCAAACCTTGTCTTTTCTAGGTGTGTCATATCCTAGGAGACATTGAGGTATATGAAGAGCCTTCCGCAACTCTTGTGTCACCATTCGATCCATCATCTATCCATCTATCCATTTTCTTTTTGTTTTACCCCTCGAAAGTGCTGAATCCTTGGGAGGATCACATCATTTGGTATCAGAGCACACTTTCGGGATCGGTATTCGTTTCTATCATTTTTTATATTTATTTTAGATCTATCATTTTCTCCTCTTTCCATCTTCTTTCATTTTCAATCTTTTCATCTTCACTTTTATCTCTTCACCTTCTTATCCTTTCATCTTCTTTTCTTCTATTCTTTAATTTTCGTTTTTGTTATTAAGAAAACAATTCATATCTGGATTAAAAAAAAAAAAAAGATGTCTTTCGGTTTATTGAAAAAGAGTAAACCAGAAAAAGTTCAAAGGAGATCACAAATGAGTCCTCTAAGAAGAGTTCAACCACGCCAAGAAAGGGATGAAGAGGAACTAGATTATTATAGCAGACGCAGTCGTGCTTCAGTTCCAAGTCGAAGAAGACCAAGAGATGAGGAGGCAACTTATTACTCTCATCGTGGTGATAAGTCATCTCAAGGGAACCAAAGGAGACTGAGACAAACACAGGCAGAGCAGCCTATTTCAAAACCCAAGGTGTTCTCTAAGTCTTACACTGAAGATCCAGAATTAAAGAAATCCGAGGAAGGAGATTCGGGGGAACAGCAAACCGGCGGAAACATTACCGAGGCTGTTATGAAGAAACCGTGCACCAAAACGATTGAGGAAAATCCTGGAGTCATATATTCAATGCTGATAAAGGAGAAGAAGCCAGACTCACCTCAATTTCTTTCAATCAAAGACGGTATAGTTTCGAGGACGAAACTTTTTGAAGAGGAGGGGTATGATGTGATCATGGAATCATCCGAGAAGACCCGTGTGCCTTGTTTAGAGTGAATCTCTTTTGTTCTTTTCAGAACTTTTCGATTGCTTGGTGTGTAATATCCAAAAATCAAACTCGATTCTGCTTCGGTGTGTCATATCCGAAAGAATCAAACCTTGTCTTGTCTAGGTGTGTCATATCCTAGGAGAAATTGAGGTATATCAAGAGCCTTCCGCAACTCTTGTGTGACCATTCGATCCATCATCTGTCCATCTATCCATTTTCTTTTTGTTTTACCCCTCGAAAGTGCCGAATCCTTGGGAGGATCACATCACGAAGCGAAGGGAGTTTTTGAAGCAAAAGAAGTCCCTGCTATGAAGGAGAAAATCATTCAAAACTTAAGATGTTACGCTATTAAAGACCAAATCACAACCGACGAATTAAAAGAGAATCATGGAGTTAATTAGGTTTTATTCATAGTATTTATTCCTTGAATCGTGTATAAATATAGACCCTCATAATCTTGTAAGGGGTTCGATCTTTTTCTTACTCGAACAATAATACACAAGTTTATACTTTTCTTTAGCTATATATTTCTATTAAAGTTATTTCTTAAACACTTTCTATTTTACTTTACTAATAATCTAAATATATTTTAGATGTGGAATCATGTATTCACAACATGACGCACGAATCTTGGCTCTTTTCCTGTGGTACTTTTATGTTAGTTTAATACATGGTTTGAGACGTGTAATGTATATTGTGGATGATTTTGGATGGTTTACGAAATATAATTATTATTTTTTAAATGGATATTTTGTAAATTTTATAGAAATTATATATTTTTAATTAATGCTAGAATAATCTTACTCTTTAAATTAATTGCTAGACTAACTCTCTAAATAGAGACTAACTAAACTAACTTTTATCTTTTGTCAAAATACCAATAAATTTAATTTAATTAATTTCTTTGCAGGAATGCCATTGTGATTTAAAATTAGAGAAATTCAAATAATTAAAATATAAAATTTTAAGAGATAAAAATGTTAAAAAAAAAAATTACATCAGATTTTCAAGAAAAATCCATGATGCACGTTCCTCTTCTTCTTCTTCACTTTTTGAACCCTAATCCTCATTTTTGCCACTCTTACCTCACCGGAAATCTGCTCTCGTCATCATGCGTAGGCTCCTCACTGTGAAACCGTAAAATCCCAAAGAAAGATAGAATGTATGATAAGCAAATAGAAAAAGAACAAGATAGAAATTCAGAAAAAATAATAGCTTGGAGATGAAGGTGGAACTAAATGAATGATTATGGTAGAAGAAAAATAAGGCTTCGAAAAACCATAAAAACTTCGATGATGAAGCTATGTTTTTCTTAAAATGAATTCCATTAATTCCGTCATTAATTAGGGGAAATAATCAGACAATCTGCGATGTCATTAAATAAAGTCTGCATAGAAAATTTGTGGGAACATAGGGGCAACAAATCTGCCATAATAAATCTATAGACACTTAAAACGTTATTCTAGTAAGAAAAATATTTGCTGTAAAGCGAATTAAAAAGTCAGTGATAACTAATATTTTTTTTTCCGTAACATGAAACAAATATGTGGTAACTACGAGGTTAACCTAGCAATTAGTTTCTATTAATCAATTCTACAGCCACAAGTAGGTGAAAAAAACTTTGCAACAACTAAAACAGTAAAAGTAAATCAGTGTTGCAAAATTAAGTCTGTAAAATAGATATACGATAAAAAATCAAATCTGCCGTATAAATTCTTAGATGTTAAAAAAAAAACAAAAAATCTACTACCTCCATCATGATCTTTGTAAACTAAATCTACGGAGGTTAATAATTATGCGATAAAAACGCGATAAAAACGCGATAAAAACGCGATAAAAACTATGTCAGCACTAAGACATGTAAATATGCGGTACAAATTAAATCTGCAAAACAAATCTACGGCAAAACATTAAGTTTGCGATTCAACAAGTCTGCCACAACATAGAGCCGCATTTTTCATTAGATTTATTGTGTTTGCATTGCATAATAGGAGATTAGTTGCATATTTGAACATATGTCCTTGTTTCTGAGGTCTTGGAGTTGGAACATACAAGAAGTGGAGCAAACTAGAGAAAATGATCCAAAACCAGTCCAAAGTGTTTCAAAGATCGACTCAAATGAAGTTCTTCCTTTACGTTTCAGCTCCAGAACTCTTAATAGAAATAATTATTGTAGATACTCATGTTGAGATACCATTGTTGAGGGTGCTCTTAGCATTTCATGCCCGGAAGATGTTCGATGAAATGTTTGAGAGAACTTAAATGTATTTTTCATGCCTAGCCTATGGAAGTAGTTGATTAATGGTTTGATTAGAACTTGTTATTAATGCTCATTAGTCATTGAATTGCTAATGGAAGTTTATGATGATTCATTGATTAGTGTAGAGACTAATGTCATGGAAGTGGTTAGTCATCATTAAGCCTAGGATATTGTTCTTTATGTGTTCTTACATCATCAAAGCTTCATCATTTCATCTAAGTCATAGCCATTTCCGAGACTCATCGTTTTCTTTATTTGATTTTCAAACCGTTTTAATTATTTCTCGCTTGTTTTACATTTGAATTTTGTTTACAAAACACACACAATTGTATCGCTTAGATCAAAATGAAAATTTGTATTCCTAGTGTGCTTTATTGTTTCCTCGTAGATTGACCCTTAAGTACTCAACATACAAAAGGTTATTTGAGACTTTTGGTTTGCAAAAACCTAGTTAGAGTATCTCCAAGCCATTCCTCTATTTTTTACTCTAAAATAGAGATGAGTTTGACTCCAACATATTCCTCTATTTTTTTACTCTAAAAAGAATATTCTAAGTATATTCTTTCTCTACTTAATTATTAATTTTCTAACAACATCCATTATTTATCAAAACTATAAATTTAACCCACATGTTTTATTTTAAGCAAAAAATCAATGAAATGATGAATTATTGAAATAAAAAAATTATTACATAAATAAAATTATATTACACAACATAAGAAAAAATAAAATAAAAATAAATACAACAAAAGATAATAGATTTTTTAACCATCATCATTAGAATATTTCTCCTAGAAATGATCAATTAAAACATTTTAAATTGTGATATGAGCTTATTTATCCTTGATGTTCCTATATCGGCCAAGAAATTTTTGAAATCGGATATTATCATTTTCTGCTATTTCGACCTCTCGAGGTAGAACTTCTCTTGCAACATCAATTGGTGCATCTATAACATTCATCCTCGGTTATAATATTATGTAAAATCACACATGTAATCATTATGTCATATATCACATGTTTTTGTTGTGCTAAGTTTAATTTATGTTGTTTTCTTTGATTTTGGTATTTCATTATATTTTTTTATTATGTTATTGTGTTTTATAATAACTAAAAGTTGTTGTTTTTAAAATTTATTTAATTATATATCTACCTTTTTAATTTATAAAATAAATTATCAACATGTATGTAACTATATAACTAAAATATTATTTAATAATATTATTTGAGTATAAAATAAGAACATATAAAAGTTAAAGGAGTATTTTCTAAATAACAAAAGTTTTACTCTATAGTAGAGTAATGAATAGGATTACTTCAAATATTGAGTAATATTTTCATTACTCTACTCTGTAATATAGTTTAGAGGAGAAAATAGACTGGAGTTGGACATGCTTGTATTACACAACAGCTTCCTTTTGATATAACATAATATATTATAACAATTTAAATGCACTAGTCATAATATATTACAGAAATATAAATGAGCTATAAAATAATATATAACAGCAATTTAAATGAGTTATATCATATAATATTATAGCAATTTAAATGAGCTATAACAATATATATTACAACATCTAAGTAATGCTATGATAGAAGAATATAATAGTGCAACATAAAATACTATCATATGGGGTTACCCTATTATAGCTCTGGTTATTATAACGTTTATACTAACGCTACTATACCCCCTATGATAGCATTTTTATGAGCTATTAATACTCTTTTTCTTGTATTATGAATCTTTGATGTTGATAAAAACATATTATGAACACTATCTTTGGTTACAGATCACTAATCAAGAGTAATCCACTTTCATGGCACTAATTCATTCCTAAATCACCTAATCATCAATAACTTTTGTGAGTGATTAAATGAGCAAAGAGCATTAATAATGAAGTATAATCCAATCACTAATCATCATAGTCAACTATTTTCATAGGTTAAGGAATAAAAGTTCTATTTAGCTTATTTCAAACATTTCATCGCCCATATTCCGGGCATGAAATCCTATTGATCTAGATTATCAATTAGAATCTTAAATCTAGTATTACTATCAACTTGAATGATAACCTAGAATCTAATCCTAAACATCATCATCAACCCATCAAATAAGCACAATCACAATCACAATCTTTTAACTCATCTAAAATACTATTCACAATATACCATAATAACACACAAAGCAATTGATTTAATCTTTGAATAATCATGATTTAACGATAAGTATATGAAAGATTTAAAGTTAAAAATAGATTTGATAAATTGAATTCAAGAGATTCATACTAAGAGTTTCTTCAAACCCAAAAGTGGTTAAAGAGAATCTCTAAAAACAAGCATAGCCTTCTCATTAGGTTTTTAGGCTATTTTTGGTAAAATACAAAAGACTAGTTTAACATAAAATCAAATTGTGGTGTTGAAGGGCACAAAGCCAGGCATTGTTTACTCCTCTCATAACGAATGTGGGACATTTTCTATATTCTTATAAGACTTCATATAGTTCTATAGGTTTTGTAAATAATACAACGTTATTTATGCTGATCAGTGAACTCATTCAACTCAAGTCTCCTCCATTGATTTAAGGGTCACTGTAAGAATGAAATGATTCGAACCTGACTCAACTTTGACTGGCCACATATCAGAAGTAGAATTGCCGCAAAATAGTTGGTATGAAACTAAAATGGATTGAGTTAAATCGTGAGTTGGGCCGTTTATTGTAATTAACTTTTTCTTATTGTAATTAACTAATAACTTGCAAAGCTACATACTGTACTTGGATTATTCTTTTTTTTTGGTTTGAGACTCGTGTTGAAATATCGTCAATTGGGTAATAATGGGCTGCTTCAGACCCATAAAAGTAATAACAGCCCGTCCAATATTGTTTAGCCCAAATCATTTCATCAATATTGGATTATTTTTTACTGTGCTGAAAATTTACAAAGTCCATTTTAATCGGTCATGATGTTACCAAAGTCATAATAAAGCTGGTCATGATTCAGACAACAAACTAACACAATGGTCATGAAATGTACAAATTTAAAGATAAGAGACTGGGCTCAACATTTCAAAATATTTTATTTTCTCTTCGCATCTTCTATATTCCTTATTTTTTTCTGTACATGAGAGATTCGATTGATCAAATAGGTTAATGAACACCCTAACAAAAAGACTCTTAATTGATTTTATATACATAATTTTCAGTATTAGGACAAAACTAGTCAGTAAGGTGAACACTTAAGATGGTATCCATTTGGTGCAGAAACTCTTGGAAACACCATTAATTTATCTTCTCCATCCTCCTCCCATCTACACAAAACCAAAACATGTAGACCTCAAAATCATCAAACACAACAACTACAAAATCAGATCTAAGTCCATTAAAGAAACATACCTATATCTTGTAACAAAGTAGTGAAGGAAGCTTGAGACTTCAGAGATTCCTAGTTCCTTTCCAGGGCAAAGCCTTGCTCCACCTCCAAAGAGTAAGAAATTGCTTTTTGTTTCCAAGTTTTTCTCCTACATAACCAAAGAAACCCTCTATGTGAGCCAGGCGCTTTCAAACAAGCAAAACAAAGAAGCACAAGAAAAATATAATGCAAATACTAACCATCCATCTCCATGGGTTAAAAATCATTGGATCTTCATACAAAGATGTATCATAGTTAATCTCTCTTGTGTATACGTAAATTCTCCAACCTTTTGGGATTAAATAACCTGTAATTATTTAAAATCACAACCATTATTAATACGGATTAAAAGAATTTCTTTAAGATTGTTAAATAAAAATCAAAAAAGGTTTTGATCTTCTTCTCTGTCAAAATAATTGAAATAAAACCATGGAGGGTCACGGGGAGATGATTGCTTCGCTGGATTGGTTGGTATATATTTGTAAATAATTGATGTAATGTAAGGTCCACATGCCCAATTTATTTATTTTTTCTCATTTAAATTTTTTTTTAACTAATAATTATAAAATTCCTTAAAATTTAACAGTTTAAATTAAAAGTAGTTTCTTACCGTTGAGTTCCAAGTCGTGAGTAGTTTTCCTCAGGACACCATTAACAATCGTTGCCAATCTTGATGTCTCAAAAATCACCTATTAAATACACAAAAATGGTCCCAAAAAAATGTCAAAATCAAGAAACAATTTATATTAATAATTTAATTTGTGTACGAAAATACTCACCGCTCGTGTGAATTTCATCGATTTAATATCGTCGAGATTGAGAGGTTCGTCAGGTCGTTTTCTTTCTCTAATAGCCAAATGTTCTCTCTGCAATCCAAAACCAAAATATCAATAACCGAACTGGATTAAAAAAAAGGGTTTAATTTAATTCTTTCTTCAGAAACATACTCTGAGTTCTTCAAGAGCTTTTGGGTGATCATGGAGATACTTAAGAGCCATCATAGAGGTTGTAGAGACAGTCTCATAACCCGAATACAAGATCGTTACAACTTGATCTCTTATCTCTTTATTGGTTAACAAGTATCGGTTATCTTCCTTCTTCATCAAGTAACCTAACATATCTGTGAAAGTTTCTCCAGACTCTCTTCGTGCTTCCATCAACTCTGTTAATAACCTGTCGATGTTGTTTCTTGCCTGAAAAGCAACCAGAAATATGTTAGGATATTTTCAATTTTTTTACTCTTTTTTTCTTATTGCTGTCGAAATTCGAGTGTTTTACTTGGATTCCGCAGCGGTAGTTCGTCCCCGGAAGATCGATCGGAACCGAAAGAGTTCCTACAACCAGCTTGAAGAACTCTGTTTTAAATTCTTCAATTTCTGGTTTTTCCAAAGTCTCAGCTATTTGTAACAACGATGATAAAAATGCCATCTGCACAACACAAAAACATGAGTCAACACAATATAGTATTATATTTTTTAACTATTCTGTTTAATTCTCCCAGATTCATACATTAACAATCAGTCTACTTTACAATTCTACCCCAATAGTCTATAGAGAACTAACAAACTAATAAGAATGAGTTTGTTATTAATACACTAAACAGAGCCATGAATATATATATATATATATGTATATATAATTTTAATGTGTGAAAAAATGTTAGACCAACACTATTTATGAAAGGAAGGAGTAACTAATTCCTTTTTATCAAAAATAATGATTAATTTCTTTTATCAAAACAATAATAAATCCCTCTGACATAATAAAAACATTAAATCCCCAATAAAGGAAGAGACCCGAGATTCAGATTCAATGTCTAAAAACACAAACAAAGAAAGAGAGAGAAAGGCGCAAAAACGTTACATGTTTGGTCTTTTCTTGGATATCAACTGTCTCAAGTTCATCCCAACCACAAAGATAACTTCTCATGAAATCATCAATCTTAGGCAAAAGATGATCTTTCATCATAGCTGGACTTATTAAAGAAAGCAACGAGCCTCTCATGAGCCGGTGGCTCGGACCATGAACCGCGGCTATGTTGCATGTCCCGAGAATATCAAGCATCGATTGTGGGTAACCAGCGACTAGTCCTTTTGATTCATTCATTAGAATGTATCTATTGAGCTCTGCGTCCATTGAGACTATTGTTGGACAGCCAAGAATGTGAGATTTGAAGAAACTTCCATATCTGAAAAAATAAAAAATAAAAAATAAAAATTTATATTATTATCAAGAACTGCCCGGGAACTAGAGCAGACTTAACAGAGTTTTCAAGAAACAAAACAAAAAATAAATAACAATGAAACTTTTTATACCTAAGTCTTTGGTTCTTCATGAAATCAGGACCTTGTTTGAGAAACTCAGTGGTTTCGCCAAAAATTGGCCAGCCCATGGTACCAGGAGGAAGACCTTTCTTGGAATAACGCATCTGGTTCCATCGGAGAAGAGCAGAACAGATGCAAACAATGGTCACAAGAAGACCCAAAATTATCATCATAATACCCATATTGTTTTCTTATTTTTCCTCTGTTTTTTTTTTTTTTTTTTGTGTGTGTGTGTGTTCTGTTTTCGAACAGAGAGAGGGAGGGAGAGAGAAGCGATGGCTAAGGGTCTCTGGTTGAGGACTAAATGGGTGTGTGTGGCATTGTTTATATAGGCACCTAAAGGCCAACATGCTATGAGAGAGAGAAAGAGATGAGATATTTACCATAGAAAGAGTCAAAGAAAAATGGTAACGGGTTTAACTTTTAACCAAATTTGTATAGATTTCTTAGTTAAAATGTTGTTTCAACAATCTTTAACAGAAAACAAAATGTGTAAATCTTTATTGCTTTGGGGGATAAAATAAGCAAATTATGGCAAATATCACCATGAAATTCAATTATAGGATATATTAAATATTGATATTTTTTACTAAAGTATCTATCTCACTACCACTTTTATATAATTATCAAAACTTTATCTCTGATACTAATAAAAGATAAGTTTTCTTTTTGATAAAAATTTTGTTTGTATTTAAAATTTTATGAGTTTTTTTTTTATCTAATACATTCGATAAACCTGTTAAAACCACCCGAAAACCCATAATGGACGGGTTAGGCACTCTAAACCAAATGACAATGGAAAGCTAAAACCGAACTGGGACAAAATAACTAAATCAGATTAAACGGGACTGAGCTTAGAGCCTTTTTCTCCTAGCACCGAATCAGACGAGAATCATATGGTTTATTGTGCATAATGAACATACACTTAATAATATATGAGATGGTGAACGGTAGTATATGCAATGTATAATATATATGATTGTGTAAAGGATAATTTTTTATAAAATAAATATTATATTAAGAAACCAACCCTAATCGGGAATTGGTAGAATTACAGCAATTGAAACCTAATTAGAAAAGACCAAAGAAAAGCTGAACTGACTTTTTTTTTTTTTTGTGTGAGATTGACATGACCTTAATCAAGACCATGTGTATCTCACAAATAGAGAAGGAAATAAGGTTATGGGGATCACAATTTTAAATCAGGGGATCATTTTGGCATTTCATCCAAAAAAATCGGATACACCTAAGATATGAGAAACCCAGGCCGCCAAGGGAGTAGTCTTCAACCTCATCGCCGGCACTGTGGAAATCTCGAACCAAGGAGCTCCGACTCTTCGGAATCACCTTTTCCGTCAATCTGGTGGGAGAAGGTCACCAAGGCGGTCGGAATGCGAAGATGAGTGGCGGGCACCTCTTCGCCTCCACCAACCACCAAAGGCTCGCAGCAATCGCCCGCTACAACTACCGCCGACCTTTCTCCACATGTGATGCAACCCACCAGAATCTTCGGGTGGCTTCCGCTATGAAACTAGGTCGGAGCTGATAACAACGTCGCTCTACAATTGTCCCGGAAGGGTGTCTCGCTGTCCCCAAAGCGAGCCTCCATCCAGATCTAGTCGTTCTGAGCATCACCACCACTTTCAGATCTGGCCACCATTTCGCTCCACCCGAAGATTGCTCCACGCCTCAGCCTCGCCGGAGACAAAGAAGATGATACTACCTAGCTTCAATCAACATATTACCCGATGAAGCTCAAGCGAACAAAAAAAAAAAAAAAGAGAACAAAAACCCTCTCGCGGTGGTAACCGAAGAGGTAGAAAGCAAATCGGAAAAGAGAAACTAAGATCACTGTTTGAGAGAAAATATGGAACGATTGGCCTTTTTGGTTTTATGATATTACTCGCGTAAAGGATAATATACATGATGATGTATGTGGTAAATGGCGGTAAATGCTAGATGCTGATGGATGATAGTGGACAATATATAACAGCTGATATAAATTGATGGAGGCTAAATATTGCGATAGGTTATGGACAATGGTGGAAAATATTCTGTAGATAAAGATGGAGATAGTTGTCTAGAAGTTTGCAGTGTCTATTGTATAGTGAATGGTGATAGTGATAGTGATAGTGTATAATGTACATACAATATTCAATGTACGGGTTTATAGTTTATAATGATGTTCTGAAAAAAGTACGAATAAGTGTAAAAATAGGTTTACAAGATGTTAACCGAGTTCTGTACAAAATAATATACATGATAGTGTATGAAGATAGTGTACGAAATGGTATACGGTGTACCATATGGTATACGAAATAAAATACAAAGTTGGTATATGCGATTGTATACAAGCTGGTGTACGGTGGAGTATATGGTCTTGTGTATAATCCATTCAATCTTGTAATCCATAAGCATTCCCAGTTTTAGATGGTTAATTAATTAATATATTATATTTAATTAAGAGAACAATGTTAATGTAAATATTCTGTTACAACATTGGACCAACACTTCTTTGCTAATACAGAACAAGCAAACTAAGTTTTATGGTTAAATGGTCTCAAGTCGGAGTTTTTTAATAGCTTTTTATTTTTTTACTTTTGATCAGTTCTGCTATGTGCTATCTAACCTTGTTTTCAAATACGACGTTTGATTTAAATGAGGTAATTTTCGTATCCGCATCAAGGTCTTAGAACTTTTTAACTGAGTATTCAATATGTAGTGATTAAAAATTATGACATTTCTTTAAAAATTAGGAAAAAGGGATGTAGACAGAGTAGAACTTAAACCACCAACTCATTCTTCAAGATCTTAGACATGAATGCTTGTTTGGTAGTGGGTGAGCGAAGATTCTTCTTTTCAGGTAAACTTAAATTTTATTACTTTATGGTTGCATCTTTATGGGTTTTGTGATAAATAAAAACAATATGATTTCGATATAATTGGGGTGAAAGTGATATAGGTATTATGTACCTTGGGTTTACATACCACTGTTACTTTAAATGATAACAAAATAATATGATACATATGGACTATCAAAACTGGGATATAAACTAGAATATAAGAATAAGTAAATAATATTTTCTAAAATAAAAAGGTATGTACTTTCGATTACAAATACATAACAAAATAAAAATTATGTACTTGGGAAATTTTTAATTTAAACTTTTATCAAAAATTAATATATATATATATATGGGAAATTTTAATTAATTTATCAACAACTTTTTGTGTGGTATAATAATTTTATCTATGCAACTATATATTTATTTAATTATTAGTCAAAATTTATAAAAATTTTCAAATGGTAACTAAATAAAATAATTATATATATATATATATATATATATAATTTTAAAAATGGAAAAGCATGAAAATAAAAGGGAAATATTTTGTAAAAAAAAATTAATTTACGATATGAATCAGAAAAATGATTTAGTGGTTGAAGAGTTAATTTTAAGTGTCTTTATATGATAGAGCTCTAACGTTTTTTATGTGATTTAATCATTTTTTACCACTCCTTGACCTTTTTGTGGCAAAAATATCTAGATTTTTTTTTTTTTTGGAAGATTAGTCTGATTTTCGACAAGAGATTTCCTTAGTTAACAAAAAATAGTAGAATCAAACCGTAACATTTCGTACATTTTAATAAACAAACTCTTTAAATCCTTTAGTTTCCTTTATCTCTACACTTTAAAGATTTTGGTACCACACTCTTGATTCAATTAAAAGGTTTGTTGATGATACAACAATGTAGTAGGGTTAAGTAAAATGATGGTAGCATAATGGTAATGATTATTGGAAAAAACAAAATTGAGAAAAAAATTAATTAATAACTATTATCCATTGATACTTGTGGGAGAATTGAAGGAAGGGTACTTGGGGGAGTTGAGGATGGGCACATGGGCACCACCCAAAACAAAAAGTACATTTAAACCAAAAGCACTCTTTAAGAAAAAACCTAAAATCATCTTTAAAACCTTTTTAGTCAATTTATTCCTTAAAAGAACTTACAAGAAGTTCACGTATATGTTCTTACAAATATATATTTTTTCATATGAAATTTTTACATTAACTCGCTAAGAGACACGCAACTGTCATTCCTGCATGTGAATAAAAGAGAAAGAAAATAAAGTTATGGAAAAATAAAATAAATAAATTGAGAGCTTCAACCTATACTTGGAAATGTGATGGATGATATGTATCCAATAACTTTTAATTAATTGGGTATACCTACACACAAGCACGGTTTGTTATCGTCGCCGTGCAGAATATCGATGAAGCATCAATAAAAGAAAATAGTCAAAGAAAATTGATTCAATCGAAGTTATATCAACTACTTAAAAAGACTTTCGTCCAGTTACATGCATACCAACAGACCCATTTCTTATATTCTATTAAAAATATACGACATAAAAATTTAAAATGTGTAAAAAAAAAACAAATTATTATTATATATTATATTTCATTAAAATGTATTATGCGAATTTAAATATTTATGCACAAATCACTAAACTATATAATGCATAAAAATATTTTAGTTGTGAAAGATGTCTAGACAAAAATTGAAGAATTCACGTTAGAATTAATGGATCAAGATTTGTATGTTTCTACTGCAATTTTCATCATGGTTAGTCAGTACTATAAATATTGTAAGCTATTATACAATTTTAAATGCAGCTTTGGTTACAATGAGGAGAAATCTCAGGAAGTTCGCAACTCCATAACAACGAGAAGAAATCTCAGGTTTTATTAAAAAAAAAAAAAAAAAATCTCAGAAAGTTCGCAAACTTTTTTTTTTTGGTTCGCAAACTTAATGCAGCTTTGGTTACAATGATGATTTTCATATTCTCATGTGTACGCTGCATTGTTTTTTATTTTACTTTTTTGGCAAGGTAGTAAAATATAGGTCTAATTCTTTTATAAAGCCTCAACATTTCATTCCTTAATGATATTTACAACTTATAAAAAAAAACATTTTAAATGATAAAAATATCTGATTTTTTCATATGCTTTAGGATTGCTTGGATTTCACTACAAAAAAAATCCTGGATTATATATGAAAACTTATTATTTGAATGGTTTTGATGTATTTAGCAATTCATATTTATAATATCTTGCCATTATTTCTGTGATTCAATGTTTTTTTTTTCTTTTCGAAATGAGTTTTGTCACGTGAATATTGTTATATTATATAATATTAGCAAAGACGGAAAACATTGGTTTTACAAAATTCCTGCCTCAAAAAAAATAAAATGAAAAAACATTCCTGCATCTATTCTAACTGCAAGTTTGAATTTTGGTCCGCCTTGAATCATGAAAATGTGTACACATACATATTTACATAAAGTACTCTGTATATATGCATGTGTCTGCATACGTCATAACCTATCCATGACGTGTAAGAAAATATATTTTTCAAAAAGGGGATCTTCTGTTGAAAAAATTAGTATTATATATTGACTGTGATAGAGGGAGGTCAAAAATAATAAATGACTGATACAGTTAAAACAAAATATAATTTTTTCTTTTTTTTGCAAATACTTGCTTTCATTCTATTAACTTTTTTTTTTAGTCATTCAATTAACTTAAACCTAAATACAAGTGGATTCAAAGATTCCAAAGTTTAATACATAACAAAGACATAGATTATTCAATGCCACAAAAGTGAATAACTAAAATAGGTGGATCATTGAACCATAAGAGTTTGGAGACAAAAACTAGAAACAGTTTTGGTGCAAGCGAATTCATAGTAGCCAAAACTGGTTCTCGTCAGCGTGAGACGGTCAGCGTGATAAGAGAAAATAGTCATGATAACCCTAGTGACGGTTAAAAAGTTTCCAAAGCATTTTTTCTCGTCAGCGTGAGACGTTCTACACAATATAGCACAATGACAAGGAAACTCAGAAGCTTACATTACATAAATTGCGGAAGCCAAGGCCGGTAGTTTGTGACTAAGGTTCTCTCCATAAAAAATGCAAGAGGTTACCAATAATTACTTACAGAAGAGGACGAGTTAAGCTGTGGTTTCATAATATTCAAGGGGAAAGGATTATATGAACTCACATAGTTAGATTTAGTTCGCCTTGAAGCACAAAATATAAAACATATGAGGTTTATATATCTTTAAAGATTTTTTTTATTTTTTAAAAAGTTATTTTTGTGTCCCAATTTATTAGATGTTTTAAACTTATTTTTGTTTTTGGGTAAAATGTTAAAGCAATGATTGTGCGCAATTAAAAAAGTTTCCAAGGCATTGGTTCTCGTCAGCGTGAGACGTTCTACACAATATAGCACAATGACAAGGAAACTCAGAAGCTTACATTACATAAATTGCGGAAGCCAAGGCCGGTAGTTTGTGACTAAGGTTCTCTCCATAAAAAATGCAAGAGGTTACCAATAATTATTTCCAGAAGAGGACGAGTTAAGCTGTGGTTTCATAATATATAAGGAAAAATGATTAAATGAACTCACATAGTTAGATTTAGTTCGCTTTAAAGCACAAAATATAAGACATATGAGGTGTATATATCTTTAAAGAATTTGTTTTTTTTAAGTTATTTATGTCCCAATTTATTAGATGTTTTAAACTTATTTTTGTTTTTGGTAAAATGTTAAAGCAATATGATTGTGCTCCCCCCCCAATCCATAGTTAGATTTAGTTCGCTTTAAAGCAAAAAATATAAGACATATGAGGTGTATATATCTTTAAAGAATTTGTTTTTTTTTAAAAGTTATTTATGTCCCAATTTATTAGATGTTTTAAACTTATTTTTGTTTTTGGTAAAATGTTAAAGCAATATGATTGTGCTCCCCCCCCCAATCCAAGTGTGATCAATGTTTAATTCTTTGTGATAAAATGTATTCTATTGAAATTAAGTGGAAGTGTTACGTCATGAAAAAAATATAATACTCCATCTGTTCTACAAAAATGAATTATTAAGGTTATGCATATACATTAAAAAGTTTTAAACAAAACCTAAAATATTCATACTTTATAATTAAATATTATTATTTTATTTACTTTATGTCTAATTAATAGGGCCAAAATAAGAAATGGTTCATAACTTTTTTTATAGAAAACACAAAACATCTATCTTTACTATGCAATAGCTGTGATAAATACTTGAGGAGAGGTCCAACAGAACTTGCCAGCGTTACATATTGTTTCTTTACTAATTCTCAGAATATAATTAAAAAATTTAGTATGTTCGTTTTTTGAAATTATGTTTGTTCGAGTTGAACTTTATCATGTAATTTTAAAATTAGTTCACATATTATTAAAATTAAAAGACAAACTATTTTTAATATCACTTTCGAACATAGTTGTTGAAAAACTGAGCATACAAACATGATACAAAGGCATGGAGTAAAACTATAACAAATAACTAACGATAAAACACTATAAGCGAATTTTGAGATGTTTTTATTTAATTTTTTTACTCGTAAACGAATTAACAAATCTAATATTTTCTTTCTTCTTTGAATTAGTTAAGGAGATATGATATGTATTCTTGGCTATCATCTATTCTTTGAAACTCCAAGATTTTTGTCGCATGTAAAACATGCGTTACTTTTGTCGATATTTCTTTCTTTACTCTCATGATGCATTCCTTTGATAGCAAAATATTTAATCTCTATGTAGATATGGTTTCCACTTCCACAATGTCAGCCGGTAATGATTAAGGTTCATACTTCATCCTCGAATATTGACTTCAACAGTGTGCTTGCCAAACTCCATGAAAATCATTGCTTTTAATACCAAAATTCATGGGTCCTAGATTTAAAAACGATCATTAGAACAATAAAATGACCAGAAAAACCTTGAGAAAATCGCCAAACAACGACTTAGCCCTATAGAGGTAAAAATTACAAAAGAAATTTCTAGTTACTTCCAATTTATAGATGCTTTATTAATCTAGCGGTAGACCTTCTTTGACTGTCTAATTTGTGTCTAAAACTGTTAAATATTTGTTTTAATCAATATGTATTAAAAGTAATTTTTAGTTTTGTTTGAGTAAATACTATGATAAAAAATTTAAGAGTATATATTCTTTTATAAACTCAATATATATATATAATATAATATAAAGTTGGGTTGCACTCACGAAAGATCGACACATGTCAAAATTTTAATTCATAAGATCATAACACGTGTCAGTTGATCGATAAGATTATGACACATGTCATAAAATTATGTTAATTTTGTTTTCCTTAATCAAAAAGGAAAATCAAAGAAAAAAATAAATAATAGTGCTGAGAATTTTTAGTTTCCATTTTTCTAATATATGTTAAATCTTTTTATTTCAATAAAATTTAAATATTTTTCCAAATTTAAATATTTTTTTGTTAATTTAGGTATTTTAGTTATTTAAGTATAAAAATAATTGATATTTTTAGGTTTATAATTGTAGGGTAATTAGGTTAAATGAAATTTAAATACAATTAATATTTTGGGTATATAGTTGTATTTCAAATATTTCGGATATCTTTTTGGTTTGGTTCGGATTTGGTCATTTGAAAATATGAGTTTAAGACCTATTCAGATTTTTGTTGGGTTTGTACCCCTTTTTGGGTTGGATTCGGTTTGGTTATTCGGGTTTTAGATATTTTTTTCAAACTTATCTTACACGGTGGTCGGAAAAATAAACAACAAAATGGAACCAAAAGCTACTAGATATGATATAGATTTTTAATATATTAATAACAAAATTTTAATATAAACATTTAAATTAATTTCTTTATGTAAAAAACATTTTTAAAATAACTATCTTCTTTAACTAAACATTCTTTCTACTTTTTTCTCTAAAATAATTTAATATATCTTTAACAACAAATATTTAATTTAATGAATTTTATTATATTTAATTTATTAAAATTAAGAAATCCACCCATCAGGCGGGTCCTAATCTAGTATGAATATAAAGTTTGGTTGCTCTCACGAGAGTTCGACACGTTTTAAATTCTAATTAACACGATCATGACACGTGACACTTGATCGTTCAGACTCTGACATGTGTAAAACAATTATGTTATTTCCAAAATCAATTAGATTTTGTTTTCCATAATCAAAAAGAAAAATCAACGAAGAAATAAATAATAAAATAAATACTTTTAATTTCTATTTTTCAATATATGTTAAATCTAATTATTTCAATAAAATTTGAAGTATTCATTTCATAAATCTAATTTAGAGTGTTATTGATGTAGGCACCGAATGAGGATGACTACAAGCGGAGGGGTTGTGAATCTTCTAGTTGGCTGTACGGCTCTCTCTAGGGGATTCGGTGAAGATGAGTGATCGAGACACGAACTGGGGAGGTGATAGATGCCACACAAAACTATGAACTGATCCGTGATAGGTCTGAAAACACTTAGATCCACAAGGCTTCACACACAAGTGAACAAGAGTGTCAGCTGCTTTCTTTCAAGAAGAAAATATGTGATTTCTATTAATTCAAGGATGAGTCCTTACAACTCGGATCCTGGGGTTTTATAAGTGAACCTTAGGTCAGACAATACAACTGAAACAAAAAACAACAAGGAGTTTTAAGAAAAACAACGCGATGTGTAAATTAAAGTAAATAAAATCTAAAAATGGAAAGTCTGGTGTGAACAAGATTTCGTGCATGGCTGCTGAGACTAAGGCATTCTTGAGCTTGTGAAGGATATATTGGAGTGGTAACAAGCTCGGAAATGCGCACTAAGGGTGTTGCCTCGTTAAAACCTTTCTCGGAAAACCCAATGGGATCAAACCGAGATAAGGAAAAAGAGTACAATTCATTAGCACGTCTTTGTGTGTCTTCAGCCTAATGAAGTGGTGAAGACACTTCTCCTGGATGCCAACATGGCTCTCCAACAATGTCCTTGGATCCATCCTTAGCCGAGATAGTGAATACGGATGTTTCGGTGCAACCTTGTAGAACCGGTAAAAAAAAAGATATCCTGTTTCTTGGGCTGTAAGCAAATGTTGTCAGGGTCCTTATTGAGTCCGTGGTGTCCCCTTAGCTCTGCATGGTTGTCTTCTAGTCTTTCTCCTATGTCTTGGAGCTTGGCGGTAATAGGATCTTCTCTAGGTGCTAGCGGAGTTTCTTGAATGATCTCCTTGGTGAGCAAACTTCCTTTTAGTTCTTCATGCTCTATGAGTGTGAATAAGCTTTCCAATGACTTGTTAAACTCCTCTCTTAAGCATCTTGTTCCTGACCTCGTTCTTGGAGTTTGTCTCATGACCGGTATGCTAACTTCTTCGGCAGCTTCGAAGGAAGTTGTTTCGATGTCCTCATCATTTATATTATTGAGACTTTCATAAAAAATTCACGCACTTCTAATTATTTGAACAGAAAAAAATTAATCTAAATTTTAGATTATGACACGTGTAAAATATTTATTTTCTTAATAAATAAAAAAAAATGAAAATAAATAAATATCAAAAAGATAACTTTTACTTTCTATTTTCACACTTATTATTTTGAACATGTTTTCCAACAAGTTTAGATGTTTTCAAATTAACCTCAAATAAGTATTTATATTTTATACGTTTAAATCCATAATTAATTAGGTTATTTTTAGATCATATATATTTTAAGAGAATTATTTATATTTAATTAACTAATAATATAAACAATTTTTTAATCAAAAAGGGAACCCAACAGAAAAAGAAAAAAATAAATCAACAATAAATTAGATAATTTTTAATTTCCATTTTTCCTAATATATGTTCAATCTTATTATTCCAATAAATGTTTTAAAAATTCATATTTAGATTTTTAGGTTTCCATATATTAGAATCAAATAAAATATATCATGTGTTTCTAATTTTTTTAACGAAACAATTGATTGAGTATAATCCTATCTAATTCATTATCCTAAAATGTTAACTGTTAAATAAATCATAAAGTAAATTTATTGGATAAACCCATAAATATATGATGGCGTGAATCAATACATAACTCTATTTAATTTCATGGATCAAATAGTTAAATAGATCTAATAAAATTATCATCGTAAAATAATAAGGATTAACTAATTGCATAAAATTCAATAAATTATAGAATCACAATTTTTACACAAAATAATAAAATTAGATATTTAAAGAGAAATATGTGTCATGCATGCAAAAAAACTGAACATCAAATAAGTTATAACTGCAAAACAAAACTCGAAATAAATAGGGATCAACAAGTATTTAAAATGAAGATGAAATAAATTATATTTTATTTAGATTAAGATTTTAAACCAAACACTTTCAGTTAGAAAGCTTGAGATAGTTATAAAATCGAGAGATGGTGACGGGAGTGCTGAGTTAGATAAGGTTGTTAGAAAATGCTAGGAGACAAGGAATGGTGAATTATTTTGTCGAGTGAAGGTGTCAGAGAAAAAAGATATTCTGTTGGATATCAATATAAGATCTAAACCAGAAGAAATCAGAGGGACAACAAAAATCTTGCTACAATAACATCTCGCCTTGATATGAGTAAGAGTATAACCACTAGTCACCTGATCCATTTTCCAGATATCACACTAGGCCTCAACATTCAAATTATGTTCATGTCTTTCAGGTTTAGTGGCCGATGACCTATTCATGTATTTATAGTTTTCAGTTCGCTACGATTCAATCTAGGTTCGAGTGAGGTTTTGGTACATCAATTATCAGGAAAAAGTAAAAAAAAAAAGAAGTTAAGTTTGAATAAGATTTGGTTAAATTTTCATATATATTAGTAAGAAACTTTAGATATTTTGGATATTTTGGTCTAAAACTAATTGATATCTTTGAGTTTATAAATGTAGGGAAATTGGATTATATAAAATCTAAATAACATCTTGCTAGAATAACATCTCGCCTAGATATGAGTAAGAGCATAACTACTAGTGTCACACTAGGCCTCAGCATTCAAATTATGTTCATGTCTTTCAGGTTTTTCAGGTTTAGTGGCCTATGACCTATTCATGTATTTATAGTTTGCAGTTCGCTTCGATTCAATCTAGGTTCGAGTGAGGTTTTGGTAAAGTAAAAAAAAAATTGATATCTTTGGGTTTAAAAATGTAGGGAAATTGGATTATATAAAGTCTAAATATAATTAATAATTTAGGGTATATAACTATATTTCGGATATCTATTCGGTTCTCAGTTCGATTAGGATTCAGTCCTTCGGATATAGGAGTTTAAGACCCATTCGAGTTTTTGATGGTTTGGATTTGGGTTTGGTACCCATTTTTGGGTTAGATTTGCTTTAGTTTTTTGGATCCTGGTATTTTGTCCAAACCTATCTTACACAGTGGTTGAAAATTACTTTAAATTAATTTCTCTAAGTATTTATTTTTAAATCGAAAGGCGATGGGGCTACTGCTAGAGATTGAAGATGAGGGTGGATGGAATCTGAAGACGGAAAAGAAAGGAAGCATCAAAATAGAATCAAAGATTAAACTAAACAATAGAGAGCTGGTGACAGAAATGTTGAGTTAAATGACCTTGTGGAAATATATTAGGAGACAAGAAATAACGAAAGACTTAGATGAGTGAAGACATAAGAGGTAAAACGAATTTGGTTGTGAATCAATATAATATTTGAACCATAGAAGAGTAGAGTGACAATGGAGATCTTGCTGGTAAAATGTCTCGCCTAATATGAGCGACAATATAGTCGCCGGTCACGTAATATATTTTTCATATCTCATACGATGATCGAAAAACAAACGACAATATGAAACTAAAATCCATTGGATGTGGTCTAAGTTTTAATATGTATAAAAACAAACTTATGTAAATAAATCTAACGAAATATGATTTATTTTTTCCTAAAATGTTTGTTTAGGATATATCATTAATAACAAATTTTTAATTTAACAATTTTACTTAAATAGAATTCCTTTTCAGATAAACCGCAGAGGATGGCCGAATTTAGGCCGATAAGTCTCTGTCATGTTAGTTATAAGATTATATCAAAAATTCTATGTATGAGTCTTAAGAAGGTATTACTACGGTTAATTTCAGAAACTCAATCAGCATTTGTTTCGGGTAGGCTAATCACATATAATATTTTGATAGCTCAGGAAATGTTCTATGGTTTACGTACAAAAAAATATGTAGAAAAAATTTCCTAGCTATAAAAACGAATATGAGTAAGGAATATGATAGGATTGAGTGGAGTTACCGGGAGGCGGTTCTGTATCGTTTAGGGTTTAATGCGGTATAGATTTTTTGGATTATCTGGAGTGTTAGTTCAATTTCTTATAAAGTTTTGTTGAATGGGCAACCGAAAGGTAATATTATCCCAAAAAGAGGACTCAGGCAAGGGAGTCTTTTATCACCATTTTTATTTATTTTATGCACATAGGTGTTGGTAGCGAATATTAAAAAGGCAAAAAAAGATAAAAAAAAAAATAACTGCAATTTTAGTTGCTCGGTCGTGTCCAGTTATCTCGCATTTACTTTTTGTGGATAATAGTCTGGTTTTTGTAAAGCGGAAGCGGAAGAATGCCAATCTGTCTTGAATGTTTGGGAGATATGGGAGAGCTTCAGGATAAGAGATTAATTTTAACAAGTCATCGGTTATGTTTGGTAATAGAATACCCAATCAAACTAAGAACCAGTTGAAAGGCTTAATCGGTATTACTGAACATTTAGTTTGGGAGGAGGCACAAGTAAGCACAACAGAGGATGTTGTTAATATGGAATTATCGGAGATAACAGAAGATGAGTAACTACATCGATGCGATGTCGGTTTGGTGGCTCTTGGAAGTCATTTGACCCTACTACATGCCTAGGTTGAGTATGTCTTCATGTAGAGGATAATTTAAAATTATTGGGTGCAAGGTAAAATTGGAAAAGGCTGTCACCCTGCATACGGAGTTGGAAGCACTGTTGTGGACTATGGAATCTATTCTATCGGCAAGACTATCGTGTAATGTTTTCGAAATAGATTGTGAAGGGCTCGTCTTATTGGTATTAGCTCCAAAGGAGTGGCCGGCTTTCTCCAATCAGCTTGATGATTTTGTTTATCTTCGAGACTCCCTTCCTGGTTTTAGAGTCTCACGTATCCCAATATCGTGTAATAAACATGCGGATTGCTTAGTACGTACTTCTAGAGTTTTATTTTCTGATTATATGTTTGTAAACATTTTTCTTCTAGTTTGGACAACCAATTATGGAGTGAGTTTTTAATTATTTAATGTTTAGTTGGAAAAAAAAATCTTTTTCAAATTTAGAAACTCATCTATCGGATCGGTCATAACCTAGTATATATCTAAAATGATGTAAATATTTTACAGCTAAAAAGGAATTAAAATTAAAATCAAACTTTGACAATAGAGTTTTGGAAGCGAATGACATGTGAGAGCATAATATTGGTTACGATTTGAACTCTAACTGTAAATATAAAATCTAAGCAACCAAATACTAAAATTGTCACCAAAGAAGATGAGTATTCTTTTCTTGTTTTTAAACATAGACCTTCTAGATGTTTAATAAGATGTCATAAGGAATGGAAAGTTTTTGTAATTTGTTTGTTTGTGATCGAGATAAATACATATTTTGGTACTAATCACATGAATTTGACTTTCTAATGATTTTGGATTTGGCGTTTTTCTAATTGTTTGGATCGAGATCTCATTTCTTATTTTTGTCTACATTATAATTTTATTTTCTCTCCTTTTTTCCTGGTTTCTTTACCGGTTTAAGGTATAAATAGTAGAATTAGAGACACACACTAATCTGTCGATTTTTTTTGGAAATTAAATAATAACTAGGATCGGACTCGCACATATGTGTATGTGTGAAATTATATTTATAAGAAAAACTTATTTGATATTTAAATTTAAGATATAATATAGTTATAAATATTAAGTGATGTTATGTGTATATTTTTAGATTAATCAAAACAATTGTAACAGTTTGATTAGGAGTATTAAATCAGAGATGAAAATTTCTTACCAATATTATTAGTCAGAAATAAACATATTTTCTTGTAGTGATGGAAATCTATTTATCCCTTTTCATGTCTTGTGTGGACATGTGTACAAGGAAACAAAGTTGTGCTCCTTTTAGGGGTAAAGTGCCACCGGAGGAATCTCTCGCCTCTACATTCAGAGATGGAAGCTTTACTATGGGCTATGAAGATTATTCTTTCAAAAAGAATTTATTGTTAAGTCTTTGAAATGGATTGGGCAGAACTAGTCCCAATGGTTCAATCTCCAGAAGATTGACCCGCTTTCTCCAATATCTTTGGCAAGTTTTATTTGGTCCGAATCTGTTTTCCTCTTTTCTCGCTTTCGAAGATTTCCCGTTCGAGTAATATCCAAGCCGATTTTTTAGTCCAAACCTCAAGATCTTTATTTTATAAACTTTCTTTTGTAAACTATTTCCCTCCTGTCCAATCAAATAGTGGTTTTTTAATTAATGTGTGGTTGGAAAAACAAAATTTAATTATATAAGAAAAAAACATTTGCTCTAGATTAATTTGTGTCTTGGGTCTTTGATGTGCAAACTTTATGTCTTTGTGGAGCGATCTTTAACTATTCCTTGATGTTCCCTGCACTTGTGGATTGTTCAAAGCTTTATAAATTTAAAGTTAAACTTGTCTAATTTGATCATCACTCTGTAATATTAGTTAAGATAAAACATATCAATCCGCTCCAACTGCACCGATTGTTACACTATCACATTCAGAGTCTTATTAATAAACTATATATATATAGATGGCACAAACGAAATCAGTTGATACATAGAAGAAAAACATAAGTGCATATTTTAATTACTAGCAAAATGTATTTTTCTTTCACATATACGTAGATTAGGTGCCAAAACCAAAAGTTTTGAACCCTTTCGTCACTATAAAAAAGTCTACATTGATAGCACCCTGGAATAGCACGATTTGCTAAACTGCTATTGAAGATGAGTTCAGAATTTTTGCTATTATATAATAGCATTTATCTGCTATTATATAATAACATTTGATAAATGCTAAAAAAATTTTCACTAAGCAGAAATATAATTTCCCTTATTCCGCCAAAACATTTAGCCAAATTTTCGCTTTGAAGACGTTATTGATTGTATTGGTTTTGTTTGTTCTGTTCTATTGTAAAACAGGTTAAGACTTGAGAGACATGATAGTTTGAGAGACTTGGTTGCAGGAATGAAGTAAACTGATGTAAAAAGTGTAAGTATCTAGCTCATTTTCAGAAGTCTGGCATTTTTTCCTTATGATGTTAGTTTGATGTTGTTTAAGAGTTGGTGGCACTCACAAATGTTAGTATAAGACTTGGTATGATGTTATGTAAGACGTTTTGGTTAATGTAATAATACTATTATGTATGTTGATATTTATGAAATATGAAAATTATATATAAATTTAAATAAATAAATTCTGCAAAACAGAGATCGAATAAATAAATAAAAATATATCCAATATACGATAACACTAAACATGTGCTATAATATAGGACAACACTAAATAATGCTATAATTCAATATATGACAACACAAAAATTAGCGCTATAATAGAATGACCTATAATAGCATGTTAAAAGACTGCTATCGTATGTGTGGCACCTACCATAGCTGCCGAGAACATAACATTTATAAAATCGCTATATAACATATATAATAGCAGATTTTCCATGCTAATAATGGGCATATTTCTTGTAGTGCGTATATAAGTATTTTCTTTAAAGAAAAGTTATAAGTGAAAATTGAAAAGGGGTATTCAGGAAATACAACATTAGCCCTAAAAAAAAAAAGTAGCCAAGTAGATATCAGCAGCGGGTCCGTACACGTATCTGGTGAACGTCAATATGTTATGATAAAGAATACGTCTAATCAACGTATTTGTATTCTATAAAAGTCCTATAATTTACTCAAATTTTCTTTTATCTATTATTGCTTAGTTTCATCAAAGATAAAACTAATGACAACAAACAGAGAGCGACGGAGTTTGTCTGGGTCTGCAAATAAAGTTGTATTGGAATGCGACTTGAAGCTAAGCGTGTATCCAAGTCCAGATCCTTAGAAAATGACATGACACGCACACACATATCTTTTGCCAATTTGCACGTACGTGTAATTTGTTACCATCTCTATGTGTTTCCTAGG
The DNA here is from genome assembly GCA_028015245.1 of Cardamine occulta. Classification (NCBI taxonomy): domain Eukaryota; kingdom Viridiplantae; phylum Streptophyta; class Magnoliopsida; order Brassicales; family Brassicaceae; genus Cardamine; species Cardamine occulta. Next base: position 7,627,216 of record CM051378.1, on the reverse strand, counting down.
GGGGAGAGGGGGCTATGTTTTTTAGTTTGTTAACAATATCATATAAGGTTTGCACAAAAGAAAAAGAAAAGAAAATTATATCATATAAGGTTTTTATCTTATATATATACTGATGACTTAAATGGTTAGGTATATATTCTACTACGACTTAACTAAGAACAAGTACGTAATATTCTCAATCTATAATAACAATTAACAACTATTTCTTTGCGTATCCATTTTGATTTTACCTGAGAGTTTTTATTCCATCGTTCTACTAGAGGAATTTGCTAATTAAATGGGGAGCCTAATTTTTCGCTTTGTGAAAATTCTATTAGAGATTTAGAAATCCTTTTTTTTTCCTTTTTTTTAATAACCGTGAAGTTTGGAGCATGAATGCTAATCTATATGCATTTGGATGCCGCCTAAATTTACTCTATTTCCTTTGAAAACGTATTTTTTTCCAAGTAAACTCGAACATGAACTTATTTGTTAATGTTTTAGTTTTCTCAAAAAAAAGCAGTGGACCAAGAACCACTTAATAAATAAGAGATTTACTATGATCAAAATTATAATTAATAATAATTTTGATATATTTAAAATGTAATCACTAGTTTTTCTTAGCGTCGATTTCACTGATGGTATAAAAAGAGAGAAAGAAAATAATATTAAATTTCAAAAAATGAAAATAAAAATAATATTAAAAACTTTTTTTTGTTTGATAAAGAGCTTAAAAACTTCTTATTTGTGTTATAGTGGAAATATACAACCGCAAAAAAACACACGTAATTCTCATTTTGAAAATGCAACTAAAACTTTAGAAATTTAAATTCTAAGAAAACAAATTTTGATTTTAAATCTTATCTGCTATCTGTCCCAATTATAATATATAGCCCGTGTTTTAGTTTTTTTTTTTTAATTTATTGGGTTGATTGCTCGCTTGTATTGTATTGTGTAACCTAAAATAAGTCAAAAAAATTAGATATAGGAAAAAGAAATGTGTCGGTTGATTTGGTTGTTTTCGAAAGACATTTTAATGCGATAAAATGAAATTATTGCAAAAGAGCCAACAAATGTGAGAGAGTTCAAAACACGTACGTACCATTTCAAGGAGATGTGGCAAGTTGAGCACCTTTCCGTATTTTTTTCCTTAGTTAGACAAGTCTATTGGATTTATTATGTCAATAATAATGTTCTTCTAATTAGATTTTTTGCATTGTTTCTCTATTAAGAATCAACATATTGACTTTTAATCTTCAGCACAATCATTACACGAAGGAAGATTAAAACTTGTTTGAAAACTAATCAAATATAATAATATATACATGAAAACCAAAAACAAATAAGTATATACATACCCGATTAAAAACTTTTAAAAATTCTAAATATTCTGAAGATAAGTTCAAAGTGTGACAGGACCCATACTCATAACTGCCAATGAATGTCGATGTGATAAAACCGATGTGTTTGGTGTGAACAATAGAAATTGAATTATTTGTATAAATATATTATATATATGGGTAAAATATAAGATAAGTAATAAATAATTAGACGTACGTGTGCATAGATGGAGACCAGAGGAGGAATGTCCACCCACACGCGCACATTAAAAAATACTATATGCTTTTATCTGTACATCACTGAAAATTGTAGTAGGAGAGTTAATGGAAAATATAAATGTTTTTTTGAAAAAGTGGAAAATATAAATGTTCTTATTTTCAAAAACTGGAAAATTAATTTTTGGAGGCATTTAATTAAAAGCTGCAATGTGTATAGTACATTGAAAATCTCCAGTTGCACGAGGGCCTCTTTTTTGTCCCCTTTTGCTCTATCCCTTTCTCTCTCTTTCTCATATTATTTTCCAATTCTATTATTGTAATTTTGATTTGAACAATCCCTTTAATAAAGAAATATACTTGCGAGTGAACAGTGGAGTATTGTACATAATAATAATAATAATAATAGTATTGTACATGTATATTATATGTATATACCCATACTTATAAATTTATAATGCATCCAAAGTATGCTGTTGATTGGTTGGTCCTTTTGGTTATGTTCGTGTTCATGTTCATGCATGTGTGTTTTTTTTTTAAGTTTTTAATTTCTTTTTGATTTTTTGGCTGTTTTTAGATAAAATCTTAATCTTATTTGGTACATAATTTTATGTAAAGTAATCAAAATTTATAGTAAGTTCTTTTTTGGTATATAACTTACATGGAATATTTAGAAATCAAAGTTTATAGTTTACATGAATTATATGCTTTTATATTAATATTTATGAATCTATTTTTTGGGTTTTCTTATCATTAGTGTGGCCTTAATAACTAAATAAATACATTTTACCCTAAAAATTTGATATCTATCAAAATATCATGAATAGATAAAAAATAACACTCTTTAGGTTTTATATTTTAGTCAAAATATTGTTTCATTTTATGATTTATTTATTTATTTTGAATACAAATAATTTATAATTAACAAATCCAAATATATAAAAGTATTATAATAATATCTTATAGCAGTTGTGAATGTCTATGTAGTACAATACTTAGCCATCAAAGAAAACTCTTTTTTTTTTTGAGAAACGAAGTACAAAAATATATTCCCCATATGATAATCTTATATTCCCAATATCCTTAATTTTTGTAAAATTTCTAAATTAATAGTAGTAGGAAATAGCTTATGCAGTTGGAGGAAATAATTGAATAAGAGGCACAAAAGAGCAAGAGAGTTGGGACCTAGGGTAAAGAGATTAAAGAATGTCAGTTGGTTTGTCCGGAAGTAATCGTCGGCTTCGGTGAGAGGAAAAATCGAGTTTCTTTTTATAAAAGCATATAATATAATATATGTATAGTGTGATGATTGAGTGCACGTGTGGCTACTGGTGTCCACGTACCCATGTCTTTACTCAGTGAAGTTGACCTCTTTGTCTCTCTCTCTCTTATCCTTCACGGACTTTGTTCTCTCCTACCTAAGTCTCACTTACTGGTTTGCTTACTCTGGTTTGGTTAGTCCAAAGATTTAATTTTACTGCTTGATGACAGTAATGTCTTGTTGCTGTTCGCTTTATCCATTGAGTTTTCTATTCGTGAAACGGTCAACATTCGTTTCATAGTCTTTATCAGGTTTGATTGATTTTCCGTTTTGTCGACTTAATTAAAAAAATAAAATGAATAGAGTATCATTTTGAATTTGATAAGTGAACTGAATAAGTCAATAATCAGAATTTTGAATATTTGTATATCGTTAAAAGGATTTATCCAAAACAGCTTTTACTAAATATTTACTATTCAATTCAAAACTATAAAATTTATAGTAGTCAAAACATTAATTTTATTTAGATTAACTTGAAATAATTTTTAACCCGACAAATTTTTTAATTTAAATAAATATGCTCGACTTTATAAAGCAAACATTAGAGTTTAACAAAAAAAAATGTTAATGTTATAATATATAAATAATATTAGATTAAGATTCGCCCGATGGACAGATTTTAAAATTTAAAATAAATTAAAATTAAGCATATTTATTCAATTAAACATGTGTTATCAATAATATATCTTAAATTGTTTTAAAGAAAAAAATAGAAATCATGTTTTTTTAGAGAAAATAGTTGATTTTAGTTTTCTACATTGAATAAATTAATTAACTTTCTATATTAAATTACATTATTAAAATCTATATAATGTCATTAACTTTCTATGTTTCTTTTTTTGATTATCGTATTGGATAACGTGGACAAAATATTTGAAACCCAAAAAACCAAACCGAATTCAATCCGAAAAGGGGTATTAACCTGAAAAAATCCAAATGAGTCATACACTCCTATATTCGAAAGACCAAACATGTACTGAACCAAACCGAAAACCGAATGAATACACGAAATACTCGAAATACAATTATATACTCAAAAATATTAATAATATTTAGATTAGATTTAACTCAATTACATTACAATTATAAACCCGAAAATATCAATTATTTTTATATCAAATAACTAAAATATCCACAATTAACCAAAATATCTGAAAGTTCTTGGTTATTAACTATTTGTTAAACCAGCTTTTCTTCCTACACACTTGATTTTGCTATTAAACTTAACTCAATCTTCAATCATATTAAAATCTTACTCTAACCTCATCTATACTCTATATAAATTAATAGAAGTCAAAATTTTTATATTAAAATAATATGCATTATATCAAACAAATATCCATATATAATCAATATTATAAAATAATTAACAAATATATAAAAACACTATTATTAATCTAGTAGAAAACATGAAATTTGGAAAACTAACATTGCAAATAAACTAAATTTAGGTAAAAACTTATATAATTTTATTGGATTCTAAATAATATTGGAATCTAAATATCTAAATTTGAAAAAGGTTTAATAGAAATAATAATATTGAAGATATATTATAAAAATGGAAAGTTTAATCATCTTATTTATTGCTCTTTTTTGTTGGGTTTCTTTTTTTATTAATAAAATATATGAGATAAATAGTAGTTAATTAAATATACATTATGTTCTTAAAATATCTATTATCTAAAATTTTAACATAATTCATTATAGATTTAAATGAACAAAATTCAAACATTTATTTGAGCTTAATTTGAAAACATCTAAATTTGTTTTAAAACATTTTTAAAATTATATATGTAAAAATGGAAACAAAATATTATTTATTTGATTATTTATTTATTTTCCTCTTTTTTGTTTTCATTTTAATTAAAGAAATAATACGTAAAATATGGAAAGTAAAAGTTATCTATGTGATTATTATTATTATTATTATTTGTTGGTTTTATTTTTATTATATTATTATTATTATTATTATTATTATTATTATTATCATTATTATTATTATTATTTGTTGGTTTTATTTTATTAAGAAAATAATTTTTTACACGTATCATAATCTAATCAAATAATCGATACATATTATGATCTTGTAAATTAGAATTTTAACATATACCAAGCTCTCGTGAGTGCAACCAAATCCAAATGGATCCTAGACTCCTATATTTGAAAGACCAAACCTGAAATGAACCGAACCGAGAATCGAATGGATACACTAAAGACTAGAAACAAAATTATATACCAAAAAATATTAATAATATTTAGACTTGATATAACTCAATAATTACCCTACAACTATAAATCCGAAAATATCAATTATTTTATATCAAATAACTAATATACCCAAAATTACCCAAAATATCTGAAATTTCTTGGTTATTAACTCTTTGTCAACAATCGCTTTTATAAAATGGAACCCACTAAACCCTTTGTGAAAGTGTAAGCTTTCGATGATAAGTATGAGGGAACAAAAGACAAGGTGTCTATCACAGAAGCAGCCAGACGAGTCAAGAGAAGCTAACGAGGATTGCAGCTGACGTGGAATTGGCGGGATAAACTAGCTCACGTGGATCAGCTATTAACTTTGCAAGGCTGGAGATTCAGAAGATCGAGCAGCTTAGAAAGTGGAGTTATGATGAAGATATCATGGAGATTCGGAGGCTTCCGTATCAAGGCAAAACCTAACTTAGAATCAGACTTGATCCTTGAAGTATAAAGAATAGTCAAAGTCTGAGTTCTAGGGTTAGCCGTTTTGTGAGAACAAAATTATAATAGCAAGAATAGCTTTGTGAGTTTTGAGAGAGTGAGATTTGCTCTGTAACGGGTTAGAAATCTTATGTCTTAAATTAAGAAGGGTAGTTCTTAAGCTTTGTAAAACCATCACGAGTGTGTGAGCATCTTGAGAGATTTCTAATAAAGGAGAAACAAATGGTTGTGTTTTAACAAGGATTCACTTGTTTACTCAGTCCATCTGGTTTTTCAGTTGGTATCAGAGTAGGCATCTGAACCGAGTTGTTACTTAATATTAGGTGAAGATCCTGTGATAAGGGATGGACTCAGCACGTGATCTGTTGTTGGTGCCGAGACAACTTATACTAGACGACACTAACTACGGACACTGGAAGGTGAAAATAAGATATGCCATACGGAACATAGATGAAGACGCCTAGACTGCTATTGAAGAAGGATGGGATGAACCAGTTGCTAAAGCAGAGAATGAGAAAATGGTCCCAAAACAGAAGAAGCTATGGACATATGACGAGAAGAAGATGTCCAAGATGAACTCCAGGGCTGTTTCTGCATTTCACAATTCTCTCAACAATGATCAATTCAAACAGATCTAGGATTGTACCAATGCTAAACAAATATGGGATACTCTGTAACTGTACTATGACGTACTACTAATGTTTGCAGAAGCCATTTAGATGCTCTGGCTTCTAAGTTCGAAAACATACGTATGGAAGATGATGAACATGTAACTGTTTTCAGTTTGAAGCTGAGTGCGATTGCAAGTGAGGCTCATGTATTGGGTAAAAAGTACAAAGATAAAAAACTAGTAAAGAAGCTCCTCTGATGCCTACCTAAGAATTATGAAGCTCATTTGTCAGCCACGAATGTCGCATTGAACACGGATAGTATGACATTTGAAGAAGTGGTTGGAATTATCAAGGCACACGAGATGGATCTAGATAGGAGAACGCCGGAACCAAGCTCTTCGAGGGGTTTAGCTCTGACAGTCTCAGAAAAAAAGTTCAAGATACAAGAACTGGAAAGTACCATGAGCTTGATGGTTAAAAAATTCAACAAAACCATGAAGAGATTTGAGCATAGAGGCAGAAGACCTTTTGGGAAGTCTCAATCATCTGAAAGTCCACGAAGGTCTGAGCAGAAATGTCATGAATATCAAGAAACTGGTCATTTTAAAATAGAATGCCCCACACTCAAGAAAAAAGGAATTCAATGTTTTGGATGCAAGGGATATGGACACTCCAAGGATGAATGCGTGAGTGGAAAAGGAGCAAATCACAAGTCTTATCTGGGCATGAGTGAAAGTGACTCAGATAGTGAGTCCGATAATGATAATCTTGTCACTGGTTACTGTGCTTTTCCAGCGATGATACTAAATGATGAAGACTCATATGAGGACGACTCCGAAAATGAGAAAGTAGAATCGGTTGAGAAACTTCCTCAGGAATCTCTTGAAGCAGAATCTGAAGATGAGGAAATTCTTGATATACAAGAGGAATTCAAGTTGCTATATGAGAACTGGATGAAAACAAGCCAAAAAATGTTCTACTCATCAAGGAGAAGATATTGCTGAAAGAGATGAATGATAAACTCAAAGAAGAGTTGAAGGAAGAAGTGTTGAAGAGAAAGACATTGGAACAAGATGCTGTTGAAACCTACAAGAAGATCTATATGTTGAACACATGAACCAAGGATTTGAATCGGATATTGACAATTGGCAGAGTTGGAAAATCAAACCACGATTTAGGGTATCAAGGAGGAACCTGGACAAGAACAACAACCTTTGTCAAAGGAAATAATCTTGAGCATGTTCCCACAGAAACTGCTCAATCCAAAGCTAAGTCTCAAGTAGTGAGAAACTACTACTTCTGTGGAAAAGGTGGTCACATTAAAAGGTATTGCTATAAGTTCATTAAACGAGTTAAGAGATTAATGTGGCAGGAGAAATATTATCATCATTTCAACAGTGAGACACACATGTGGATGAAAAAACAAGACCTGTATCATCAAAATATCAAGAAAAACATCCTCAATTTATAGCTTACAGCGCAATGGGTGGAATGACGAACTTTTCAGATGAGGAGCTGCTATCAGATCAGGCAAGTTTGTCACCCGTGACCGACGAAACTGAGACAATAGGGTTTGCTTCTCAAAGTGGAAATAGAAGTACTGCATGGTATTTTGATAGCAGCTACTCTAGACATATGATGGGTAATCAAGGCAAAGTCATATTTGGTGGTGGAGCTCAAGGTAAAATTAAGAGAAAAAGAAAAATGGATGGGGCAACTACTCCACAACTAATGAATGTCTACTATGTACAAGGATTTCAAGCAAATCTCATAAGTGTGAGTCAAATGTGTGATGAAGGCTTAAGTGTGATGTTCAACAAGACTAAGTGTTGGCATACAATGAAGCAAATCAAGTGGTTATGTCTGGAGTTCGAACTGGTAATAATTGCTACATGTGGAAAGAGCCACAAGTATGTTATAGAGTTGAGAAGGATGATTTACATCTATGGCATCAAAGGGTGGGACACATGAATGTCAGAAGCATGACACAAATGGTGAACAAGGAACTAGTTAGAGGAGTTCCTGAGTTGAAAAATCTGGAGAAATTTGTGTGTGAAGCATGCGATAAAGGGAAATAAACCAAGGTTCAACACAAGAAGGTACAAGAGGTGCAAATCAAGCAAGTGCTGGAACTCATTCACATGGATCTAATGGGTCCAATGCGTGTGGATATCTACACAAGTAAGAGATATGTATTCGTACTTGTTGATGATTTTTCTTGATTTACGTGAGTTTATTTTCTCAGAGAAAAGACAGAGATATTTGAGAGCTACAGGATTCTTGTGCTGCAGCTACAAATGTGAAAGCTCCTATCAAGTTCATTCACAGTGATCATGGTGGAGAGTTTGAGAATGCAATATTTGAAAATTTCTGTCAAACTCAAGGGATCATGCATCAGTTTTCTGCTCCAAGAACACCGCAACAAAATGCGGTAGTGGAACGCAACAACAGAACCTTGCAAAACATGACATGAGCAATAATTCATGTGAGTCAAGTTCCTGAGTAGTTTTGAATATAAGCCATCAATACAGCTTGCTATGTGATCAACCGAGTATATGTCCGATCAGGTCTCAATAAGACTCCATATGAAATCTGGAAGGGATAGAATCCGAATCTGGGATACTTTCATGTGTTCAGAAGTATATATTACATCCTAAATGAAAAGATCATCTTGGAAAGATTAATGCTCGGAGTGATGTTTTTGGGATATTCAGTCAACATTATTTCTTACAGGGTGTATAACAAGAGGACCAAGATGATCGAGTTGTCAGTGAATCTGGTATTCGATGAGTATAGCTACAAACCAGGAGTGGTTATTCAAAGTCTAGATGATAAAGAACTAATTCAGAGCAGTAGGAACAACTCTCAAATTGTTTCCACAAAAGAGGACATCGAAGAAAAAATGCAGGAAAATGATCATGAAATACAACCAAGTGGGGTTATTCAAGTCCACAAGAATCACTCGGCAGGAGACATAATTAGTGATCAGAACGAAAAGGTTACACGAGGGATTCAGCCAAACTACAAAGAAATGATCATATGGTCATGCTTTGTTTATTTTGTCGAACCAAAGAGTATTAACGAGGCAATACTGGATGATTTCTATATCATGTCAATAGAAGAAGAACTAGAGCAATTTGTACGCAACAGAGTGTGGATTTTAATGCCAAGACATGAAGGTAACAACATCATTGGAACCAAGACGATTTACAAAAACAAACATGATGAAAGTGGTAATGTTGTGCGCAATAAGGCTAGATTGGTTGCTTAAGGTTACACTCAAATATAAGGCATTAACTTTGATGAGACGTTTGCTACAGTGGCCACACTTGAGTCTATTCAATTTTTACTTGGGAAGGCATGTGAGTTAGGGTTTAGGCTGCAGCAAATGGATGCGAAAAGTGCATTCTTAAATAGATATATACAGGAAGAAGTATTTGTGGAACAACCTAAAGGCTTTAAAGATCCACAGTTTCCAAATTATGTCTACAAGCTGCAAAAACTCTTGTATGGTTTGAAACAAGTTCCCAGAGCTGACAACAAGTATGTACGAGGGATCATTTACAAAATATTATTCATCAAAGTGAATGTCAAAGCAATGTTAATTATTCAAATATATGTCGATGATATAATGTTTGGTGGCACTTCTAATCAGCTGGTTGAAGAATTTGTCAGGACCATGACTTCAAAATTCGAGATGAGTATGGTTGGAGAGCTCAACTATTTTCTAGGTCTGCAAATCAATCAATCTGATGCAGGGACAACCATATCTCAAAGTACCTACGCGTCAAAACCGGTGGAACGCTTTGGAATGTTTGCCAACAAGGTTGCTCGAACTCCGATGAGCACCACTCTGAAGCTGTCAAAGGATGAACATGGAGCAAAGGTTGATAAAAAGTTGTACAGAGGAATGATATGAAGTCTACTCTACCTGACTGCCAGCAGACCAGATTTGTGTCTCAGTGTGAGGCTGTGTGCTCGATATCAAGCAAGTCTAAGAGAATCACACCTCACTGCAGTCAAGAGGATAATCAAGTATGTGAGAGGAACTGTGAACTATGGACTCATGTACATCATATATAAAAACTCGAGCTTGGTTGGGTATAGTGACTCAGAGGTTGTTTATTTCTCAGTAATAACTTAATTTCTTGGCATAGCAAGAAATAGAACTACACCTCTCTGTCAACTGCAGAAGCTGAATACATTGTCCTTGGAAGCTGCTGCACACAATTGCTCTAAATAAAGCAGATGGCATCTGATTACGGTACTATACACTCTGACCCTATGCTTGTTTTGTGTGACAATAAGAGTGCTATTGATATTACAAAAAATCCAATGCAACATTCTAAAACCAAACATATTGCTATTAGACATCATTTTGTTTATGAATTAGTTGAAGAAAAACATGTGCCAACAGAGTTGCAACTTGCTGATATTTTCATTAAGCCCTTAGATCACAACATATTTATTAAATTACAAAAATCCTTGGGTGTGTGTGCTCTTTAATGTTCTTTATTTGTGAATGACAGCACATGGACAAGGGTTGAAGTACAGTGTTGAAATTGTTGTTTCAATCCTGTGTTGTGTCATCAGGAAGAGCTGGAAAAAAAAGTGTGTAAAAAATGTCTTGCTGTAATTTCTGCTTAGAAAAAGAGCTACCCTTCATGCTTTCAAGCAGCTATGTCAGGAAAATATGTACCAGTTCAGAAGTGTAAAAAGATGAGGGAAGGGATAAGTGCAGAAAGGAGCAGTAAGATACACCTTATCTCATAAGATAAAGCAGATCGTATCTACGGAATAGACAAAGGAGAAATCTTGTCTAAGGGAGTTGAAAAGTAGATAAAAAAAATCTGATATATATACAACAACGATAAAGATTAAAAGAATCAGTTGTAAATCCTCCCAGATGCAGAAAGGAGCAGTAAGAAGCATCACTCAAAGGAAAATACACATATATATCAAAATAAAATCATGGTATTTGAATTCCTTTGATACCAGCTTGAGTCTTGCTTTCACATTCTGGCACACTCTCGTCGCATGAAGAGACTCGCTGGCCCTTGAAGGTATGTAGGTGTGAAGACTACTCTTTGTGGATCAACATGTGTGAAAGCTCCTAAAAATGAGAAATAGCTACCATGATTGGAACAGCAAGATGAGTGTTCCCACAACTTTTTCTGACAAGTTGATCAATACACTATATTTTCAGCCTTGGACTCAGTCTCTGTGTTCGATCTCTGAGGCAAGCCATGATGAGTGCAGAGCCATTAACCTAAGGAGATGCAATTTTAGAGTAATCCATGGGTTCAGAAAATTTGAGTTGCTCTCCAAAGGTATTACTGTGAATTACTCTGAAAATTGACCATCACTTATGTTGAAACTGAGTTTGTTGTTTTTGGTTTAATTTGAATTTTGAATAGTGTGGATTGTATGCAAGGATGAAACTTTGTCACACTAACGGTATTTTTGGTTGAGAATGTGCTCTGTCGAAGAGAGTGTATATGTGTTTCAAAAACAAGATGGGCTTGAAATCAAATCAAAGGAATTTCTGAAAAGAATTAGGCCCAATAAAGTTGTTGGGCCGGAATAGTATAAAGGTAAAAGGCTTCTTCTCTTATTCCTTCATATATATATATATATATATATATTTTATTTTTTGATTTTTTCTTGCCGCATAGAAAGGCTCCTAATTCCCCCTAAAACCCTAACAATGATGAAAACTCGATGTGGCAAGGCTCCGACGGTCTCCTCACGAACTCGCTCCACCACGGCGGCTCGTTCCACTGCTCCATCAAAAGCCACATACAAAAAATAAAAGAAGCCGGAGCTTGTTGATTCTGACAGCTCATGCGAAGAAGTACCGGTGGGTTATTCCGTCAAATCACCCACCGTCTCAGCCGCAAACTCCAAAAGGAAAAAGAGCAGCATGCATGTTATGTCTCTGTCATATGCGACCACTTCGTCCCCAGAAAATTCTAATGAAGCGGCTTCCGAAGACACCAAAGCCTCTATTCCCACAGATCTGTGCCCTGTGCCAAAATCAAAGAAAAAGAAGTCTTCTTCTGTAGCTCCTTCTGTAGCTCGGATCTCTAGATCTACCCGATCAAAGATACGCAGCAACTCAGAAACTGTTTCTACCTCGACAGATCCTCCACTGGAATCCGTAAACGCTGCCACCCCTTCGACTCCACTAGTGGCCCCATCGACTATTCCGACTCATGCTGCGACTGATCCGGATGTTGCAGGACCCTCTCGGCCACCGTGACCTCCGATCAATGACCCAGTTCCCGATCTACTCATAAATGCTCGTGTTCCAGGTTGTTTGCCATATGATCCTTATGATAGGGCAAGTATTCATCGCTATCATCAAGCAAAGAGAGATAAAGCTGATCCAAAGTTATGGACACCGACATTCTCTCAGGTATCCCTCCAATTTCTTACTTCACCTGCGGAGATACATTTCAAGTGGCTGAAGCAGAAAATTGTCATAATCAGAAGAGAGTTCGTTCTAATCCTGAGATGTATGACCTGATGAAAACAATAGAGGAGAATGATATGGCTCTCACAGTTGAGGATGTTGATCCGTATGTTCGCGAAGTCATTTTGGAGTTTTATGCCAATCTACATGTCTTTCCAAAGGATACAAAGAAGTGCAAAGTGTTTGTGAGAGGGAAGATGTACAAGTTCTCTCCCAAAATCATCAACAAAGTGTTCAAAACCTGTTCAATCAAGTGGCACCAGAAGTCAGAGACATCTTGTGTCAAGCTCACCAGTCATGCCTTGGCTAAATACTTATCAATGGTCAGGTATATCTTTGGAAGGAATTTCGTCCATCTCTTATGTCCAAATTGCTAGGGAATTTACATTTACTATGCTGTCTCAACTGGATACTGACTACTAACAACCCCACATCCATTATCAAAAGATGTAAGTTGCTGTATATGATGGATAAGCACATACCGTTCAACTTTGGGAAACTGGTGTATAATCAAGTTGAGAAGTCGGGTCTTTTGCATGAGTCTAAAGATAGAGTGCTTTCCTTTTCGAATCTAATCTACAGGGTTCTAAGCTTTCAAAGAGAGATCGAGCTTATTTCGTATGAGATCTTTGAGCCAAAACCAGAGGTATTCACTATGTCTGATGTTGTGGGCAACGATGTAGCAATGAAAAGGTTTGGCGATTACATTTTTGGCATCAATCTCGCTAATGATATCTGGTTTACTGCTTCTCTATGCACGGACATTGCAACCATGATTAAAAGTAAGTTTTCTTTTTTCTTTTTTGGGGTCATTGGGGTAGCTACATATGGAGAGTTTTTAAATGATCTATGCCACTTGAGCAGGGGGAGATTATGGTACGTCTACTTCTGCTGCTGCTCAGAATCCGACAAATGAGGATGCTGTCTCTGAAGCTGATAGTTCTATACTAGAAGCCGAAGCTAATGCAGTATCTGAGGCTGGACCTGGCACGTTAGGAGGACTCATATCAACCCCTGATGGCACTTCATCAGAGAGCTCTGCGGAAACGGTGTATTACTCTGAAGGGTATGCAGATGATGATGAGGGTGTTCCCAATGATGAAGATGGTAGTGAGAATGAGAGTGAAGCTGGGAGTTAGATGTAGGCTCTGACTTATGGGGGAGTATGATTTCTAGGGAGTTTGATATAAGACATTTTCTTTTGGTTGCTTGTTGTTTCAGTTCTAAGTTGTACTTGAATTTTTGGTTGTTTAAGATCTATTCAAGTTATTCAAAGTTTGGTTATTTGTCAGTTATTTGAAGATATCATGGAGATTTAGAGGCTTCCGTATCAAGACAAAATATAACTTAGAATCAGAGTTGATCCTTGAAGTATAAAGAGGACTCAAGGTCTAAGTTCTAGGGTTAGCCTTTTTGTGAGAACAAAATCATAATAGCAAGAATAGCTTTGTGAGTTTTCAGAGAGTGAGATTTGCTCTGTAACGGGTTAAAAATCTTAGGTCTTAGATTAAGAAGGGTAGTTCTTAAGCTTTGTAAAACCATCAAGAGTGTGTGAGCATCTTGAGAGATTTCTAAAAAAGGAGAAACAAAGGGTTGTTTGTTTCAACAAGGATTCACGTGTTTACTCAGTCCATCTGGTTTTTCACTCTGTAAATTATTGTTTTCCTTGTTTAATTTTCCTTCTTTTTTTGATAATATATGATTTTAGTCCTATTTTTTTTACCTTTTAGGATTATGAACTAACATTAAAATTTTCTTTTTCAAATGAAAATTTGTCAAATTATAATTATAATTTAATTCAACACATTTTTTTACTTAATAACTATAGAAAAGAAAAATTAGAATTTTTTTTTCTTTTAGGATTGTATTTCTTTTTTAAATTTATTTTATTTTTTTCGTGATAATCTATGGTTTTATTTAATTAAACACGTGTCAAAAGCTGATCGTTTTAATAGACACCTGTCACGATCAGGTGGGTTACTAAATTTGAATCATTCTCTGATATATATATATATATATATATATATATATAATTTTGGGCCTGAAGATATATCTTATTTCGGATGAAAGAGAATGATTTAAACACAAGTTGATTAATTTGTTTTGGTTACAAAAAACAAAAAATACAAGAGGAATATTATGAATATCTTAAAAAACACAAAGTTCAAGTTTTATTTTTCAATTGGTTTGAAAATTACAGAAAAGAAAAGAAAATTTGTTGTCCTTATTCAAAAACAGCAAATCCCATTACCAATCGATACAAAATTTCTGAGTGGGAAACACTTACTAATGGGAAAATAGTTCGTTCAAACCACCCCTCTCAACAGGGAATAAAGCTTGAATTATTAGGTAAACCAATTGAAATAATCCCTTTTAAACTTCCTCAAGAAGATGATAAGAAAAATTTTAAAAACATCATTCTTCAAAACATCTTTCAAACACTAATCATGACACAATAAGTAAACAACTTGATAGGATTGAGAAAACAATTTAAAACAACCAGATCACCCAAATGAAACTCCATCTAGCAAAAAACTAAAACTTCCAATTTCAGGGCTTTTCAAATTTCGGAAACTAGTGTCAAAACATACCAAAACACGAATATAGAATTCATCCGTGCCCTTCAAAGCCAACTAAGCAACATAGAAATAGGGGAAAGTAGTAAACATCAAGCTTATGATGTCCCTAACACCCCAACTTTTAAGATCCAAAGAAATCCTAAAATAATCCAAACAACTAATAATCTTGAAACACAAAGCTCAAATATTCAAATAAATACTCTGTGTCATGAATCAGATTCTGATAAAACCCTAAAACAATTTCTAAACAATAAAATAAATCATTTTAATTGGAAAAACAGTCATGAAAACCAAATAATAATGGGACCAGACCTAGGATATATTCAACCAATAGAACAATCTAGGTTTAACTCTGCTTCAGTTTATGACTGGAATCTAGATGGAATATCTGAATATAATATCTTAAATTTCCTCCAAAAAATAATGATGGCTGCAAATGCCTATAGAACACAAATAGGTAATGAAGATAAAACTGTAGATGAATTCATTATAGCTGGTTTTTCGGGACAGCTTAAAGGATGGTGGGATAACTATCTTAATAATCAGCAACGAGGAGAAATTTTTGATGCTATAAAAATAGATGAAGAAGGAATGCCAATTCTAGATAATTTTGGACATCCCCAACAAAATGCTGTAGCAACTCTAGTCTTAGCTATAACCCTTCATTTCATAGGAGATCCCTCAGTCCTTAGGGACAAAACCGCATAACTCGTTTCAAATCTTAAATGTAAAAAATTAAGTGATTTCCAATGGTATAAGAACACCTTCCTCACTAGAGTCCTACTCCAACAAGATTCAAACCAACCTTTTTGGAAAGAAAAATTTCATGCGGGACTGCCAACACTCTTAGGAGAAAAAGTTAGAACAAAAATTAGAGAATCTAGTGGTATCCAAATAATTGATTACGATGATTTCACTTATGGAGAATTAGTTAGTTTTGTCCAACAAGAAGGTCTTAAGATCTGTCAAGATTTAAAACTCCAGAAACATCTCAAATGGGAACTTAGAAGAACAAAGGTAGAATTAGGTTCCTTCTGCAAACAATTTGAAATAGATTCTACCAATAAAAAGTCATGTGTAGGTGATTGTAAACCAGCATACTATTCTAAAAAATCAAAATTTACAAAAAACTTTAAGGAATATAGGCCACGAGAGAATTCCTGGAATAAATCTCGAAACAAATTTAGACCAAAAGAATCCCAAAACAAACCCTTTTATAAAAATCTAACATGCTATAAATGCAATAAGAAAGGCCACACTTCAAAATATTGTCATCTGAATAAGAAAATCCAAGAGCTCGATCTTGGAGAAGAAATCACAGCCAAAATATCAAACCTTTTCTAGAATACTCTTCCTAATCTAGTGATTAAGATTCTGCGCCCTCTTCTGAAGAGGCCTTGTAAGTTGATAAACTAAATGATTTATCATTCAGCTCAGACTCAGATAGTAAGAAAATCCAAGTCCTCACAAAAGATTAAGAATTCCAACTAGAAATCTTGAATTCAATCTCAGACCCCCCAACTAAAACAAAAAATTCTTGAAACAATTATTTCAATCCTAAATGAAAGTCAAAAGATAGAAAATCCTACAAAACCCAAAGATCCATTAAATGCAAACTCTTCATATAACTTGACAACTATCCTCAACCAAGGAAGAAAAAATAATTCCAAAACAACTCTACAATCCCTTCAAATTGATATCAAAGATGTAAAAAATGAGCTCAGACATTTAAAAGAAAAACAAAAAATGGATTCCGAGTATTTTCATTCGATATTAACTTCTAAAAAACATGATGACTCCAGTTCGGAGGAACAAGATAACATTTGTTCAGAAAATATAGAAGATGATCTAGTAGAACAAATACAATCCCTAAACACTATGCCAAATGATTTCCTCTTCATACTAAGAGAGATCACGTCTCGGAAATATAAAATAAAAATTACACTTGTTTTCTCGGGAAATTACAAGATAGATACAATTGTACTTTTTGATACTGGTGCCAACCTAAATTGCATAAAAACAGGTCTTGTACCAAGATGTTTTCATCATGAAACAAATGAAAAACTCTAAGCAGCAAATAACTCAAAACTTAGTATAACTTCAAAAACAGAAGCTTCAATATTAAAAGACAATATTCTTTTCAAAACTGCTTTTGTTCTCACAGATGATATATACCAAAATATCATTCTCGGAACACCATTTATAAACCTAATAACACCATACAAGGTTAAAGAAGATTCAATTTCTTTCAAGACTCAAGATAAAAAATTATCTTTCGAATTCATGGAAACTCCAAAAAAGAGAAGCTTAAACTTAATAAAAGCCTGCTCAATACAAAAAATTCTATAAATTCTCTAATAAGTAGCAAAAAATTCCATTTAGAGAACTTACAAACATAATTTCTTATTAAAAAAACAAAGGAAACACTAGAAACATCAATTACAAAAGAGAAAATTTCAAAACTAAATAAACTATTCGAAGAACAATTATGCTCAGATTTACCAACGGCCTTCTGGGATAGAAAGTAACACATAGTTAATCTACCCTATGAAGAAAAATTCGATGAAAAAGAAATTCCTACAAAGGCATTTCCAATACAAATGAACTCTGATCTAGAGAACCATTGTAAGAAAGAAATTTCAGAACTTCTAAACAAAAAAATAATTTCAAAATCAAGATCTCCATGGTCATGTGCAGCTTTCTATGTGAATAAAAATTCAGAAATAGAAAGAGGAACTCCGAGACTTGTGATAAATTACAAACCTTTAAAGACGGCATTAAAATGGATTAGATATCCAATACCTAATAAAAAAGATCTCCTTCAAAAACTCTATTTTGCACACATATTTTCAAAATTTGATCTAAAATCAGGATTTTGGCAAATCCAAATATCCGAAAATGATCGCTATAAAACATCATTTACTGTTCCTTTTGGGCAATACCAATGGAACGTAATGCCTTTTGGTTTAAAAAATGCACCTTCGGAATTGCAAAGAATAATGAATGATATATTCTCAGAATATTGAAAATTCTGTATAGTATATATTGATGATATACTTATCTTTTCAAACTCCATTGAGGAACATTTCAAACATCTAAAAATATTTTACTTTGTTACACACAAAAATAGACTTGTTATTTCGAAAACAAAAATGTCTTTATTACAAACTAGAATAAGATTTCTTGGTCATTACATATCAAAAGGTATGATAAAACCAATAGAAAGATCATTAGAGTTTGCGAACAAATTTCCTGACAAACTCTTAGATAAAACCCAATTACAAAGGTTCCTAGGAAGCCTTAATTACGTTCTAGATTTTTGTCCAAACATCAATAGATTAGCTAGACCATTACATGATCATTTAAAGAAAAACCCAACCCTCTGGACAGAATAGCATACCGCTGTAGTCCAAAAGATTAAAAAACAAGTTTTAAAAATCCCGTGTCTGCATATAGCGGAACCAAATTTGGGAAAAATTATAGAAAC
Organism: Cardamine occulta; assembly: GCA_028015245.1. Classification (NCBI taxonomy): domain Eukaryota; kingdom Viridiplantae; phylum Streptophyta; class Magnoliopsida; order Brassicales; family Brassicaceae; genus Cardamine; species Cardamine occulta. The sequence continues at coordinate 7,608,508 of CM051378.1, read as the reverse complement.
AGACGCCTCTGATCTGGGATACGGGGGTATTCTGAAACAAAAAGAAACAACTGGTCATGAAAATATAATCCAATTTACTTCATCTCATTGGAATGAAACCCAAAACAATTATTCAACTATTAAAAAAGAAATACTGAGTATAGTTTTATGTATACAAAAATTACAAAGTGATCTTTTAAATCAAAAGTTTTTACTAAGAATTGATTGCAAAAGTGCCAAAGACGTTTTACAAAAAGACGTTAAAAACCTTGCTTCAAAACAAATTTTTGTCCGATGGCAGGCATTACTAAGTATTTTGATTTTGATATAGAATATATTAAGGGAGAAACAAATTTTATTCAAGATTTCTTGACTCGAGAATTTCTCCAAAATAGGTACGATGCCACCAAAGATGATTGACAAAGGAAAAAACCTTTCTTCAGACCCAAACCAGGAAAAATTACAAACTCCAAACACTTCCAAACCAAAAACAGAACCCGAAACACAACCCTGGATTACGATTACTAAAAAGAAACCAAAAAAAGAAGAAAAACCTCTTTAAACGCCTGATGAGATTTTAGCCCAAATACAGACCTTACAACAAGCTTTTGAAAAAAGTTTTTCAAAACAAGAGAAAGGTAATTCTTCAAAAATACCCTCTTCTCTTGCGATTTCCGATATCCTTGAAGCCTCCTTAAAAATGATTTCAAAACAAAACCAGGCTTCAAAACAAATTTCAAAACCTTTGAACAATTCACAAATTGTTTTAAAGGAATTTTCACAAAATCCTCCTTCAGAATATTTTGAAAAATCAACTTATCAAAATGTCATTACGATTGAAAAAGACTTTTTTTATTGAAAATGATCCGTATTTAACAATTGAAAAGTTTTTTTTGGGAAAAATCAGTTTTTCAAACCACACAATACAGAAAAAACTGTATTATTCTATCAGACGATTTTGGAAATTATAGGATCTGTTACTTTTAAACACAATTTTTTGGACGAAAGTCACACGGCTCCTGCTTACTCTACTTTCAAAATCCATGAAATCATTTCCCCGAGAGATTGGGATTATGATCTTAATGACAATATAAAATTTCCAGAAAGTTCTTCAAATCTCTCTTGTTACAACATCCCATTCAATTACTGGGATTATTGTCAAGCCTAGTACAATTCCTTCTTAATTCAGTCCTCCAAACACAAACACACTTGGTTGATCTTTTTCGATACCACCTCCAACCTATCTAAATCACCAATTTGGTCCAATCAATGGTGGAACAACTTCGGTAATGTCATAAAAAATTTCAAACCCCAGATAAACAAATTTTTCCAAATCTTCAAAACCATTTTTATACCAGCTGATGATGAGAAAATATTTTCCGCTTTGGCCCTTTTCCATTCCAAATTCCATTTACCCTGGGTTTTTTCATGGACCTTTGAATTTTCGAATGATGTAATACCTATCATCAAACGAAAAATTTAAAGTCAAATGGTGGGATAAATATAGAATCCCCTCACATTTATATCCTTCAAACATCCCTGAATGGATTCGAAACCAAAATTCTAAAACCCTTAACCCACCGACTTCAAAAACACTGATCCAAACACCAGAATGACCCTTTTCTTAGCTCAAAAATCAAAAATGCTATCTATGTTGGCAGCTGCAAAATCAGAAGAAGAAATTAAGTCAATCTCGATGCAATTGTTACCTACAATATCAACTCAGATCTCTCAAGCGTCAGGAAGTGAACCTGAGATAGACGAATATGATTTAAAAAAAAATTATATATATATATATAAAACATGTAATGTTGATATAATATTAAGGGAGGAACCTATATAATCCCTGACAAATTATTTGTAATACCTAGTTTTATACTTCAAAAAAAAAAACAGGTACAAACATCGAAATACAAAGATGACATCAAACTCAACTCCACAACATCCGGAATGCAAAGACGACATCAAAACCAAAGACGACATCCAAGGTACAAACATCGGAATACAAAGACGACATCAAATTCAACTACAGAAAATCCGCAATCAACTACAGTAGCTGTCAACGAATTAAATCAGCAATCAACTACAGTAGCTGTCGAAACAAAAATCAACCACGAAAGGCAAAAAAAAACCCATCATTGTCCACTACAAAAAGCAGAAGACAAGAGGCATCTCGAGTCATCAATGCCCACTACGAAAAGCAGAAGACAAGAAGCATCTCGAGTTATCAATGCCCACTATGAAAAGCAGAAGATTTTAAATTTCTTTTAAATTTTTATTTAAATGATGCACTTAAAAAACTTTTATATAAGAAGTGTCATGCATCTCAGGGAAGACATACCCTCGGACTCTTGTACTCTCTCCATTTTCCATTCTAAAAACCCTCTCACCCCTTCTATCTTGAGTCAAAAACTCTTCTTCCGTTTTCATTTGTATGTTTTATATTTTGTATTTGTTTTTGTAAAAATCTTATATAAAATCTAAATTTCATAATCTTAATATTTAATTTATATGTTTCAATGGCTGGTTCAATCGCCCAATTTATATTTAATAATCTAAATGTTTAAGTCATTAATTAATACAAAATAACTAATCAGGTCATGGAAAGAAAAATCCACTCGAGCTCAATGGTTGAGTGGTACTGGTTGAGAACTTCATTCCAAAAGTAGCATCTTCTACTCAAGCCCATCCACTCGAGTTTCTAAGTCGAGTAGCCTTGAGCCCTCAGATCGAGTTGTGCATGTCGAGTCGGGTACAATCCTCCAAGTGTGCACTCCAAAGCTCCAAAGGCACCTAATACCACTCCAATATACACAATATATGCAATGCTTATGCAAAAAGTCCTAAGTACTCTAAGATGATGAATATGATGTAAAGTGGTATAAACAATGGGTGAAACTGTACTAAAATGATGATAAATAAATGCTAAAAATATGTAAAATACAGTGACATCAACACCCCCTCCCCCAAACTTAGTATTTGCTTGTCCTCAAGCAAACAAACAAAACTAAGCCTAGAGAAGAGGTTTGAAAGTGAGGAGTCAGGATCAATGCCAATTGATAAAGCATGTAACTTCAAAGTCCTAGTTAACAGTTCTAGAATGTAATGCAAGTGAGCCATACTTAAAAACTGCAGCCATTCTCATCACAGCAAAATCTAACTCTCAGCCCTAACTTACATAAGCATTCAAAGCAAACAGTCCCTTTGACATTCATTAAGTGTAACCAGTGAATCATGCAATGCATTACAATTGAACTCATTTGGTTTGAGGGACATGTTTTAAGAGGCAAAAATGGCCTCTTCTTCCTCTGGTTGAAGCGCATGGTAACTGGGATCTCTCTTTAGAATGAATTGAACTACATGAAAAGCTAAAGGTAAAAGCCAACTGATGCATACAATAATAGATTCCCATCTACCCATGGATACACAACTGATTCCCCTTAAACCTAGACACAAAAACTGATCCTATTTATAAACCTTTCTTTTCTTTTCTCTCAATGAAATCATTATTTTCTCAACTCTAGATCAAATTTTATCTTTATCTTTTCTGATTTTCTTCTAAGGAGAGGATTTTATATATATTTTTAATTACTTCTAGCGGATTTGGGGATTTTTCTTAACTGCTAAAGATAGGTCGAGTGATCTGATCGAGTAGACCTATATATATATATATATATTTTTTTTTTCTTTTCTTTTTACATTGCACAGAGCATTCTCTTATCTTTTCATTTCCCAAATCCTTTACTAGACAATTTTTTTTTACTATCTTCTCCAAAGAATTCTTAACACTCTCATTCTTTTCTTTCTTTTCCACTCTTTCTTTTCTTTTCAAATAAAAACCCACACCCAAAGCTCAAACTCCCTAATCCTAGTCTGGTTCAAAAAGTGTGAACCAGAATCTACATGGAAAACCATTCTTGTCGGCCTACACCTGACACTTTCTCTTAAATTCAATCCGAAATAAGGCCTCACCCTCATAAATAGTTAATTGTTTGAAAGGAGGGTAGGCTTGGTGTTTTTAAGGGAACTGCTCCAAAGATGGAAACATCTACTTGGATTAACAAGAGTTGTAAAAGGAGAAAGAGAATCCAAGTATTTTTTTTTGGTATCCATGAGTTCCAGTGCAAATGCAAGGACATGATAATTACAAGTCAGTATTAGATTCAAGTTAATAGGGACAGTTTAGTAAATCACAACAAGCTTCAGTCAAGACAAAAGAGCTAAACTAAGATTCTAAAAATGGTGTTGTCTTAATTTTCAAGCTCACATGCAAGCATTAAACAACTAGAAATGAGGAGATTGAAACTACATGATGAATCAGAAGACTTATGAGGTCAATGTCATTATCATTACCTATGCAAATGCAACAGTCCTATACCAAATGATACTAGACTCAATCCTAAAGATGCAAATAAGCTATATGAACACTCTATTTTTGTGAAATAGTTTTGGAAAATTTTCAAATTTTTATAGTTTTTTCTATGCAATATATGATGTCTCAAGGATGCAAAATTTGAAATAAGAAAATAGAAAACATTGTTAAATACATCTCAGACCATCCTTCAATCTTAAATTACAAAGTCCCTTGTGTAATAAAAATTTAAAGAAAAGGTTAAGAGATTTAATAAATAAAACTAAGGAAAAAAATGCAATGGTATATACAAAGAGTGATAAAAGTGGTACCTCAACGTGTGGATAAGAAAGCATCAGCAAATGCATCCATCCTCTCTTGTGTGTACAGGTTCGACTTGACCCTTGCATTCGATGGAACAGGTCAAGTTGTTTGCTCTTCAGCTCGAGTGCTTGACTCAAGGTGGTCGAGTGGTATGCTGGAGTGCGGGACCTCTTTTTCCAGGCGCTCTACTGGGTACTCCGGAAGCCTCTTCCTCTGTCCGATCGTAACAGCTGACCTTCTTGGAGGTGACCTGAGGTTATATTTTCCTGAGCTCATCTTGAAGGACTTGCTCCTTCCTAGGGCACTCATCCCCATGTTGGTATTTTTCCTTGAGGAAGTGCTGAGCTTTTTCAGAACTCCTTGACTGTCCCAGTGAATTCATTGACTGAACCCACCAGCTTCTTAATGTTTTTGTCCTGCCACTTGTTATATTTCTGGAGCATACCCACTTTCTTGTTGGCTTCCTTCAGGGTTATACTTTCTTCTTCAAAGTAGAATCCATGTGGTTCTTCTGGAGCTTCATCGTCTAATCCTTGAACTTCCCTCTGAGCTTCTCCTGGGTTGTATAAGAAATGAACAGGAGGGATGAAGTCGATGTTCTTGCCCTGGGTGAGTTTGGGGAGTTCGGTGAACGGGAGCAATATCTTAGCTTCTCCTACATCTGGGTGGTTGAACTTGTAGATCAGCTTTCCTTGGACCCTTTCCTTCTCTATGATCTTGGATCTCTGAAGATACTCCAAGTCAATCCATTCATGCTTATATATCTCACCCTTCAGGTCAACTTCACAAGCGTACAAAATTGGAGTCACAACTCCTCCCACAGCTAAGTCACCCTGCATACTCTTCCAATGCAGCTTAAGGACATAGTCTTTGTAGTTCATTAGTTGGCTCACCAGGATGATGGTCAGACCGAGTCGCATTTGTTCCTTTGCATTCTGACCTTTTGTCTCTGGTGCTTCTCTGAAGCGAACACAAAGATCTCCTTGAGAGCTAGATCCATCATCTGAAGTTCACCTCGGATGACCGTGCCTGTTGTCTTCCTCGTGAAAAGGGTACTAGCTACAGACTTGTCGAAGTACCTCACAGCTGGGTTTCTGATCTCGGCACTCTTTGACCTGGAAGATGAATAAGTCTTCTTGCATCCTAAAATTTTCCAAAGAGCCTGAAGCTGTTTCTTTTCAAAGTCCTGGTCAGTCTCGGTCCCCTCTATGAACCCATATAGTCTGCCCAACTGCTTGAATGTAAGGGTGTGCTTCCTTCCTCTGATCTTGAAAAAGATGAACCCCAATGTACCCATGAAATGGCACGTCTTCTCTTTGTAGGCTTCAAACTGATGCTCCACGAACTAAATCGGACCATCCTGCTCGAACATGTAGTCAACCTCTCTAATGATGCCCAACTCTCTCATGGTTTCTCTGTGAGGATACCTCGTCCCCATGAAGTGCATGCTCTCCATCAGGTCAATGAGCATGTCTTCCTTAGCATCTGGTGGCATCTCATCCTCACCTTCATCCTCATCCTCAATAGTAGGCTTCAGCTTCACATGCTTATATACCTGAGCAATGTCCTTTCTTGTTCTTGAGAACTCCTGTTGAGGAATGGGTTCCTCTATCTCTTCATTCCTCAGCTCTGGTACTCTGCTTGAGTTCCTCACCCTTATGAAACTCCTTGCCATTGCTGCAGCCCTTGCTTGGCTCATCCTTGATTCTTGAGAGTTTCTGAAATTAATTGAAATTTGAAGAATTAGTCATAGTTATGGTAACTCAACCTGGTCACTTGAGCACTATGATCGAGTGGATTCGATTTCTGGAAAATTTCATTCAACTCGACTCGACCACTCGAGCATTTGTGGCCGAGTATTTATTTTTCTAAAAATCTTGAATCCACTCGATCTGTATGCTCGAGCAAATCTGGTCGAGTTGATCTCTTCATAAAATTTCAGTTTTTCAAGTTTGACATTATCAAGCAATTAATCGATTAAATCAGCAATTTACAGCAGAGGTGTTCACACATCAAATAAATAATCAAATTTGAACAGGGTGATTAATTTTAAATTGGATTAATTATGGTTAAAAATTCCCAGAGTTTCAATAAACTTGTTAAATCCTCAAATTCAATTTAGCACTTTCATTTTAATGCCCAGAAAAAGTTTGTAGGTTTTGTGATATTGAAAATCCAATTGCATTCAACATCAGTTCATATCGATTTCAAGAACATGAAATTCACAAAACCCAGAAAATTCTAACAATATAAATCGACTCCTAATTCAAGTTCTATCACCCTAATTCATCAATCATCAATCTTTGCAGCATGAATTCACGAAATCTCAACCCAGAAATTATCAAGAACATGCCTAAACCCAAAATTTTTGAAGAACATGAATTACCCAAATTTCTTCAAAAACAAGGCTAATAGTTCGTGATACTTACTTGGGTGATCTAGATTCATGAGTAGAACTAAATTTTATTGCAAAATTAGATGAGAGATATCGAAAAATTTGAGAGAAATATTTGAGAGAGAGAGTAAAAAACTGCAAAAATGAGGCTGAGGAGAGATGAGATCGTGTGTAGAGGTTATAAAGTCGAGTGGATAGGGTTTTGGATAAGAAAATTGATTGGTCAGGAATTATAGTTGAGATTTTGGATAAGACCTGTTTGACTCGACCAGTGTGCTCGAGTGGTGTGCTCGAGTGCACGGGTCGAGCTGCACTGATTTCTACTCGACTAGCGTGCTCGAGTTGGCTGGTCCGGGACTACAACTTCTTATTTCTATTTTATCCTTGTCCCTAGGCTCCTTTCCCAATTTCCTGAGATCCACAACTAAAGAAAAACATAAAAATACCAAAATCTAAAGCAAAAAATAAAAAAAATATATACAGTGATAGTCATGGGATTTCTTCCCAAGTGAGCTTGTTTTAAGTCACTTAGTCTAACTTTCAGAACCTTTTCAGCTCCTTTGAATAGAGAGGCTCTGAGGTCCCCTCTTTGTTCCTTGGTGGTTGATGGAAAGATGATGCTCTAGTGGCATTGATTAAAGCTCGACTCAACCCAGGTCCAATTATCCTTTTGGTGACCATTCTGGGTGATGAGCTACTCACATTGCCATTTAGTTATTTGACTTGCATCTTCAAAATCTCAACCTAGCTGGTGATATTAGCAACCACTTCTTCTAGACCTCTGATTGTCTCAGCTTATGAGACTTGATCCGGCTCGAGTTGTTGGTCGAGCCTACACTTTCTGATCTACTGAGGAACCTGAAGACTGTTTGGTTTAGAGAGCATGGTAGAGTGAATGATCCTAGATCTTCAAGCTTCTCTTATACAATAATATTCTCCTCAGTGATTGCCTTGCATTCATGTTTCTTTGCAGCTAATTCTTCATGATCCTTGATGGTCTTGGATGGGTCTAACAGCTTAATGGCTTCTTTCAAGGGCATCTTTGCTTCCACTTTTTGCAGTCCTTCCTCTAAGATGGCTTCATACCCTGCTACTATCTCCTTTTTGAATTTTCTTGGGTAAGGACATGCTAGTAGTTCATGAAGATCAGCAAGTCTCTTTACTTTTGTAGACACCACTTGAACTCGAGCAGGTGCTCGAGTGGTCTGGTCGAGTTGAGCCTCCAGTTGAGGTTTCACAGCAACTCTGACTTCAACTCGAGCTGATGGACGAGTGATGCCATCGAACAGGTCTTTTTCTCTAGGTTTCAAAGCAAAACCCTTCCCAGCTTAAATGTCAGTGTCCTCAGTGATTGCTGGATACCTCTTCTTGAAAAGCAGGTGAAGAGCTGGTCTTGAGCTGATGGCATAAACATTTGCAGAATCTTTAGGGTTTTGAACTGCTTTGCTTAGTAGCTATCCATTAGACTTGGTGGAGGATGATGCACTTAAGCTTTCAAGATACTTTAATCTTGAATTCAGAGTCTCAAATTTGGTGTTGGGGTCTGCGTAAGAGCAGTCTATGTGGTTCTTGAGATCAGCCATCCTCTTGGTATGCTCTATTACACCGTTGGCATGTCTGTGAAGAATTTGTTGCAGCATATTCTTCAAGTCTATGTCTGGAGCATTCTGGGATTGCTGGGGTACAAAACCAGGTGGTGGGTTAAAGGGGATGAATGGCAGGGACATGTTGTTGATAGTTTCCTTCATGAGGCTGCTTAGGAACAAATCCTTGGTTCTGATTAAAGGGGATGAATGGCTTGCTCTGTTGCTGAGGGTACACTTGATCCTGGAGGTTTGCAACATTGGGGTTTTTGCTGTAGTTAATGAACCCCTTGTTGTAGTTCCCCTTGTTCTGTATGTAGCTTACTTCCTTGAGCTGGTCAGTCTCCCCAACTTGGTTCTAAAAGTGGTTTTCTTCATTCACAAAATGTATATAATTTGGCTGAATCATCAATAGCTTATCCAGCTCCTTATTCAAGGCTTTCATTTCCTTTCTGTGCCTATCCTCGGTGTCAGCCTTTCCTATGTGGCTCCTATCGAAGTCCTCATTGTAATTGCCGTCTGACTGAGCTAAATTCTCAACCAGCTCTCATCCTGACTCCATATCCTTATTCAAGAAGTTTCTATTGCTGGCAGTGTCTATCAACATCCTGATCTTTGGTAAAACCCCTCTGTAGAGTGTGCAGAGTAGAGACTCGTTGCTGAAGCCATGATGAGGACACTGAGTTGTGTACAACTTGAAACACTACCAAGCCTCTGAGAATGTCTCACCGGTCTTCTGAGTAAACCTTAGATCTCATTGCAGATCCATGCACTGCGAGAGTTGGAGAAGAATTTTGCCAAGAACGCCTTCTTGCAGTCGTCCCAAGAGGTTATGGAACCTTGAGGCAGTGTCTTCTCTCAATGGTGGGCCTTGTCGCCTAAAAAGAAAGGAAACAATTTGACTTTGAAGCCGTCTTCACTTATCCTATTGATTTTGGTAAAACCGCATAGTTTATCAAACTCATCTAGGTGGTCCAATGAGTCCGCCATTGGTAAGCCATGAAACTTGTTCCCCTGCACCATTGAGATCAAACTGCGCTTGATATCAAAGTTATTGTTCTAAACCGCATGAGGCACAATACCTTGCCTGTGTGTGTGTGTGTGTTTAGAGCATCCCCTGCTCCGATAACTCGTGGTCGAGCTGGTAGATCTGCCATTGTAGGTGGTGGATCAACTATAACTCTTTCCTGTTGGTGCCTTGGCTAAAGTCGATTGATGTGGTCTAGTTACTGGATGAGGTTGTGGCTACCTTGTGATCTTGTGTGCATTCAGGGAAAATGTAACTCGAGGGGTGTACTCACTTGTATGGTCGAGTGGTACCTGATACAAATAGAGAAAACAAAGTAAACAAGTGAGGAACCAAAATAACAGAACTTGATCTTAAAAGAAGAGAAATTCTAAATGTGACACAGTGAATCCCAAATGGCAACAACGCCAAATTGAAACATGCTATTTTCACACTAACATGCAAAAATAGGTGAATGCAATCAAAGTAGTATAGTGGGGAAGTAAGATGTCAATCCAATCAGGAGTATTGTGTTATGCAGAAAGGATCAATCAATTTATCTTAAATCAAGCCAAATAGATAAAGGTTTTAACATCCAAGTAAAGCAAGTAAAGGCCCAACTCAAGGTGTCAGTTCGAGTAGGTGATCGAGCAAAAAAGAAAAACAGAGTAAAAGAGGTACTCAACCTACTTGGTTAAATAGTAAAGATCAAGCTAAGCAGAAAACGACAAAAGTGAGAAAGTACTCGACCTACTTGGTCGAGTAGATGCAATCGAGAAGTAATAAGAAAAAGTAACAAGACAATAACAAAGCAATAACACGAAATTAAATCAATCAAGACGAAGAAGGGATCTCAGACATGGGATAACCGATCAATAACTACTCCTAATCAATCTGGGTACTTAACAAACTCATCCGATAGGCTATTCCCTTGACCAAAAATTCAGAACTAGTCCAGTCCACTCTCATGGTAAAGGACCTTGAATATACCTGCTAACATACCCAATTTTGTGAGAGCCAAACAGATAAACAAGCATAAAGCATCAATTTGTTAAAGCCAACAAGCATTCCTTACAATTGATTCCCTAGGATAGGATACACACCCTATTTAAATATAGTTCCTCACGCTAGTGTAAACAAGTCTCTGAAAAATGTTGAATCCAACAATTTCATCAACACTTTCGTGTGGAAATTGCCTGATATCAAGTTCCAATTGATCACAGAAGAACAAACAATAAGATCACTCACCGAGAAGGGAAATCAAAATTCAAGCAATACTCAAATACCCAGATAAATCAAGAGCAATTACTAACCTAACTCATGCCTAAGAACCCTAATTTAGTTACTCAGAATCCATGATCATAACAAAATACACAAACCTAGAAAATGCTAAAATCGACATATGATCAAGATAAAGCAGAGATGAACAAGATTGTAGAAGGACACAAATACAAAATATTAATATATCAAAAAGGATCTGAGTTATAAAATCTGGAAATGAAGAACAAGAGAGAGAAAGTTTAGAGGCAGAGATTAGGTTACAAAAAAGCGGATCCCTTGTTAATAAGAGACAAATGCATTTATACAAAAAGGGCTGGAAGCCCTAAAAACGCAAAAAAAAACAAAATAACTAATCAGATCATGGGAAAGGAAATCCACTCGAGCTCAATGGTCGAGTGGTACTGGTCGAGCACTTCATTCCAAAAGCAGCATCTTCTACTCGAGCCCATCCACTCGAGTCTCTAAGTCGACTAGCCTTGAATTCTTCTCCAAGGCAGCTGCACTCAAGCCCTCAGATCGTGTTGTGCATGTCAAGTCGGGTTCAATCCTCCAAGTGTGAACTCCAAAGCTCCAAAGTCACCTAATAGCACTCCAATATGCACAATGTATGCAATGCTTATACAAAAAGTCCTAAATACTTTAAGATGATGAATATGATGCAAAGTGGTCTAAACAATGGGTGAAACTGTACTAAAATGATGATAAATAGAGGCTAAAAACATGTAAAATACAGTGACATCAAGTATGTAGTTGAAGTTGTATGCTCTAATTAATATATAAGCGATTAGTAGAGCTGTGAGTAACTATATATAAAATTACATAAAAGATTAATAGATTTATTTATATGTATGATAATACATTATACATATATACATATTTATACTATAATTTTTTATTATAATGTTTAATATCTAAACTATATTTATTAAATTATAATTTTATTAGCATATTATTTTAATTAAAAATTTAAAGATAAAAAGGTTAAACTTTAAATTTTTTCTTAAATATTTTTAATAAATATAATTCTAATAAATATAATTTTAACTATATAATTAATAATATATTTATATTTTACATTTTAAAAGATTCAATTATAATAGTATGATCATAAAATTATAATTTAAGAAAAAGATTTTTATAATTGTTTTTTAATAAATCATAATTTTTGAATAAGAATAATTTTAATATAATATTTTAATAAATATATTTTATCTAAAATTATAATTTATCAAATAATATATTTAAGTATATATAAATATATTATTTTAAATTTATTAATTATAATTTATTGGTATATTATTTTAGCTAATGATAAATACTATTTAGATATATAATTTAAATTTTTATATATTAATATATATATAAATATCTTATCTAACTAAATAAATAAATTATATAAAATTATTTTAAAACTTTTAAAATTATATGCTTAAGAAAAGCTCCAAGATGGAGCATAGAGGAAGGAGCATTAGCACGAGCATTTAGATCTTCCAAATAATCTTCTTTATGCTTTGTTAACATAAGTTGATTGACTCATAAAAATATTTATGCTCTTTTAAAAATCCTACCAATTCACCTTATTTTATACGTTTACTAATATTTTTTCACTATCGTTTTCAATTATGTTTAGATAATTACAATGTATATTAGTTTCTATGATCAAATAATTTTACTATGTATTTGTTTGCTCTATACTTCTATAAAAAAAATCAAATCAATATATTAGTTTAACCTAGTTTTTATGTCTATTTTGAACAAATTTGTTGGCCTTGTTTACAGATAAACAATTCTACTCAATCTTTTATATATTACTAGATTAGGACCCGCATATACGTGGATAAAAAAAAGATATCAAATTGTATTAGCTTAGTATTTGGATTCTGATTAGCAACTGATATGTTAGTATTTTACATGATTTATGCATATATTTTCCTTTCTATTTGCTTAGTTTCACCTTGAATTCACAGCATTTCTAGTCCAATTTCATATGATTTTGCACTTAGGAGAATTTGCACTAGCATTTACATACATGTTGCATTTTGGAGCTAAAACAGGTATAACTTGGAGCACGGATGCTAGGCGCACTCGAGTCCCACTCGAGCTCATGCTTACCGTCCCACTCAAGCCCATGCTTACCGCTCCACTCGAGTCCCACTCGAGTCCATGCTCGTCACGCTACTCGAGCCCATGCTCGTCACGCCACTCGAGTCCATACTCGCCATGCCACTGGAGCCCATACTCGCCACGCCACTCGAGCATAGCTCTGCCATGCGACGCTCTCTGCTCGAGCCCACCTCCATTCGAGTCCGCACTCGACATCGCATCCCCGACTAGACCTCAGCTCCACCACAACCCACTCGATGCTGCACTCGACGTTACCACTTGATGCCATCTTGCTCAGACATGTGACGTTACCACTCGACGCTGGCACTCGAGTCCCCACTCCACTCAACACACTCGATACCACTCGACCAGACTTGGTCGAGCTGCACCATCCGCGAAGACTTAGCTATTTTTCTTTGTCTTTTTTCTGTTTTAGGGTTTTCCGTATTTTACTATAAATACCACTGTTAGGTATTATCCAGCGGACATGTCTATTATTTTTAGGGTTTTTCTCTGCCTCCAAACCTTGTTCTTGATGTTCTTGGTGTTCTTCATTTTGTAATTGAGATCTCTCTTAATCTAGTATTTAGTTTGCTTTGATTCTTTGCAGTCTTACTATTCTCATCCTAATCTATCTTTCTAAACTATTTTCAATGAATTCTGAGATGTTTGATTTTTCTGGGTTTATGTCCTTGATGATGATGATTTGTGTTATTGAGTAGTGATTTAGGGTTTCTGAGGATGGGATAGGTTAATAGCTTGCTTATGATCGGATCTGGTGTTTAAGATTGCTTGATTGTTGAATTTCCCTTCTGGGTGAGTGTGTTTAAAGCTTGTTGCTTTCTGATCAACTGGAACAAGATCTGAGATGATTTCCACATGAGAGTGTGATGGAATCATCAGAATCAACTTTTCCCAGAGATTAGCACATCCTAGCCTAAGAGATTGGATGTTTAGGGTGCTTTTTGGCTTTAGCAAATAGGTTCTTTGTGTCTATCTCATTATGGTGGCTCAAGCAAAAGTTGGTATGTCAGTGATGAGATTTGAGGTTTCTTGCCATGAGAGTGGACTAAACTGTTTTAGATATTTGTTGTCTAGGGAATAGCCTTTGTGGTTGACGTTTGTTGAACACCAGTGTTGATCATGAGCAGCAATTGATCGATTACCCTATCCTTAGATCCCTATTTATCTTCTTGCTTTATCATCTTGTCCTAAGTCATTTACTTGTTTAATTGCACTTTGCCTTTCATCTCTCTCAACTCGGTCCTGAGAGAGTAGTTGTTCGTCGTTTTTAGGCTCCACTCGATCTCATTGACTCATTCAGAGTGGTCGAGTGCACCTTTTTGTCATTTTTTTGCATTGACTCGATCACTTGACTCGGTCCAGGACTTGAGTCAAGCACTCATCTTACTGCATTTCGTTTTTATTTCACTTAGGTTGTTAGATAAACATTTCCTTTATATCTGGCTTGACTTAGTTGTATCTGATCACGTCTTGATTACTAGCATCACACCCATTTGGATTGACACCTTAGTATTACAATGACAATGCTAGGGAATTGATACATCCTTCTGCATACATACACATACATAAGTTATATTGTTTTTACTTGGGGATTACATAACTGACAGGAGATTTACATCCAGTAGGACAAGTTCTTACTGCTAGATTTTCCTTGCCCACAGAAGTAATCCTTGAGTAAAAACACTATTATCAATTTGGCGCCGTTGCCATTTGGGTGTTGTTTGTTACAATTAGGATTTCAGATCTTTTAAGATCAAGTTCTTTTCCACCTTACTTGGATACTTACCTAGTGTTCCCGTCTTTGTCTTTGTATCTCAGGTACCTGTAAGCGCAAACAGTTCTAGCTTCACCTGTATGCAAACTTAATCACAAGGAAACCAGAACCTCCTACCTTTCATTGATAACGTTAATCGGACTAAGTTACTTCGTCAGCTCCGTGCGCAAGCAGAGTGGATCAGAGTAGCACAACAAAACATAATGGCAGAAGAACCTCAGAGGAGGCCAAGATTGATTGGAGCAGGAGATGCTCCTAACACTCACACTCAGAGGCAAGGGATTGTACCCCTTACAATCCAAAACAACAACTTTGAAATCAAGAGTGGCTTGATAGCTATGGTGCAAGGCAACAAATTCCATGGGTTGCCTATGGAGGACCCTCTTGATCACTTGGACGAGTTTGATAGGCTCTGCAGCCTCACGAAGATCAATGGAGTCAGTGAAGATGGCTTCAAGTTGAGACTTTTTCCCTTCTCTCTTGGTGGCAAAGCTCATCTGTGTGACAAAGAAGAATTTACCTCATGGCTCCATCACCTCCTGGGACGATTGCAAGAAAGCTTTCCTTGCCAAATTTTTCTCCAATGCTCGAACAGCTAGACTTTGGAATGAAATATCCAGCTTTGCCCAGAAAAATGGGGAAACCTTTTGTGAAGCCTGAGAAAGATTCAAAGGCTACACCACTCGAATCCCTACTCAGCACCCTTTATAGAGGAGTTCTCCCAAGGATAAGAATGCTTTTAGATACAACAAGTAATGGTAACTTCCTCAACAAGGATGTTGATGAAGGTTGGGAACTCGTTGAGAACCTTGCTCAATCAGATGGGAACTACAATGAGGATTACGACCGCAGCATGAGAAGAAGTGTTGATTCTGATGAAAAGACTAAGAAGGATCTCAAAGCTTTGAATGAGAAGTTGGATATCCTTCTCGGCCAGCAGAAGCACGTTCATTTTGCAAGTGAGGAAGAGATCTTTCAAGTTCAAGATGGGGAGGGTGATCAAATGGAAGAAGTCATCTATGTTCAGAATCAAGGTAGCTACAACAAGGGTTTTATCAACTACAAGAACAATCCTAACTTGTCTTATAGAAGTACCAACGTGGCCAACCCGCAAGACCAAGTCTATCCTCAACAGCAACGAAACCAGAACAAGCCTTTTGTCCCTTACAGTCAAACTCAAGGTTTTGTTCCTAAGCAAAATTTCTAGTGTGGCTACCAACATCAAGGCGTAATGGGTACCCCACCTGGTTTTGCGCCGCAGCAAGCTCAACCAAATATTGCCCCCGACCAGGACCTATGAACCATGATGCAGCAGCTACTCCAAAGGCAAGCAACCGGTACAATGGAAACCACAAAGAAGCTCGCTGAAATGAAAAACCAAATGGATTACTCCTACAATGATCTGAATAGCAAGATTAAGACGCTGCACTCCAAAATTAAATTCATGGAGAACAATACCGCATCCACTTCGTCCACAAAGCCTATTGGACAGCTGCCAGGAAAAGTAATCCAAAATCCCAAGGCTTTTGCTCCAATCAACGCCATCACCTTAAGGAGTGGAAGAGAGCTACCTGCAAGGGAAGGACTAACGCCCATCACTGCGGACAGCGAAGACCAAGATGGGGAGGATTTTTGCCAAGAAGAAAAACAAGCTAAAAAGACAAACTTGCACTTGTCTGGCCAACTCGACATGCCAACTCGACCTTCCAGTCGAGTCCAGCCTTCCCCAGTTGAAAAAGCTGCAGCTGCGAAGGAGAAGAAAGCACCATTTGTTCCTCCTCCTTACAAACCTAAACTCCCCTTTCCAGGAAGATTCAAGAAGGACAGATTGGAGAAGTACAAAGCTATCTTCGACAAGCATATTAAAGAAATTAAAGTCAAGATGCCCATACTAGACGCATTAGCACTTTTACCTCAATCTCATAAGTGGATAAAAGATGTAATTATGGAAAGGATCCAAGAAGTGCAAGGAATGGTAGTAGTGAGTCATGAGTGTAGCGCTATCATACAAATGAAGGTTGTCAAGCTAGATGACCCATGTTGTTTCACATTGCCATGCTCTCTAGGTCCGTTGATCTTTAAAAATTGTCTTTGCGACTTAGGAGCATCCATAAGCGTTATGCCACTTTCAGTAGCTAAGAGGTTGGATTTCAGCAAGTTCAAAGCCACCAACATTTCTCTTGTCTTGGCTGATAGGTCCGTAAGGATACCGCATGGCATGTTAGAAGACTTGCCTCTGAGAATTGGAGCTATAGAGATCCCCACTGACTTTGTGGTGTTAGAGATGGATGAAGAGCCAAGGGATCCCTTGATCTTAGGAAGACCTCTTCTTGCCACCGCTAGAGTTCTCATTGACGTCAAGAATGGAAAAATTGAACTCAATATGGGAAAAGATCTCAAGATGCATTTTGACATCAAAGACACAATGAAGAAGCCTACGATAGAGGGTCAACTCTTTTGGATTGAAGAAATGGATCAGCTTGTAGACCAGTTACTTGAAGAGCTTAATGAAGAAGATCATCTCCAGACAGCTTTGACCAAGGATGGTAAAGATGGCTACTTACACAAGGAAACCTTGGGTTATGAGATAATGTTAGACTCATACAAGGAAATTGAAGGTGCAGAAGTCTTTGAAATCCTAGTTGAGCTAAATGGAGAGGGCATCGTATCAATTGAGGCTGAAACTGGTAAAACTCAGCGCCTAAGTTTGAGCAGCAGCTTGAGACCGACCCTGTCGGACCCAGACAGTGCAGGCTCGACCCAAGAACTCGACATATAGCTCGAGTCCACTTACTCGGATGACTGGTCAGAACTTAGAGCACCTAAAGTTGAGCTCAAACCACTCCCAACAGGGCTAAGGTACGCTTTTCTTGGTCCTAACTCAACTTACCCTGTCATAGTAAATGATAAACTTAGTGATGATGAGTTGCATTTGCTGTTGACCGAATTGAGAAAGTATAGGAGAGCAATTGGGTATTCTCTTGATGACATTAAAGGAATATCACCAAGTTTATGCACTCATAGAATTAATCTTGAAAATGAGTCATACTCTAGTATTGAACCTCAGAGAAGACTAAATCCTAACCTCAAGGAAGTAGTTAAGAAAGAAATTCTTAAGTTGTTAGATGCTGGAATTATCTACCCTATCTCTGATAGTACGTGGATATCTCTAGTGCATTGCGTCCCTAAGAAAGGTGGTATAACAGTAGTAAGGAATGACAAAGATGAGCTTATACCCACTAGGACAATAACTGGTCATAGGATGTGTATAAACTATAGAAAGTTAAATGCAGCATCTAGAAAAGATCACTTTCCTTTGCCATTTATTGATCAAATGCTAGAGAGGCTTGCAAACCACCCTTACGACTGTTTCTTAGATGGATATAGTGGGTTCTTTCAGATCCCAATACATCCAAATGACCAAGAAAAAACCACTTTTACTTGCCCATACGAAACTTTTCTTACATAAGAATGCCTTTCGGTTTATGCAATGCACCTGCAACGTTTCAGAGGTGTATGATCTCTATCTTTTCAGATTTGATAGAGGAGATGGTGGAAGTCTTCATGGATGATTTTTATGTGTATGGCTCCTCCTTCTCTTCCTGTTTGTTGAATTTATGCAGGTTGCTTACTAGATGTGAGGAGACAAATCTTGATGTGATCATGGAATCATCCGAGAAGACCCGCGTGCCTTGTTTAGACCAAATGAAGGTCAAGCTAAATTTTCCCATTTCAAAAACCACTTGGACTATAATTTCAACTCATAATAGGTTCATATCGAAGTTGAATCAGTACAATCCGAGTTTAGGTGAAGAAGTTATTCAACTTCCAAGTCAAGTGATTCTCAGTTTACGCGATTCAGACATACGTGCGTTGAATAATTATTTCCAATCAAACCAGAAGGAATCAAGCTACGAAGAAAATTATTCTGGAATCTTGATTCATCATAGAATCTGGGAAAATTGTATTCCCCACAACTCTAGTTCAGACTTGGGAGATATGAATTTTACAAGTCAATGGATCTGCTTCAGGCCCTATTGCGCGACTGAGCCAAAGATTATGATGCACAGCCCAACTCAGGTACGATCTCGACGTAAAACCAATTGGAGAATCTTACTGGATCTCTTAGATTTCCAACAAGCCTAAAAACAGAAGAAATGGACATCGGACCACAAAGTTATTGCTCATTTCCCTAAATGGGTCAACCTGGTGCTGTACTTAAAGAACTCCAAGTCCAGTCCGTTTAAGAGCTTACAAAATCATGTTTGGCATCCTGGAACATCTACTAAGCCCTTAAAAAGGTTTTCTTGGCCCAAAAAGGAGTCCATTTCGTAGGATTGAAGTTCAAGAAGCTCAAGAGATAATTTTCATTTTTTGGTTTTAATACTTTTAGTTAATTCAGCAATTAATGTTGCTTAGATATTTTATACTTCTTTTTTTCTATTTAAACAAAGCCGAGTTCATGAATAAAATCATCCAACTTTTTTTATTTTCAAACCTTGAGAGTGATTCTCTTTAGTTCTTTTAGAACTTTTCGATTGTTTGGTGTGTAGTATCCAACGATCAAATCGATTCGTCTCGGTGTGTCATATCTGAGGAATCAAACCTTGTCTTGTCTAGGTGTGTCATATCTTAGGAGGCATTGAGGCATATCAGGAGCCTTCCGCAACTCCTGTGCGACCATTCGATCCATTTTTCTATCCATCTATCCTTTCTTTTGTTTTACCCCTCAAAAGTGTCGATTCCTTGGGAGGATCGCATCAAATCTGGTCCTGAATTGGGAAAAATGTCATTTCATGGTCAGAGAAGGGATTGTCTTGGGGCACAAGATTTCTGAGAATGGAATAGAGGTAGACAAGGCCAATGTAGATGTGATGATGCAGCTACAACCACCTAAGAACGTCAAGGACATCAGGAGTTTCCTTGAACATGCTGGGTTATACAGGCGGTTCATTAAGGATTTCTCTAAAATAGCTAGACAACTCACTAGGCTACTTTGCAAGGAGCAAGAGTTCAACTTCGATTCTGAGTGCTTGAAGGCTTTCCAACTGATAAAGGAAGCATTGATCTCATCCCCAATAGTCCAAGCTCTGGATTGGGACCACCCTTTCGAAATCATGTGTGATGCTTCAGACTATGCAGTTGGAGCAGTTTTGGGTCAAAGAATAGAAAAAAGCTTAATGTGATCTACTATGCAAGCAGAACCTTAGATGAAGCTCAGGGGAGATATGCTACCACGGAAAAGGAGTTGCTTGCTATAGTCTTCGCTTTTGAGTAATTCAGAAGCTACTTGGTAGGATCAAAGGTGATAGTCTACACTGATCACGCCGTATTAAGACACATTTATGCCAAAAAAGACACCAAGTCCAGGTTACTGAGATGGATCCTTCTACTCCAAGAATTCAACATGGAAATAGTTGACAAGAAGGGGGTCGAAAATGGGGTAGCTGATCACTTATCCAGGATGAGGATTGAAGATCCGTTGCCAATCGATGATTCCATGCCAGAGGAACAATTGATGTTAGTCAAGACCTTTGAAGGGACCCAGCGCACCAGAGCAGACTTCAAGGAAGTCCTAGCAATAAAAGAAGGGAAGTTGCCATAATTTGCAGACCTAGCTAACTACTTAGTAAATGGTGAAATTCCTATCGGTCTTGATACATACAACAGGAAAAAGTTTTTCAGAGACATCAACCATTACTACTGGGATGAACCGTATCTCTACAAGAAAGGTTCAGATGACTTATTTAGAAGATGCATAGCAGAGGAAGAAGTCAGAGGAATGCTAGAACATTGCCATGGTTCCGCATATGGAGGCCATTTTGCTATATTCAAGACAGTGCAGAAAATACTCCAAGCTGGTCTTTGGTGGCCGAGCATGTTCAAAGACGCACACGCTTTCATATCCAAGTGCGATCCATGTCAAAGGATGGGGAACATAGGCAAAAGAAACGAGATACCTCAGAACCCTTTTCTTGAAGTTGAAATTTTTGACGTTTGGAGTATTGACTTCATGGGACCCTTTAACCCACCTTCTTATGGGAATAACTACATATTGGTTGCTGTAGACTACGTCTCAAAATGGGTAGAAGCCATAGCTAGTCCCACTAACGATGCAAAGGTGGTGCTGAAGATGTTCAAAACCATCATCTTCCCCAGATTTGGAGTTCCCAGAGTCGTGATCAGCGATGGAGGTTCTCATTTCATCAACAAGGTTTTTGAGAATCTACTAAGGAAGCATGGAGTAAAGCATAAGGTGGCAACACCGTACCATCCTGAAACCAGTGGCCAGGTTGAAGTCTCCAACAGGCAGATCAAGGCTATCCTAGCAAGGGTAGTAGGCGTTTCTAGAAGAGATTGGTCAACCAAAGTCGATGAAGCTCTATGGGCCTACAGAACCGCTTTTAAGACTCCAATTAGAAGGATTCCATTTCAGCTGCTGTATGGAAAGGCCTGTCACCTACCTGTTGAATCGAGTACCAAACATTATGGGTAACAAAGCTCCTAAATCTTGACATCAAGACAGCTCAAGAGAAGAGAGTGGTGGACCTACATGAGCTGGAAGAAATCAGATTTGAAGCCTATGAAAGCTCAAAAGTGTATAAGGAGAGAACTAAGACTTTCCATGACAAGAAAATTTTGCGCAGAGACTTCAAGGCTGGAGATCAAGTTCTCCTATTTAACTCAAGACTTAAGCTCTTTCCCGGAAAACTGAAGTCTAGGTGGTCCGGACCATGTGACATTAAGGAAGTGTTACCATATGGAGCTGTCACCCTGCTTACTAAGGATGGTAAAGAATTTACAGTGAATGGGCAAAGGCTTAAACCCTACATGGCTGACTACATACCAGAGGGGACCTCAATTCCCCTTGATGAGCCGCTCAAAGCCTAAAAAGAAAGGAAGTCAAGCTTAGTGACTTTAAACAAGCTCACTTGGGAGGAAGTTCCATGTTTATCCTTGTACATATTGCTTTAATTTTTATTTTTTATTTCAGTGATCTTTGATCTGTTTTTTCTAGTCATTTTTTTTTGGTTATCAGATTCGTGCTAAGGCAGGTCAGAAGTAGGTGTTAAAGGAGCTAAACGTGACTCGAGTTAAGCACTGCTTAAAATCAAAGGGGGCCTAGTGCTTTTGGACACGACAAGAGGAATCAAATGGGGCCTAGTGCATTTGGCTTTTAGCAAACCTCTCCCCTTTCAATATCACCATCCGCGCCTTTCAGCACTCTCTCTCTCAGTTCCATTTTCGTCGACACTCGAGTCCAACACCGCATCGAGTCCGACGCTACACGCACACCAGGTGATGATTCAAAAAAAAAAAAAAAAAAAATGGGATCCCTTGAAGGTTGTGCCAGTCGGGTGTGGCTGCGTCAACTTCCATGGGATCCCTTAGAGGGGACACATGTCCTCTCTTTTCAGTGTAACACCTTGCTATGGCTTCAGCTCCTGCACGCCCACGGAGGTTAGACATAGCTTCGAAGATTAGAGAAGTAAGGCGTGCGTGGGATCGAGTGATAATGAGCTTGAGGTGACGGCGAGTTGGCGAGAGAGCGAGTGGCGAGAGAGACGAGACAGAGAGAGCTCGAGGAGTCGGCAAGAGACAAAGCAAGAGAGAGCTCGAGGCGACGGCGAGAGACGAAGCAAGAGAGAGCTCGAGGCGACGGTGAGAGACGAAGCGAGAGAGAGTTCGAGGAGACGGTGAGAGATGAAGCGAGAGACGGATCTTGCGAGAAAGAGCTCGAGTGACTACGGCGGCGACGGATCGAGTGAGAAAGACGGATCGAGCGAAAGAAGCTTGACTTGAGGTGGATAGAGCGAGAAGCTTTAGACGGCGAGAGATGTGAGCTCGAGATGGCAAGAGCGAGTTGAGCTCGAGACGGCGAGAGCGAGTTGAGCTCGAGGCGGCGACGTGTTTGGGCTCGAGGCGGCGACGTGTTTGGGCTCAAGGTGGCGACTTGTACGAGAGAGCTCGAGTGTAAGAAAGAGAATGATTCGGCTCGAGGTGAGGATGTGAGCTCGAGAAGCTTGAGTGAAGGCAAAAGAGAGAAGGATGATGAAAGAGACGAAGGAGCTCGAGGCGGTGAGAGATAAGTGGGACTCGAGGCAGCGAGAGATGTGAGCTCGAGTCGAGGACGGATCGAGAGCTTGAGGAGGCGACGTGTTTGGGCTTGAGGCGGTGACTTGTACGAGAGAGCTCGAGTACAAGAAAGAGAATGATTCGGCTCGAGGCGAGGATGTGAGCTCGAGAAGCTTGAGTGAAGGCGAGAGAGAGAAAGACGATGAGAGAGACAAAGGAGCTTGAGGCGGCGAGAGATAAGCGGGACTCGAGGTGGCGACGGAGACGCGGGACTTGAGGCGGTGAGAGATGTGAGCTCTGCCTCGCAGATGTGAGCTACCGCAGGACTCAAGGCGGCGAGAGATGTGAGCTACCGCAGGAAGGGGATGAACTCTAGGCGGCGACGGAGACGCGAGACTCGAGGGAGCGAGAGATGTGAGCTACCGCAGGAAGGGGATGGACTCGATCCTGCTGATCGAGTCAGTCACTCGAGCCCCCCAGAATATGCTGCGCCTGAGATATTTCACTTTGAAGAGTATGCTGCATCTAAACGCAACAAGAGTCTATGGGAGGCTCACAAGCGGATTTGACTTCTTCAGAAATGAAACAAAGTTTAAGACAAAGCGATCAAGGCATTGAAAGGTACCGTGAAAGATTTGTCAAATGGGTGAAAGGAAATGAAGGAACAGCTGAACAAGATTCAAGGCAAGGGTAGGCGCCGCTCTCAAAGAGATGATGAACCATGTCAACCAAGCGTCTTGCAGAAGAGTAGTTCTATGAAAACAAGCTCCAAGTGTAGCACACCCCTCGAGCCCCCCAAAGCTTCCTCCTTCGAACCACGGCAACAGAAGAGACATGCAGCGGGGTCGAGCAGAGCGGGCTCGAGCATGCGACACGACCTCCCCCACCAGGAATACTCACACGCGAGCATGGAGGAGTCAATCGACTCCTACTTTTCCAACTACTGAGGTACCAGTTCCAAACCCATCATTGTATATACCATTGCATTTAGTTTACTCTTGTTTTCTATCATGGAGTCTTTTCCAAATTTTTATTACACAATGGACTGTGTAATTTAAGTTTGGGGGAGGGTTTAGGATGTATTTGACATTGTTTTCTGTTTTCTTAATTCAAAATTTGCATCATCTATGTGCATCTGAAAACCATAAAAATTTGAAACTGACATAATGATGATTCTTGCCTAGCTTAGCATGCACTTTAAACTGACAAAATCAATGAACCATTTAGTTGTTCTGTTGATTAAGTTTGAAGCATAAGGCAGCACCATCCTTTGAATTTATTGCTTGACATTTGATTTTGGCTGAAGTATGTTGTAGAGTGCATTCATTCCCTATCTATTTGAACCTTAACTTGACGTATAATTATCATGTTTATGCATTGGTACTTGAACTCATGGATAACTATATACATACTTGGATATTCTTTCATCACTTCACCACTCTTGTTATCCAAGTAGCTGATTCCCATCATTGGAACAGTTCTCCCCACCATTAACCTACCTTTTTTCAAGCCAATATTATTCTCTGTGTGTGTGAGGCCTTTTATTGACTGAGCTTGGTAGAAAGTGTTAGGTTGGAGCCGACAAGGATAGGTTCTCATTTAGTTTTAGTTCACGTTTTTTGGACTAGCTAGGACTAGGTGGGAGCATGATTCTGGGTAGAAATGGAAATTGGGATATCTAAGTCATGGGAATTCATTGAGGGATGTGTTAAAAAATGAAGAGAAAAGGGAAAGGAAAAGAAACTTCTAAGTAGAGGGATGTGTATGATTGAAGCTCTAGTAAAGGATTGGGTAGTATAAAAAAAAAAGGAAAAAAAAAATTACAAATATGAGTTGCATAAGAGATAGAGCCTCAGAATTTAACCCAATCTGCTAGAGTAATCAAAAGAAAAGGAACCCCCTTAGAACACAAGGAAAAAAAAAAGATTGATCAAAGAAATTCAAGGCAAGAAAGTGCCAAAGGGTAGTAATAAGATCATTTCTGGGTTTAAATTTAGGGGTTTGGGTTTGATTATGTGTATGGATGGGTAGATGGGAGTCTATCCTTGTATGCATCGGTTGGCCCTGACCTTAAGCCTTCTTCTAAAGCTCAGTTTTTCTTTGAGAGTCCCCTGAGTGAGGATAAGTGTAACCACTTACATGAAGGGACCATCTTTGTCCTTTGACCATTCCCTTAGCCAAATGAGTTCAATGACTCTGCATAAATTTGATTCATGTTCACTACTTAATGAATGTTAAAGGGTATGAAGAATCTGAACACTTGTGTAAGCTAAGGTCATTGTTAAGTAGTGATGTGATGAGCATGGCTAAGGCTTTAAAAGTAAAACTTGTTAGCATTGTTTGTTTTATTTTACACTTCTCCTCCAGCTTATGTTTGTTTTATTACTTAAGGGAAAGCAAGGATTAAGTTTGGGGGAGTTGATATGTTAGTATTTTACATGATTTATGCATATATTTTCCTTTCTATTTGCTTAGTTTCACCTTGAGTTCACAGCATTTTTTGTCCAATTTCATATGTTTTTGCACTTAGGAGAATTTGCACTAGCATTTGCATACATGTTGCATTTTGGAGCTAAAACAGGTACAACTTGGAGCACAGATGCTAGGCGCACTCGAGTCCCACTCGAGCCTGTGCTTGCCATCCCACTCGAGCCCGTGCTTACCGCTCCACTCGAGTCCCACTCGAGTCCGTGCTCATCACGCCACTCGAGCCCATGCTCATCACGCCACTCGAGCCCATACTCACCGTGCCACTCGAGCCCATAGTCGACACGCCACTCGAGCATAGCTCGAGTCCCCACTCGAGCCCTGCCATGCGACGCTCTCTGCTCGAGCCCACCTCCATTCGAGTCCACACTCGACATCGCATCCCCGACTCGACCTCAGCTCCACCATAACCCACTCGATGTTGCACTCGATATTACCACTCGATGCCATCTTGCTCAGACATGCGACGTTACCACTCGACGCTGGCACTCGAGTCCCCACTCCACTCAACACACTCGATACCACTCGACCAGACTTGGTCGAGCTGCACCATCGGCGAAGACTTAGCTATTTTTCTTTGTTTTTTTTCTGTTTTAGGGTTTTCTGTATTTTACTACAAATACCACTGTTAGGTATTATCCAGCGGACATGTCTTTTATTTTTAGGGTTTTTTTCTGCCTCCAAACCTTGTTCTTGATGTTCTTGGTGTTCTTCATTTTGTAATTCAGATCTCTCTTAATCTAGTATTTAGTTTGCTTTGATTCTTTGCAGTCTTACTATTCTCATCCTAATATATCTTTCTAAACTATTTTCAATAAATTCTGAGATATTTGATTTTTCTGGGTTTATGTCCTTGATGATGATGATTTGTGTTCTTGAGTAGTGATTTAGGGTTTCTGAGAATGGGATAGGTTAATAGCATGCTTATGATCGGATCTGGTTTTTAAGATTGCTTGATTGTTGAATTTCCTGTCAATCTCATTGCTGTCTAGGGAATAGCCTTTGTGGTTGACGTTTGTTGAACATCAGTGATGATCATGAGCAGCTATTGATCGATTACCCTATCCTTAGATCCCTATTTATCTTCTTGCTTTATCATCTTGTCCTAAGTCATTTACTTGTTTAATTGCACTTTGCCTTTCATCTCTCTCAACTCGGTCTTGAACCCGAGTGCATAGTTGTTCGTCGTTTTTAGGCTCCACTCGATCTCATTGACTCGTTCAGAGTGGTCGAGTGCACCTTTTTGTCATTTTTTTCTGCATTAACTCGATCACTTGACTCGGTCTAGGACTCGAGTCAAGCACTCATCTTACTGCATTTCGTTTTTATTTCACTTAGGTTGTTAGATAAACATTTCCTTTCTATCTGGCTTGACTTAGTTGTATCTGATCACGTCTTGATTGTTAGCATCACACCCATTTGGATTGACACCTTAGTATTACAATGACAATGCTAGGAAATTGATATATCCTTCTGCATACATACACATACATAAGTTACATTGTTTTTACTTGGAGATTGCATAACTGACAGGGGATTTACATCCAGTAGGACAAGTTCTTACTTCTAGATTTCCCTTGCCCACAGAAGTAGTCCCTGAGTAAAAACACTATTATCAGCAACCTGCAAACTTGTTTGTCAATACCGATTAATAACTCTTTAGTAAATCAAATTTTCTTCATACACATTTGATTTTGCTATACAACTTAACTAGATCTTCAATCATAAAAAAATCTTACTCTAACCTCATGTATACTCCATATCACTTAATAGAAGTCCAAACTTTTATATCAAAATAATATGCATTATATCAAACAAATATCTATATACAGTTAATATTATATAAATATTTTTAAAAATGAAAAAAACTATTAGTAATTTAATAGGAAAAAGGGAAATTTAAAAAACTAACATTCTAAATAAATTAAATTTAGGTAAAAACATTAAAAGTTTCTACGTGATGTATCTTAAAATCTTTTTAGAAAAGAAGTTGAAAATGTTTTTAGTTAGAGAAAATATTATTTATATAATTTGTCTTCTACATGAGTAAATTAATTTACGTCTGAATATTATAGTTTTAATATTAGCATATTAAAATTTTGGTATACAAATTGTTAACACCAGCTACCTTTCTTGAATCCTAATCGCCGCTTACCGTACCAACATTGGTTTCCTTTTCTCTTTTTTCTTCTTTTGCTTGTTTGTGGTTTCCAAATCTTATCCTACCTCTAGCCGCGTGGATGGAGATGCTGCGGTTTGGGAGTTGCCAGATCAGAAGATCAACGATGTGTTTTGTCTTTGGAGACAACATAAACACCTCACCTCTCATTGTTAATGTCTCAGTTTGCTTGTCGGAGGTTTGTGGATCTCGCTAGCTATATGTGGATACAAGATCCAACACTAGAAATATAATAATGAATTTAAAAAGTAAAAATAGAAACGTTTAAAGAAAATGTAAAGCAGAAATGAATTACTAAAAGAAAATGTGTAAACTTGTATTATTATTCATAATTAGAAAAATATCAACCCCCTTTATATGGTTATGAGAGTCTATATTTATAAATAATTCTAGGTTTAAATGATACAAATAAATCCTAATCAATTATATGTTTCTCTTTTAATACGTCAGTTTTGATTTGGTCTTGGATGTTGTAACGCTTTGAATTTTGAATGATTTTCTCCTTTAGCTCGCGGGTTTACACTGCTTCGCGAACTCCCTTCGCTCTTCTTGCTTCCTCTCACCGCAAACCTATATTACCAATCGAACCCTCGGTCCGCTCCTCTGAACCCTTTATTGGTTTGTTTGTCTATGTTCATTCCGGACAGAGCTATCTTTTCTTTAATATGAAGAAATGACTGACACATGTCACATTATGAGAGAGTGGATGATTCTGTTCGGGATCCGGTATCAACATTTGCCCCCCCAACTCCTGCGAGCTATTGCCCGGCTCGGAGGACTTAAGTATCTTATTGCATATTTATCTCCTTGATTTCCTCCGCATTTTACCTCAATATCCCTTAGATTCTGGGGTTCGGCTATTTTGATGTCTTGACACGCGCCTTATTGCATATTATTAAATTCTTTATTAATACGCTGGGAACTCTTCCACTTCTCACAACTACACTACAAGAAATCTACCGCAAAACCGACGGCATTTCCGACAAAATTAATATCCATCGGAAAATACCGACGGATTTCCGACGGTATTAACAATTTTAATATCCGTCGGAAATCTGTCGGAAATCCGTCGGTATTTTCCGATGGCTTACTATCCATCGGTTCCTGTCAGAAATCCGTCGGTTTGCCATCGGTAATTTCTGACAGATTCCGTCAGATTAATATCCGTCGGAAAATTTGAACGTTAATATAGCCGTTGTTATAGCCGTTATTATATCCGTTAAATTCTGACGGATTTCTGACGGATTTCCAACGGCAAGCGTTATTATATATATGTTATTATACTTCTCCATTCAATCACAACAACAAAATTCTACCCAACAATTCTTAAAAAAACGTGTAGAGAGAGATGTCATCTTCTAGAGATTTAATATCGTGGTTGGATGAAGAAATGTTTGATCCAAAGTCGAAGTTATTAAACGATGGTTATGCACGAGGTATATGCGAGTTCATGGCCGTTGCTGGAAATCAACCGCGAGTGAAAACAAGTGGTAAGATGAAATGTCCATGTTCAATTTGTCATAATTCTCGTAATGTTAAGATAGAATTAGTATGGCATCACTTGTATAGCAATGGATTTATGCCGGGTTACAAGATTTGGTATCTACATGGAGAAAGAAATTTTGAATATGGTAGTAGTAGCAGTGAACCCTATGTTGCGGATAGCTTAGGAGAACATAGAACGGAAGTCGATTTTGGTGTTGGTACCCTTGAGATGGTGAATGATGCGTTTAGAGAGAATTTGCAATCGACCGTAATAGATGAGGATAGGGTTGAAGAACCAAATGTAGAAGCTAGAAGATTTTTTGATATGTTAGACGCAGTGAAGCAGCCATTATATGATGGGTGTAGAGATGGTCATTCACCTTTATCATCTGCTAGTAGAATGATGACCATTAAGATGGACTTCAATTTGGCAGAGGAATGTGTTGATGCGATTGCAGATATGGTGAAAGATCTTTTGCTTGAAGATAATCATAACACCGTACTTGTAGGTGGTCTTGGTTTGCCGTATCAAGTAATAGATGTGTGCATCGACAACTGTATGATATATTGGAGAGAAGATGAAGACAGGAGAAGTTGTCGATTTTGTCGTAAACCACGGTTTCAGAATACTAGTGGGAGAGTTCCAATTCCATTTAAACGTATGTGGTACTTACCGTTGACTTCGAGGTTGAAGAGGTTATATCAATCTGAGCGCACGGCAGAGCAAATGAGATGGCAGGCAGAACATCATCAAGATGGAGAGATTACACATCCGTCGGACGCAAAAGCGTGAAAACATTTTCAATCCATGTATCCGGATTTTGCGTTTGAGTGAAGAAATGTGTACCTCGGGTTATGTATAGATGGTTTCAACCCATTTGGGAAGCATGGAAGGCAGTATTCGTTGTGGCCCGTAATCGTAACACCGTACAATTTGCCCCCTGGGATGTGCATGCGTCGAGAGTTTTTATTTCTCTCCGTTCTTGTTCTCGGCCCTGAGCATCCGAAGAGATCACTAGATGTATTCCTCCAACCATTGATCTATGAGTTACAAATGCTATGAAGTCACGGTGCTGAAGTGCTTAATGTTTCGCGCCAGCAGAATTTTAGGATGCGGGCGGTTCTTATGTGGACCATTAGTGATTTCCTAGCATATGGAATGTTATCTGGATGGACAACTCATGGAAGAATATCGTGCCCATATTGCTCAGACAACACATATGCATTCCAATTGAGGAACGGAAGAAAGTCGTGTTGGTTTGATTGCCATAGAAGGTTTCTACCGATGGAGCATCCGTATCGTCGGTCTAAAACATTATTTACGAAAAATAAACAAGTGTTTGAAGCTCCAATTGATGAGGAAGACGACAGTAATTTATTCGATCAGTTGAGAGATTTTGGTGCTCCGATGACTTCTGAATGTGGAGGTAATGGACATGAAACTGTTTACGGAGCCGGAGAAGTTCATAATTGGCACAAGAAGAGTATATTTTGGGAATTACCTTACTAGAAGGACCATTTATTGAGGCACAACCTCGATGTGATGCATGTTGAAAAGAACTTCTTTCATAACATAATGAATACGGTTTTAAATGTACCGGGGAAGACAAAAGACATTCTGAAGTCTAGGTTGGACTTGGCAGAGATTTGCGATCGTGATTTTCTTGAAATTCTTCCCAATGGTAAATATCCTTTTGCTCCGTACTGGTTAGATGCACAAAAGAAAAAAGAATTTTTTGATTGGATTCAAGACGATGTCAAATTCACTGATGGATATACATCTTATCTGCGTAATTACGTCGACTATGGAGAAGGAAAGTTTATCGGAATGAAGAGTCATGATTGTCATGTTGTGATGCAGCGACTTCTTCCATTCGCTTTTGCGGAGCTCCTTCATAAAGATGTGTACGAAGCAATTGCAGGTATAAATTATTTTCATGTGTATTTTAAAAATTACTGATATTTTTATTTTATATATATTTAAATTTGTGTATTTTTATTTGCAGGAGTTGGTGCTTTCTTTCGGGATTTATGCACGAGAACACTTACATTGGAGGGGATTCGCAATTTAGAGGATAATATACCCTTGATCCTTTGCAATCTTGAGAAGATATTTCCGCCGTCCTTTTTTGATGTTATGGAACATCTTCCGATCCACCTCCCCATGAAGCCGCACTAGGTGGTCTTGTTCAATTCCGTTGGATGTATCCGTTTGAGTGGTACATGTTCCATCTTAAGAAGAAGGTTAAAAATTTAAGTCGAGTTGAGGGGTCAATTGTCGCACAGAGCATCAACGAAGAAACCACACATTTTGTGGAATATTACTTTCCATCGGAAGTTTGTACGAAGAGTAAACGTCCTGCTCGCCATGATGATAGAGGTGAGAAAGCCATGTATCCATTGGTGGTCCCTGAGTTGTTTTCGCAAGTTGGTCGATTCAGTGGAAAAGGGAAGAAACGCAAATTTTTACAACAGGAGTGGACTCACTTGCATAAGTATATCGTAACAAATTGTGAGGAGATGGCGGAGTACAAAAGGTAAGAAAACTTAATCTATTTAAATACTAAATTATTTTATACATAAGTATAAGCTTTCAAAGGTTATATAATGTTGTTTGATTTCAGGCTTTACATGGCAATAATACGTAGCCATTTTCTGGAAAAGACTGAAGAAGAACTTGAACTGCATAAGGAGAACGATTATATTAGTTGGCTGCAATTTTATGTAAGTAGGCTATAATATTAATATATAAATGCCTTCAACTATTACGTAAGTGTTTTATATTAATTTTGTGGAAATTATTTTCTTAGGTTAATGAAGGAATTAGAGGTGGATCGGTTTTTTCGACATGGTTAGTAGAGTTAGTTACTGGCCCAATCTACATTGCGACCTCATATTCTAGGTATTGCAGTAGGGGATTTGCGTTTAGGATTCACGATGAAGGAAGGTCAAGACGAACTGCAGATTATGGGATTTCGGCTCAATCTGGTGATGTTGTCTACTACGGGATTCTCAAAAAAATATTGCTAGTTCGCTACCCAAGGATGTTAGACATGAGGTGCATTGTTTTTATGTGTGAATGGTATGATCCGTCGGTTTTTAGATCCATCGGAAATCCATCATTTATTATCCGTCGGTACTACGTCGGGAATCTGTCAGTCTTTTTCAGTTAAAAAACATCAGAATTCCGTCGGTGTTGAGATCCGTCGGAAAGCTATCGATTTTTGTCCATCGGACAAACGTCGGTAATCTATCGGTCAGCGTCGGTTAAAAACATCGGTTTTCATCAGAAATCCGTTGGAATATTTCTGACGGATTCCTAACGGACACCCGACGTAATATATTCCGACGGATGTCCGACGGATTGGCGATGGATGTCCAGAAACTAGATTCCGTCGGAAATCTATCAGAAATTCAGACGGATTTCCGATGCGGTTTTTAATTCTGACGACATCGTTCAGACGGCAAAAACCGACGAATTTCCGATGGAATTGTTTTTTCTCCATCCAATTTTTTCTCAATTGTTTTTTCTCCATCCAATTTTCTGTTTTTCGCTTTTATTGATTTCTCCCCCATGTCAAAACTTCTGGTAAACCCTAATGTTAGTGAGGAAGAAACCCAGAAGGTGTCACCCATCGACTTTACTCGTCATGGCCTGAGACCGTTGAAGGTATTAGAAAGTATTTCACATTCCGTCAGTAGTTGAATTCTCCTTGCCGGACCCTGATGAA
The DNA here is from genome assembly GCA_028015245.1 of Cardamine occulta. Taxonomy (NCBI): domain Eukaryota; kingdom Viridiplantae; phylum Streptophyta; class Magnoliopsida; order Brassicales; family Brassicaceae; genus Cardamine; species Cardamine occulta. The sequence continues at coordinate 7,575,730 of CM051378.1, read as the reverse complement.
TCCCCAGAATCAATCCGTTCTGGTTATATGTGTGTATTTGAAGCTTATATTTACGGATGTGGTCTGTTTTTCCCTTTCCCGATGTTCTCCTTTTGTATCTTCACCTTCTTGGACTGTCGATTCCCCAAACATGCTCTGCTACATTTTATGTTCGCTTACTATCGCCGTGGAAACCGGATTTTCACTAAGCTTCAATGACCTCCTTGAATTATTTAGTGTTTGGATTGCAAGGAGAGAGACAGACACCTATACCATTTATCCTCATGCTGATAGAACCCTGATTTTTGGTCTCCCGGACAGAGATGATCATTGGAGGAAATATTGGTTTCTCGTTAAGATCAATACTTCTTATGTTTGTGAACTTGGTGATATGCTGCATCATAGCTGGGTGAATGCTCTTGGTAGATCATAGGTTTTGTGTATCCTTAGATTTTGAACTCGCGTTGATATTCATTTATTAATTCCGATAAATTGTATTTGTTTCCTGTGGCACAAGTGTAGTAATATATCAAGGTAAACCTGCATAGTCTCTCCCTTTGAACTAGTATGTATGAAGATTGGTGAATCCATCATAAAAAACTCTACGGTCTGATTGCCACGGTCTTCCTAGTAATATATGCCCAACTTCCATAGGTAGCACATCACATAAAATCTCATCTTCATATTTTCCAATAGTAATAGGCACTTCCACTTGATTCTTAACCCTCATTTCTCCTACGTCATTGAGCCATTGTATATAATAAGGTTTTGGATGCTTCTTGATGCTCAGTCCTAGCTTGTTAACCATAGTCTCACTTGCTACGTTTGTAGCGAAGACGAACCGATCTATGACCGGACTAGCCAAGAACAGTCTGCGACCACTACAATGATAGTTATCACAAACAATCCAACCAAGACTTAGAACGAATCGAGGCCTTAGTCAGTTCGTGTGTGACACCATCCCACTCAGATCATGGCTTCCTGGTTTGCAACCTTAGGCTTTTCAACCCATACGATGACCAAGTGTTGTGTTAGTCCGGACTAGACTAATATCATCGAAACACACTTGTAATGAAAATAAAGATTCATACCATAGCTAAATCCAAAACAAGTATCCAAAACAAAACACTTTCGACATGCCTCTAATCTTAAGCCAAAACGAGTCTTTACAATAAATCCAACAAATAACTTTACAAAAGCATCTACACTACACCGGTAGTCTTATCGTCCCAAGCGCCCGCTAATGGTTCCCAATAAGGTTTCCTGCAAAATAAAAGGTAGAATCATGAGTAATCTAAGATTACGCAATGAGATCAGGAAACCCTCTAACACGTTAGTAATCCCAACCCAATACTCCACAAAAAAATAATCAAATAAACATAACAATAACCAATATGATGCATGCAATGCAATAACAAGATAAAACTTGTTGACTCAATCATGCAACTATCTCCATTCCTAGACTCATGTCTTTACTCCCCCTAACAGCCATTCTCCATCCACCAATGTTGAGACCTAATAAGAAACTCCAACATCCAATGTTGAGACCACACAGAAAACTCCAACATATACTGATATCACGACGTGCTTCAAAACTCACGGACACAAGATCACAGGAGAATTCCACATCCGATCAATCTCATGGGTTGCAAGAATATAAGGTCTATATGACGCAAATATCTATACAACCTCCCATCCAGACTCCACCTAAACTTAGTAAATAGCCTCCTTGGCTAAGTACTTTGACCATCTAACCATGCATGAGCAAAATTAATGAATCAAAAAGAAATCAATAATAATACTCAATTAAACATCCAATCAAACCATTAAATTTACCACCCAAACACTCATGTGCTATAACACATGCTTCGAAACTCACTCTCTTCGGCAAGGCTTATTGACTTGTCGTCAATGCTTCTCAACAACAACAACTAGATCTAAGGCTTCTCAGAAATGAACTCTTCTTGCTTCAGCTTCTTCTTCTTAGATTCGATCAGATCCAAGGCTTAAACTCTTTGGAATTCTCAAGAAATGGATTCTGGTTTCTTCAGCAAGATTTGGGTTTGATGAGGCTTTTAATCATTACTCGGCAGCTTCTTGTATGATCAGACATTATTACGGTACTACTTGCGACTTCTTGGTAAGATCTGATAGTTTACGATGAGATCTGGCAGATCTGGGATGATTAGGTAACTATCAACATGATCTGACGAGTCTTGGTAAGATCTGGTGCATCTTGATACGGACTAACAGTTTTTTAGATCATCTCTCGGCCATAGACAGCATCACTCGGCAATATACACGATTGTCTCGGTGAGAGACTACTCGGTAGTTCTCTCTTAGCATTTTGTCTCACTTCTCTCTAACTTTCTCTCTTGAAAATAATGAGCATTTGCCTTGTACTTATAGGAAATGAGATCTAAAGCTTGCATGGATAGGTGGAGGTGGCTGGTGACACATATCCTAGTAGGTGTCACATGGTGGGCAGCCACGACGACAAGTGTCTGCTCCAAGTGCGAAAAGAAAGCTGCTGGTGACAAGTGTCCGGACATGTGGGAAGAGAAACAACGTGGTGACATGTGTCCCCAGTAGTTTGGAAGGCAAGTTTACCCTAGTCAACATTGACCAGTGGTCGGTCAACGCTGGTTAACACCGGTTAAGTCAACTGTTGGCTGGTTAGGTTCTGGTCAAGGATTGGTTCCGCCGAACGTTCCGTCAGTCGTTCTGTGGCTAGGCTAAACATTTTGTGGATCGGGTAAACGTGTACCCAATGAGTATCAGTGATGTTTTTCTTGCCACATTGCTTCTTTATCAATATTTTCTCGTGTATCCTTCCTTAAAACTCCATCTTTTATTCTTAGGAATCTTTTAAACTTGATTTCCTCGATGATACTTCTTTTTATGAATTTTGGTACACGATCCTCCATCTTTTCTTGGTAAGTCTCACTCGGCAACATGTTCTGTTAAGTGATTCTTGGTAATAACAGATTTTAGTCGATCATCCGGCTACATGGAACTTTCTTTGACTGTTTCCCTTGTTACTTAGTATTTTTCTTGGGTTTTTCCTTGATTCGTCCATTGCCCTTCTTTAGGTAAGTGTAAGGGTCAATACATTCTCCCCTCCTTATTAGAATTAGTCCTCGAATTCCTATTCTTCTTAATATCTCCAGCTCCATTCTTGAGCTTGTGTGCATTCTCTTACATCTCCAATTCTTCTTTGTGCTTTGTCTTGTGTTTCTCTTGTTGAATGCTTACTAATTTTCGCCTTTGCTCATCTTGTCTCACCTTTACTCTTCTTTATATGGCCAATTCTTCTTCCTCACTATTTTAACATCTTGATTTCTTCTTTGCTTAACTTTGCTTACACCTTGCTTCTTAATCTTCTCATACGCGCCACCACTCAATTCTTTGTCGTTGCCACTAGTAATCTTGTTGACCGAAACTCGATGGAAAAATTATTCCTAGGTGGAAATAACCCTCCCAACGATCTGATTGTATCTTCACGTTCTCATACCCTTGTGCCTTTTGTAATATCTTCATACTTGTCCCAATAATCACTTAGGACTCCTCCCTTTGACTTGTATTGTTAGAGATAACTCTTTCAACGCTCTTCACACTCTTGTACCTTCTTACGATCTTGTTTTTGGCTTTAGTTATCCTCTAGTCTTCACCGTTTTGTTTGTAAAGCTTCTTCATCTCCATTAGCATCTCTTGGCATACTTAGGCTGTTCCCAAGCATACCACCTTTTGTAGCTCCTTCATATATTCCTTTTTAACCACTGATCTGATCGCTTTTTCTCTGATTACACTGCTTAACTGATCTTCACGCTTCACAATACCCATTCCAAACTGATCACTCCTACTTCTCATTTTCGGAAACTTAGATCTTCAATCTTCTTCATTCTCTTAACCACATAATCTTCTTTCAATGGTCATAGCTTGGATCTTCCAATTTCTTTACTTTTTCATATTCTTTACTTCCTCATCAATCCTCCACTATTACACAACCACTTCAACTCTTCACTACCACACAACTCCTCCAAAACTACCACCAACTCGGAATGCTACTCCACTTAGCATTCCCCACCATAATGAACAAGCATAAAACAAAATATGCACCCAAAATAATAGTTAGAACCCACACTTACCTGTCACGGAACCTAAAGGTCATGAAGGCTTAGGGTAAAATTTATATTCCTAAGGTTTAACCACGCTACTTACTTCCTTCTCCAACGTTTCTTCTTGGATTGGTCGAGGGAAATGAACCGCTGATAGCTTGTCCACTTGTAAATAAAACTGATTTAATTCTTTCTTCAAAATTTCTTTATCACCTAGTCACTTCGCTTCACTACCTCCTTGACAAAATGATAAGACTATCACAGCAACTCCATCGCCTCTTCCCTTATATTTTTTTTATTTTTCTTTCTTGGATCACTCCTCTTATCCATTTTATTTCTTGCACCGTTTTTATTCATTACTCACCTCCTTCTTGAAATAACACCACACCATCTAACTCGTCATCTTACCCCTTTCTCTTCAGCTCCATTTATTTTCTTTCCATCACTTACTTTTGCGTAGACTGGTCCTTCCTTTGATCACACCTCTGGCTTTATCTTCTACCGATTCTCCAATACTTCTTGTTTTCATTGGATTTTTCAAACTCTCGATCACTTCTTCTTTGGTTTCAGTTACCTCCATCTTCTTCAATCTTCATTGGATCAGCTTCTACATAATTATTCCTTACTTCTCTTATCTTCTATTCCACTCTCCTTACTTGATCTTCCAAACATAATTCCTTCTTTACTCTCTTGATTTCGTGTATTAATCTATTCTCACGCCATCTTGGTTATTCTTACTTGTTTTCCATTTCCTCTTCCATAACCTCTTTGAATTTCCTCTCATTTATTTATTAAATCCTCTTTGAATTCCACTTTTCTTTCTTTCTTTCTCAACTCCTTTTTGGTTCCTTCTTCACTACGCCTTCTTGAATTTTCCTTGTAAATATTTCTTGCTTGACTCCTACTTACATGGTTCTTGATTAAACTCCTTTTTTGTTTTGCCTCTTCTTTATTTCACGAACTTGTCCTTTATAAAACTCCTTAATTTATTTCGTAATTTTTCCTTTTTTCTTGATAACCCCTCTTTAACTACAAATTCTTTGATAAGAATCTGTCTTCCTCGGATTTTAATACTTCAATCTTCTCTTCACATCTAGACTCTTTTCTCCTTAGTACTTTGTATTTTTCATCACTTCTTCAATCTTTTTACTCGGTCATATCCCACTCCATATTTTGGCGCGCTTTGTATATTCACTCCTCTTTTGTTTCTCCAACTTAATCTGATATTTGACGCCTTTGAACATTTCTTTGAATTAACTTTACGCAACTTCTCTTTGGTTGAACTCCTCTCATCTTCTATTCTCGTGTAAACTCTTTCCTTCTTAGGACTTAGTATTTTTCTTCATTTCTTCTCTATTGATTCTTTGCTCACTCCCCCCACCATCTCGTTTTGTACATCTAGCTTTGACATAGCTTCTCATCACTTCTTCTTCACGGATTCTTACTTACACCAACAACTTTGTTTTGTACATCTGATTTCAACTTATCTTCTCTTCACTTAACCATACCCTTTCAAATCTTCATAATCTTGATAACTGTCCCCCACGGCCATCCAATCTTCATTACCATATTCCGGAAATCTGCAACCAACACAAAGTGTAAAACCAAACCCAAATCTCCTATAGCTTGGGACAAACCGGTTTACCTAGTCAATAAACATCTAACCATTAATTCATCCAAATCTAGCAAACCCCATGATCCAATTAAAAGACTAACAATCTAAATGAAAAAATGGAATAAGGTAAAGTGATAAATATGAATTTACAAAGATAGAAGTGAAGAATCCTTAATAGAGTGACATATATTATGAAGATCAGTCCAAATCAACCATAAGAGAGTTTGGATATCAACCCAACTCTAAGCAAAAGAAAACTTAGGATTTACAAGAGTTAAAACATGTATTTATAGGGAAAAAGATAAAATAATTCGGGCAGACAAAAATAGCTCTGTGTAGCAACCTTTCTAGGTCGCTAATAACAGGTCGTGACACAGTATTGAGGTAGCAAAGTCGCGAGTTCACGTCGCTAATTTTGCCAGCCAACTTTCTCCATTCTCTAGCGACCTCGTCTGGTCGCTAGGCATGACCGTGACTCACTAAATTAGTTGTATCTCTTCCACCACTGCTCTACATCACTCGATACCATCTCCATTGGAAACATACTTCAATTCTATATAACTTTGATCAAGAGGTCTTCAGCTAAATCTCAAGTCAATGACATCATCTGAGTCGATTTTTGAGACACTTCAGATTGCCTCTGAATCATCATTTCTCTTATTTGCTTCCAAGCTCCAAGTCCCAAAACACCTAAAAGACTCAAAATACTATGCAAATGCATGACAGTAAAGCTATATGATCTTAAAATGTAAAACATGAGAAAAAAGACTAAAATGCATATTTACAACTCTAATGATGCGAAAATGTATGAAACTGTAGCTAAAATGATGGTTAAAAAGAGCTAAAATGAGTAGATATCACTATTGCTGGGATATATAGAGATGTAGGCATGGGAATCCAGAAGGTTTAATCATGATGACGCTACGTAATCATGACGATGCTTCAAAACCTGCGTAAGCTTGTCCAATAAGGAGTCATTTATCTCATCTTTCCAAGAAAGCCATCGCCCAGAAAATCCCAAAATTCTCGAGATATCGACATTGCTAAATTTAAACCTCTTACACTAATTTCCAAAGTCCACCAATCCAAACCTACACCTCGGATGCCAAACTAAGGGTGGGGGGAAACAATTGTTGGAGGTGGACCGAGCACCAACCCAAAGCTCAGCCCAAATTCGTCAATGATATCTCCAAAATAGGCCCAAACCACCAAAAGCCCATGATGGAAAAGGATTCAGCCTGTCGCCGAAGCTCAGGTCTCGAGGTACTTGCCTTAGTGACCTACCGCCAAGCTCGAGTTTTGAGACAGCTGTCCTAGTGACCTACCGCCGAACAAGGACCATCCCGTGTGATGAGATCTGCCCTAGATCGACACTTAGAAGGTTGAGTTGGAGGTCCAAAAGTGTAGAAATGATAGTTTTTAGTGAAACAACTTCGGTTCTGATGGTTTAGAGGGTGGGTCTGGGGGTTTCAATGTGAAAAACGAGTTTGGTGGATTGAAAGAAACTTTCAAAGGGTGTGACAAACCTTTGAACTTTCAGCCTTGATCTATGCTAAGGATATGACACACCTAAGCAATTCACAAGTTGAATCTATAATATGACACATAAAGATTCAGATCAAACAAAGGAAAGAGGTTTTTGATTAAAATGTTTGATAAAAATCTCAGAAAAGAAAAACAGAGTTTTAAAAGAGATAGATCTGCATGAAGGCGTGGGATGCATGATGGACAAGTGTCCTAAGCAGAAAAAAAACACAGAAATTCTGAACTAAAGAAAATGGGCCACGAAATAGGCCTAAAGAAAGAGAAACAGCCTAAAGAAGGTTGGGCCGTAAAGATGGATTTCAACAAATGGGCAATGACGTAAGGAAGGCTTGGAAGTCTCGCTAAAACCTTGTCAAGAAAACCCAGTGGGAAAAACTTGACAAGGGAAAAGAGCACTCACCTAATCCCCCTTTCCCATTGTTGAAATCATATGGCTTGAATCGAAACCAGTGTGGTTTGATAAGCCATGTCTTCTTACTCTGTGCTTAGATGTCTCAACATTCCTCCAATTGCTTCGTTGAACAGCTTAGCTCGAGCTCTCGTCATTGGTCCACTTGGCACAGCTAGGACGTCCTTTCCAAGTGTATCCTCAGGTACAAGTTTAGCATCTACAGCTACAAGCTCTGGTTCATGCTCTGGTTCATGCTCTATTTCATGCTCCGGTTCATCCTTGCTCTCTATAATCATATCATCCTCTCCCTCTTGAAAAGGATTTGACCTCAAATCTGCTTCATCTGCAATAAAAGGAATCAAGTCAGAAACATTAAAACTTGAACTCACATTATACTTACCTTGAAGATCGAGCTGGTAGGCATTGGGGTTAATTCTCCGAATTATCTTGAAAGGTCCATCAACTCTTGGCATAAGCTTTGATTTCCTTTCAGCTGGAAACCTTTCCTTCCTCAAATGAACCCATACAAGGTCGCCATCTTGAAATACCACTTGGCGCCGTCCCTTGTTAGCATGCTTGGTGTACAACTTAGTATTGTCTTCGATGTTCTTCCTAGCCTGCTCATGAATCTGCTTAACCAATTCTGACTTCTTCTTTCCATCAAGGCTAACTCTTTCACTCACAGGTAAAGGCATTAGATCCAAAGGTGATATAGGGTTAAAGTCATAAACAATCTGAAACGGTGAATACTTAGAAGCAGAATACACAACATGGTTATATGCAAATTCGATATGAGGCAAACAATCTTCCCAAGTTCTAAGGTTCTTTTTAATCAATGCACGCAAGAGAGTACCTAAAGTCCTATTAATCACTTCAGTTTGGCCATCAGTTTGGGGGTGACAAGTAGTAGAAAATAAAAGCTTAGTACCCAACTTAGACCACAACGTTTTCCAAAAGTAGCTAATGAACTTAGTATCTCTATCCGAAACGATTGTCCTAGGCATTCCATGCAACCTAACAATATCTCTAAAGAACAGATCTGCTACATGAGATGCATCATTAGTTTTATGACATGCAATGAAATGTGCCATCTTCGAAAATCTGTCAACCAAAACAAATATTGAATCCTTACCAGTCCTAGTCCTAGGCAAACCAAGTACAAAATCTATAGAAATATCAACCCAATGATGCATAGGAATAGGTAAAGAAGTGTACAAACCGTTCGGCTGAACCTTGGATTTTGCTTGCTTACAGATTGCACACCTTTCACAGATTCTTTCAACATCTCTTTTCATGTGTGGCCAATGGAAATGGTCTTTCATGACTTCCAGCATTTTAGCAATGCCAAAGTGACCCATAAGACCTCCTCCATGAGCTTCCCTAACAAACAAATCTCGAAGAGAACAATGAGGTATACACAGCCGGTTCCCATAAAAGAGAAACCCATCTTGCCTATAATAGTGACCTGTAGCAAACTTTTCACAAGCTTTATAGAGATCTTGAAAATCAGAATCAGTTTCATAAAGTTCTTTAATCTGTTCAAAACCTAAAGGCTTGGCATCAAGAGTAGAGAGTAATGCGTACCTCCGGGACAATGCATCAGCAACAACATTGTCCTTACCTTTTTTGTATCGAATGACATAAGGAAACGTCTCGATGAACTCTACCCACCTGGCGTGCCTCTTGTTGAGCTTTTCCTGGCCTTTTAGATGCTTGAGGGACTCATGATCAGTGTGTATGACGAATTCTTTGGGCCATAGGTAGTGTTGCCATATTTGGAGTGCTCTCACTAGTGCATACAGCTCCTTGTCATAAGTTGGATAGTTGAGAGTGGCACCTCCAAGTTTTTCGCTGAAGTATGCTATGGGCTTCTTATCCTGCATCAACACAGCACCAATCCCTACACCAGATGCGTCACATTCAATTTCAAAAGTTTTAACAAAATCAGGTAGAGAAAGGATAGGAGCATTAGTAAGTTTGTCTTTCAAGGCCTGGAATGCCTCCTCTTGTGCTGCCTCCCATTTAAAACCCACATCCTTCTTGATTACTTCAGTAAGTGGTGCAGCAAGAGTGCTAAAGTCACGAGCAGATAATCGTCTATAAAATCCAGCAAGGCCGTGAAAGATTTGCACTTCTCCTACAGATTTCGGACTCGGCCAATCCCGTATTGCCTTAACCTTCTCTTCATCTACTTTGATCCCATCTGCACTCACAACAAAACCTAAAAAGACAAGGTGATCCGTTCCAAACGTGCATTTAGCAAAATTAGCAAACAACTTTTCCTTTCGTAGCACATTCAAAACAGATTGCAAATGATGGACATGTTCTTCTAGGCTTTTGCTATAAATCAGAATGTCATCAAAGTATACTACCACAAAAATTCCTATGAATGATCTTAGGACGTGATTCATCAACCTCATGAATGTACTATGTGCATTTGTAAGCCCAAATGGCATGACTAACCATTCATATAAACCATGTTTCATTTTAAATGCAGTTTTCCATTCATCCCCTTCTTTCATCCTAATCTGATGATATCCACTTTTCAAATCAATTTTAGAGAAGATACTAGAACCATGTAACTCATCTAGCATATCATCTAATCGAGGTATGGGGTGTCGATACTTCACCGTGATATTGTTGATAGCCCTGCAATCAACGCACATGCGCCAGCTACCATCCTTCTTAGGCACGAGCAAAACTGGAACGGCACAAGGGCTCATGCTTTCTTGGATGTGGCTTTTTTCATAAGCTCATCGACTTGTCTCTGAAGCTCTTTAGTCTCCACAGGGTTGGTTCTGTATGCTGGACGGTTTGGAAGGGCTGCACCAGGTATGAAGTCAATTTGGTGCTCAATGCCTCTAATGGATGGCAACTCCTTCGGATTGTCTTCAGGGAAAACGTCCTCATACTCCTGCAATAGAGATTTCAACTCACTCGGTAGCACCGGTGTAAGGTTAGACAAGCTCGTAAGAGCTTCCTTAAAAATAAGCAAAAGTAAAGGCTGTTTAGAATTTAGCGATTTCTTTACCTCACCAGCCTTTGTGAAGAAGTTGGATTGTTTCTTGGTAGATGTTTCAGGTTCCTTGAGCTTGAGACTTAGCTGATCTTGATGGACTTCTTTTGGTGTCATGTGTACCAGAATGGTCTTTCTTCCTTAGAATTGAAATGAGTGGCGGTTAGAGAAGCCATCATGTAGTACTTTACGATCTGATTGCCAAGGTCTCCCAAGTAAGATATGTCCAGCGGCTATGGGAAGCACATCACACAGTATTTCATCTTCATACTTGCCAATAGAGAGGGGCACTAATACTTGATTACGGACAGTCATCTCGCCCTCGTCATTAAGCCACTGAAGCTGATAAGGTTTCGGATGTTTGCAAACTTTCAGCCCCAGCTTTTTAACCATCGTCTCACTTGCAATATTGGTGCAGCTACCCCCATCAATAATGAGGCTACAGATCTTTCCTTCGACCAGGCATCGCGTGTGAAATAAGTTATTCGTGTCACTAGGAGTTTACCACGCATAGGTAACTCTTCATTCTCAGATTGTGATTCAGGTTCAAGCTTTTCCTCTTCGGACTCTATTTCTCCTTTGTCTAGAATAATCATTACCTTCTTGTTAATGCACTCATTAGCGTAGTGACCTCTGCCTTGACATTTGAAGCACCTAACATCACATGATCTGGTAGTAGCTTCAGCTCTGCCTGTGGGGTTTTGAACTGCTGCATAGGGTTTAGCTTCAGGTTTTGGTGTCATGGTCTGTTTCCCTTCACGCTGATGGTAGTTAGGCCTATCTTCTTTGTGATAACTTGGTTTTCCTACAGCTGATCCACTTCCATAGCTAGGTCTTGTATTAGCTGAACTGAATCCATAGCTTGTTCTAGAACTGCTTCTCCTTTTAAGTTGCTGCTCCACTAGAATAGCTTTGTGAAGCATCTCCTCCAAATCCACATAGTGTTGCATCTCTAGTCGATCTTGTATATCTCTGTTCAAACCGCCCAAAAATCTTGACATTGTGGCTTCACGATCTTCAGACACATCAGCTCGGATCAGAAGTGTTTCCAGCTCTTGATAGTAGTCTTCTACGCTGCGACTTCCTTGAGCTAGTTTCCTCAGTTTATTATGCAGCTCACGGTGGTGATGACTAGGGACGAACCTCTTCCTCATGATAGTTTTCATTTCTGTCCAAGTTTCCACTGGATATTCTCCATTTCGTCTTCTAGAAGTGACTAACTGATCCCACCAGCTGAGAGCATAATCATAGAACTCGGTTGCTGCAACTCTGACTCGATTGATTTCTGTGTAGTGCTGGCAGTTAAAGACTAACTCAATCTTCTTCTCCCATTCTAGATATGAATCAGGGTCGTTCTTTCCATGAAAGGGAGGAATTCTGAGCTTAAGTCCTCCAAGAGTATCTTGCTGTTGTGCTCTGCCCTCTCGGGCTCGTCTATAGCTTCTGTGACTGCCCCTAGATGATTCACTCCCTTGACTGTAATAACTTGCAGCATCATCATCCTCAAGTGGCCTTGGTTGATTTCTGTGATCTCTCTGAACCCTCCTAGGTCTATTTTTATTCTGCGCAGGTTCTCTAGGTTGCTGCTGCTGCTCTTGTCTAAAAGCTTCGAATTTAGTCTCAAGAGTGGTGTTCATTATCTGCTGCATTTGTTCCATCATTGCATCCATCATGAGTTTGTTGTTTCGCATAACTCTAGCTTCATCCTCAGCTTCTGACATCCTGAAACAATTTCACACACTCACCAGTAAAAAGGTCCTTGGAAAGAAAACACTTAAGAACAGATCTAATATGAATTTTCTTCACACACACACAAAGATTGAACAGACAGACAGGGGTGCGATTAAAATTTGATTTAATTTTCAGATTAACTCCGAAAATTATGATTCCAGTTTTAAAAACAAGTTAACTCATCCTAGCAACAGAATCAATGATCGAAACATCAAAACAAGTCACAAGCATTTCTAGAAAAATTGAGCAATACAGAAGATGAACAGACAGTTTTCACATAATCGTTTTTCGTAAAGATCCGGAATTCGAACAGGTATAACTATCAGAATACGACCTAGAACAAGACGATTCGACAGCAAATCTGAAAGATAAGACTCTGAATGACAAGATATGATTGGTTTTATCCAGATTTAAGGAACGACACGAGAACGAAAACACTTAACTTCTAAGCGCTGCTCTGATACCACTTGATTAGATCTGCCCTAGATCGACACTTAGAAGGTTGAGTTGGAGGTCCCAAAGTGTAGAAATGATAGTTTTGAGTGAAACAACTTCGGATCTTATGGTTTAGAGGGTGGATCTGGGGGTTTCAATGTGAAAAACGAGTTTGGTGGATTGAAAGAAACTTTCAAAGGGTGTGACAAACCTTTGAACTTTCAGCCTTGATCTATGCTAAGGATATGACACACCTAAGCAATATATCTATAATATGACACATACAGATTCAGATCAAACAAAGGAAAGAGGTTTTTGATTAAAATGTTTGATAAAAATCTCAGAAAAGAAAAACAGAGTTTTAAAAGAGATAGATCTGCATGAAGGCGTGGGGATGCATGATGGACAAGTATCCTAAGCAGAAAAAAAACACAGAAATTCTGAACTAAAGAAAATGGGCCATGAAATGGGCCTAAAGAAAAAGCCTAAAGAAAGTTGGTAGTAAAGATGGATTTCAACAAATGGGCAATGGCGTAAGGAAGGTGAAGTCTCATTAAAACCTTGTCAAGAAAACCGGTGGGAAAAAACTTGACAAGGGAAAAAGACTCACCTAAACCCTCTTTCCCATTGTTGAAATCATATGGCTTGAATCGAAACCAGTGTGGTTTGATAAGCCATGTCTTCTTGCTCTGTGCTTAGATGTCTCAACATTCCTCCAATTGCTTCGTTGAACAGCTTAGCTCGAGCTCTCGTCATTGGTCCTCTTGGCACAGCTAGGACGTCCTTTCCAAGTGTATCCTCAGGTACAAATTTAGCATCTGCAGCTACAAGCTCTGGTTCATGCTCTGGTTCATACTCTGGTTCATGCTCTGGTTCATGCTCCGGTTTATCCTTGCTCTCCAAAATCATATCACCGTGTTACGTGCTAATGTTGAGAATTAGGTGGGAGTTATTTCTATAAATAAAGAAGATCATTGTCATAAAAGAGATAATGAAATCTTAGAGAGAGAAAAAAGCAGTGCGTTTAGTTCAGATCGAGCAATCTGACTTCTAGAGGAGTTCCGGAAGACCGAGTCACTGGTGAAAAACTCAACCATGGTTTTCGAACCTCGGTCGAACCTTCAACCTCAACGTTTATCTTCATTTATCTTTTCCGAAACTTAAAATCTTATTATTTCCGTGCTTTTTATTATAACAAACTACAAACTTTTATAATTATTACCCATATACCCCTTATTGCTATCCACCACCACCAGATGGATTTATAACAATAAGGAACGAACTACGCTTGTATTATTGACCATGCATGTTCTTTCCCGTTTTATCCATTAACTATTTCTCTTTTTAAAATAGTGTTTGGGAAATTTTCTGATCTTTCTATGCCTAACTCCTACGAAACTATATATAACAATTGTTAGATATAAAATCTGTTGGGTTTACATTAACAAAATAATAATACGGGTTTTGATTCCTTGTGGTTTCTAAACCAGTCAAGAACCAAAAATTACAACATCAGAGTATCTTGAAACAATAAAAGTAGAATTTATCTAACTAGCAAGTGTGAACAGAAGCATGTTATTGTGATTTAAGCTTAATGTGAAATTATTATAATAGGTAAATTGGCTTTCATGTGTAAATTAGGTATCCTTTTTTCGTTTTTTTGAGCCAAGTATCCATTTATAAAGTCAATCTTGGACTGAAAAATCCCAAGGCTCGAGAACATTTTAAATCAGGATGAGTAAGCACACCAAATCATGGTGCTAGACGCCGATAAGTCTAATGGTGACTAGCGACTACAGAACATACAATATATAAAATAAAGAGTTAATTTGTTAGATGGGTAGTTTCTTTTTTATAAATATTATGAGAAAATGTTAGTGTAATCTTTATAATTAGTTATATATGCAGTTACTATTTCTCTCTAATAAGTTATTGTAGTGTTTAACAACCTCGCGAGATCTGCTATTTAATTGGCCTAAATTTTTATGTATATATCCATCTTACGATAAACCAAATTGGTTTATGCCCGCGGATTTAAACTAATTTTGATATCTTTATATAGGTTCAAGCGGAGCAAACATAACCAAAAACTAAATGGAACTAATGAAAGATTTCTAGACTAGTAGATATAGTTTTAATGAAATTAATAAAATAAAAATTGAAAACTGAAAATTAGATAGCTCATTTGAGCTTTATTTAAATGCAAGGAAAATAAAGAAATGAAGCTCCATTTAGAAAAACACCACAATCAAATTAATTCTTGAATTTATAAGAAAAAAGGAAAAAAAAATGAGAGTTGCTCCAAATGACAATTCTCTAGATTAATCACATTTTTCTGTTAATAACTATACATATGATTATATGAACGTTATTTAACTAGATAACCTAATTACTTGGATTTGATAGAGTTTGTTATGTTTACTTTAAAACTAACAATATCATCTAGGGCTTGTTATGTTTACTTTAAAACTAACAATAGTGCTGTGCATATATTAAAATGATTAAATTTGACTAATTTCTAATATTTATGATATCTGAAATCATTTTATTTTTTGAATATAATTTTATTTATTGAAAATTAATTTAAACGAATTTTTGATTTTATAACGAAATGTAATGTGGTCCATAGTGCCACCATTTAAAAATATGTTTTATGTATTGTATGATGTGTTCCAAATGAAATGTAGTTCAAATGCTGTGCACTTTTTCTTTCATGTTTTGTCAAATTGCACAATATCCAAAATAAGTCGATTTAAATTCCGTTCAAATACCATTTATAAAAAATATATTTATATATATCAAAAGTACCATTTTATATAAAAATTTAAGAATGACACATGAACGATATTTGAATCGTCTTATTTTGGATGATATGCAATTTGATAAAATATGACATAAAACAGAAATGCATTTCATTGAGCCGCATTTCGTTTGGAACACACCATACAATACATATATAAGCCATATTTTTGTTTAAATAGGGACCGCATTGCATTTTTTTCTTATACATCACAAATTAAGAATAAAAATAAAATTTAAGAAGAATCTAACATGTATACAGTATGGTTTGATGCGAAAACATATAGCTTCATATAGATTCGGTAAATCTACAATTTTAATGCAATACTAGATACATACCCGGGCTATGCCCCAGATTTTTTTTTATATATATTTTTTATTTTCTTTGATTTAATGACACATTAGATATCATGTGATTTTTTTTAATATAGCAAAATAAAACCATTAGAAAAATAGTTAATGGTTTATCCTGCAAAATTATTAAAAAATATTTAATGATTTACATTTTACTAAGAACTCTTGTTTTTATCAAAAAATTTAAATATTATGTGTATAAATATATTTTAAACTTTATAAAAAAATTTAAAAATATTCCAGCAATAACAAGCAAACTTTAGTGGATGTTTTATGGACAAAACTCATCTCCTACTTTGTATCAATGACATGAAACATAGTAGAAAGTTTTGGACCACAAAATAAGTTTCACATCCACATATTTTATTTACTTTTCACATGAATTGTAACTTTTCCCGATAATACTCTTTTCTTCTCCTTCTTCTTCTTCAACCATTGTTGTCTCAATAATCTCTACTAGTCATGCTTCTTTATTCGTATCTAACATATATAAAAAAAAATTTGCCATGTTTTTTTTTATTTAGCTTTCATTCATTGGGAAATATTCATTAACAATTCTTAAAAGTTTCAATCATGAGAAAATATTCTGAGAGTTGATAATCATGAATATACATTATTGAACAAATTCTAGATCTTCAAAATAATTTGGAGATACCATAATCAAAGATCCGCCCCCCCCCCCCAAATCCGAAAATCTTAATTCTTAAATCTCTGCCTCAGAATTCCACAACTTTCCGTTAAAAAAACACAGATTGAAAAAAATCCAACCTCTAGACTCTCAATCCAACAAAAAAAATTACTTAAGAAAATCTAAAACCAATGCTAATTAACAACATTGGACTCGATTAATTGATGTAGCATAAAAAATCTGATGTGTTTACTTATGTGTATTAATGAAATAATTTTATTGGATCACAATATTTTTTCATTTATTGACATATCAATACCACAATGCACAAAAAACTGATGTGTTATTTGAGCAGAAACACACTACTTTATTATAGTGTTGATTTGCCTTTTATTTTTCTTATAGTTTAACTAATCATTAAATAGTCATCGGGAAATCTTTGACTCCTTAGATCCTACGGTCGAAAACATAAAATTGGAAGAATATTTTAGGTAGCTAAACAAAAGGCAAAGTTGAAGACTAAATTGGCACAACATTTCGTTGTAAGCTAAAAGTCCAAGCCTAGCGAAATGGCTAAGCATTGATCCTTTAGTGTGACACATGGTTTTCCAAAATATAAAATATATAAATATAATCCCAATATAAAATTTTCAATTATAAGATACGGTCTAATAAAGGAAACCAAAAAATATATGGTGGCTTTAGCCATCCGTGTGGTGGCTGCGTTGCATGGACAATAATGGGCCATAACGAATCTGTGGGCTTCAACATCAATTATTATTGAATTGTATAATTATTTATTTATATTTGCTGTATAACGAGCTGGCAAGAATGAAATTGTAATGGATTTTTCGAATGATAACGAAATTTGGCATATATTATAAGTTAAAGATAAGATTAAAAACACACTACTTGTGGTTGATTTAAAACTTTCATTTTTAGTTTATCACATGAAAAATTTCAAAAGAAATTGGTACATTCATTTTTTTTTGTTAAATCGCGGAATTTGAAACTAAAATCCATATTCATCTTCCAAAGCCCATATAAATCTAGGTTTCTTACTGAAATTCCATGAATAAGGACGCAAACTCTATCAAGAAAAGACATTCAGTACATTTTTGCTAGATTAGAACGTATTTTTATACTAGAGAAACACTATAAAATTCGTATTCAGTATTGATAACATTGCTACAATTGGTTGTGATCTTTGATGAAGAAAGAGGATTAATAATACTTTTTTTCTTTAACTCGAATAATACTTTTGGTTCTTAGTTCTCTATATATATAATTAAACATGGATTTGATGGATGCACCATACAAAAAATATTATGTACCAAATATTATATGGTCCAAATTTAATAAACGTCACATGCATTGTTCATGCATCACAAGGTTTTGCAACTACCCAAAGTTTTTGTCTGTTAAAAACTTCTAAAAAAACTTAGTGCTTAATCATACATTTATACGGTTAATTCCCTGGAATAAACAACAAGTGACTGATGCATTTCTGTCGTAATTAAGAAAAAAAATCTGTGTATCTTTTTCAAATAAAAAAAATGATTGATAGAAAATATTGTCAATGTTGAAATTAAGCAGGATAAAAGGTAAAGAAGATGAGGTTGCAACAAACGTTTTGCTAGAAAAGATTCTTAAGATGAACTTTGGAGTTGGCTCCACTCTATACTTCTCTTTCTAACACCCATGTGTGAAGGTCCCCATTGCATTTTGTTTTGTTTTTTTTTTTTTTTTTTTTCACATACACAAGTGCTTGTCTTGACTGTTGTTTCTTTCTCCATCATCTTCCTCTTTGCTTCAATTTCAAATATTATATATTCGTAGATATGTTTATATATATTACTTGAAAGGATACGAATATATTATATCCTCTCATCTCTTAGTTCTCATCCATATCAACAATGCATGGTTCTATCGAATGAGGAAAATAATAATCTGAAATGATGAGTCAATTAGTTGCATTACCCCTTTTTCTTTTAGGCTCACATATATATTATAACCTCTGGTTATATCAAAAATGGCAAATCTATTTTAATATGACAAGTCATGTTCATGGGGTTGGATTGATACATTACCATATAGAGTCTATGGATGTCTCGTCTGCTAGTTCTTTTTAGTCTCCTTTTTCTTATACTAATAAATTTTACAACTCTTTTTTTGTGTTTAATTTTTAGAATTACTGCTTTTTTGTCATTTTTTTTTTCCATTTTTTAGTTGTAGTGATTGACCGAATATATAATATTAGTCGAAGTAGGATAATCATAGAAATTATCTCTACAAGAAAATGATAAGAGCTCTGGCGGATATCTCCGAGAAACTTCTGACAAATATTCAAAGTTTATATGGTCGAAAAGTGAAGTGTTGAAAGTTATAAGCTCAATATGAAAGTGAAAAATGCAGATAAATAACTTGTAATAATCAAAAGGGTATCGATCCACAACAAGGAATTAGAAACAATCACTAAGAATACATGAAACCTATTAAATTAAGCATGCAAGTTAGATTTTTAGTTTTCTCACAAATTCAGTATAAAAGACACAATTAAAATAAATCTAGCAAGAACTAAATGATCATCTTATAAGAAATGATTAATAGAAATTTAAGCCCTAAGCATCAGAAATCAACCTCAAATCATCCTAATCTACCACATCAAAAGGCTTTAAATGATCTACAATGATCCATTATCATACTTTGCATGTATTGATTAAAAGATGAAAAAATGGATCATAGAAAATCTCGAAAAACCTTTAAGAGGCAAAAAGGTCAAAGGGAAATGAATATATATATATATATATAACATGAAAATTAGGTTCAAAACACATATACAGAGAATCCCAAGTGAACCAGGTTGATCCATCTTGGATTTGCATCTGATCTCGGATTTGGGTGGCAGAAAAGGAGTCCAGTGACGTCACCATCTCACTAGCACCATGTCGCTGGAATCTCGGGCTCCCTTTTACACCTTCATAAAACCATGCCGACGACGTTCCCCATGTTACTGGCACCATGTCACTGGAAATCTTGGAATTTATTTTTTCAATTCACTTTATCGTCTTTTGTTGGCTTTTGTTGTTGGAATGGGTCTACTTCTTGTAGTAAAATACTTAAGAATAACAAGATTTTTTAAATCTATCTTGCATCACATATTGTCGACCAAAAAGGTTTTATCTTTGAATTTTCGATGGGTTGACATTCATGATTTCCCACATCAATACTATGGTTCTCACCAGAATCTTGTACTGAAACTTGTACTTGAGAATTTCGCTTTCCAAATCTCTTATTTCGAGAAGATGATAATATGCTTATGTTCATTTTGCATATCTTGAAAAATAAATCATTTTGACAGAATTTATAGATAGAATCACCATAAAAATCTATGTTGATACCAAGGTCCTCTTTCTGAAACAAATAAATATTTTTGTTCCATGGTAAATTGATGTTGACAATCATCATGACATTTAAAATAAGCGTTAACACCCTGAATTCTAAAAATATGATGGTGCATTACGGAGATTTAAGAGATTTGATTTGGCTAATTGTGTCATCAAAGTGCATATATCTTTTCTGTTAACAAGTTTTCAAAACCTCATAGAGTATTTCACTGACTTAGAACCGAATCCTTACGAGTGTGAACCATACCATCGGGGTGACAGTCTTGGTATGCAACAAAAACGTTGCGCTATCTATGAGCGAGGATGATTGTTACACCCAATTTCTAATATGATGGTTCATGAGAAACTTTTAAGATATTTAATTTGACTATCTATATCACTAAAGTGCACTTATCTTTTCTGTCAATCATCTTGACAGAACTCTAAAGTTAAGCGCATTTGATTTGCAATAATTTCAAAATGGATGACCTACCAGAATACGATTTCTAGTATCATGCGAGTGAGGACAAAACATAGGAAAATATCATATGCTGATTTGTAGAAATAATAACAAGTGTTTAAAGCCTCCCCGAGTAATAAATTGACCGTTACACGAGAGTGAAACCCACACCAAGTGTAGGAGGAGTCCATACACGACAACGGTCAGAATGTTACAATAGAACTCTGATTAAAAAATCAAATGCCAACTAACGCAAAATAAGTTTTAAGGGAAATGCTAACAATATGTTTGGTTTTGGAAATAATGGAAACTATGATAAATGCAAGGGTATTCAGTAAATTTTATAATTGTTCTGAATAAACTTTGTTGAGATTTTGATAGATCTACCAAAAAAGATTGGAAATATTTATAAGTATATACATAGAATATATTATATGGGAATATTTTCTATATTAGATATCATCGTATCTTTTAGAAAGATCCAACCTATAATGTATAAATACTCTTATTGTGTAATCACTAAAATCATCAGTTCATAATAAACTTACATGGTATCAAAGCGGGTTTTACCTAATTTGTTTTCCTCTTTTCTCTCCTTATTCCGCCGCAAGAAACCTCTTCTTGTGTCTTTGTTCTTCGTTAACTTCTTCTTCCTCCTCTCTCTCCTTAGTTCTTCTTCAGACTAGATCTGCTCCAAATCTTTCGTTATCATCACGATGGCGTTAGAAGTTTCTGTATATTCCTCTCTCATGTTCAACATCAATGACCCAAAGAAAAACCTCATC
The DNA here is from genome assembly GCA_028015245.1 of Cardamine occulta. Taxonomy (NCBI): domain Eukaryota; kingdom Viridiplantae; phylum Streptophyta; class Magnoliopsida; order Brassicales; family Brassicaceae; genus Cardamine; species Cardamine occulta. The sequence goes on along the minus strand of CM051378.1, from coordinate 7,554,488 downwards.
TCTCTCAACATGGCTAATATCACAAAGCTAACCCCAACCAACTTCATCACGTGGAGGTTACAAGTCCAAGCTCTTCTTGAATCACATGAACTTCATTGGTTCATTAGTAAGGATGATCGCACTCCGTCGGCCACAACCAAAACCTCTGCCGGCGTCGATCAAACAAATCCCGACTTCTCCGCATGGCGACGTCAAGATAAATCTCTGTTCAGCTCCCTAGTTTGATCTCTATCACTATCGGTCCAACCAATTGTCGCTCGAACAACATCTTCTCGAGAGATATGGCAGATTCTTCATCGGACCTATGGCAAACCTTCAAGGGGGCACATCAAACAACTGAAGACTGAGCTCAAACAGATTAACAAAAGAACAAAGTCCATCAACGAGTACATGCGGAACATCATTGACAAAGCCGACCAGCTAGCTCTCCTTGGCGCCTCCGTTGAACACGAAGATTTGTTGGATATCTTCACAGATGGCCTTGGAGATGATTACAGACCTGTGATCGAGATGATGAATGGTATAGACACTAATCTCTATTGGTGAGCTTAATGAGAAACTCATCAATCGGGAAAACTCACTCAATACTACAACGGTTGCGGTTTCAACCAACTTCCCCATCACAGCCAATGCTACACAGTTCACACGTCGCACTAACAGTCTTGGTTCTTTTCTAATTCATGGGGTGGTTACTTGGCTTCTCATGGTGGCGGTCGTCAGTCTCGACCATACCTTGGCAGGTGCCAAATTTGTGGAGTAAAAGGACATGGAGCCAAATGTTGCCCTCAGTATCAGATGCCCTCGCCTTCACCACAATACTCTGCTCCATCGTTTTCTCAGTATCGTGGTTATGCGCCATCATCTCCAGCTCCACATCACTACCATCTCTGCAGTGGCATCATCAAGCACACCATGTAACCATAAGTTCACTTGATCTTTCTCCTTGGCTACTCGACAATGGTGCCTCCCATCATATCACGAGTGATCTCAACAATCTAGCGCTTCATGCTCCGTATGATGGGAGTGAGAATGTTATGATTGGTAATGGTGCAGGCTTTCCAATTACTCACACGGATTCCACCTCTATTCCATCTTACTCTCGTGATCTTCTTCTTTCAAACATACTATGTGTTCTGAATATGAAGAAAAACCTTATTTCGGTTAACAAGTTATGCAAAGCTAACAATGTTATGGTTCAACTTTGTCCATATGATTTTCAGGTGAAAGATCTCAACACGGGGATGACACTACTCAATGGCAAGGCTAATGAGGGAGTTTACGAATGGCCGATCATCTCCTCCACCTCAACTCCCATTAAAGCTTTTTCATGCTCCGCTTCTTCTCTCATGGACTGGCACTCACGCCTAGGCCATCCAAACTCTTAAACACTTAAGACTATGATTTCTCATTTCTATTTACCTTTAAGATCTCGTTTGTCTTCTCAGTCTTTGATTTGAAACTCTTGTTCCAGTAACAAAAGTCATAAACTACCATTTTCTATCTCTACTTTAACCTCTTTTAGCCCTCTTGATATTATTTTCTCTGATGTTTGGACCTCCCCCGTTGTCTCAATTGATGGTTACAAATATTATGTTATATTTGTTGATCAGTTCACTAGATATACATGGATTTATCCTTTGAAAAATAAGTCTCAGGTTGCACAAATCTTCCCAATCTTTAAATCTCTAAAGGAAAATTGATTTAAAAGAAACAGCACAACATTGTACTCTGACAACGGTGGCGAGTTTGTAGCACTCAGGCAGTTTCTTGCTCAACACGGCATTTCTCATCTCACATCTCCGCCGCACACTCTCGAACACAATAGAATTTCAGAAAGGAAGCACCGTCACATTGTCAAAACTGATTTGGCTGTTCTTACCCATGCGACTATACCACATATTTATTGGACTTATTCCTTTTCCGCAGCTGTCAACCTTATCAATCGACTTACCATGCCCAATCTCTCAAATTCATCACCATATCAGTGGCTGTTAAAGATAGAACCCAACTACATGAAGCTACAAAGCTTCGGGTGCCTTTGGTATCCATGGATTTGGCCTTACGGACAACACAAGTTCAGTCCTAGATCAAAGCCGTGTGTCTTCTTGGGATACTCTCCAACTCAGAGCGCGTTCATATGCCTTGATGTGCCTACTTCTCGTGTCTACATATCATGTCACATTGATTTCTTTGAATCAGTTTTCCCTTTTCCTCAACTTTCACTTAATTCTTCTTCGTCACATCGAAATTTCTATCTTTCTGACACTGTCTCAGTCTCTGTGTCACCTAATCTTCCTTGGCCATCATCCCAGTGTTCTGGTCCTTTGCCTTGATCAGCAGAAACAGTTGACACCATGACATTGTTACCTGCACAAACTAATGTTAACAATACCGCACAAGAGTCACCTTCGCAAGAACCTGACATGGCTGCTACTCATACTGTTGCTCCAGCTGCTCCACCACCAAAAATTCAACAACAAATCATCCCAGCCAATAATCACTCGATGTAGACTTGATCTAAGGAAGGTATTTTGAAACCCAATCCAAAATATGGGCTTACGGCCATTCTTTCAGAAGTTGAACCAGAGGCATACAATCAGGCATTAAAGGATAAGAAATGGAGACGTACCATGAGTAATGAGGCCGATGCTTTCAGTCGGAATGACACGTTTGATCTGGTTGATCGTTCAAAGGCTAAGAACATTGTGGGCTCTAAATGGATTTTTCGTATTAAACGCTTACCTAATGGCTCTATTGACAGGTATAAAGCTCGTTTGGTTGCCAAAGGATTTCATCAACACCCTGGTGTTGATTTCCATGACATTTTTAGTCCAGTAATCAAGCATGCAACAATCCGCATGGTCCTTGGCACCGTAGTTGCTAAGGATTGGCCCCTCCAACAATTAGATGTGAACAATGCGTTTCTCCAATGTCCGCTTGAAGATGAAGTTTATATGCTTCAACCACCTGGTATGGAAGACAAAAACAAGCCAAATCATGTATGGAGATTGAAAAAAGCAGCGTATGGATTGAAGCAAGCGCCGAGAGCATGGTACACAGTTCTTAAGGATTTATTGGTTAGTATTGGCTTCAAAAACTCATATGCTGATACTTCTCTATTTATTCTTCGATCCGGATCCCAGTTTAGTTATATTCTTATCTATGTCGACGATATAATCATCATGGGAAATGCATCATTGGAAATACATCGTGTTTTGGATTTACTTGCAGTGAAATTTTCTCTCAAAGACGTAGGGGAACTCTCGTATTTCCTAGGTATGGAAGCCTACAGAACTGCTAAGGGTCTTCTTCTCGCGCAGACTATGTATGTTACTGATCTATTATAGAAGACTAAAATGGCACACGCCAAACCAGTCACGACTTCCATGTCTTCGTCACAGGTTCTTACACTTAGTTCTGGTGTACCCTTGACCGATCCCACTGAGTATAGAGCCACAGTTGGGAGTCTCCAATACCTTGGCGTCACCAGACCAGATATTGCATTTGCCGTAAACAGACTCTCACAGTTCATGCACAAGCCAACAAATCTTCATTGAGAAGCAGTTAAACGGGTTCTTCGATACTTGGCTGGCACAGCAAAGAAAGGAATTTTTTTCTCAGCCAAGACTCCACTCACTCTTCATGCATATCCAGATGCTGATTGGGCTTGAGACAAGGATGACTACACTTCAACAGGTGCATATATTGTCTATCTTGGAAACAAACAGATCTCTTGGGCTTTGCGGAAACAAAAAGGAGTATCTCGGTCTTCGACAGAGGCTGAGTATCGAGCATTAACGGAGACAGCTTTTGAGGTTAAGTGGCTCCTCTCGTTAATGTCTGAACTTGGTATACAGTCCACTTCATTTCCAACACTCTTTTGTGACAACATCGGTGCAACTTACTTGTCAGCTAACCTGGTTTTCCATTCAAGGATGAAGCATCATGCGCTTGATTATCACTTTGTAAGAGAACTTGTTCAAGCTAAGGCGTTACGTGTCTCACATATAAGTTCCACAGATCAACTAGCAGATGCTCTCACTAAGCCTCTACCCCGAGCTCGTTTCCTTAATCTATCGGACAAGATTGGTGTTTCTACACGACGTCCATTTTGAGGGGGCATATAAGTATATACATAAAATATATTGTATATGAATATTTTTTATATTAGATATCATTGTATCTTCTAGAAAGAAACAACCTATGATGTATACATACTCCTATTGTGTAATCAATAAAATCATCAATTCATAATAAGCTTACAATATTTTTGTTCAACAAATCATTTGTTAAATCTCAAAACAACTACTATCATCCTAATTGAATAAGAAAAACAACTAAAAATTAAAGTATAAATAATTTTCCTAAATTCATGTTGGCTAATTTAATTAAGTTAAATTTGATCAGAATGATACTAATTTTAATGTTAATGACTAGAGTAATACTCTAAAAAAAGTTTAATAGAATGATTATAATCTTTGGTTAAAAGACTAAAATACCCTTCTTGATTAATATTAGGAAATTTAATTAGCAAAATTCAAAATACAAAATAACAAAATAAAATAAAAAATTTCAGTTTTAAAAAAACAAATAACTAAATAAAATCATTAATCAAATCAGTTAAAAAAAACCCCCCCCCACATGATACACACTTATTAAACAAAACAAAACCCACCCTTTACAAAAAAAAACAGAAATCGCATTTTCTTCAACCCTAGAACCGCAGTTTCTCATTTTTTCCACCATCGTCATCGCCGTTCAACTCTCCACCTTGCCGGTGACCTCTATGTCACCGTCGAGTCGATTTCTTCTCTTCTCTCGCCGATTCATCTCTTTACTCACCGGTTCTTCTCTTATCTCGGCGTATCCGCCGTTTCGTCGCCTTTTCTTCAGTCTACTCTACGACAATTTGCCGTTTCTTCTCTCTTCTCGTCGGAGTTTCTCTCTTCTCGCCGTGGACTACGCCGCTGCTCAACCTTTTTCACGGTTGGTGCCATCTCTCTCCTTAGTTTTAGATTTGTTTGTAATAGTAGGTTTTCAGTTTTAGACCTTAAAACCCTTGGCTGAAAATTGGATTTTACAGCTACAGTGTGGAGAATTACGGCAAGTCTCAGCCACATCCTCGTCCTCATCTGTCTCCTTCATTTTCTGACGTGAAAATGTGAGATTCCGGTAATTGTTTTGTTTTAATTTCGCTTAAAAATAGGGGATCCCGCCTAAATGTTGCAAGTAACTGCAGATGTTCTGAATTATGTTTTGATTTTGTTCATAATCGCAGATTTTTATGCGTGATTGTTATGTTTATTTTGGTTTAATTTTGCGACATCGTAGATTTTGTTTTTGATTTCATGTTACCGCAGAGTTTTGCCAATTAATTTTTCTATGTTCTCGTAGACGTTTGTATTCAGAATCTCTGCAATATGATTTGGGGTTTACATTGTTTAGATCCTTTTCTCTTGACAAGTACATGATCTTTTATCCAATCTTATTTGATGAGCTGTATGTGATGCTTGAAATTTTTAAGTTTTTTGTTCTTTATTACAAATTCGAACATGTTTAAGGTTATTGTTTTTGGCTAGCTGGAGTGATAGGACTGTTTAGTCTTCTCTTATTACACAGTTTTTGCAATTGTGTTTAGTTTGGAGGTTACTTAGGTGTTTATGCTATCTTTGCGTTGAGCTATTTGTCCTTTTGAATACTTTGTCATTTTTATTAAACAATTGTATCTAATAATACAATAACAATATATTGCATCTTGATTGTTTGATGATGGTTTCAGCATCTTTTTCATTTCTTAGGCTTTAAAATTTTGTTCATTGGCGATTTTAGCATTTTCTAATCTCAAATTGTTGGTAATGTTTTCATCTCACTAACTGTATCTTTCATTTGATTTGTAAAGGCTTGGCTTCTTCGAGTGCTCTCCGTCCATATCCTGCTCGACTGCATAAACAAGGGAAATCTCCAATACAGACGCATAGCATGAATCACTATCCTGCTATGGTGAACTTGGCCAAAGTGAGAGAAGAATTAGGAGCTGATGTGCGATCTCATTTGAAGAATAGTTGCATTGGTGTGTTTGCCAAGTTCGGTGATTTGGATTACACATGGTCAGCTAAACGAACTCATTACTTATTGGTGAACCAGCTCTTAGTCAATGATCCCCATGAGATTTGGTCCGTTGTTGATGATAGACCTATCCGATTCTCCCTCCAGGAGTTTGGAACTTTCACCGGTCTGAATTGTGATGCAATACCATCTGATGTTTGTTCAGTTAGTCACGAAGAGTTCTGGAGGGTGATGCAAATTTTTACAGCAACAGGACCTACATTTGAAGAATTGGAGCTTGTGATGTCTAGAAGCCATCTATGGGATTTCAATCAGAGGCTTATGGTGGCACAATTGTCTTTATTTTCAGTTGCGGTTCTTTGCATTCACAGAGGATCTAGGATACCATTGGATATTGCTAAACTAGTTCTTGATCAAAAGGCTTTTGAGAAGCATGCGTGGGGTAGAGTATCTTTTGAGAAGTTGATAACGTCGATCAAGATAATGAGGCTGGAAAAAAAATCTTATTCGCTTCAAGGACCTGTTTAAGTGTTACTGACTTGGTTGTATAATCACATGCATGGTATAGGAGAAGCATATGGGGGAAAAGTGGTGAAGGCAAACAAAACAGATACTGATGAGGTTCCACATCTGACTTGGCACTCTGGTCGTGGTAGAATATGCTTTGATAAATTCATAACCAAAGAGAAGGCTGCTCATGGGATAGTAAGTATATGGTAGTTGTTCATGTTACTTCCAGTTTATTGATAATGGCTTCTAACTTGATTAAACAATGTAGTGACACATATGGTTGAAGATATTTACCCGAAATGGAGTGATGCTGAGAAGATAGATCCACTAGTCAAGAACATGGGTGAAGATATTATCAGTGGTAGACTGCGGGCCAATGCTTGGTCTGAAGATGAGAAGAACAATAAACGCAAAATGGATGTTTAAGACAAAAAAGATGATGCTGAACTGTCTAAGAAGAAGAAGAAGATTAAAGGAAAAGAACATGGAGAGGTATGTTCATATCTACTTCTTGAGTTCTGTAATTGCTGGTTGAAAAATGTATTTTAGTTGCTTGTTATAGAGTGTCTATATTGCTGGTTATTGAATATATACCTAGCTGGTGATTGAATATCTATCTTGCTTGTTTTTTTTACTGTGAATTCTCTTTCATGCAGGCTATGTTTACCATGGTGGAGAAGGTGACTGGTGATATTGATACAATCAAGTATTTGGTGGGGGATTTGGCAAAGAAAGTCGAACCTAATGAGAAAAATAATCAGAAGAATGCTAAGCAACAAAAGGAGATTGCTGACATGTATTCAAAGGTGAAAAGGTTATTGGAAGTTGCTGACACAAAAGAGAACGATGTCCAAGTTCAACATGAGGAGGACGTACACTCAGACAGAGAAGTTGATGATGCCGTTTCAAGTTCAACACATGTAAGTTATATACATTATTTTCACTATTGTTTTGTTTCTTCTTACTAATTGTTTACTAATTCACTAATGTTTTGTTTATTTACAATCATGGATGGTAGAATTGAATCAAACCTCCAATAACGACTTCCCAAGTTCAAGAGTGGTGAAAAAAGTGAAAGAAAAAGAAGTTAAGAAGAAAGTGAAAGAAAGAAAGAAAGCTGAGATGAAGGAAAAGAAAAAAAAGGAACTTGAGAAGAAAGAAACTGAATCTGGGAAAAAAGAGAAGAAACAAATGGACTTTCAAAAGAAAGGGAAGACAGAAAAGAAAGATGAGATAAAGGAGAAGAAAGAACATGAAAGTGAGGACAAAAAGAAGAAAGTACAGGAAAGTGATGATAAAGAGAAGAAAGTACAGGAAAATGAGGATAAAGAAAAGAAAGTACAGGAAACTGAGGAAAAAGAGAAGGAAGGAAAGAAAGCTGAGAAGACAAAAAATAAGTATGAGAAAAAGAAGAAAGTTGTAATGAAGATAGGAAGACAGATCCCTAGGAGGAGGAGAAAGCTGAGGCATGTGATGAGAAATCAATATGGTCAAACCCAAAGGATCATGTGGCTAATAAGGCGCTGGACAAGGAAATAGACAGATTACTCAACTTGACAACCAACTTGGATGTTGGTTCTTTGAAACCAAGATGTGAAATCAAGCTTGCGTCTGATATTTATGCTGAAGCTAATTATGAGGTATCATGTGGCCTCTTTGATGAATATTTTCTTCGTAAGGATGTAGTTCTGGAGCTTATCGATGAAGATGTGAGTGAGGATCAGTTAGAAGAACTCTAAGTTGTTGGGTTAACATTTGTATTGTTGCTTTGTGAGACATATTAATCATGTACTATAGTATCTTGTAGGATGTTTTAAGTTTCATTATGACTGAATTTTCTTAGTGAATGGTTTATTTTGGACATGTTGGTTGTATTATTTTCATGCTTAGTTATCGCAGATTTTCTCTACTTATCGCAGATTTATTTCGTATTTACTGCAGATTAATTGTTTAGTTACCGCAGATGAATTGTTTAGATACCGCAGATTTAAAATTTACTTAGACAGTCCACAAAATTCAGTAAATCCAACCAGTTTACCAATCAAAGTAACAAATGGTTCACGAAGCAAAGTAACAAATGGTACAAATAAAAGTAATAATTGGTTCACGAAGCAAAGAAACAAATAGTTCACGAAGCAAAGAAACAAATGGTTCACGAAGCAAAGAAACAAATAGTTCACGAAGCAAAGAAACAAATGGTTCACGAAGTATATGTTTTACGGTTATGGCCAGCTAAGTTACAATTTCCACATGTGTGTTGTTTCCTTGGCCTTTTCTTTTCCATAGCAATTTCCAAGGCATGTTTAATCCTGGAGTTTTTTTATCTACCTGGTTGTGGTCGAATCACCGGGGGATAGCAAACTTCATTTGCAACAATTTCAGGTATTGGTATAGTGAAATCTCTAGGTAAGATGGTGCTTGCGTAGGAGTTGTACAAGGAATTCTTGTGGTAATAATGATGAGACGTTGAAGTTGCTTCGATTTTCCTCTTGGCACAAGCTGCAATAGCGTGGCCACATGGCATTTTCTCCAAGTTAAACCGACGATATGTACACTTTTTCTCTCTCAAATTAACAACATGTAAAGATGATCCGCTTGTAACTTGCACTTGTTGTGCATCTAAATCTTGTGCAGTAACAAGGTTAGAATATGCAACTCGGCTCTACAAAACAATAATAGGGTTAGCATAAACAAGCTAATATTATTATCTACATAGCTACTAAAATTTATTTTTGATTTATTTACCTCTAGCATTTTTTCCACAGCACGTGTAAGAGATGTTGTCATTTATAATGCATCGTTTCTTCGATCTGAAAACAATCTTGTCATCATGGACCTCACTGCATCTAGGAGATGTACAATAGGCAAACTCCTAGAATAGGATAAAACATTATTAATTGACTCGGCAATGTTGCTAGTAAAAATGTTGTACCTATCACCAGGAAAATGCACTCGTGTCCATAATTTTAAATCTGCTCGTTCAAGATAATTATGAAGTGCATGATTCAACACTTTAATCTGATCAAATGTTGTTTCAAAATCAATAAATGTATAAGCATATGTCGCCTTCTTCACCAACCCAAAGGCTTCTCATCCTCTAAATCGAACCAGAATATTTTTGTATAGGTAATACGTGCATATACCCCGACTAGACTTTGGATAGACGGTCCGTATTGCTTTCCCAATTGATCGGTGTCTATCGGAGACAATTGCAAGCTTTTTATCATCAGGAATCATATAGCTTAGTTGCTTGAAAAATGATTCCCATGACTCATCCTTTTCAGTATCAACCACAACAAAAGCTATAGGAAATATCTAAAAATTACCATCTTGAGCTGTTGCGGTAAGAAGTGTACCTTTGTATTTTCCTTTTAAGAAAGTACCATCAACCACCACCACTTTTCTCATGAAAGGAAATCCGTTAATACTTGCATCAAATGCTAAAAACAAATACTTGAACCTTTGACTCTCATCAACTTCAAGTCTTGTTAGTATCCCAGGACTGGCTCTGCGTATCATGTAAAAATAAGCAGGTAGTTGCTCATACCCACTCTCAAGAGTACCTCTAACCAACTGTCGTGCGTGTCGGTAACCTTTCCAAAAATCCATCTAATAAAAAAATAAAAATTTAACTTTGGAAATAATTGAAATTTGCTATATGCAATAAAATATCAAGCGTAGTCAGTTCCTTGATCTGAAATCATTTAGTCATTGCCTCTGCAACATGCATCTGCCTAATATATCTGGACAAAATCCATGTATAATAGTCCAAGTATATCTGGAGTTGCTTATCGTGAAGATGCAGACCGCTTAGTAACTGAATATGTATGTTCAACAATATACACACGAACATGAAATTTGAGATCATTTTCTGTTGGTGATACTCCTAGCCTCCACGTACATCTTTCCACCCAACACCAGACAATTAGTAAGTCTGGTTTTGAGTAGTCTAAGCAAAAATCAAACTTCTCAATGACAGTCAAGATCTTCAATCTTGTCTCCAAATGCTCTTTGGATGCATAATATTTTCCAATATCTAGAGTCATAGAAGTTATTTGGTCAAGGTAAAAACACTGTGGATTTATTTTTCTTTGTAGGTACGTTGGTGTTAACTTCTTTCTCTTCTGGTGGCATCCCGTACTTGCTAAAGTTCTCATCATCTGAATCAGTTCTGTCCGAGTCATCACAATAATCAAATCTGCTTTCATCTTCATTCTCAGAATTTTCGCCAACCTTGCTATCATTAAAAGTCACACAATCGTCTCCATCAACCTCTTTTGATTCAGGCAACATTTTTTCCTTCACTTCCACGTACATTCTAACTTTTTTCAGATGATGACTGAGCCAAATAAAATTAAAATTGTCTATAGTTACAAGTAATAACGAGAAGTGTTTCTGGTGGAAGATTCTGAAGGAGATTCTTTGGCAGCATGTAACTCAATTCAACATTGCAAACTCTCTTATCCAAACCTTAATCCTCATAAACCATATCAAGAAATTCATCATAAGTGGTTTTTGTATTACCTTGCAGAATTCTAGAACCACTCTTTTTGTATTACCTTGCAGAATTCTAGAACCACTCTTGCTATCAACAACAAACAACCATCTATTATTTGCAAACATCCCTTTTCCGGATACAAGGATGATGCACTCCATGATAAACAAATAGAGAAAGAATAAGATGAATTATCATGTAAAAGAATAACTTGGAGGTGACGGTTGAAAACTGAAAATAATTTTGGGAAAGAAGGAGTCCCATAAAAACCCTAATTAACACACAGCAATTACATTTTTTTTTTTAAAATACATTATATTATTCATCATTAATTAGAATTTTTTTTGACAAAATCAGTAAAGGCAAAAAGTTTGCGGTAACATAGCATCAATAAGTCTACCACAACAAGTCTGCGGACACTTAGAATATCATTCAAGTAAATTAAATGTCTACGGTAAAGGGAATTGCGCGTAATCTTTTACGTAAAAAAGATTCATAAATCTGCAATAACTAAAACAAAGTCTGCGGTAACTAAAATATTAGTCTAGTAATTAAACTTTGGGCAAAAATGTACGGCCACTAAGATGTAAAATCAAAGTTTGTTATAACTAAAAGTAAAAATCTACGATTGGAAAAATAGTCTACAAAACAAATCTACGGAAAAATCAAAAATTTGCCGTTTAAATTCTTAAACTTTATGCAAATGATAAAATCTACGACCTCTATAATGAGTTTGAAAATAAAATCTACAGAGGGAAATATGTCTGCGATGAATTTAAAAATCTACTACAACTAAGAGCATCTCCAATGTATTACTCCATTTTTTTCTTCAAAATGGAGTAACTCCAAAATAGAGTTGAATTGTACTCCAAGCTTACTCCAAAATGGAGTTGAAAATGGAGTAATGAGTAAAAAAATGGAGTGATGAATAAAATTACTCCATATTTGGAGTAGTCCCATTTTTTATTCCATTATGAAGTTGGAAATGGAGTAGGGTTGGAGCAAATTCTACTCCAAAATGAAAAATGGAGTGAAAAATGGAGTAGGGTTGGAGATGGTTTAAGACTTAGAAATCTACGGTAAAAAAAAAATTTACACAAAATATCTAATGAAAACTGAAAAATCTGCCATACACACAAATCTGTCATAACGTAGAACCGCATATGTATGGCGCAAAGTTTTTACCACCTATTGCAAAGTCGTAAATATTTATATTTTGTTTTTTAAACGAAAAAAATGTTGATGTAGTATTAATTAGTAATGGTATTTTTTTAATTTTGTTTCCTATAACACATGATGTTAAGGGTATTTTTGTGATAAAAAGAACTAATCTAAGGGGCTGTTATTGGATTGAGTTTTTCTTTGATTTTAATGGATTTAAAGTTGCAGTTATTCTAAAATCCAATTAGTGGATTTTGATGAAATGAAAAGATTTAATCGTGGATTCTTAAATCTATTGCTAATATTTTTGTATGGATTACCTTGTATTTGGAAATCATTGATAATAAAATAATACTATCTAATATTTTCAAAATAGTTATAATAAAATAACATTCATTAAAACGTTTATAAGAAAAAATATTTGTTGGTAACAAAAATATTTGTTTAGTCAACAAAAATACTCGATCTTCTAATTGATGACCAATAATCTTGTGCATATGTAGAACATGTAGAATATCCGAATGTGATACATTCAAAAACAAATATGAAAATATAATATATATTTACAACGTTACTCAATTTCCACATGGTCAAAACTTTACACTGATAATTAGTTTAAATTAATAAAATTAAATTTAAATCTGATATTGTGAGAATCTCCATAAGCAATTGGGAGAATCTGAAGAGAGATGAAAAGTATTAGAAATACTAGGATAAGAAGTGGTATTTTATTTACTCATAGTTTTGTTAAAAGATTACATCAAAGTCTATCCTTATTAAAATACAATAAAATCATGTCTATGTTCAATAACATATGTTTATAATGTATTTTAAAATACATTAAACAAATGTTATATCCAATAACAGATGATTTTATTGTATTTTTTCAAATACACAATTGAATAACACTGGATTTCTCTTTGGATTTAAAATACACTCAACTTTATTAAAATACAATATTCAATAACTCCACCTAATACTAATCTTTTCTATGCTAAGTTAGTCATTAAATCAAATTGTAGTATTATTTTAGTAGTTTCCCTTTTAATTAATTAACTGTTAACTATACAATAGTATAACTTTTTTATTCATACGAATACTGCTGGAATCCCACAATGGGAGTTTGAAGAATCTTAAAGTGATATAGTCATGAGCTAATTCACTAAAACTTATACGTCGTACTAAACTCTAGTTTTTTTTCTTTTTTTTTTTTTTTTTGAAAAATGCAACTCTAGTTTGTTGATATCTAAGGAAGATTGAAATAAAATTTATTACCAACTTTACATTTAAATTTGGTTCGAAATAAACCATAAAGACCATCATTTTGAAGGGCCTCGTCGGAATCCCACGCTAAAAATTTCAATGAACGTAAACTAATTATTCAAACTCAATAATCGCATATACTTAGACAACCGCTTCATGTACATCAGTGGACTACCATGTGGTGTGCTTTTTGCCTCCCCACATCGACACTCTCATGTGGGGTTACATTTTAACGTAACATACAAAAAATATTACAAAACTCTCATATTTAATTATGTTTGTTCATGACTCTAATGAATTCGATTACATGAATTGTTGCATGGTTAATCAATCGCAAAACATTAATCTCCATGATAGTATGGACATAATATTCCGGATTATTAACCACACTTTCGATTAGTGATTTAACCGTAAAGGTAGTATTATATTGAGTTGCAAAATTTATTTTTCTGGAATATATAATTATAGTTTACCATGTGTATAGTTACAAAGCATATATATATATATATGTGGAATGGATAGGTATATAATGAATGATATTAAGAACAAAAGAGGAAAAAGGTGGGTGTTAGCCCCAAATACACGTTGCCCCCTCGTGGGCTTAAGGATTCCAAATCAATTTTGTGTCCTGATGGTACGATCTGTGGGCTGATAGCAACAGGTCATGATGTGATATCTAGCCGGCTTTTTTCATCGTCTTCATTAATTATGTCTTCCTTGAGATTTTCTCTTACACATTCTATAGTATATCTATTATATAATAAATATATAATATTAATCAAGTGGTGATGGTTTAGTAATATTTAATCTTGATAAAATAATTGCTCTGGTGGTTTAGATCAGAGATCGATTCTCTTCAAACGTAAAATTATCTAAATCACTTAATTTGGCTAGAAAAAATGATGCCGCATTTTAGACCTATTAGAATACCAGATGAGTGAGCTACTCGATAATATGCTATGAAGTTTTCTTTTAATAACACAACTTCTTAAACTGCAAGGGCACAGTAAATAAATCGTAGTACTTAAGGTATCGATCCCACAGAGAGTAATAGTTATGCGTATTGAATTCAAAAAAAGAAATCAAACTAAGACAAAATATGAATGGAGGTTTGTTTTGAGTTTTCAATTGATTAATGCAATGAAATAATGAAAGCAAGTAATATATCGGTTGTCCGAGATTAAGACGTTGGACGTTTTGGAATTATCTCAGGGTTTATATGGTTCTCAACAGTTCAAGTGAAAGATCATATGCAAAGTTTTCGGTCATAGGTTCTCAACTACGAACACGAATAAACAAACAAGCTATAGTTCATAGAATGAATGTCTAAAGTCTCCACACCCCGTTACTCAACTTACGGAGGCAATGACATATATCAACAGCAAGATAAACAAGTTCAATAAGTTCACAAAGCTCTCTAACTCAACTCATGCAGGTTATGACGCAAAGCTTTAGTAGCACTAGTTCCGAGAAGTAGGTTTACGCGGGTATCACTCATATTCTCTTAGCTCAGTGCTTGGTGATCAATTCAAGCAACATATATTAAATAAAAGATGTCCCAAGAGAACTTTAACAATAGACGAAAATCAGATGTAACAACCTAGATGAATTGAACCATGAGTTCCCATTGTTATCACCCCATAAAACCCCACATAGAGAACTACTCGCTCATGATGCAAAGAAACGCAATAGATATCATGAAGAACAACATCATAAATGATTCAAACAACAAATATGAGTTTAAAAGAAATTCTCTAGATGTCACAGAGGATAGCTCGTCTCCCAAAAAGCAGTAAGAGTAAGAAAGAGATGAGAAACAATGAAGAACAAGGATGAAACTTCAAATGATGACTTCTAGGGCTTCGAGGCGACGAAAAAGGCTCTGTCGAGACGTCCTAGGGTCACAGCTGAGGTGTGAAAGAAGTGTTGAAACATAGAGGCCTTTGAAGCATAGGGATTTTGCCTTAAGATGCAGTATTTATAGGTTCAGTGGCAGATTAGGTCAAAAACATCAAAACTACGTCGTATTGGTAAGTGCAGCGACGTGAGCTCCAAACTTGGTCATGGGACTTATGACTGAGGTGAGTAGTAGGGCTGGCCTTGGTCACGGGGGAGTGTGACCGAGGTTTGACATGTCTTCATTCTTTGGGTTGTATCTTCCAAACGGCTGAATGGATTGTTTTGATTCTTGTCCGAGGTATGAATGAGATTTTTGATGTTTAAGTGGTGGAGTTAAAGTGTTTAAGGCTTACCAATGAATCGAGAGTGGAGCGTATGTCGCAGAGCCGCAAGAGCGTATCGAACCATTGGTGTTCACAGTTTCCAACCACTTCTTCGTATACCACCTCAATCCTTTTCTTCCTTTTCTCCTTTCAGTTCCCCTAGACATATATTTTTCTGTGGGGTTTTCTGCAAATGAATCCATATCTTCTTTTATAGTGATCCACGTCTTCCTTGGGATTACTTGTGTTATGAGACTCTTTTATTTTCGTAACCTTTTCCTTTTCCTTTTCTTACGATTTTCTTTTCCTTGATTTTCTTTTCATATAGGGAAAATTACTAGAATAATACTACATTTTGATTTAATGACTAACTTAGAATAGGAAAAATTAGTGTTAGATGAGTTATTTTTATCACAAAAATACCCTTAACACCATGTGTTAGGAAAATTGTTTTTACAAAAATGCCATTACGAATTAATGCTACATCAGCAATATTTCTGTTTAAAAAAAAATACAAATATTTTATGATTTTGCCATTACTGACAAAAATCTGCGACAGAAATCTGCGGTTCTACGTTGTGGCAGATTTTTTTGGTATGACAGATTTTTAGTTGTACCATAGATTTGTAAGTTTTAGTGGTAGTAGATTTTCTAATTCATCGCAGATATTTTTACCCTCCGTAAAATGTTATTTGAACCTCATCAAAGAGGCTATAGATTTTCTGATTTTCCTAAAGTGTTAGAATTTATACGGCAGATTTTTTATTTTTCCGTAGATTCAATTTGTAGACTTATTTTTCCATCATAGATTTTTACTTTTAGTTATAGCAGAGTAAGTTTTCACATACTAGTAGCCATAGATTTTTTACCAACGTTAAATTGCTAGAATAAAGTTTTAGTTACCGCAGATTTTGTTTTAGTTATCGCATATTTATTAGTGTTTTTTACATACAAGAATTGGTGTAATTCCCTTTACCGCATACATTAAATTTACTAGAATGATATTCTTAGTGTAAGCAAACTTATTGTGGTAGATTTGTTGCAGCTATGTTACCGCTGACTTTTTACCGTAAATGTTATTGCAGACTTTCTCAATGGTTTTCTTAATTAATGACAAAAAATTGTAATTTTAAAAAAACAACGTAACTGTTACGATTAGGCTTTTATCAGCCTTTTTCTTCTTCTTCCCCAAAAATTCTTTTAGTTTTCAACCGTCACCTCCAAGTTATTCTTTTGCATGATATTTTATCTTATTATTTCTCTATTTGCTTATCATGGAGTACATGATCCTTGTATCTGGAAAATAGATGTTTGCAAATAATAGATAGTTGTTTGTTGTTGATAGCAAGAGTGGTTCACAAATTCTGCAAGAGAATACAAAAACTACATATGGTATATGAGGATTATGGGTTGGATAAGAGAGTTTGCAATGTTGAGTTGAGTTACATGCTGCTGAAGAATCTCCTTCAGAAACTTCCACCAGAAACACCTCCGGTTATTATTGGTAACTGCAGACCATGTCAATTTTATTTTTCTCACTCATCATCGGAAACAGTTAGACTATGTGTGGAAGTGAAGGAGAAAAATTTGGCTGAATCGAAAGAGGTTGATGAAGACGATTGTGTGACTTTTAATGATAGCAAGGTTGGCGACAATTCTGAAAATGAGGAAGTCGAAGATGAAGATGAAAGCAGATTTGATTATTGTGACGATTCGGATGGAACTGATTCAGATGATGAGAACTTTAGCATGTATGGGATGCCACCAGAAGAGAAAAAAAGTCACACCAATGTTACTACAAAGAAAAGTAAATCCACAGTGTTTTTAAATCAACCAAATGAGTATCCTGATTTCATGAACTTTGAATTGTCTTCCATGACATTAGCTGTTGGAAAATGTTATGCAACCAAAGAGCATTTGAAGACAAGATTGAATATCTTAATAGTAATTTAGAAGTTTGATTTTCGCGTAGTGATAGGTTTATTTTTGTGTGTGTTTTACACGATGCTAGCCTTTCTTCACAACTCAAGAGTCAATGACTCTGAGGACTAAGTCTCAGAGTGAAGCAAGTCTAGTAAAGTGTAATATCCAGTTTAACCATGCAATTCCTTAATGCACTATTATGTCATTGCAACACAGGAAGGTGTCAATCCAAATGGGTGAGATGCTAGCAAATAGAATGCAATCAAATAAAATCAAACACTTTAGAAGATCAGAGATTCATCACTAATTTATCCTATCCTCAAGAACCCTAAAAACTACTCACACATAATGATGAACATAACCCAGAAAAATCAAACATTTCAGAATTCATTGAAAATACTCTAGAAAGATAGATTGAGATGAGAATAGTAAGACTGAAAGGAATCAAAGCAAACTAAGTACTAGATTAAGAGAAATCTGAATTATAAAATGAAGAACACCCAGAATAATGTTTTGAGGCAGAGAGAAACCCTAAAAATAATAGCATATCCCCCTGGTTAATACCCAACAGGGGTATTTATAGTAAAATGTGGAAAACCCTAAAACTGAAAAAGACAAAGAAAGATAGCTAAGTCTCTGCGGATGGTGCAGCTCGACCAAGTTTGGTCGAGTGGTGTCGAGTGGTGTCGAGTTGCGTCAGTCTTCAAGATGGCATTTTTGTGGTTAACTGGAGATGGGGTTGCGGGTTGGTGCACATTGCTTCCCTTGTCTTCAACTGATGAGATCTTCCCTAGTTTGGCACTTGTGAAGTTGAAACGAGGCTGGAAAAGTGACTTGGAGGGCCAAAGATGATGACTCGGGTGATGAGCTCGAGTTGGGAACCCAAGTGGTGGTCGCGATGTGTGGTCGCAGGTTAGTGTGGCAGCTCGAGTTGCGGAGGTCGAGTGGCATTGAGTGTGGATGTCGAGTGGCAGATGGGTCAATGTTGTTGAGTGGTGACTCGAGTGGTGGAGTTGTTCGAGTCCATCAGTGTGTTGGTCGAGTCCGTCAGCCTGTTGGTCGAGTCCGTCAGCTTGTTGGTCGAGTCTGTCAGCTTGTTGGTCGAGTCCATCGTTAGGCCTGACCGAGTTGCAGTAATTCGTTCATAACTCTTTCAAAACTCATCAAAATGATTCAAGACTACCTCCATTGGAAATCTAACTCACTCCTCTACAACCTTTATGAAGACTGTTGAGGCTAAATCCAAATTTAAAGTCCTCGTCCAGCCGCATCTTTCCGGCATGTCGGATGAACATCACATCCTACTTTGCTCCATGACTCCAAATTTCTCCAAATGCCTCCAAAACATCTAGAAGCACTCCAAACATGTAATATATATGCAAATCCTAATATGAATGCTAAATGAGTGGAAAAAACTCTAAATGAGGTGAAACGTATGATAAAACTACACCTAAGTGATGTCAAATGCATGCTAAAACATGTTAAAATACAGAGACATCATGTAGACTACTCAAAACCAGACTTACTGATTGTCAAGTATTGGGTGGAAGGATGTACGTGGAGGCTACGACCATCACCAGCAGAAGGTGATCTTAATTTTCATGTTCGTGTGTATGTTTCTGAATATACATGTTCAGTTACTAAGCGGTCTGCATCATCACGACAAGAACCTCCAGATACACTTGGACAGTTATACAAGGATTTTGTCGGTGGAATCGGAATAACTGTTAGACCGATGCATGTTGCGGAGGCAATGGCTAAACGATTTAAGATACAGGTAATGACTACGCCTAATATTTTATTGCATATTGAAAATTTAGCTTAGTTCCAAAGTTAATTTTTTTTGTTAGATGGATTATTGAAAAGCTTGACGAACACTACAATACGCATGACAATTGGTTAGAGGTACTCCTGAGAGTGGATACATGATATGACCAGCTGCCTGCTTATTTATACATGATACTGATGTCTCTGTATTTTAGCATGTTTTAGCATGCATTTATCATCATTTAGGACTATATTCATAATATGTTTCACCCCATTTTCTAGTGTTTTTCACACATTTAGCGTCCATACTAAGATTTGCATTAGATTTGCATACATATGCATTTTGGAGTTGATTTCAGGTACTTGGACGATGTTCTGGATGTTTGGAGAGTTTCACGCCACTAGAATCCGTATGCTCTATCAAAAACTACACAATTACGGGTTGAGTCTTAGTGCTTGTTAGGGTAGGTTTCGTCAGAGACATCTGAGTCTGGAACTGCCTTAGCTTGAGGTCATCTGTCACGATAGTGGATTTGATTGCTTGTGAACCTGTTGTCTAGGGATTATGTCTGTTTAAGTTTGTCAGCGCTTTAGATAGATTTCAGAGGAGTCATTGACCAATTACCCCATTCTTGAGAGCTTGTTTGTCTTAGTTGATTTTACTTTATCTTAGTTATCATCTTCGCTTGCTAGCTTCCACACTTAGTTTTATCTCATCAATTTACTTCGTCATTTTCACATGCTGCATTACTCCTACAGCATTTGTGCACTGCTTCTCTAGCACCTGCACCTACCTCCCTAGTATTTTTACTTAGCATTTATTTTGCATATTTCATGTTTCACTTAGGTTGTTAGACAATCCAACATCAACTTGCTTGGCTTGAATTAAGTATATCTGATCTCATCCTGATTGTTAGCATCAGACTCATTTGGATTGACACCTTAGTACTACAATGACATGTTAGACTAAAGAATTGATATATCCATAGTTTATAGTTCACATACACACCACACACATAAACTTGTATTTTTACTTAGGAAAAACATAAGGACAGGGGACTCGCATCCAATAGGACAAGTTTCTATTGCTAGGTTTCCCTTGACTACGGGCTGAGTACTGAGTAAAAAATACTAATATCAATTTGGCGCCGTTGCCGATTGGGTATTTGTTTGCTACATTTAGGATTTCAGATTTTTTGAGATCAAGTTCTATTCACTTTCACCTCAGTTCTTAACTTTCTGAGTTTTCTGTGTTTCAGGTACCTACTCGACCAACTGCTCGAGCCTACCTTCTGTTTCACTCTTAGCTCGGTCAGTCACCCTGTTCTAGCTTCACCTGTATGCAAACACGTTCACAAGGAAGCCAGAACCTCTTTCACCCTCTCGACAACATTCACCGGTTACAACCTGTACTGCGAGCGCATAGGAACAACGTCGGAGCAGACCAACAACATCAAGTTCGAATAGAAAACCCGCAAGGACACGTTGAACAAGGTCCTCAGCAGAGGAGGCCCAGATTGATTGGAGCAGGGGATGCTCCTAATACTCACACTCAGAGGCAAGGGATTGTACCACCGACAATCCAAAACAATAATTTTGAGATCAAGAGTGGCCTGATCGCTATGGTCCAAAGTAACAAATTTCTTGGATTACCTATGGAAGATCCTCTTGATCACCTTGACGAGTTCGATAGGCTCTGCAGCCTCACCAAGATCAATGGAGTCAGTGAAGATGGTTTCAAGCTCAGACTTTTCCCATTTTCTCTTGGTGACAAAGCCCATCTATGGGAAAAGAACCTACCTCATAGCTCCATCACCTCTTGGGATGACTGCAAAAAAGCTTTCCTTGCAAAATTTTTCTCCAACGCCCGCAGTGCTAGACTCCGGAATGAGATATCCGGCTTTATCCAAAAGAATGGAGAAACCTTCTCTGAATCATGGAAAAGATTCAAAGGCTACACCCTCGATGTCCTCACCATGGTTTCAGCAATGAATCACTGCTTAGCACGCTCTAGAGAGGCGTTCTTCCAAGGATCAGAATGCTTCTTGATACAATAAGCAATGGAAACTTCCTCAACAAGGATGTTGATGACGGTTGGGAACTAGTGGAAAACCTTGCTCAATCCGATGGGAACTACACTGAGGACTATGACCGTAGCATAAGGGGAAGTGTTGATTCTGATAAGAGGACTAGGAGAGAGATCAAGTCTCTGAATGAAAAATTCGATAAATTCATCCTCAGCCAGCAGAGACACGTTCACTTTGCAAATAAAGAAGACCTCTTTCATGTTCAAGATGGGGAGGCTGATCAAATTGAAGAAGTTAGCTATGTTCAGAACCAAGGTGGCTACACCAAGGGTTTCATCAACTACAAGAACAATCCTAACTTGTCTTACAGAAGTACCAACGTAGAAAACCCGCAAGATCAGGTTTATCCTCCGCCACCACAACACCAAAGCAAGCATTTTGTCTCTTACAATCAAACTCAAGGTTTTGTTCCTAAGCAAAATTTCCAAGGAAGGTACAACCAACAGGGCAACATCGGTCAACCACCTGGTTTTGCACCACATCAAACTCCAACATCTACCGCCCACGATCAAGAGCTATGGAGCATGATGCAGTAGCTACTCCAAGGTCAAGCTGCCAGTACAATGGAAACTCCAAAGAAGTTTGCTGAAGCCAAGAATCATATGGACTACACCTTCGCCACCCTCAACAACAAGTTTGAGACGCTGAACTCCAAAATTAAATACATGGAGAACAAGTCTGCCTCCACATCTTCCACAACGCATCATGGACAACTCCCAGGAAAGGTAATTCAAAATCCTAAGGATATTACCCATTTCAATGCCATCACCTTGAGAAGTGGGAAAGAACTACCAGCAACGGGAGGAACTACTCCTATCACCATGGACAGTGAAAACCAAGATGGGGAGATTTTGTGTCAAAGAGAACAACAAGCTAAGCAGACAAACATGAACTCGTCTGACCAACTACACACAACAACTCGACCTGCCAGTCGAGTCCAGCCTTCCCCAGTTGAAAAAATTGCACCTGCCAAGGAGAAGAAAGCACCATTCGTCCCTCCTCCTTACAAATCTAAACTCCCCTTCCCAGGGAGATTCTACAAGGACAAAGTGGAGAGATACAGAGCTATCTTCGACAAAGACATTAAAGAAATTGAGGTCAAGATACCCATACTTGATGCATTGGCACTTCTACCTCAATCTCACAATTGGATAAAAGATGCAATTATGGAAAGAATCAAGGAAGTGCGGGGAATGGTAGTACAAAGCCATGAATGCAGCGCTATTACACATAAGGAAGTTGTCCAAGAAAAGATTGATGATCCTGGTTCTTTCACTCTCCATTGCTCTCTTGGTCCACTAACTTTCAATAACTGCCTCTGCGACCTTGGAGCATCGATAAGCTTAATGCCGCTTTCTGTAGCTAAGAGGCTAGGGTTCGGTAAATATAAACCCTGAAAAGTCTCCTTGGTCTTAGCTGATGGATCTACTAGACTACCTCAAGGTGTATTAGAAGATTTGCCTATCAAGATTGGGAATGTAAAAGTACCAACTGACTTTGTAGTGTTAGAGATGAATGAAGAACCTACAGACCCCTTGATCTTATGAAGGCCTTTCTTAGCTTCAGCTGGTGCAATAATAGATGTTAACCAAGGGATGATTGATCTTCATCCTAACGAAGGTTTCAAAATAAAGTTTGATATCAAAGATCCTATGAAGAAACCCACTATAGAAGGGCAAACCTTCCATACTGAAGAATTTGTTAAGCTTGCGGATAAACCAGTAGGAGAACTTACTGAGGAAGAGGCCTATATGGAAGAGAAAGCTATTGAGAACCAAGCTGCAGATTGGGCACGAGATAATGCCAAATTCGATGATCCAATTACTGAGGGAGAAGAGATCCCACTTGACTTGCAATTACAACTTGATGATTTTGCTAAGTGTACCAAGGCCCCACCAGATTGAAGCTCTAGTAAAGGATTGGGTAGTACGAAAGAAAAAATATATATATATATATGTATAGGCTCAGGAAAAGAAAAAGAGAAATATGTATGAATTACATAAAAGATAGAGCCTCAGATAGACACCCAATCCGCTAGACTAAGCAAATGTTAAGGTAAACCGTCCTTAGAACACAAAGAAAAAGAAAAGTTTGATCAAAAAAGGATTCATTGCAGAAAAGTACCAAAGGGTAGTAATAGGATCATTCCTGGGATTAGATCTAGAGGTTTGGGTTTTGATTATGTATATGTTTAGGTAGATGGGAGTTTGTCCTTGTATGCATCGGTTGGCCCTGACATTTAGCCTTCTTCTAAAGCTCAGTTTTTCTTTGAGAGTCCCTTGAGTGAGAATGAGTGTCACCAATTACATTAAGGACCATCTTTGTCCTTTGACCATTCCTGTAGCCAAATGAGTTCAATGACTGCATAAACTTGATTCATGGTTTCTGCTTAATGAATGTTAAAGGGTTTGAAGGATCTGAATGCTTGCGTAGGCCAAAATCATTGTTAAGTAAGTGATGTGACGAGCATGGCTAAAGCTTTAAAAGTAGAACTTGTTAGCATTGCATTCAGGGTAGCTTCTTGGAAATTTGATAAGGTTTGAGAACTTTAAAAACTGCATCGCTTAGGCTCTGAATCCCCACGTTCAAACCGACTCTCCCTTCTTATGAATTGTTTGCTTGAGGGCAAGCAAGGACTAAGTTTGGGGGAATTGATGTCTCTGTATTTTAGCATGTTTTAACATACATTTATCATCATTTAGGACTAGATTCATAATATGTTTCACCCCATTTTCTAGTGGTTTTCACACATTTAGCGTCCATACTATGATTTGCATTAGATTTGTATACATATGCATTTTGGAGTTGATTTCAGGTACTTGGACGATGTTCTGAATGTTTGGAGAGTTTCACGCCACTAGAATCCGTATGCTCTATCAAAAACTCCACAATTCTGCACACAACTCTGCGCACTACATGCATGTGCTCTCGCAAGAAAGAAACAAAGTGCTCGAGCAGTCAGAAGACATAATGCTCGAGCAGATTTTCACATAGTGCTCGAGCAGATTTTCACATAGTGCTCGAGCAGATTTTCACACAGTGCTCGAGCAGATTTCCAAGCAGTGCTCGAACACTCCATTCAGCAGAATGTTCAAGCAGCAGCAAAGTGCTCGAGCAGGCCAAGACAAGTGCTCGAGCAAGAGGCTGAAGAGTGCTCGAGCAGAGTGCTCGACCATGCCTTATCCACTACACACATGCCAGTCAAGCTGCATCGACCTCAAAAGACTTAGCCGTTTATTTTGTTTTTACTCGTTTTAGGGTTTTCCACATTTTCATATAAATACCTCTTTTGGGTTTTGTCCAAGGGGTATTCCATTTTTTTAGTGTAAGCTCTTTATTGTTAGGTTTTCTCCCTTTGTTCTTGAGGGTTCTTCATTTGTTCTTCATTGTTCTTGACTTTGAACCCAGATTTCTTTTAATCCACTTGTTAGTTTGCTTTAATTCTTTGCAGTCTTGTTATTCGTGCAATAATCTATCATTCTAATATATTTTTAATGAATTCTGAGAAGTTTAGATTTTCTGGGATTATGTTCTTCAATATGTTTGAGTAGTTTTTAGGGTTCTTGAGAATGGGATAGGTTAGTGACGAATCTTTGATCTTCTAGGGTGTTTGTGAATCTCTTCTGGATTACTGTTCTTAATGCTAGTTTCTCTCTGATAAATTGCAACTAGATCTTAAGTGTTTCCACACTCAAAAGGTGGTTGATGAAACGCTTGAACAACTAGTGCCAGAGATTTGCATTCCTAGCCTAAGAGATTGGATGTTTAGGGTGTTCATTGACAAGAATGGGTTGAGTCTTAGTGCCTGTTAGGGTAGGTTTCGTCAGAGACATCTGAGTCTGGAACTGCCTTAGCTTGAGGTCATCTGTCACGACAGTGGATTTGATTGCTTATGAACCCGTTGTCTAGGGATTAGCTCTGTTTGAGTTTGTCAGCGCCTTAGATGGATTTCAGAGGAGTCACTGACCAATTACCCCATTCTTGAGAGCTTGTTTGTGTTAATTGATTTTACCTTGTCTTAGTTATCATCTTCGCTTGCTAGCTTCCACACTTAGTTTTATCTCATCAATTTACTTCGTCATTTTCACATGCTGCATTACTCCTACAGCATTTGTGCACTGCTTCTCTAGCACCTGCACCTGCCTCCCTAGTATTTTTACTTAGCATTTATTTTACATATTTCATGTTTCACTTAGGTTGTTAGACAATCCAACATCAACTTGCTTGGCTTGAATTAAGTATATCTGATTTCATCCTGATTGTTAGCATCACACTCATTTGGATTGACACCTTAGTACTACAATGACATGTTAGACTAAAGAATTGATATATCCATAGTTTATAGTTCACATACACACCACACACATAAACTTGTATTTTTACTTAGGAAAAGCATAAGGACAGGGGACTCGCATCCAATAGGACAAGTTCCTATTGCTAGGTCTCCCTTGACTACAGGCTGAGTACTGAGTAAAAATACTAATATCAGATACGCAAAGCAAATACTGGGACACTAACGCGACATGAAGTTGACAATGGCGATGACGCAGAGATGACCGGAGACACCGTGACAGTTGAACGACGATGACAATCCCAAAAAATTTACAAGCTACAATTTTTAGGAATTGAGAGAAAAAATATTGAAAGGTTGAAAATCAGGTTCAATCCCTATTAAAAGTGATATGTTTTTTGTTTTTTTTTGTTTACATTAATAATTGGGTCAGTTATTGATTTTCCAATTATCAATTTTGTGAGCATTTGTTTCAATTTTTTTCTCACATTTTACATTAATAATTTCCCCATTTTTTAAAAAATATTTTAGTTAATTTTTATGAAAACTGATTTGTTTAATATTTTAATCTTTAAATTTTAATAATTTCTTATTTCTAGTTTTTTAATTTTATTGTTAATTTTTATGAAAACTGATTTGTTTTATATTTTAATCTTTAAATTTTAATAACTTCTTATTTCTTTTTTTAATATTTTAGTTAATTTTTATGAAAACTGAGTTTTATTTATATCTTAATCTTTCAATTTTAATAATTTCTTATTTCTATATTTTTAAAAAATCTTTTAGTTAATTTTAAATAAAACTGATTTGTTTTATTTTTAATCTTTAAATTTTAATAATTTCTCATTTCTATTTAAAAAATATATTTTAGTTAATTTTTCTGAAAACTGATTCGTTTACATTTTATTCTTTAAATTTTAATAATTTCTTATTTTACTACTTCTATTTCCAATTTTAGAGCATAATGACATTTCTGTCTTTTGACAAAAAATTAGTATTATAGTAGTAAACTTCTTTTCAGGGTATTAGTCTAGTCAACAACTTAAAGATTAGTATCAAATCTAGGCAAAATTTATTTTGTTTTATTTTATTTTCTTTGGACAAGTATCCACGGAATCCGAAAGATGATCGGGTTTATGCGCAAAATCCCTTGGCCGCTTCAACTATATTTGTTTTTTTCGAAAGGGGAAACGATACGTATATTCACACAAATCTCATAGGAACGAAATAGTTACCTTTTTAAAATTGAATCTCAAGGTAGAACAAGCTCTAGACCAAATCATTACCATTCTCTTCTTAGTTCTCCGAAGTCTCCATCTTCAGTGGCTGGAAAACTGTGTTGGAAATTTCTTTCTCGCGCTTCTGCGCATATCTGCGAAACGAGACGGAAAAAGAGAATGATATGAGGTCTGAAAGAGATGATGGTTTAAGGGTGGGAACCACTAAAAATGAGTGACCATTCAGGATCAACAGAGAGTGATAAAAGGGATAAAAAGTTCTAAATATGTTGCTCGTTTCCCTGATCTAATAGCTCTAATGAGAAAGAATTAAAGTCAAAATTAAGGGTCAAATAAAATAGAGTTAACATCAGATCCAACCGTATCTCCTTAAGATGAAACTTCAGGGGAGAGGTCATGTGGTGAAGTTCTAGGTATTGTCCGTTCCTTCGCGAATTCTGCAAAACTTGCCCTTAGGAAATAAACCAGAACATATATAACGCCGAGTTCATCATATCATAGGGTCATCATTTCCTACAAAGTTTTGACTCAATAAAACAAATGACTCGACAAAAAGACATTAAAATAACTCAAAAGAAATAAAAGTGTTAACAGATACACGTCCCCCATACTTAAATCACATTGTCCCCAGGGTGAATAAATCTAGAAAGGACAGGAAAATAAAATAAAGGAAAAATAAATGCAGAAAAATAAAGATAGAACTAGTGAACCTCAACTTCTCTGTAGGTTCTGGTGCTCGGTGGTGGACTAATAAGGTTGTCCAGGATTTCAAGTCATTCCTTTGCATCTGCGCGGAACTCGACTGCTCCAACTCCATCCGTTGTGCTTTCTCTTCCTCAAGAGAGAAAGTGGCTGTGTCGTGTCCCGTGGGGATGTGTGACACGCTGAGAAGCAAAGGAAGCTATCGCTTTCTTCTTGATGAAGATGCCAAGTGTGAGTGGAAGTCGCTCCTCTATTCGTGGTGAGTGAAACTCATGCGGTAAAGGGTTCCAGCACATCACTCCATCACTAAGGTGTGGAATGGTGAGACAAGGGAGCAAGATGGTGCAGATTATACTACGAGGAATGTGGTACCTATATCCAAATTGGTCAGGGTTGATGCTTGCGCCTTCAAATATCCTCATCTTACCAAGTTTCTCTAAATCCATGTTGTTGTCCTTGGAGGTGTAAGGACGGTCCATGAGGTCAAATCCAGCGGTCTCTAGGATCGTAGTGATCACTCTTCCAAAGCTAATGGTTTCTTGTTTGTCGCGAGTTTTGAAAACAGCATGCTTGATCTTAACTAACTGCTTGACTAGGAGCGCGGCATAGTTCATTTTGCTTGGAAAATCAAAAAATGGGATCATCAAGACAAGAAGCTCATCACTAATGAATTTTTTTTGAGCTGTGCGTGAGAAGATGGTATTGGCGAGGAGCTTGTGGATGCATCTAATGGCAGGGTGAGAGAGTGTAGATGCCTTAGTCTTTCCACTATCGAAAGTATCACAGCCAAAGTGTTGCCATATCGCATTGGTATCTGCTGGTCCAAAATTTATTGCATCTTGGTACTCAAATCCAAGAGCGTTTCCGAGTTGGGGAATGGAGATGTGGTAATGCTCACCATTGATTATGAAGAACACCTAGCATTTCATCTCGCACTAGTGGTGCATATGTGCGCGGGAAAGAGAGTGTGACCGTGTCAAGGAATTGCCGTACTTCTTTTTCATAAATCTCTTGGTGAGTAGTCTCTAGGAAAGTGCAGAGTCCAATAGCATTCATCATCCACTTGACATCACTTGCTATTTCAAGAGCGTGCAAGGATGTGTAATCAACTCTCCAGTTGGGTATGAGGTTCAACCCATTGAGCGGTGTGCGGTAATCAACATTCTCCTTCATCTTTGGGCCTACAAGCATCATGCGAAGCTCTTTCTTCTTGGCTTGTTGTCGTGAAAGGCGAGTAAGGACAGCTTGAATTGTTGGGGAAGTAATGATGAAAGAACGATATCATCCCTAGTATCATCATTGTACTCGTCGCTTACTCCTTCTGATGTTGCCAAGTTTTCTTCTTCGATGATCACTTCCTTGCCTTTCTTCTCAAACATCACTTTATCATGTATCCTCTTGGTTCTTCTCTCATCAACCCCCTTATCAAGACGCATGTAGAGTCGAGGTAGCCTCTCTATCTTGGGTGCACGAGAACTTCTTGTGTTTCTAGTATCCATTGTTGATAGTTCCTAGTACTCAAGGAAGAAAGTTTCTCAAGCTAGCAATAGTGGTGTAATGAGAAAAAAATTAGTAATCCATTACATTAGAGGTATAACCATGGGATTGATTTGGCAAGTTAAAGCATGTTCAATATTTAGAACCAAGAAATCAAAACCAATGTTTCAATTTTCGGATTCGATGATGATCTTCACAAAATTTTGCATTAAAACTTAAATACAAAGCAATGCTATGTGAAACTCAATCTAATTCCTCATATATATAATGAATAATTTCTAAGAAATCAATTTCTAATAAATTGCATCATCAATTTCGCTTCCAATTAAGTCACAAAATTTTAGCATATCAAAAATCAAATTCAATCAACATTATAACAACAAAATCCATGGGTAGATACCCTAGAAGCATATTTATAAGTTCTCTATCAATTCCAAGTAACAAAAACTAGTGAATCAAGAGAATTTAGAAATGCCTCTTTGAAAGTTCAAAAAGAAAATTAGAAATTAAGAAACATACATTGGGTGTTTGATGAATGTGATAGGAGATTTATAATATCCTATTGAGTGTGATAAGAATTCACTAATAAATTTTATAAAGCCCCAAATTGAAAATATGGATTCAAAGTGTTCTATCTCCCAATAGAGTTGGAGAGATGATAAAAGTTTATTTGAATCTTATGAATCCACTTTTATATTCAAAAATCTGTTTTAACCTAAAAGGTTGGGCTTTTAAAAAGAAAGGGAAAATAAAACTTACCTATGGGGGCCACGTTGTTTTGGTCTTTGAGAAAACTTACAGCGGATTTCTTTTTGAGAACGGTCTGGTTAAGCACGGTTGTGAATTATGGTCGATGGCAATGCTCTTTTGCATCGGTCACAGTTTGTGTCAACGGACGGAAAAGTTTTAGATCGCTCGGATACCAAAATTGGACGATCGGAAAAATACATCTGGGCCTTGGTCACAGAGCTCATGACAGGGACTGGGCCTTGTGATGACCTCAGTCACGACTCTTGTGACCGGGGTTGGCTTTCTTCGCGACCTCGGTCACGGGTCATGTGACCGGGGTCGATTGTCCCTTTTCGTTATTTTTTCGGTTGGCTTTGTTATGTCTTTCATGATTTTTTTCTCAGCCTGGGACAATGATACAGTAGTTTATTTAACAATAAGGTCTAGGATAGACACTTACTTGGTGATTTTTGGAGCCGAGGTTGACAGGTCTTCACTCTTCGGGTTGTATCTGCCAAACGTCTGAATGGACTGCTTTGATTCTTGTCCAAGGTGAATCTTGACTCTTCTAGCATTCCATAGACATCAAGATCTCTGGATTTTCCATGTCCGTGTCCGTGCATTCTCCATGTAAGGTCCTCCAAACTATGTAATTTAACTTTCATTTGGAGAGTAGACCTTTCCCAACATAGATCGAACTTGTATCCTCTAAGATCCGTATGTATACGATTTAGTCAAAACTTTTATGATGTAGGTTTTAAATATATATATATAATTGTATGATATATACTATTAAAAATAGTACCAAATAATGAATTAGAGTATCTCCATTAATCCATCAAATCCTCAAAATTTGAGGCTTTTTCAACTCGAACAAATATTTAAAACTTGCCGTCTTTGCAAGCTTCCTCCGCCACAGTTTCCTCAGCCACTCTACCCAGATGGCACCAAAGCTCGTTGTCTTTTCTTGCTCCGATGTCACAACCTCCGGCGAATTTTTTGTCACTTTCGACCACAAGATCGCCGCCGCCCAGCTGCCCAGCCGCCACCACAAACAGAATTTCAGTGTTTCAATCAGAGGGAGACTATAGTTTTTTTTATCGGGCCTAGTCCAATTGGGTCCACTTATTTTCTCTTTTGGCCCATTTACGGATATGGCGGTGTAACTCTCTCACCCACTAGACCCAGGTCCGTTTCAATTACTAATTTTACTTATCCTTATATTTTACTGAGCCAACAAAATATTATGTTTGGCCGAGGAGTCCATACGAGGTATTTATCGACAGTGGTGAAAGGTTTTGTCAATCATCTTCCAACCAACCTCAACCAAGTGTAACCTTGAACTACCTTCTGGGTTCCGACCAAGCTCAAAAAAGAAACTATTGATCCTCTTTTGAGATTTTTGGACCCAAAGGGTAGTCCATTTACTGATTTGGTTTGAATTTTTTGTTTCTGTTGCATCAGGTACCAATCACTCGACCATATCAATCGAGTAACACGATTAAGTAGCTCTCTTCTGAATGCAAACGAGATCAAAGGGAAATCACGACCTCCAGTATTTTGACCACATCGATTGCATCACTCCACGCACACCTCAGCCAACACCAGAGAAGGAGACACCAATCGCTATGGCAATGCAACAAGCTCCTCCACCAAGAGTGATTTGAGCAGGAGATGCTCCTAGTACATATTCTCAGAGACAAGGCATTGTGGCTCCTCCAGTCACCAACAACAACTTTGAGATAAAGAGTGGTCTCATCTCTATGGTTCAGAGCCATTAGTTTCATGGTGTTCCTATGGAAAATCCTCTGGAGCACTTGGATCAGTTTGATAGGCTGTGTGAGCTGACAAATATAAATGGTATCACAGAAGATAGTTTCAAGCTAGGCCTTTTTCCCTTCTCTTTAGGTGAAAAGGCAGACCAGTGGGAAAGAGCTTTGCCACAAGGATCAATCACCACCTGGGATGATTATAAATAGGCTTTCTTATCCAAGTTCTTCTCCAACTCAAGAACTGTCAGATTCAAGGATGACATATCAAGCTTTACTCAGATGACTTGTGAAACTTTCTCTGAGGCATGGGAGAGGTTTAAGCTCTACACCCCTCAACGCCCTAACCATGGCTTCACTAAGGAGTCTCTACTCAGCACTTTACACAGAGGAGCCCTTCTGAAGATCAGAATGCTACTTGACACTACCAACAATAGTAATTTCCTGAACAAGGATGTAGATTCTGGTTGGGAACCGGTAGAAAATCTTTCTCACTCTGATGGAAACTATAATGAGGATTACGACAGGTTTATTAACATCTGATGAGAAGAATAAGAAAGAGATTCAATCTCTTAATGAGAAGCTAGATAAACTCATTCTAGCTCAGCAGAAAACAGTCCATTTTGTTTGCCAAGCTCAAGATGTTTGCCAAGCTCAAGATGGGGAGGAAGATCACACAGAGGAGATATTATACATTCAGAATCAAGCTGGCTTAAACATGGGTTATATCAACTACAGAAACAACCCCAATCTCTCTTACAGAAGCACTAACGTGGCAAATCCTTAAGACCAGGTCTATCCTGATCAACAACAACGCCAGAAAAAAACATTTGTTCAGATGCCACCAAACCAGGGAACAATCCAACAACAAGCTGCACCTGCGAACCATCCTCCAGGGTTTGGTCCTAAGCCATCTCAGTCTTCAGATGGTGAATTGAAGATGCTACTACTTCAATTCCTACAGGGACAAAATACGGCTACTCAAGATACTACTAAGAAGTTCTCCGAGCATAGGAGCCATATTGACTACTCATATGATGATCTCAACCACAAGATTGAGATACTTAACTCAAGGATGAAGTTTGTAGAGACTAACACTGCCTCATCATCAGTCAAAACAACAGGCCAGCTACCAGGCAAAGCAGTGCAAAACCTAAAAGATTCTACCAACATCTATGCAGTTTCTTCAGCACCAGCTCTTCACCTTCCATACAAGAAGCACTTCTCACATATCACTGGGACAGTGATATTCAAGATGGGGAGGCTGTCTATCAAGCTGCTGCTGAAAATTCTCCAACTTTCGAGCCACTCGAGCAACCCACTCGACCGAGTAATCGAGTCGAGTCACCTACTGAGAAGGAGAAACAAATTGCTGACCTATATGCAATGGTCACAAGCCCTTTTTCAGAAAAATTCAAAGTAGAGATAGAGAAAGGCTGTGAGTCTGGATTGGAGGAAGAACTACTGGAGTTGGAATCTGAAATGTCTTGGGAGGATGCTGTAAAAGCACTGGGGCCATTTAAGAGTTGTTAAAGAGAAAGAACTCTGAAAAAGATTAAAGACAAGAGGAAGATGGCTTCTCTAAGCCATCAGTGTAAAATGGCCACCAAGCAAGAGATCTTGGTATAAGAGAAGCTTGAAGATCCTGAATCATTTACTCTACCATGTTCTATCAACAAGCTTATGTTCAGAAATTTCCTATGTGATCTTGGAGCTTCAGTGAGTATCATGCCACTGTCATTAGCAGAGAACCTTCGATATCAAGAATTCATGCCCAATATGCTATCTCTTATCTTGGCTGACAGGACCGTTAGGCTTCCCCACGGTTTATTAGAGAACATACCATTGAGAGTTGACACCATTGAACTCCCTACTGACTTCATTGTTATGAAAATGGATGAGGAGCCTGAAAATCCTCTGATACTAGGAAGACCTTTCTTTGCCTCAGCAGGTGAAGTGATTGATACCAAGAATGGGAAGATAGTTCTCCATGCTAGTGATGACTTGGTGATGAGATTTGACACCTCTCCCAGAATGAAGAACTCAACCTTTGAAGGCAAAATTTTCTCTATAGAAGAGGCTGAGTATGAAGAAGAGGTTGAACAGAGCTCTCACACACCTGCAAGATCTCAAGGTTTCGATGACAATAGGAATTATTATTCTGATGAAGCAATTCCTGAGTATGATGTGTTTGAAGAAGAGGAAACATTTGATGAGAAGAGTACAGCGTAGACTCGACCAGTCCACTCGACTGCTCGCTCGAGTCCTCACCACAATCCCCTACAAATTTACTTGGTTCGATTTGGTACTCGAACCAAGAATATATTGGTACAGGGAAGAGCAACTCAACCTACCCACTCACAACACCAGTAGCAGACCAATGTATGATTCTATCTCTGCAAAGTGTTGTGGTTGAGCTTGCAGTAAAGGTGGAGATGTTGGAAAGAGAGATGCTCAAACTCAAGAGCAAAGAGACTCATCAAGCTCTTGAAGGCCCAAGAGAAAGCCCATACCACGTGGGATGAGTCAAAGGTTCTATAATGCAATAAGGGCATCCTCTTACACCCAACCAAAGGAAATTCCAGAGGGGTCAACACAGCCTCTCAAGGATCTTCCACCAGCCTGAACAGCAAGAAAGTCAAACTACGAGACTTAAAACAAGCTCACTTGGGAGGAAATCTCATGGCTATCTCTGTATTTATTTCCCAAGGTTTATCTTCAAGTTTTTATGAATTTTGTTATTTTTGATGTTTCTTTTTAGTGTTGTGAGTTTCAGGGAACAAAAGGAAGCTGAGTATGAGTCAAGAAGGTGTTTCAAAAGCTCAACAGAAGCAGAAACCAACTTACTCGACCATGCCACTCGACCTGGAGGTCGAGTGGTGATGCGATCCTAGGAAGCACTAAGGAGCTGGAAGAGGAACTAGAAGCTTATGAAGATAAGGAGATCCAACAAAGAGCAAAGGATGCATTGGAGGAGCAAATTGGAACGATTACTCAGGCTAGAACAAGAGAGTTTCACCAGAGATTTAGGGTCTCACTTCATGTGACTACTTATATGGATCACTTGCGCTGTCATGAGGGTATCAAGACTTCACTGGTCAAGATACACGCCCAAGAGACTTAGTAAATGGCCATGAGGACCATGCATACTCTTTTTCCCTTCTCCTCGGTTTTCCCAAGTGGTTTTCCGGGAATGGTTTTTAATGAGGTGCATTGGGTCTCATGTCCATCTTGCCATTTGTTGAGTTTGATCCACCTCCAGGCCCATTTACTTCATCATAGGCGTGGCCCATGTCTCTTCTCTATCTCATTTGAATTTTGAATGTTGTGTTTAATTCTGCATGGTCATTGTGTGAGTTACGACGCATGTCTCGTAACTCCACACTCTTTATAGCTATTTCCTTCTCTTTTATTTATATTCTCATTATAATTTATCAAAAGTTTATTCTCAAAACTCTTTTTAACTTGTTTGATCATTTCTTGCTCAAAGTGTCGGGTCTTCATTCCTTCACACCGAGCAAGCCGATAGTCTTAGAGTCTGTCACAACTCTTAAGATGTATCACTCCGATTCACCTCTTGTTCATCACGTCCAGAGTCCTTACTCACGTACCGAACAAGTCTGAAAGTCTAATGGTCTTTCACAACCTTTGGAAGTTTCGCATCGATCCATAAAACCCATCTGACCATACTCGCCGTTTCACATCATTTCATCACTTCCGCATCACTAATCTCATCACTCCGACCATCACAACCTCTTGGAGAGCATTCAGGGACTTGATCCTCATCTAGGATCATATCAAGTGGTCCAGGTTTTTCTTAAAAACTTAACTTAATCTCAGCCACTTGATCAACCCACTCTATCTATTAATATCACACGCTCTCTCTCTCTCTCTCTCCGTCTCTCTCTTGCTCTCTCTCTCTCTCTCTCTCTCTTTCACTCTCATTTGTGATTTCATCTTTTTATTAAAGCATAAAAATTCTCAAACTTCTCTATAAACATTTTCAAAGAGATTTCCAAAACTCTTATCAATCATCATCATGTTGAATCTATCCCATGTTTTATTCTTACAACTTTATAACTTGAAATTTCACAAGTTGAGTCTAAGCAAAAACTTTGAAATTTTTTGAATTCTTTTGCATTGTATGTTGCTTTATATATGTTATTTGGGATTGGGTATGATGTTTATACACTATTGCATTGATTTCTATGGTTAGAATTGCTCGAATATTTGAAATTGAGTTCTTAATATTTAGATGAAAGTTTCGGAACTCTGATGGCAAATAGGGCCAATTTCACTTGAACCATGACTTGTTTAAATGATTAAAGAACCCACATTGATTCATATTGATTCATTTGAACAAGTTTAAGGGGTTTTAAATTTCAACCATAGTTAAAAATGTTTGATCTTTGAAAAATCTTTGAATTTTTTGTCTTGAAATTGTTTAAATGGTGTTTATGTTTGAAAATATGATATTTATGGGTGATTGTTTAGTACTCGAACCAAGGACTCGATTGAATCAGGTCGGATACGAAAGTTATTTGGAAATGTTTGCTGAGTCGACCTGACTGATCGAGTGGCCCGCTGGAGTGGTTCCAAATTTTTGCTAAACTTTCATTTTCTTTTGATTTCAGGTACTCAGGCAACACCACAACAAGGACAACTAGGAACAGAGCTTTAGCGTTGACAACACAAGCTGAAAGTGGCTTCTCAAGGTACATGAGGGACATTGCTAGGGGCAAGAGAGTGCAAGAGGAGGAATCAGCAAGGAGGAATGCTGAAGAAGAGGACAGTTCTGAGGAATCGGAATATGAGCAAAATGATGATCCAGAGGAAGCTCAGCTCATTTCTATCATGAAGAATGCGAAGTTCTTTGGAACCAGATACCCACATCGCCACACAATGCAAGCTCGGGGTATTTGCAGAGAGATGGGGAGGCTCTATGAAGCTGCGGATATCATGGAGCTCACTCTAAAACCACACAATGGTTTCAAGGAGAACACATGCCATTTCTTGGCAACTTTGGAGCTCCATCTCTATGAGATAAGAGCTGGTATGGGAGCTAATGAGGAGCTGGGCAATATAAGCTTCAAGATCAGAGGTTTGGAGTACCATCTGCGCCTCAGTGTGATTGATAGAGAGTTTGGTTTCAAGAGAGGATCGAGCCATGCACAAGACTATGTGAAAGAGGAGTTGAATGAGTTGTGGGTAGAGCTTGGAGGAATGGGCAAATTTTCATCCTCCAGGGCCAAGAGTAGCGAGAATCGGCATCCAGCCATCAGATATCCCCACAAGACTTTTGCCAACACTCTGTTTGCAAGAAGGGCAACCGGGACAGTGAATGAAAGAGAGCTTAAAATGCTAGATAAATCCCTCCATCATTATCTAGTCTATGCATCCCAGAAGAGTAGAGCTAAGGGGATTGAGATGCTTGGAGATAGAGCTGATACAGGGAACTCTATTGTTTTGGTGAGGCAGCTGCTATGTTACAGGAATAATGCTATCAAGAACAACAAGATGGTAAACAAAGTTGAGTTGGCTGTGGGAGGCATTGTGACTCCTTTTCTTCTTGCTGCTAGAGTTGAGATCACCTCCAAGCCAACTCCACCTCTGTTGATGGATAAAGACTACCTGAGAGCCTCCAGAAATGGAACAAATGGCAAGACAAGGCATTCAAAGCCTTGAAGAGCACAATGAAAGGGCTTTCCAAGAGGCTGGTGGTAGCTGAGAAGAGACAAAAGAGGCCTAGCTTGGTTCCTGTCTACCTGAGGAGAACCAACTCTCTTACGGGCACCTCCAGGAGATTCCACCATGCTTCACCCTCAAGGAGATCCTCTGTGGAGAAAATGCAGAGAACGAGGCGCTCAGACCGTCCTATAGAGCATCTGGAGCATGATTCACCAAACTTCACTACTCCTCAGCATCACACCGATCGATTTGAGCATCAGAAGGATATCATTCGACCAGACGGGTCGAGTAGACCACTCTAGACGTCATCCAGACCTGAGAAGACCGCACCACTTATCCAACCTGGGTCGAGTGGCCCATTCGAGACCCACTCCAGAGCTGAGCAGATGCAAGTCGATCCACCCTCCCTCACCATGTTGCCATACTATACTCTGGAGAGCATGGAGGCCAACACTGATGCCTTCTTCTCTCCACCAGAATGAGGTACCACCCCATATCACTCACATTGTAACTACCATTGCATTTTTCTTTTGCTTTTGTTTTTAATCTCTCAAACTTTCTCTTGAAATTTTATTACACAAGGGACTGTGTAATTTAAGTTTGGGGGAGGGTCTGAGAGATAAATTTGACATATTTATTCTTTTCTTATTCAAATTTTGCATCATCTATGTGCATATAAAAACCATAAAAATTTGAAAATTTTCAAAAATTATTTCACAAAAACAGAGTGTCATGTAGTTTCGTTTGCATTTTAGAATTGAGTCTAGTAGCATTTGATCTAGGATTGTATATTTGCATAGGGAATGGTGATGAATTAAAACCAATTAAGCTTAATAACCAAACATAATGCTTCAGTGCCATAGTTAATAAGTTATCTAATGCATTCACCTGAGATTTGTCATTACTTGGAATATAAGACTGCACCTTACTTGGAATCTGATTTTTGCATCATTGCATGGTTAGGCTTGCTGTGATTTGTCATTCTATCCCTATCTCTCAGAACCTTAATCTGAATATTAATTATCATGTCTACTTGTTGTATTTGAACTTATGGATACCATATACATACTTGGATCTTCTTTTTCCCTTTTACCACTCTTGTTGATCCAAGTAGCTGCTTCCATCTTTGGAGAAGTTCCCCAAAGCACCAAACCTTACCTTCTTTCAAACCATGAATTAATTCTGAGTGTGAGGCCTATTTTTGGATTGAACTTAAGAGAAAGTTTTAGGTTTAGGCGACAAGCATAGGTTCCCATGTAGTTTCTGGTTCACATTTTTGGCCCAGACTAGGGGTAGGGAGTTTGAAATAGGTGTTGGTTTGTGTTTAAGAGTGAAAAGAAAACAAAAAGAGTGCTAAAAATATTTCTATGGAGAGGATAGTGTAAGAATATGTGTCTAGTAAAAGATTTGGGAAGTTTATATCTGATATGAGAAGGCACTTAAGTGTATGAAAAATTATTAGTGTATGAAAATTCACCTCATCACTCTACTAGACCAAGTAGTCGAGTCAGAACCTAGCAGTTAAGAAAAAAAAATCCCCAAATCCGCTAGAAGTAAAAAAAGAAAAGAAAATCCTCTCCTTAGAAGAAAATCAGAAAAGAATTGATCCCAGGCTGAGAAAAGAATGAATGCCTTTAGTGAAAAGAAAAGGAGTTTAGAATTAGGATCAGTTATGTGTTTAGAGTTAGAAGAAGTCAATTGTGTATTCATGGGTAAATAGGAATCTATTCTTGTATGCATTAGTTGGCTTTCACCTTTAGCATTCTCTTGTAGATCAATCCATTCACAGAGAGGTCCCTGTTACATGAGCTTAAACCAGAGGAAGAATAGATCATTTTTATCTCTTAAAACCTGTCCCTTGAACCAAATGAGTTCACTTGTAGCATTTAGCATGATTCACTGGTTACAAGTAATTAATGTTAAAGGGATATTTTACTTTGAATGCTTGTTGAGGCTGAGTCTTGATGTTTTAAATCTGTTGTGATGAGTATGGCTAAAGTTTTCAAGTAAAAGCCATGTGCATTGCATTCTAGAACTGTTAACTATGACATTGAGATTAGAGGTTTGTTTAGTCTGCTTTGGTTCTGAGTCCCCACTTTCACACTACTCCTTTCATCTCATCCTTTCATATTTGCTTGAGGGCAAGCAAAGGATAAATTTGGGGGAGTTGATAACACCATATTTTACATGTTTTTAGTATCTATTTATCATATCTTTAGCTTAGTTTCATCCTTTGTTTACATCATAATGAGTCAGTTTCCTCCACTTAGCTCATTTAGGCGTTCGTACATAAGCATTGCATGCACATAGCATATATGGGGTCTTATCAGGTGCTTTTGGGGCTTTGGGAGCATGGATGAGCTTTGAGCAAAAGACTTGGATAATTGAAAGGCTTGTTGGACGTGAAGAGATGATCAGAAGATGGACAGAAGATCTGGCAGGAACTCACTCGACCGAGCTACTCGACCAGACCGGTCAAGTGGAATCTTTCTTTCCCATAAAACTCGAAAATTGTATTTACCCTTGTTTTATCACTTAGTATAAAAGCTCCTGATTAAGTTAATGCCGACTTCAGAGTTTTCTGGATTTGAACCTCTGATGATGATTTATTTGTGTGAGTAGTTTTCTTAGGGTTTTGAGGTATGGATTAGGCTAGTATTGATCTATATTGTTATGGGTTTCCTTGATTGATCATCAATTAGTTTTTATTCCCTCTTGGATGAGTGTTTTTAATGCTTGTTTTTTTCTAATCAAGGAGAACATGATCTTAGATGATTTCCACAGCAAAAGTGTGATGAAATCATCAGATCTGCTTTTTCCAAGGATCTAGATATAATAGCATGAGACCTAAGTATAAAATATAGATTTACATCATATCTTAGGCTCTCATTTGTTATGAATCTTAATTGGCTTTAACAGATTGATTCTTTATGCCTGACCCTTTCACAAATCTCTGACAAAACCGGGTATGATTTAGTGTTGGATCATGAGGCTCTCTGTCACTATAGTGGATTGAGCTGGATGTGATGTCTATTGTCCATGATGATATAAAGTATTTACAAACCAGTGAATCTGTCCATAAGGTCCCTATAGTTTCCCTATAGCCTTAATCGTCGTTTTAATCGTTTTATTTCATATTTCGAGTCTTTAGAATTTCCACTCGACCAACCTACTCGATCAGTTTGGTCGAGTCGTTAGTTCACTTCTGTTTGCTCTTGTTTAGTTCCGTGATTTGCTAAAGTGTGACAGACTTTAGTATCTCTAGTGTCATTTAGGGTTTGGTTATAGTTCATTTAGGTTGTTAGTAAACCAATCCCCCATATTTACTTGAATAGCTTGCTTAGATAACATCCTAGTTACTTTGCACTTACACTCAGTTTGGTTTGATATTTCACACCCCCTATACTACAAATGATTAAACCTGTATTTTATCTCCTTGCCTAGTTTGATTATTTGCTTTCATTCTCTGCAAAAATAGACAAAATACTTGTTTCACCTATTTAAACTCATTAGACCTAAATCTTTTTCCAGAATCATTTGTTAGAGCCAAAAATCCCCAATCTTCATAACTTCCTCAATTCTTGACCATTTTGAGTATTTTTGTGCCTACTTTGCTCGGATTTTTTCCTTTTATTTATTCCTAGTGCCTATTTTTTAGATATGTGAGATGACAACTCATGGGAAGAGACAAAGAATGAGTGACGCCATTGAAGCTTCAAGCTCAATTCTGCCTCCTCTAGCCCAGAATACATTAACACCACCGCCTCCTACCACCATATCTCGTCCCCCTTGGCCTAAGAGAGAGAATAGGAAGATTGTTTCTCACCAAATTTGGGATGATACACCGAAGAAACAAACAGAGAAGGCGGAGTGTGTGAGAAGAGATATCTCGGAGGATTGGGATGGTTATGATACTTTGTTTTACAATGCTTGGTTGGGAGTTCAGATTAAACAAACAAGATTTTCTGATCCAATGGCTCTGAGGAAGATGGGAATTTGCGACGACATACCGTGAGTTTTGAAGAAAATTGGGTTGGCACGATATGCACAAAGTACTATTATCTCTTTCCAGATTTGGTTTGTTAGTTCCTAACTACAGTGCGTGTCTACTACACCAATGACACCATTTGGAATACGCAAGAAGGTACTCTCACCTTTCTTATCCGAGGAGTACGTTATAGGATTTCACTCTGCACCCCACTTTCATTGCAGTACATTGAGGTCTAGGATAATTGGGAAAAGTTTGGGAATGGGAATTATGATTCCACGACATCTATTGATGTGAACCTGGGGAGGATCACGTCCCTGAATGCTCTCCAAGAGGTTGTGATGGTCGGAGTGAAGAGATGATGGATGCAGAAGTGATAAAATGATGGGAAACGGCGAGTATGGTCTGACGAGTTTTATGGATCGATGCGAAACTTCCAAAGGTTATGAAAGACCTTTAGATTTCAAGCTTGTCCAGGAGAGGGTAAAGACCCAATACTTCGAACAAGGGGTTGAAATGAGTGATACTTCTTAAGGACTATGACTGATCCTTAGACTATCAGCTTGCTCGGTGTGAAGGAATGAAGACCCGACACTTTGAGCAAGAAATGATCAAACAAGTAGAAAGAGTTTTGAAATAAAAGTTTGATAATTGATACAATGAGTTCAGATCAGAATATAAAGAGAAGAGAAGAAGAAGAAGAAGAAGCAATAATAGAGTGTGGAGTTACGAGACATGCCTTGGAACTCACACAAGACCATGCAGAATTTAAAAGAGAAAGTTTGAAATAAAATAGATAAAAATATAAGAGATAGGGACGCCCAAAATGTCATATAAATGGGCCTTGATGGATCAAAACTAGGTCATGGCAAAGATGAACATATGAGCCACAAGCTTCATACTCGGAAAACCCAATGGGACAAAACAGAGATAAGGGAAAAAGAGTGCAAGTAGATCATATGGCCATGCACTAGCTTTCTCGAACGTGTATCTTGACCAATATGAACCTGATACAACCTCCAAAGTTTGAGAGATCCTCTTAATATTCCCGGATCAAATGTTGTTGTTGAGCTAATCCATTTCTTTTTAGCTTCCTCGGCTACAAGCTGCTCCGGTTCAAGCTGCTCCTTCATTGTGCTTGGCATGATCACATCATCTATGCAGACCAATGTCAGACATCCGGTTTTGAGGTATGTAATTTGACTCATTGGGAACACAATTTTGTGCAAGATGGAACTGAGAAGATGAGGCTTTTAAAACTTTTGTTGTTGTGTTATGCTATTGAGGATATATTTGGAGCTGATTGTGATTGGCATGAATTGGATAATGATGTGAACTTGGGCGCTGTTACTTTGAAGACTAAGCCATTTATAGGGAAGGGAGTTAAGTCCGAGAGTGTTGGGAGTCTCTTGACTCCTATCTTTCAGTATTTCAGAATCAGTATAGAGGGTTGTACTATCATGACGACACAGTCTCTTATGGATGAGGACCATTTGAAGAATACTAGATGGATTAAGCCATATTGGATATGGTGTTTCAGAAACACCTCTGGGGATCACATGGTTCAACTTCCACAGAGAGAGCTCATTACCTTCACAGATGATCCGCTGCATCTCAGCTTTCAGCCTCTTCCCGCACTTCTTCGTACAACAGCTAATTCAAGACGATGCAGAGGCGCTTCCTCTCATGCAGAACCTACATCTGCAGAAGATGAGCCTGTTTAAGACCTTGCTGGAGGTCACACATCCTCATAAATACTTCCGCAATATGAGCTCCCACCTGCACTCACCATCCATATGGAGACACCAGATTTTCAGAGGTATGTAGTTGACAATTTCCAGAGTATCTGGAACGCGATGTCTAATTTTTCTCGTTGTGGATCCATCCAACCATCTCAACATGCAGCTATACCTCCCCAACAAATTCCAGATCCTCACCATCCGATGATGCAGATGAGGCTACTGATGAGGATTAGATCCCCCACTTCCTTATGGCTCAAGTTTTTCTTTTTTTCTTTGTCT
The DNA here is from genome assembly GCA_028015245.1 of Cardamine occulta. NCBI lineage: Eukaryota > Viridiplantae > Streptophyta > Magnoliopsida > Brassicales > Brassicaceae > Cardamine > Cardamine occulta. The sequence continues at coordinate 7,511,071 of CM051378.1, read as the reverse complement.
TGAGTAATTTTTCTTTTTCTCTTGAGTCAGTTTGTTATTTTATTTTTCATTGAAACTTGCTTGGAAATATTGAATTATGCAACTTCAGTGTTTTTAACTTGTGTTTGAGTGATCTAACAGTGAATAACTTGGAGAACTTGTGAGATAACACAACTGATAGCCTGATGTATGACCTTTTGAACTTTAGTGTCTCTCAACGGACACAGTGTCGACCGACACCAGTGCATGGTTTCGATCGACACCCACACCCAGAAAAGGTCATGTTTCAAAAACTCAATTATCCAATTGAATTTCAATTTTTGTTTCTTTTTATCACTAACCTTAGGCTTGATAACACTGGGACAGTGTTGTTTATGTCTGGGGGAGGTAGTTACTAACTACATCTTTTATTTTCGTAAGAGTCAAGTTAACTTTTTGTTTTATTAAGTCAAAATCAGTCCAAAACTATGATAGTACCGAGGAAACCACAACATTTTTCACTAAGCCTAAGTGACCATTAATTCAACCCTGACCTGAATCCGAGACTAATGGAAAAATCAAAGGCTGACCGGTTGACTTGAAACTCCCATACTTCCAACAGAAACCCAAAATACCTGAGCTATTTGCTTCTTTTATCTCATAGATGTAACTAATGTTCCAAGGGCTCGACTCCTCGTTCATACAGGACATGATACAACTTTTGTGGAATATAAATGATACTCCTCTCCCTTGATCTAATTAGTAAATATGTAAATTGGTAGGAAAATTTCCTGTTAACTCATTATTTTACTCAAGATAGAGATGATCACACAAAGGTGGAAACGAGGTTAGGATTTTCCCGTGATACCATTATTCGTTTACCCCTTTGTGTTATATAAAAAAAAAGATAATAAAAAGAAAAAAGAAAAGAGAATAAGAAATGAATAAGTCTGGAGGAGAGAAAGAGTACCAAGTGTCATATGGTTGTCTTGTTTTGGTATTGTACGACACAGAGTCTAGAAGGCTCTTGCCATTGAAAGCAGATATGAGACCCAGCGATGAAGGACTTACAGGGGATTATGTTGTGAAGTTGTGGGTATTATCAAGAAAACTGCGAGTGCTAGCGATGAACTACATGGTGGTCTGGATCTTGTTAGGTAAGGTGAATGTGAGTGTGGTGCTCTGATGACGTTGTGAGTTTCATGTTTTCAAACTTCTTCCTTGTGTTTGGTTTTCTGTTTCCTTGAGGGCAAGCAAAGGCTAAGTCTGGGGGAGTTGATATATCATGGTTTTTATGGTTTTTAACCATGATATAAGAGTTGTTTTTAGAGTCTTTTCTATGTATATTGAGTCTCTATAGGTACAAGTACAAGCTGGGCTTTGTTGAAGCATTTTGGAGCATATGGAGCTTTGTAGCTGAGAAGATCAACTTGGAGACAATCCACGGAGCTGGTATCGATCGACACCACCCATTATTGTTAGTTGACACCGATCACGAGTAGAAGTCACCACGAGTTATGTCAGTTTGAAGAATTACAATGTTGCCCCAAAAGTTCCACATATTTACAATACAAGTCCTTTTCGTATTTTTACTATATCTAGGCTTTAAGTTGTTTTAGGGAGACTACGCTTTATTCAAGCAAGAAAGTTTGGAGAGCTTGAGAGGAGAGACAGATCCGAACTCACTTTGTAGAGAGAAGATTTTGAACTCCCTTTATTCTTTATTTGATTTCTTAATGCAATTTATTCAGATCATGATTTGTGTTTCATTAATTATGTCTGAGTAATCCCCTTGTTAGATTTAGGGTTTTCCAAAGGTTAAAGATGAATTGTTGTATTGAGCATACCTTTATTAGGATAATCATATTGGTTCTTCATCTTGATTTGATATCAATACTAGTTCTAGATTGATCACCTGAAATTTAGATATTAGGTTAATTAATAGACATGAGAGTGTTATTGATATCCTGACATAGTCTTAGATGAGCAAAACTATTATTCGCAAAGAGATTTGGTTTATGAGTTTTGTGAACTTATCAAACTCGAGATTAATGCATGTTTTTATTCTTTGGGTTTACAAAGAGATTTGAATTTAGGAATCTAGGCATAGATAGCCTTTGCAATGAGAGTTGATTGATTAGATATTAATGTTTTGAGTTTAGGAACAAAACTTAATTAAATTATTGATTGAATTTGCCTGATTCACTGTTCTGATTTACCTTAACGGAATTCTCTAAGTCTAGCTTCTCCATCAATTGAGTTTACATACTTTTTATTTACATTCCATTTTTATTTTAATTACAATTTATTTTGTTTAGCTTAATTCAATAACTGAAAATCTATTGTGTGAACTTGAGTCCCTGTGGATTTCGATCCCTAAGTACTACAGATGATCTCTTAATTTGAAAGAGTAGCTTTAGGGTTAATTTGAAGCATATCAGAAACAAAAAGAAACAAAACCTAATCCTAAACTTAATAAGGACTATAAAAACATATGAAATCAAAGGCATAAAATCCTTAAAAACATGACACATCAATTCTCCCAGACTTGAATCCTTGCTTGTCCTCAAGTAAGAAACAAAGAAATGAAACAAATATAGAAGAATGGTTAGAAAAACGGAAACTTACGCATTCCTTTTGAATTCACTATGATGATCATTTAAACCAAAGAACCCTGTGACAGGTTATTGAACTAAACAGTACAACATGTACTTTACCATAAGCATAGCAAACATTACCGTACTCTAGCTCCTGGGATCCAAAGGGACTTCCGAAACCTCCATTGTTGATCCTTTAACATTCATTAAGTATAGGTGCAGTCTCACAAAGGGAGTCTCAATCGCAATAAGGGCTAGTAATGGGAGGTCATTTGATGGTGGAGGGGTTGGGCTCGCTAAATGAATTCCGGTGCAAGCCAATGAGCAAAATCACAGTAAGACAGAAACCAAATGTTGGTGTATAACCTCATGAACCTCGGAATCCAAGTAAGCTCTACATAAATCCTAATAGAGTTGCTAATGGTGCCTAAAATAAATATTAAACACAGAAAAGGTTTTATTCTGGTTCTTTTATTGACTTCTTTCCCTTCTCGGTCTTTTTAGTTTTAATTTATTTATTGACTGCTTTCCCTTCTCAAAGTTTGAAAGAGAATTTTTAAAAAGGGGTGAACTCCGAATGTTGTGATCCTTCATGCGATATCAAGCCTTTAAGTGAGAAGATTAGTCCAAGTTAAAGGTCCAAATAGATAGAGCCAACGTTGGATCATCCAGATTTCCAAGGGATAGGGTGCTTCCGGTAAAGTTGATCCACCGATGGTGTTTCCAATCTTCCTGAATTAAGTACAATCATTGTCAACAAAAGATAAAAACCAAGTTTCGACTTAATAAAACGACTGAAAGAAATAAAAACAAAAGAAAACACAGTGTTAGTAACACAAGAGCAAACACCCTTCCCTCAGACTTAAATCACTGTGTCCCACTGTGAAATAGAATCAAAAGAAAATGTGCGGCGAAACAACACTGGAGATAATGTATTGTGTACAAAAAAACAAACCATAAACCTTTGAAGGAATTTTGCGACTAAAAGGGAGTATTGGCCTGGTCATCGGCACTGGTTCTGTTTTTCTTGTTTTTGGGATCGATCGATCTGTACAGGGATCGGTTGATCCCAATGTTCTGAAACGCCTCAAAAATCCGCATCTTCTGCGTTTTGTTCCTGTTTCGGATCACTCAACACAAGACATCATCATATCTAATAAAAACAATAAAAATGCCTAAATAAAATAAATAAATAAGAAAGATAAAACCTGTGGGTTGCCTCCCATAAGGGTTTGTTTTTGAAGTCACTAGCTTAACTTGTATGGCTCCTTAGACTTGAGCTGGGTCCGTTAGAGGAATAAAGACTTCCTCATCTGGTGGTTGATATTCTTCATCAGTTGTGGGCTTCGAAGTAGTGATAGCCCTTAAGATACGATCTAGACTCTCTTCTTCATCCACTTTATCTTCGCAATGAAAGTCCATGTCCATGTCATCTGTGATATTTCCCGGGATCATGTTCATTAACTGAACAACATCGATAGCTTCAGAGTCATCCACCATGAATATTTTACCATCCATGGTAGGCAGCTAATCAACGGTCTCGACGTAGAAACTCATGACTGATTTGTCGAGGTTAAACCCGAATAAACAACACCACAAGTGCACGGTTAAATGCGCGGTAGTATATTAACGGGATCAAATTCACAGAGAGCAGAGTGCACTTTAGACCTATGATGATTAAACAGAGCTAGAATAAAATATGGGGGCTTTGTTGTCACGAGGAAACCGAATAAAATGCAGTAAATTAAGTGATTTAAATTCAATAAAGAAAATAGTTAGGATTTGAGATATCACGGGGATTCAATAATCAATTGGATATCTAACCTAGACTAAGGTCTAATGAAGTACAGTTCTAGAACTCAGAGCACTATTAACAAGTTAACCACCTTTAGTATGCGAAAACTATCTTAGACATAAACCCGTTAAGATCCTATGCTAGCAATTTTATCAAGTCCGATAAGTTCACCTAGTAATCCAACCTCAACTTTTGTTGGCTAACAATTACCAAGCCTATAAACTATTGATTCCGAATTATCTAACCAATGTTAGCTACATTAGATAACCTATAGATCAATTGCTAAATTTGTCAACCTAACAACAACATTAAAATCATAGAAATAGAGAACTAATTCATAAACCCTAATCTATAAGAATATCCTAATTAATTATTGGAATCCCTTTGAAAAAATCCCTTCACCCAACAAATGAAACTACTCAGACATGGCATAGAACATGATAAATGCATTTATTGATAGCATATAATGAAAATGAGAAATACAAAGCAATAGAGATTGAAAAATCAACTTGAAAAGTAGATCTAATCTCTCTAAAAAACTCTCAATAAAAGTCTCGGAATTCTCCGTAAAAATATCTCTCTGACGCTCTCTGACGGGCTCATGCACGAACCTCTTTTATTTATATGACATCCCAAGCTTTAAGTCGGAGTAATAAAAGATATGGAAAATCTTTGAACTCAGGATCGATCGATCCGCCTAGATTGGTCGATCTCAAACTTCAAAATGCACCACTTCATTAATTCGTCATTCTGGTTAATCCTCCTTAGAATTGGTAGATCCAAATGCATCCCCAACTGATCATTGAAGTGTGTAAATGACCAAAGCTGCTCCAATTGATCTTTTTAGCTCCCATGACTTGAAAATTTTAGAAAGTACTAAAAAGAACCAAAAAGACACAAAACCTAATCCTAAACTCAATAAGGACTATAAAAACATATGAAATCAAAGGCATAAAGCCCTTAAAATCATGACACATGAACTACTACGAAGATGGTGTCCTTGTGATCAACATAGGGTAATCCGATGACAAAATCCATGGAGAGATCGACCAATGGGGCTGTGGGTATGGGCAAAGGGTGATACAACCCTTGCAGTTGCGTGCATGACTTGGCTTTTCCACACGTGATGCATTGACCGCAAAACATCTCGACATGTTTCTTCATCCTCGGCCAATAGAAGTGATCCTGGAGCATGGCCATGGTCTTGGTAATTCCAAAGTGTCCTGCTAGACCTCTTTCGTGTGCTTCTCGTATCAAGAGATCCTTCATGGACCCCTCGGGAATGCATAAGCGTTTTCCCTTGAAAGAAAATCCATCATGGAGACAGAACCTTGTGTAGTTATCTTTGCAATGGTCCCGATAATGCTCGCTCAAATCCTTGATGCCTATAACCCCAATCACCTTGGAGTCAAAGACCATGATCAACATGTACCTTCTTGACCATGCCTACTCCATTAGCATCACACTCCACCTCAAAGGTTTTGGTGAAGTCCGGGAGCACTAAGAGAGGTGCATACGTAAGCCAGTGCTTCTAATCTTGGAAGGCTTGCCCTTGAGGCTCTCCCACCCTAAACTTCACATTCTTCTTGATGACCGCGGTGAGAGGTGCGACCACCGTGCTAAAGTCCTTGACGAATCTCTGGTAGAAACTAGCAAGACTGTAGAAGTTTCAGACATAACTTATACTCCTTGAGGTTGGCCAATCTTGAATGGCCTTGACCTTCTCGGTGTCTACTTTCAAACATTGGGTGCTCACAACAAACCCCAAAAATACTAAATCGGCAGCTCCAAAGACACATTTCTTCATCATGGAGAAGATGGCGGATCTACTAAGTTCATCCAACATATCATCAAGATGTGGTATCGGATGCCGGTACTTGATGGTGATATTGTTCACCGCCCAACAATAAACGCACATTCAGAATGTCCCATCCTTCTTGTGGACCATGGGCTAAGGCTTTTTTGGATATATCTTTGCTTCATCAAATCCTTAGCTTCTTCTGGGTTGATGTGATACGATCCTTCCCAAGAAGCGGCACTTTCGGATTGGTAGAACGATGAAACGATGGATAATCTTTGAGGGACTCGAAGTGGTGGATCAAATGATCGCACGGAGGTTGCGGAAGGCCTCTGATATTCCGGTTGTCTCCTAGGATATGACGCACCTAGATGAGACGATCACTTGACTCCTTGGATTTGACACACCAAGAAGAATCAAGAGAACTTGATTGGATATTACACACCAATCGAAAGATGTACACAAGGAACAAAAGAGAATCACTCTCAGATTTTTATAAAAAAAAAAGTTGTATATCTCTCTCTCAGATGAGATTACACGAAATATAAAGAGTAGAAAACTTAGAAACTAAGCTAAGTCATTATTGTCTTGGAATAAAGAGAAATAAAAGAAAAGAAATAAAGATAGTGTGTTGAATGTGAATTCAACCCTTGGACTCCTCATGCATGCATCTTGAAATGATCCTTGGACTTCTCCATGCTTCTTTGGCCGAGATATTCTTTTGCTGGGGCTTATTGGGATTGCTGGACTTTGTAGAAATACCTCCTAGATGCCAAAAATAATCCTGGAGGCTTGCAAACCAATTAGGCCTTGAACTCTTCATGTTTAGAACCAGATTGACCCGTTTTGGTAAATGGGCTGTAACTTTGTGATCCAATAGACTCTCCTTAGGCTCTTGGTCTTTTCGTAAAGCTAAGAGATCCCTTAACATTCTCCAAGTGGTTTCGTGTCTAAATAATTCCTGAGTTGGGCTGTGGAACTAGATCTTTGGCCTGGACGCGTGATTGAACCTGAAGCAGATCATTCGGTTTGTAAAATTCATTTCTTCCAAGTCTGAACTTATTTTGATGGAAATTTAATTCGACGTTATTCTGGAATGGATCAAGATTCCAGGAAAATTTAGTTCGTAGCTTAACTCCTTCTGGTTTGCTCGGAATCCTCTATTGAACGTGCGTTGGTCCAAACCGAGTAAGCTGAAGATCATATGACTTGTAAATTCCAAATCTCCTTCATATGAACTTTCTTTGGACTGATTCCATTTTGATGTGAACCTCTGACGAGTTGAGAATATATTCCAAGTGGTCTTTGGGCTGGAACAGTTGAGCTTGGACGTCCTTTCACTGAACAAGACACATGGGTCTTCTCGCCTAGCACTCGGATCGATCGGTCCGGACCAATGTTTAGCTCTTGATCTTGTGACTTCTCCAATGTTTGAAAAATGTATGATCTTGATTATATTTGATTCTTTCCAGGATCATATCATTCCCCTCCTCTTGAAAAAGATTTGTCCTCAAATCTTGATTCCGGGATCAAATGGATGGCTCAAACATTTCATGAGTTTAAGACACCTAAGCTTTGGTAGCTTAATCACTCCGCTAGATATCAAAACTTGTATAGCACGCCTTGCCTTGTGCATCCTCGGCTCAGACATTACTCCATAATCATCTAGAATTCCAAGCTCTATAGCTTTTCGACCATCTTTCACTTTGTCCACTATAGGACCTTGGCGTCGAACCTCTACTCCAATACCTTTCCTCGGTGAGTGTAGATGATTCTTCCTGAAATCCCACAAGTTAAGACCCTTAAGAATCATATAATGATAAAAAGAAAACAGTTTTGAAACTCCATTTTCTAAGACCAGCTCGAAACTTCCATGCTTCCGCTGCGCCACTCTTATTTTAGAACTCTTGTTGCGGCTAAAATCAAGAAAATCTCCCTTGTTGACAAGTAGATCAAAACCTTGAGTTTGCTCACCATTGGCTGGAATCACAAAATCAAATATCATAGCTTTGCTCTCGGGTTTACAAAACGCTGCATCGCCAAAAACAAAATCAACATGTTCGACTTCTTGAATCTCACATTCATATTGAACCAACAATAGCATCTTATCTCCATTGACTTCTTCCAGCAACTCAAAATCCAAAATATAAGGATCAAGTGTAGGAGACAAGCTATACCTCCTTGATTGTGCAAATGATTCATCACACTTTTCAAATGAATCCAAGTTGTCCATTGACTCCTCCTTTTCCGCCACGAGAATTGTATGCAAATCCTCTTGAATTGCCAACACGTTTTTATGATCAGATTTTTCAATGACTTCTTCTCCTTGTACATTCTGACCAGCTTCCTCTAAATCAAGAGAATCTTCCTGAACAAAGCCAAATTCTTTTTCGACAAAAGTTGTAGGTGGTGTTGTAGCCTTTGAATCTATCATCTTGTTGCTTGCTTTATCTTTAACAACCACTTTAGAATTAAGAGAAGATCCATAATCATAAGGACTGATGTATGGCTCTTTCCTAAATTCAGTTGGTGAAAATCTCCTCTTAATAAGTCTCTTCTCAACTAGAATAGCCTTATGCAACATATCTTCCAACTCCACAAAATGTTGCACTCCCACTCGTAATTGAATTTTTCAATTCAAGCCATTAAGAAACCTCGCCATTGTAACTTTTTGATCTTCTACAATGTTTGCCCTGATCATAAGAGTCTCTAACTCTTGAAAATATTCCTCCACACTTTGATTTCCTTGAGACAACCTACGGAGTTTTTGGTGTACCTCTCGATGATAAGGACTAGGCTCAAAACGTTTCCTCGAAAATTTAGACAAAATTTGTGGTTGCCTTCCTTGCGTCTCCTCTTGCCTTCTATCCCAACTCTTATTGACAACTGGGTCTATACTTCTCAACAAACCAAATTTAGACATGATCGAAATAATGTTTTTTTTTTTTTTTCAATTTTTTTTTTTTTTTAAGAAGATGGAAGGGTAGAAGATGAAAGAAATGAAATGAAAAGGTGAGAAAGATGAGAAGATGTATAGAACAAAAATACCAATACCAGAAGTGTGCTCTGATACCAAATGATACGATCCTTCCCAAGAATCGGCACTTTCAGATTGGTAGAACGATGAAACGATGGATAATCTTCGAGGGACTCGAAGTGGTGGATCGAATGGTCGCACAGAGGTTGCGGAAGGCCTCTGATATTCCGGTTGTCTCCTAGGATATGACACACCTAGACGAGACGATCGCTTGACTCCTTGGATTTGACACACCAAGACGAATCAAGAGAACTTGATTGGATATTACACACCAATCGAAAGATGTTCACAAGGAACAAAAGAGAATCACTCTCAGATTTTTATAAAAAAAAAAGTTGTATATCTCTCTCTCAGATGAGATTACACGAAATATAAAGAGTAGAAAACTTAGAAACTAAGCTAAGTCATTATTGTCTTGGAATAAAGAGAAATAAAAGAAAAGAAATAAAGATAGTGTGTTGAATGTGAATTCAACCCTTGGACTCCTCATGCATGCATCTTGAAATGATCCTTGGACTTCTCCATGCTTCTTTGGCCGAGATATTCTTTTTCTGGGGCTTATTGGGATTGCTGGACTTTGTATAAATACCTCCTAAATACCAAACATAAGCCTGGAGGCTTGCAAACCAATTAGGCCTTGAACTCTTCATGTTTAGAACCAGATTGACCCGTTTTGGTAAATGGGCTGTAACTTTGTGATCCAATAGACTCTCCTTATGCTCTTGGTCTTGTCGTAAAGCTAAGAGATTGCTTAACATTCTCCAAGTGGTCTCGTGTCTAAATAATTCCTGAGTTGGGCTGGGGAACTAGATCTTTGGCCTGGACACGTGATTGAACCTGAAGCAGATCATTCGGTTTGTAAAATTTATTTCTTCCAAGTCTGAACTTTTTTTGTAGGAAATCAAATTCGACGTGATTCTGGAATGGATCAACATTCCAGGAAAATTTAGTTCGTAGCTTAACTCCTTCTGGTTTGCTCGGAATACTGTATTGAACGTGCGTTGGTCCAAACCGAGTAAGCTGAAGATCATATGACTTGTAAATTCAATATCTCCTTCATATGAACTTTCTTTGGACTGATTCCATTTTGACGTGAACCTCTGATGAGTTGAGAATATATTCCAAGTGGTCTTTGGGCTGGAACAGTTGAGTTTGGACGTCCTTTCACTGAACAAGACACATGGGTCTTCTCGCCTAGCACTCGGATCAATTGGTCCGGATCAATGTTTAGCTCTTGATCTTGTGACTTCTCCAATGTTTGAAAAATGTATGATCTTGTTATATTTGATTCTTTCCAGGATCATATCATGATGCGATAAGCCGGTTGGTTGGGTAGTTGTGCCCCAGGCATTAGATAAATTTGGTTCTCGATACCTCGGAGAGGTGGTAGGCCGGGTGAAAGCTCCTCGGGAAAGAAATCTTCATATTTTTTCAATAGTTGCTTGAGTTCCCACAGTAAGCTCTCTTCCAAGGTACCTACATTTAAAACTTCTTTGAACACCACTAGTATGATTTAACAAGCCGAATCATTAAGAGATCTTCTAACAACACTAGAGCTTATCAAAAAATTTTATTTAATGCTAGTATCCTTAGATAATTTTGGTTGCAATTTTGCGATTTGTAATGGAGATACAGGAGCTAAACTAACGTGCTTATTGTTATGTACAAACGAGTAGTGATTAGTTCGGCCACCATGCGTTGCATCCTTATCAAACTGCCAAGGTCTACTTAACAAGAGTTGGCTTGCTTGCATAGGGACTACATCTCAAAGAAATTGGTCTTGGTAGTGGCTGATACTAAAATTAACAGTGACTTGTTCCCTGACGTGGAGAATAGTTTTATTACTCAACCATTTAAGTTTATAATGTTTGGTGGTTTCAAGAATCAAAACCTCCATAGGATTGTCTCTCGACTTCCCTAATTATCCGGTCTTGCACCCCGTTCATGAATTGTGCCAAGAGAGCCTCTTCGGTTTCATCTAGTTGTACCTGGTTCCTCAAATGCTTAAACTCTTCATAGTAATCTTCTACGGAATTGGATCCTTGGGTGAGGCAGTGAGATCTCTTTTGGTGGTCTCAGTGAAACAAGGGAGGAACATAGTGCCTTCTCATATTGAACTTTGAAAACTCCCAACTAGGTACGAGTCCTTCCCGATTTCTTCGTCTCTCGGCCACATCATGATCCGACCATGTGAGTGCATGGTCCATGAATTGGGCAGTAGCATACATGACATTTTGTGGCTCATCATAGTCATAGCATGCGTAGATGAGGCCCATCCGGCGATCCCAATCTAGATAGGCTTGGGATCGACTCTTCTGGCAAAGGTTGGAGCCGTGAGTCTAAGGTCTGGTATGGCTGGCCTTTGGGGTTGGTCAACATGACATTTTCCTTGTATCCCGAATGCCGTACGTGCCCTCATTCTCCTTATTGATGGTTTGTGTACTTCCTTGGCTAAGTCGTGGTGATCCAGATTGGCAATGGGCGGTTGTTCTTTAACGGTTTGAGCATCGAGCATGGGTTTGCGGGGAGGTCCTTCAATCCGGGCTACTAATTCCCCTAATAGTTGGATCGAGGTTTGTATAGTCATTAGTACGCCTCCTATGTCCGGAGGTGCAGGTGGCTCGGCCATGACTGTATTCACGGTGTCAGTATGGTGGATCGATCGTACCAATGGTGGTGATAGGATTCCAGTGGCAGCTGGCCAAAAGTAAGTGGTGGTGACCGGAGATAGAGATGGCAGTGGCAGCCAGAAGTACGGGCAGTGGTTGCCGAAAGTACGGTTGGTGGTGACCGGAGGTCTGGTCGATAGCTAGCGGTGGAGCTGACTATCAAGACTTCAACGAAGCTGAAGCAACACCAATTCACGAGGCTACACCTTCTCAAGCCTACCCAAACTACTAAGGTCAAGCCAATTACGTTAAAGAAGCATGCTTGGTGGGAGGCAACCCACTCGTAAGTTTTCTTTTCGCTTTTAATTTTAATTTCCTTTTGCTTTTGATGTCTTTTGCTTGTTTTGTTTCAGGTCTTTCATAAAAACAGAAAAAAAAATAGAAAAGAAGAAAACAGAAAACATAAAACAGAAAAAGAGGAAAAATCAAAGAGGAATCGACCTAGGTCACGAAGGCAATGACCAAGTTCACAATAAGGGACAACCTTGGTCAAAGAACCCATAACCGAGGTCACCAGAAGGGCCAAACCCGGTCACGAGTGCCATGACCAAGGTTTCCAAGCAAAATCTGAGAACTTCATTGTTCGGGAAATCATTGATCTTATGGAGCATTCCCGAATCATCTACACTTCCGACCACACTTCCCCAACATCATCAACCATATCTATGACCGAAAAGAAAAACTACGACCGATTACACAAAGCCGCAATAGTGTGAAGCAAGTTTGTTTGAGAATTTTTGAATCCATTCAGTGCTATATGGTTTCTTTCAGGAGTAATGATCAAAGAGATTTGAAAACCAAGGTCTAGATTGGAAGATTATCAGCTTTTGAGCATCGCGACCGATCCGCGACTATGGAATTCACAAAGGGGTGTGCAAAATCAAATCTACCCAACAAAAAGGGCCATACTCTAATATTCACCAAGGATTTAGATATTTTGAAGGTTTTGATATAAGAAATTTTCGAAAAGGAAGATCAGATTCAAAGATTGGCACCTTTCAACATCATGACCAAAGCCGGAACCGTTATGCGGCTATGAAATCCATGAAGACTTGCCACATATCAAATTAGCCCGATCAAATGTTTAGTGACCCCGGTCGTGGAGATGGCCAGCCCCGATCATGAACAATATGACCATGGTTTCTCCCGATGCTTCCATCTGATTGATTTTCTGATTCCGAGCCATCTAAAAACTTTCCTGTCCGTTGACACGAACCATTAATGATGGAATTTCCAGTCGAATGTGCTTCACATCTATGCCAAATAAGACCAATCCCAGGAACTCACTGTAAGTATTCGAAAAAACAAACCATATGGGCCCCACATGTAAGTTTCCCTTCCTTTTCAAAATCTTAACCTTTTAGGTTAAAACATGTTTTTAAAATTGAAAAGTGGATTTATAAGATTCAAAGAACCTTTATCATCTCTCCAACTCTATTGCGAGATAGAACACTTTGAATCCATATTTTTCAATTTTAGGGTTTTATTAAATTGATTGGAAATCTCTAATCACAATCAACAAGAGATCACAAATCTCTTATCACATTCATCACACACCCAAGGTATGTTCTCAAACTTCTAATTTTCTCTTTGAACTTGAAAAGAGGTATTTCTAAATTCTCTTGATTTAATAGCTTTTGTTACTTGGAATTGATAGAGAACTTGTAGACTTGCTTCTAGGTTATCTTCCCAACGACATGGAATTTGATTTTTTGATATGCTAAAATTTTGTGACCTTTAGGGAAAACGAAATTGATGATGAAATTGGTTAGAAATTGATTTCTGATGCATTATTAATTATATATATGAGAAATTAGATTGATTTTTCATTACATGTTTTGAATTTAACTTTGAGTGCAAAATTTTGTGAAGGTCATCATTGAATCCGAAAATTGGAACTTAGGTGTTGGGTTCTTGATTCAACACATTGAACATGCTTTAAACTTGTCAATATCAATTCTAAAATTGCATAACTTATATAATGAACTAGTAGGTGACCCGCGCTACTGCACGGGCAGATGTTTTATTTTTAATTTTTTCCAAGATAAATATTGATTTAATTATAAAATTATATATCAATTTTTGTTTATTTGAAGTTCTTTAGTGGATTGTTTTTTTTTGTTTAAGAGTTTATAAATTTTGCGAGGAAGTTTAGTAATTCAGATTTATTTTTGTAGCTGAAATTAGTGTTTTTTGCAAGTATATTGATGTTGGTTTGAGTGGTTTTGGATTTGTGTGATTACATTATGCTGGCAGATGTTTTTTTTTTTGTTTTTCTATGGTGCATATGAAGTTATTTCAAAAAATAATATTTTAACTACTTGTTATTTATTGTAATTGTCTACAGTATTATAATTTAGTTTATGAAATGTTCATAATTCGTGAGGAAGGTATCCTTATTCGGAAATTTGTTTGTAGTATAAACTAAGTACAGTATGTAGAAGGTAGTTAATTTTAGAAAGTATAATGATGTTGGTTTTAGTGGTTTGAATTTAACTTTGAGTGCAAAATTTTCATTAGTGATGAACTTCTTATCTTGAACATACCATTTGTTGAGTTTCCAAGGAGAATTAACTATGCCGCACTCTTAGCCAAGTGGCTTGTGAAGATTAAGCACTATGCTTTCAAAACCGGAGACAAGAAAGCTGACATTAGCATTGGAGGAGTCATCACTACGATCCTTGAGACCGCTGGAGTTAACCTCACAAACCACTCCTACAGATTCAAGGACAATCACTTGGACTTAGAAATATTTGGAAAGATGAGGATTTTTGAAGGAGCAAGCATCAACCCCGATCAGTTTGGATACAAGTACCACATTCCTCCTAGTATGATTCACACCATTCTCTTACTTTGACCCGCCATTCTGCACCTTAGTGATGGAGTTTGCTGAATGAGTTTCACTTTTCTCAAGTAGAGCACCGACTACCACTCACACTTGGTACATTCATCAATGATAGTAGTGTTTTACTCAGGGACTACTTCTGTGGGCAAAGGAAATCTAGCAATAGGAACTTGTCCTACTGGATGTAAATCCCCTGTCAGTTATGCAATCCCCAAGTAAAAACAATGTAACTTCTTTATGTGTGTGTATGCAGAAGGATGTATCAATTCCCTAGCATTGTCATTGTAATTCTAAGGTGTCAATCTAAATGGGTGTGATGCTAGCAATCAAGATGTGATCAGATACAACTAAGTCAAGCCTGATAGAAAGGAAATGTTTATCTATCAACCTAAAAAACGAAATGCAGTAAGATGTGTGCTTGACTCGAGTCCTAGACCGAGTCAAGTGACCGAGACAATGCAGAAAAAGGACAAACAGGTGCACTCGACCAGACTGAATGAGTCAACAGAGCGAGTGAAGCCTGAAAACAATAAACAAGCAAGCACTCGGGCTTCAAGGCCGAGTCAAGAGATCGAGCAAAGAGAGAAAAAAGATAAACGTGCAATAAACAAGTAAATGACTTTAGAACAAGATGATAAAGCAAGAAGATGTAAATAGGGGTCTAAGGATGTGGCAATCGAAATGTGATTCTCCTTGGCCTATCCTAGACGCTTAACAAAACTTCACAGAAGCTATCCCTAGACAATGAACATCAAAGTAAGGTGGCTCCACTCTCGTGACAAACACCAACAAGCCTATACCACTTCCTAATCTTAATACCTAGTCAAAGATACAAGGAAACTTAGAGCAGATATCAATGAAACATAATATAGGCAAGCATTAAGAACCAATTCATTAATGTCAAAATACAGCTAGAACCTCTTTAGCCATGGGTTAAAGCTATAGATCTCTGGTATTAGTTGGTTCAAGCATTTCATCAACACCTTCTGAGTGGGAAATGCGTGAGATCATAATTACCAATGTCTTGGCTAACTAAGCATTAAGAACACCTAATCCAGAAGATATCTATGCAATCTAAAGCTCAAACATCTAAGGAGACCAAGAATCCTACATAGATCTAACCCATCCTAAGAAACCCTAAATCACTACTCAAGAACACAAAACATCCTCATCAAGAACATAAACCCAGAAAAATCAAACATCTCAGAATTCATTGAAAATAGTTTAGAAAGATAGATTAGGATAAGAATAGAAGACTGCAAAGAATTAAAGCAAACTAAGTACTAGATTAAGAGAGATCTTAATTAAAAAATGAAGAACACCAAGAACAAGGTTTGGAGGCAGAGAAAAACCCTAAAAATAAAAGACATGTTCTCTGGATAATACCCAACAGTGGTATTTATAGTAAAATACGGAAAACTCTAAAACGGAAAAAGACAAAAGAAGTAGTTGAGTCTTCACGGGTGGTGCAGCTCGAGTTGGGAGGTCGAGTGTGTTGGACGTCGAGGACTTGGGTGGTGTCGAGTTGAGACGGGTAGATGTTGTTAGGTTGTAACACGAGTGGTACGTGGTGGAGCTGAGGTTGAGTTAAGGATGCAATGTCGAGTGGGGCTCGAGTGGGACTCGAGTGGGGCTCGAGTGGGGCTCGAGTGAGGCTCGAGTGGGGACTCGAGTGGGGACTCGAGTGGGACTCGAGTGGGACATCAAGCACGGGCTCGAGTTGGGAGGTCGAGCACGGGCTCGAGTTGGTCAAGTGGTTTGTCGAGCTGGAAGAAGTGGTGTCGGGGGTGCGATGTCGAGTAGGGACTCGGGTGGTGTGTCGCACGGCAGGGCTTGAGTGGGGACTCGAGTGGGTGAGTGCCAGACGTCGAGTTGGACTACGAGGGCAGAGCTCGAGTTGGACTGCAAGGGCAGAGGTCGAGTTGGACGTCGAGTTGGACGTCAAGGGTAGAGGTCGAGTTGGACTGCAAGGGCAGAGGTCCAGTTGGACGTCGAGTTGGGAACCCGAGTGGTGTCGAGTCCGTCGTTAGGCCTGACCGAGTTACAGTAATTCGGTCATAACTCCTTCACGACTTATCAAAATGATTCAAGACTACCTCCATTGGAAAGCGAACTCACTCCTCTACAACTTTTATGAAGACTGTTGAGGCTGAATCCAAACTCAAAGTCCTCGTCCAGCCGCATCTTTCCAGCGTGTCAGATAAATATCACATCCTACTTTACTTCATGACTCCAAATTTCTCCAAATGCCTCCAAAACACCTAGAAGCACTCCAAACATGAAATATGTATGCAAATCTAATGCAAATCCTAATATGAATGCTAAATGAGTGAAAAGGACTCTAAATGAGGTGAAACATATGATGAAACTACACCTAAGTGATGTCAAATGCATGCTAAAACATGCTAAAATACAGAGACATCAATCAAGAAGAAGGTGATAGCTTCTTTTGCTTCTCATCGTGTCACACACATTCCATCAGGACATGACACAGCTACCTCCTCTCTTGAAGAAGAGATAGCACAATGGATGGAGGTTGAACAACAGTTAGCCGACTACCACGTACTTACCGCGCAGATGCAGAGGAATGACTTGAGATCCTGGACATCTTGAGCAGTCCACCACCGAGCACCAGGACCTTTTGAGAAGTCGAGGTTCACTCGTTCTATCTTTACTTTTTATGCATTTATTTTGTCTATTTTATTTTCACATCTTTTCTAGATTTATTCTCACTCGGGACAGTGTGATTTAAGTCAGGGGGGATGTTTATCCATTTATTTACGTATTTTTATTTCTCTTGAGTCTTTTTAATGTCTTTTTATCCAATTTTACATTTTATTGAGTCAAAGTTTGTAGGGAATGAGGACCCTATGATATGATGAATTCGACTTTATATATGTTCTCATTTATTTTCTAAAGACAAGTTTTTCAGGATTCACCAATTAACGGACAATACCTAGAACCTCATCGCATGACGTCTCTCCCTGACGTTTCATCCTAAGGAGAACACGATTTTATTTGAACCTTAATACTGAATTTAAATATTTCTCATTAGAGGTAATAGATCAGGGAAACAAGTAGCACATTCATGACTTTTTATCCCTTTTATCAGTCTCTACTGATCTTGAATGGCCAGTCATTTTTAGTGGTTTCCACCCTTACACCATAATCTCTTCTCAGATCTCATATCATTCTCTTTTTCCTTCTCGTTTGGCAGATATGCACAGAAACGCGAGAGAGAAATTTCCGACACAGTTTTCCAACCACTGAAGATGGAGACTTCGGGAAATAAAGAAGAGATGGTTATGATTTGGTCTACAAATTATTTTGCCTTGGAGTTCCACATCAAAAAGGTACATATTTCGTGCTAATGAGACCTGTATAAACTTACGTACTGTTTCCCCTTTCGGAAAAAAAGAGACAGATACAGTTGAAGCGGCCAAGGGATTTTGCGCGTAAACCCATCAAGAAATGGTGCCATCAAAGTCTCCTCAGAATCTTCAGTTTCCAATCTGTTCTTAAGAGTCTCAAACTCTTCAAAATATTCTTCCACAGATTTTGCTCCTTGAGTTAGTTTTTGAAACTTCTTTTGTAGTTCACGGTGGAAATGAGCTGGTACATATCTCTTTCTCAGACTGAACCTCATATCCTCCCAGTTAGTAACTTGACCGCGTCTAAGTCTTCTCGTCTCTGAAACATATCTGTCCCACCAAGCTAAAGCTTTTTTAGTGAGCTGAGCTGAAGCTAAGGACACTTTTCTCGCCTCCGAGAAATTGCAGTACTCAAAAATGTACTCCATTCTTTTCTCCCAGTCTAAGTACGCTTCAGGGTTAACTCGTTCAACCTGGAAATAATTCTTGTTTGAATTGAAGAATTTAGCAAAGAGATTTGGAATTCTAAATTTAGACATAGATAACCTCTGTAGCAAGGGTTGATTCATTTTACCATTGGGTTTCGAGTTCGAGAACGGATCTTAATAATAATCTTTATAATTTACTTAACCTGCAATTCTGAATTACCTGAGAATTTCCCTAAGCCTAGCTCTTTTTCCAATTGTTTTACAACCCGATTTGATTGATTTGCTGTTTTCTTTTAATTACAATTTCTCCTGTTTAGCTTAATTCATAAACTGAAAATCTATTGTATGAACGTGAGTCTCTGTGGAATTTGACCCCTGAGTACTACAATCGATCTCTTAATGTGAGAGAGTAGCTCTAAGGTTAATTTAAGCATATCAAATTTTGGCGCTGTTGTCGGAGACTCTTTCATTCGCCATTAGATTCAAGTTAAAATTTAGTCTAAGCTTTTTCTTTTATTTTGTTACTTATATGTTCTTTCTTTTCTTTTTCTTGTGTGTTTCAGGTGCATGTATAAGCACGGTACGAGAAGCAATAAGAATCTTCCGCTTGTAGATGTTTCTACTCAAGAACTAACAAGGTTAGAAAGAGCAAACCGGAAAGGAAAGCGGGAAAAAGAGATGAATAACCCACTAGTGTTTGTAAGGGATGAGGCTGGAGTTTTGCGTGATTCAGAGGGCTAAGTGCACAACACGAAGGGTCAGAATCTTGATGCAGAGGGAAACATGATTATAGAAGTCATTGTTGGTGTCGACCAACACCAAGTAGGTTGTGACGAGCGACACCAAGTTAACAATGATGGTCTGCATGGTAACAATGGGGTTGGAGCAGGTGATCGTGAGAGGACACTTGCTGACTACAATAGGGCCGACGTGTTTTATGCTAATCGGTCTGCCATTAGACTTCCTAAATTTCAGAGGAATGATTTTGTGCTGAAGACCGCATATTACACTCTTGTGGGTCAGCACCCTTTTCATGGTCTTTTCAATGAACATCCGATGAATCACATTGAGAGATTTGAGGATTGGGTGACAAGCATCAAAGCAAATGGTATATCCAGTGATTACCTCTTTTGCAAGATATTCCCATACTCTCTTACTGGGGAATCAGCTTATTGGCTTAAGCAGCTCAAGCTGGGATCATTGACAACTTGGGAAGTGACCAAGGTTACTTTCCTGAAAAATTTCTATGATGATGCACAGTCTGAAGAGCTGAGAATAAAAATCGCTACATTTTCTCAAGGACCAACTGAAGCATTTAAGGCCGCTTGGGTGAGATTCAGAGCATATCAGAGGGAGTGTATGCATCATGGTTTGAGTGAGGTTTAGCTGTTAGGTATTTTCTTTAGAGGTGTGGATTGGAGATATCAAATGGCTCTGGATGCTGCCAGTAATGGGAACTTCAACACCATGTATACTCAAGATGCTATTCTACTGATTGAGAACTTGGCTTCTAGCAATAGTACCAAGAATGCTGATTTTGTAAAGAAAAAGCAAGCACGACACTTGGAAGGGAGTCAGATTGCTGAGGTAAATGCTAAGTAGGACACGGTACATAGTCTTCTTCTTGGTAAAAAATCAGTTCAGTTTCCTGCAAAGGTTAATGCTTTTGACCCAGTGGAAGGTTTTGATGAAAAGGATGTTAACAAGAAGACCTATCCGAACAATAACTTCAGCAAGAACTATGGATCTTCATCTTAGCAGACACCCCCTCCAAAATTTGAAGAGAGTGATATGAAGTCTATGGTGGAACAGATTCTGAAAGGTCACCAAAAGATCACTGTGGACTTCAATGGGAAGATGAATGATCTTTACACCGACTTGATTGGGAAGTTTGAAAAAGTACTGATGTCAAGAAGCTAGATGTTCAGGTTGTAAAGCCAGTGTCGACTGACACCAATGGTAAGTGTCACTCGACAACAATGAAAATTCCTGAAACATTGAGACGAGATGGAGCATAATCGATCGAGCTTCACACCAGGAACTCAACACTAGAGGTCACTGTCACCCGACACCAATGACCAGTGTCGACTATAACCAATAGACAGTGTTGGTCGACACCCATCACGAGCAGGGCCAAATTTTCTCACAACACCACTGATGGTTAAGGAGAAAGCCTATAAGCCTAAGGTTCCTTTTCCAAGGCCTAGGAAGTCTAAACAAGAGATGGGGGAAGCCAGATGCAAAGCAATATTGTATAAGGTGATGATTGAGCTACCTCTAGACGATGCAGTCAAGCTTTCACCTTCATTCAAGAGGTATGTTAAGAGAATGGTTAATACTGGTGTGAGTCCTGAGGAAGGAGTTTTGCTTCCCAAGGACATTAGTGTAGTTTTCTTGAACGAGACCCCACAGAAAAGGAAAAGAAAGCAGAAGAAAGTGATATTCTCCGAACAAGTTAGTGCAATGATTAAGAGTATGATTATAGAGAAGCTACCTTGCCCAAGAAGTGTCTTGCTCGATTGCTTGATCTCCACAAGAAGATTTTCTCAATCTCCTTGTGATCTTTGCTCAAGTATCAACTTGATACCTCACTCTGTTGTTGTTAGACTCGGGATGACTGCTTTCAAGCCGACGAAGATCTATCTTATCTTGGCTGATCGATCTAAGAGGATTCCATAAGGTGTCTTGGAAGATCTTCCATTAAATATTGGAGGTGTAATTGTTGAATTCAAAAGTTATTGGATCAGAGGAGTAGTGAGGTATACTTTTAGTTGCTTAAAATCTTCTTCGCATTCGTCACTCCACACAAATTGTTTATTTTCTTTGAGTAGTTGATAAAAAGGAAGGCAATTGTTGGTTGACCGGGATATAAACTTATTGAGGGCTGCAATCCTTCCAGTCAAACTTTGTACTTCTTTGAAATTCCGCGGTGAAGGCATTGTAACGAATGCATTGATTTGATTTGGATTTGCCTCAATGCCTTGCTTTGTCACTATATACCCAAGAAACTCTCCGGACAGTACACTAAGGGTGCACTTTGCAGGATTAAGCTTCATGCTATACTTGTTCAATATTTTTAAGCAATGATCAAATTGTTTAATGTGCTTGGACTCTTTAAGGGATTTGACCAATATGTCGTTA
Organism: Cardamine occulta; assembly: GCA_028015245.1. NCBI lineage: Eukaryota > Viridiplantae > Streptophyta > Magnoliopsida > Brassicales > Brassicaceae > Cardamine > Cardamine occulta. Next base: position 7,489,432 of record CM051378.1, on the reverse strand, counting down.
ATGTAGACTTCCATGGTTTTTCCAAGTTGTTCGTCGAACATCTTGTTGAGGAGGCAATGATAAGGTCCTCCGGCATTCTTCAATCGAAAGGGCTATATGATATAGCAATAAATTCCTTTATATGTGATGAATGAAGTTTTCTCTTGATCAACTGGATTCATTTGGATAAGATTGTAGTCGAAAAAAGCATCCATGAAACTAAGAAGTTTATGCCCCGCACTTGATTTCACCAAAGGGTCAATATGTAGCAAAAGAAAACTATCATTTGGGCAAACTTGTTGATATCAGTGAAATCAACACAAACTCTCCACTTTCCATTTTTCCTTTTAACTAACATAGGATTGGCGAGCCAATCTGGGTATTTGACTTCATGAATAGAACCGGATTTGAGAATCCTATCTACTTCGTTATTCACTGCTTTAGCTCGGTCAGGACCGAGCTTTCTCCTTTTTTGTTTTATTGGCTTAAAGCTTTGGTCTACCTATAACTCGTGAGAGATGATTGTAGGATCAATGCCTGGCATGTCCTCGATAGACCACATGAAAGAACTTTTGTGCCTTGATAAGAACTTAATTAGTTCTCCACGCAACTTTGTATTGAGCCCCGAACCAATTTTCACCACATGCTACAGATGTTCCTGATCGATGGCAACCTCAACAAAAACCTCGGTGGATTGCTGTCCATAGGAAATGTCAAACCCTTTGATGCGTCGGGGCTTGTTAATTGCTATTGGATCTTCATCTTGTGACTCATGACGTAGCAAGATCTAGACATCTTTTGATCTCCCTTAACTGTCTCTACTCCATTTGGAGTTGGAAACTTCACATACTGGTGATAGGTGGAAGATAATGCTTTCATTTGGTATATCTAAGAGGTCCCGAAAATGACGGTGTATGCAGCTAGTCGATCAAAAATAGTAAATTCGACGATCTTTGAAACTCCTGCTGCGAGCACAAGTAATCAAATGTGCCAGCTGAAATGAATGTTTCACTTGTGAAAGCAATGAGCAGGGTTGGAGGTCCAACTATATCCGCCATGTTAACTGATAACATCGTATTTTTACCTATTTTTACTATTGTTTTCATATTGTTTTATGAAGAGTATAGTGTGATTTCAAGGCTAAATAGGCTATTATTGCATATGTCTAGTGTCAAAAAGGTTTTGTAGGTTTTAAGGGAAGTGGACCAAAAAGGAGCAAACCTCGTTTTAAAAAAGTTTCAGAGCACCAGAATTTTGACATTCGTTGAAGCCATCCCGTGGAGCAAATTCAGAGATCTTTATATCCCTGAAAATCTAAAAGATTCACCTTGAACAAGAATCAAAGCAATACATTTAGCCGTTTGGAATATATGACCCTACGAATGAAGCCCTGTCAATCTCAGTCACAAGGAGTGTGACCGAGGTCATTTTTCTTGGTGACTCCGGCCATAGGTCCCGTGACCGGGGCCAACCTTTCTCACCACCTTGGTCATAAGGCCCATCACCGAGGCCCACTCACTTGCCTTCCCATTTACCAAAACTCCGAGTCTAGCCTCCAAAACCCTAAAACCAACTTCTTGGATTGTGCTTCTTCATCAACTCCACAGAGCCATAATGAGATCTTCAGAAACCCTAGAGATGAGCAGAGGAGCTGCACCAAGTCCCTCTTGCTCGTGGAAGCCATCAAAGTTTACCATCTCTTTTCTCTTAATACTTTGTAATCTCTAAACCTTGTTCTTTTATCTATCCAATCTATGAATTACTTTAACCTTGCTTTGATGATTCCTTTAAGCATGATTGAGTGATTTACTTGTTGGGTTTAAAGGGATAATCAAAGGGGGGAGATGGTCCATCGATCTGTGACCCACGTCGCGCATCCCGCACCTTGTATCCTGATCCGTTCTGCCATCACTCCATCACCATTCCACCGATCCTCCACCTGCACTATTCCACCGATCATCTACCACCATTGCATCACCATTCCACCAACCATTCCATGGACTATTACGCGACCGTTCATCGACCATTCCACAGACCGTTCTGTGACTATTTTGCCACACTACTGAAACCACGACCTCATCAATAGTTTTAAGTCACCATGGAATAGATCTCAACCATGGCCGATACAACATCACCACCATCATCTTACCATCGACCACCACCACAATTCTATCCTTAGGTTTGTCTTTATTTTTCTTTATTTACCAAGATTATTGATGGTTTTTTTTTTTTTTCAGGAATGATGCAATTAGAGATTTGTTATCAAGAATTCAATTAACTAAATCGAGGTCATTCGATGTAAAGCAACAAAAAGAAAAAAACACCAGTTAGTCACCAACAATCTAATTCGAGGTGACATTGTTCTTAAACTCAATTTTTCTTTATGATTTTTCATCCTTGTCTCTTTCTTATTTTCCCACCGAGGACGGTGTGATTTAAGTCTGAGAGGAAGGATGTTCCACTTTTTACTGGATAATTTTGTTGATTTTATGCTGTTTTTATTGAGTCAAAAAAATTTTTTTTGTTTTATTGAGTCAAAATAGTTAGAGAATTATGAACTTGTTTTGATGGATTATCTGAATTGGATTAACACTCTTATGACTCAAAGCTTGGCCGCAGAACCAAAATTCGGAAAGACTATAGGTTGACTCAACATTCTTGAAAGTCTCTTGATATTGGAAAATAGGTTAAACCAACGTTGTCTCTAAATCTTATCGACACCTAACCTGGCTTTTAATTTTTTATTCAGCGGGTTTGGTATTCATTGGACAATACCTATTCAAAGTTGTATAATTCATTGCATTTCTTCACTGCATTTCTTCACCAGAATGCTTCTCCTCTCCTTCTCCTTCGTAACTCAAAAAATAAAACCAAGAAAGCAAAACTGGCAAGTGGATGTGACCGAGAGATTTTATGCATAAACTCATGCATCTTTCGGAGCCTCACAGAAAATTGTCGCCCAGGGAAACTACATAGTCAAAGTGAACCGAGGGATTTTGTGCGTAACCCCGGGCACTTTTGGTGACCTCATGGAGACTTGTCCCACCAGAACCAATAACAAAAACCGACATCATCAAAGTTCACCATCTCTTTTCCCTTAATACATTGTAATCTCTGAACCTTGTTCTTTTATCTATCCAATCTATAAATTACTTTAACCTTTCTTTGATGATTCCTTTACGCATGATTGAGTGATTTACTTGTTAGGTTTAAAGGGATAATCAAAGGGGGGAGATGATCCATCGATCCGTGTCCCACGTCCCGCATCCCGCACCCTGTATCCTGATCCGTTCTGCCATCATTCCATCACCATTCCACCGATCCTCTACAACTATTCCACCGATCATCTAACACTGTTGCATCACCATTCCACCAACTATTCCATGGACTATTACGCGACCGTTCATCGACCATTCCACGGACCGTTCTGTGACTATTCCGCCACACTACTGAAACCATGACCTCGTCAATAGTTTTAAGTCACCATGGAACAGATCTCAACCATGGCCGATAGGACATCACCACCATCATCTCACCATCGACCACCACCACAATTCTATCCTTAGGTTTGTCTTTATTTTTCTTTATTTACCAAGATTATTAATGGTTTTTATGTTTTTTTTTCTCATGAAGGATGCAATTAGAGATTTGTTATCAAGAATTCGATTAACTAAATCGAGGTCATTCGATGTAAAGCAACAAAAAGAAAAAAACACTAGTTAGTCACCAACAATCTAATTCGAGGTGACATTGTTATTAAACTCAATCTTTTCTTTATGATTTTTTATCCTCGTCTCTTTCTTATTTTTCCACCAAGGACGGTCTGATTTAAGTTTAGGAGGAAGGATGTTCCATCTTTTACTAGAGCTACTTTCTACTTTGTTGACTTCAGACCTTTTCCACTTTTTACTGGATAATTTTGTTGATTTTATGCTGTTTTTATCGAGTCAAAAAAATTTCTTTTTTATTATTGAGTCAAAATAGTTAGAGAATTATGAACTTTTTTGATGGATTATCTGAATTGGATTAACACTCTTATGACTCCAAGCTTGGCCGCATAACCAAAATTCGGAAAGACTATGGGTTGACTCAATATTCTTGAAAGTCTCTTGATATTGGAAAATAGGTTAAACCAACGTTGTCTCTAAATCTTATCGACACCTAACCTGACTTTTAATTTTTTATTCAGCGGGTTTGGTATTCATTGGACAATACCTATTCAAAGTTGTATAAGACATTGCATTTCTTCACCAGTATGCTTCTCCTCTCCTTCCCCTTCGTAACTCAAAACATCAAACCAAGAAAGCAAAACTGACAAGTGGATGTGACCGTGAGATTTTGTGCATAAACCCATGCATCTTTCGGAGCCCCACAGAAACTTGTCGCCAAGGGAAACTATATAGTCAAAGTGAACCGAGAGATTTTGTGCGTAACCCCGTGCACCTTTTGTAACCTCATGGAGACTTGTCCCACCAGAACCAATAACAAAAATCGACATCATCAAAGTGAACCAAAGGGTTTTGTGCGTAGACCCGTGCATCTTTCGTGACCTCATTGAGACTTGTCAAATGAGCAAGCTGCCACCAGAAAAAATACAATGAACCCTAGAAAAGTAGGGAAAAGACGGATGTCTTGGAAGTGAGAAGAGGGAGGGGGAAGTATACGAAAAGAGTCTTGGTTAGAAAAATGTCGACATCCTTGGATCAATTTCCCTTTGGTAAGACCATGCCCTGTAACTAATCTAAGTAAAGAGATGACAATGGAGAGATCGAAAGTTGTTTGGATTGTGAACTTAGAGTAAGGGTTTTGATGCCTCCTATGTGCAAGTACTAAAGTAAGTTCTAACACCACATCGAGGAGGAGTGCAAAGACGAGACTCCAAAGAGATAGTGAGTTCCTGTGATTTCTAAAACCTCTTTTCCATGACAATACTTTCTTGTTTGCTTGAGGACAAGCAAAGTTTATGTCTGAGGGAGTTGATAACATCGTATTTTTACCTAGTTTTACTATTGTTTTGATATGGTTTTATGAAGCGTATGGTGTGATTTCAAGGCTAAATAGGCTATTATCGAATATTTCTGGTGTAAAAGAGACTTTGTAGGTTTTAAGGACAAATGGACAAAAAAGGAGCAAAGCCCATTTTAAGGCAGTTTAAAAGTACCAGAAGTTTGACATTCGTTGACAACCTTCCCTGAAAAACATTCAGAGATATTTATATCCTTGGAAAACTAGAAGAGTCAAAATTCACTTGGAAGAAGAATCAAAGCAATACATTCAGCCGTTTGGAAGATATAACCCGAAGAGTGAAGCCCTATCAACCTCGGTCACAAGGATTTTGACCGAGGTCGTTCTTCTTGGTGACTCCGGCCATAGGTCCCATGACCGGGGCCAGCCTTCCTCACCACCTCGGTCACAAGGCCCATGACCGAAGCCAGCTCATTTGCCTTCCCACTTACCAAAACGCCGAGTTTAGTCTCCAAAACCCTATAATCGACTTCTTGGATCTCAAGCCTATAAATACTAAACCTAAAGCACTAGGGTTTGGTGTGCTTCAATTGTGCTTCTTCATCAATTCCACAGGGATATCATGAGATCTTCAGAAACTGTAGAGACGAGCAGAGGAGCCGCACCATGTCCCTCTTGCTCGTGGAAGCCATGTCCCTTTATCTATCTTTACTTCAACGTTTCTTTGATGTTTCCTTTAAGCATGATTGAGTGATTTACTTGTTGGGTTTAAAGGGTTAATCAAAGCGGGGCGATAATCTATATTGTTTAAGTGACAACTTTATTGTTTATGCATCATCGTTTGCACTGTCTTTCGTTCTGATCTTTCTCTTAATGCATGTAGCTAGCGTCATGAACTAGTAACTGATCTTAGGCATCTAGGTTTTGTTATCCACTTGCTTAGTTTGCTTGATCCTAGGTTGGATGAGTATCACGTCATAACAAGCACATACCACTTAGTTATGGAGTTTTATGGACAATAATTGAACTTGATTTTAATGCTTTGATATATGTGGTTTTGCCTGCGTAATTTGAGTACTAGGACATATTGATCTCATCCAGTTTTCTCTATGATAATAGGTTAATTGATCTTTCATGTTTCATAGTCCAAGACTTAGGAGTAGACATCCATTTACATGAATTTATCTTGAATTAATTGATCATTGAACCCTTGTGACCCTTTGAACTCCCAACACCTGCATTATATTGATTTATATCTTATTTTATTGCTTTGATTTCATTTACTTGCAACCGTGACACCAATAAACCTCTTTTTATATTTTTGGTCTATCCTTACTTGTTCCACTAGACTTGCAAAACAACTTCTCTCTCTATGGGATTCAATACCTTAAGTGCTACAATTGATTCGTTATGCACCTTCAGCTTCTTAGTTGTGTTTGAGGAAAACTTGACTTGAAAAACAAAAGCACAACAAAAAACCACACCACCATCAGTAACTCCCATCCTTTGTTAGGAAAATGAGGTCAACCAAACTTCCAGTATCAATTAAGACTTTGGAAACTTCAAAATTTGTGATATCACGAGTTAACCAACGTATCATCATGAGGTTTTGCGAGGTGTTGACTACCGAACTCTTCAAAGGTTATCAACGTATTAGTTTTTATTTCCCTTGGTTCTCTACTCATTGCCATAACAGCAGCCCGCTTATGCTTTTGGATTGCACGGACTGTATCTTGACATAACTTTGAGCCCTAAATTATTACGTATATTCTTCACTTTGAAGGTTTCGTTGGAGTATGCTCAGAAATTTTTGTTGGAGTATGCTCTTTGCCAATGGCTCTACACTTCGCTCGTCACAATATTTATGATATTGCCCGATAAACTCTTCAATCTTAAAGTCTGCGAGGTCTCCATTGGAACACAGCTCGGCTAAGTGTTTTTTAGGACACTGCAGTCTTTGGTACCATGCCCATTGACTATGTGGATGTCACAATAATAATTATCATCGCGAACCCAAGTATTTGAGGAAGGAGATCCGAACATTCCTTTTCCAGGAGAGGATCGTCCAACACGATTGTTGTACGGGGAAGCCATGAAGCGGTTGGTATCTTTTGTGGTCTTTGGAACTTGGCAATATGTTTTCTCAAAGGTTCTTGAAGACCCTGAGACAAATTCCAAAGGTCACTATCCCTTTTACCTTTCTCCATGAGTACTGAATATTGCATAATAAAGGTCGATGATAGTTGGTCAAAACTATCAATCATAGTGGATTCAAATTGCGTAAACCACAAGAGGGCTTGACCAAAAAGATTCTCTGAAATAGCTTGCAGCAACCTACATCTTCTTTATGTGCACCGAGCTCGATTCGCCCAGCTGCAATGCAAAAAGCAGCCAATTGGCTCGTAGGGTCGGTTGTTCCGTCATAAGTTGGTAGGTTAACCCGTCGTGCATCTTTAATCTGAAAGTTAGCTATCCGAGCTGTAAATGGTGAACGACGAGTTTCTTCTATCACTTTGTCTACTTCGGAAACTGAACTAGTCGCTTGGTGGAACTTTGAATTCATCTCATCAAGAGCACCATTCACTTGGTTAAACTCTGAGACGATTGTGTGTCTCCAAGTGTCTCTTATCTCAACTGGGATGTCATTGTCGTTGTTGTTTACCGCAACTATAGGATTGACTCCATCTCCAACTAAGTCACTGGCAGGATTCACTTCTCCGCTAAAATCTGTTCCAGCTTGAAGCGCCGCTGTTTGGTTGATCGGCGTCTGAAGGTTGATACTTTAAGAAGCATTTGCAGGAGTTTGAGGGTTAGAAATTCTTGCGGTCCTATAAAGTACATGGGCAATACGACTTCCAGAGCAAGGCCCAAAAGGTATTGAATCCAAATGACAAAAGAGAGTCGCTTTATTGTTAGTAAAGTTTACCTGACCGTTCTTAAAAGAGGTCATCTCTCTTTCAATGGTACCAAGTTTCGTGGACAAATCGGTCATGTTCTGAGTGATTGCTAAAAGGGATTCCTGGACAGTAGCGATAGTGGCAGGATCATTTTTAACACCAGTTTGGTTTCCACCATTACCACCAGCCATGATGAATTTGATGAGGAGAACTATTCTGAAACAGTAGATTTGTAGCTTGAAAGTCTGATTCTCCCCACATACGGTGTCAAAATGTGGATACAGGATCTCACACCCAATAATATATTAAATTATTATTAAAGTAAAATAGAATTTGTTTCTAAAATTTAACTGAAAATAGAAATAAATTTGCAAAGTGAGAAATATGAATTTGTCTATATTGATTTCAAGTAAGAAATGATCGACCCCCTCACAAGTCTATGGGGGTCTATATTTATACAACAATTAAGGATGAAATGCTACGAATAAATTCTAATTAATCCTATGATTCTCCTTTAATTCGTCAGTTTCTATTTGGTCTTTAATTTTGTAACATCTTAACTTTTGAATGATTTCCTCCTTCAGCTCGCAGATTCACCTCGCTTCGCAGACACTTCTTGCTTCGCTTGCTCCTTTCCTCAGCTAGGCTTCACCACTGATCCGACCCCAGTTCGCATGTCCTTTCTTACTCCGAAATTACTTAACCTTTACTTTGACCTGCTGCAGTAGTTGACACGTGTCATGATTGAAGAGAGTGGATCCGGTATTAACATGTTCCCAATTCATTTGATAGAAGATTTGATGGATGAGTTAGGAGGATCAAAGATATATTCGAAGATTGATCTAGGAGCTGGGTATCATCAAGTAAGAATGGATCGTAAGGATATTCATAAGACTGCTTTTAAAACTCATAACGGACAGTATGAGTATCTAGTAATGCCATTTGGTTTGACTAATGCTCCAGCTACATTTCAAGGGTTGAGGAATGCGGTTTTCAGGAAATATCTAAGATATTTTGTGTTGATATTGTTTGACGATATTCTAGTATATAGTGATTTGTTGGAAGCACATTGTTGCATCTGGAAGCAGTATTTGAACTCATGAAAGAGAAAAGCTTATACGCGAAGACAAGTAAGTGTGTGTTTTCTACTTAGAGAGTGGAATACCTGGGTCATTATATTGAATCTGAGGGCATTTCGACATATCCTTGCAAGGTTAAAGCAGTGGCTGAGCGGCCAATACCTAAGAATTTGAAGCAGTTAAGAGGGTTTTTGGGATTAGCAGGGTATTACAGAAGATTAATCAAGAACTTTGGGGCTATTTCTCGACCTCTAACAGCATTAATCAAGAAAGATGCATATGAATGGAACAAGGAAGCACAAGAAGCATTGAAAGTTTAAAGAAGGCCTTATGTCATGCACCAGTTCTGTCATTATTATTGTTTGATAAGCTATTTGTAGTGGAAACTGATGCATGTGGGCAGGGTATAGGAGCAGTCTTGATGCAAGAGGGGCACCTATTGGCTTATATTAGCAGGCATTTGAAAGGGAAGCAGCTTCATTTGTCCATTTATGAAAAAGAGCTTTTAGCTGTAGTATTTGTAGTTCAGAAATGGCAATATTATCTGCTATTAGAACATTTCATCATTCAAACTGATCAAAGAAGCCTTATACTTGCTATAACAACGTTTAAACACACCAATTCAACAACAGTGGTTATATAAACTGATGGAGTTTAGTTATGAGATTCAATATAAGCAAGGAAAATAAAACATTGCAGCGGATGCATTATCCAGAGTTGATTGAGCAGAGGTGTTGCATACGGCAATGTCAGTATTGAAGTGTGATCTTTTGAAAGAGATATAAACAAGCTATAAAACTGATGTGACTATAAAGGACATCATTGAAGAATCAAAGAAGAAGCCAAATTTGAAGAGTTACTATTCTTGGAGTCATAATATTTTGAGAAGGAAGAGTAAGATAGTAGTTCTAAGTAATGTGGAAGTAAACACTTCTATATTACAATGGTTACATTGCTCGGGAAGTGGAGGACATTTGGGAAGAGATGCAACTTATCAAAAGGTGAAAGGGTTGTTTTATTTGAAGGGGATGTCAAAGGAGATACAGACTTTCATTAGAAGTTGCAACGTTTGTCAAACCTGTAAGTATGATAATGCAGCATCACCTGGACTATTACAACCTTTACCTATTCCAAATGCGATTTGGTCAGACTTTTCTATGGATTTCATTGATGGTTTACCCTTATCTTTGAGAAAAACAGTGATATTTGTAGTGGTTGATAGGCTAAGTAAGGCAGCACATTTTATAGCCATGCATCATCTGTGTACAGCTATAACAGTGGCACTAGTATTCTTAGATAATGTGTACAAGCTCCATGGTTGTCCTACTTCAATTGTAAGCGACATAGATACGATGTTCTTTAGTGAATTTTGGAAAGAGTTGTTTGTGTTACTGAAACTTGATATTTTTGGTGGGTTTCAATCGATTGATAGTATAAAGGGTGAAATGTCGAACCTAATCTAGAGCATGTCTGTAGCACTTAACATGTGGATTAAGCTAGCAAGTCAAGCAATATATTTTAGAAGTTTTTCTTACTAACAGCCTAAAATACATAAAATTAAACTAGAGATGCAGAGTCTGTCACACTCTAACAAATCATGGACTAAAGATGCAAAAACTAAGACTAGTTGCAAAATCCTAAGTGACTCGAGTAGGGCACTCGAGTGGTGCACTCGAGTGGACTACGATGAGTGGTAAAAGAACTCAATGAAAGCGGTAAACAAGAGACCTAAAAATGACAACTAGTTCAAATAAAAGACAAAGGGATCTCGGGGATAAACTCATAGGATCATCTACACTCTCACGCCGTGGGTGCTAATTTACTAAACTCAGGGTGAATCCCTTGACGACGGATCTCACTTCCAATCCAACCAACTGTCGTGGTGAAGGGTCTTAACAAGTGACTAAGGATCGATCCGTCAAAGCCAAGAAAGACTCATAACAAGTGAGTAGTTGGGTCATGACGTAAATCAACATCTGATGCACCAACTCTCACGCTATTGTGTCTTTATCCCTGGAAAAACTGGATCTGATGGTTCAAGGCACTTTTGCTGCTCATGAATTCATCTAAAATCATGATCCTCTTGATTAGAGAGGTATAAGCATTAAAAACGAGAACCCAAGAGGGACTTTAAAACCGAATCGGCATAAATCAGCAAAAACCCATGGCGATCGAGTGAGACTACCTAATCAATCCTCGAAAACCCCTAAAACGACTACTCACTCATCGAGATCATCATCGAAGCCAAAAGCCCAGAAAAGCTAAGACTTGTCATAGATGAAGGATGATCTGATGAGAAAGAGATTTCGAAAAAGGAACAGTAAATCAAAACTCGATCTTATTAAAATTACTAAAAGTTACAAAATTCCGAATCGAAATCTAAAGATAAACTAGAGAGATGAAAACTAATTATTCTAAGGCAGCGCAAAATTCTATTTGTGTCAGCGCTCCCTCATGAATTATGATTATTCTCGGTATTTATACATAAGAATTAGGGATAATGAGAATTCGCCATAATTTGTAGAATCTTCTAGAAGCGGTGCTCACCACTCGACCCTGACGTTGAGTGGTCTGGTCGAGTAGCTTCCTCGAGTCTTCATCCGAGTAGCCTCCTCGAGTAACTTGAGCTTCCTTTGTAATCTTCAACTCTATGGCTCCACGTCACTCGAGTCATGAGTTCTTACAGAAATCCCTACGTCGCTTCACAGCCTGAGAGGTCACATAAGTGATGACTCCTTGCAGCTCCGAGTACCTGAAATGACCACATGTATGCAAAATGCATGCAAACTAATGCAAAGAGACTAAATATCCTAAATGTCAAATAAATGCAATAAGTGATAAGAGTAATGTCTAAAACCTATGCTAAGTTACAATAAAACAATAGTAAGAACATGCCAAAATGCAATGCTATCAAACTCCTCCAAACTTATCCTTTGCTTGCCCTCAAGCAAAATAGAAAGAATAAGATGAAAGGAGTAAGGTTGAAAGTGGGAACTCGGAACCTAGCAAACTAAGCAAACCTCTGAAGTCAACACCACAGTTAATAGTTCTAGCATGCAAATCACAACAGTTTTACTTAAAAGCTTTAGCCATACTCATCACATAGAATTCAACACTAAGACTCAGCCAAAACAAGCATTCAAAGTAAACTATCCCTTTAAGATTTATTAAGCATGAACAGGTGGATCATGACATGCAATAACTAAAACTCATTTGGTTGAGGGACAAGTTTTAAGAGATTAAAATGATCTCTTCTTCCTCTGGTTTAAGCGCAAGTATCAGGATCTCTCAAAGAAGTGATTGAGCTTTAGCAGAAGACTAAAGGTAGGATAGCCAACTGATGCATACAAGGATAGAATCTCATCTACCCATAAGACAACTATGACTTTCAACCCCCAGCCTCACATAAACTTTCAAAACTACTCAATCTTTTCCTTTTCCCTTGGTCCTTTTGGTTCTAAGAAGTGGAAATTTCTTTACAAAGGCAGAATCTAGCGGATCTGGTTTTTAAACCTTCTTAAACTTTGATTTAAGGCTTAGACTCGAGTGATTCACTCGAGCAGTTCACTCGAGTGCTCTACTTGGACTCGATTTCTTTTCTTTTTAACTACACTGAGCTTAATTTTTCATTTTATCTTCATACTTCCACATCCTTTACTAGACCCAACAATCTTATACATATTCCCAACTCCTTAGAAACTTTTTCATATATTTTTTTCTCTTTTCAATCTTTCTTTTATGCTCACACTCTCACCAACCCAGGACAATGATTCCCTATAACTATACTAACTCAAAAATCGTGAGCTAGACTCTACATGGGATGCTATCCTTGTCGGCACAAACCTAACACTTCCTACCAAGCTCAATCAGAATGTAAAAGGCCTCACACACACAAGAGTGATTTAATGGTCTGAAAGAAGTCATGGTTTTGGTATGGTGGAACTGCTCTAAAGGTGAGAGCAGCTACTTGGATTAGCAAGAGTGGTAAAAGGTGAAAGAAAACCCAAGTATTTTGAGGTATCCATAAGTTTTAAGTTTTAGAGCATATCATGATAATTAAGTTTTAAAATTAAGGTTCAAATTCATAGGGATAGATTTACAAGTTACAGTAAGTTTTTAACCAATTGAGAGTGCTAAGTTCAATTCCAAGCAAGGTGCAGCCCTATGTTTCAAACTAAGGTGAATGTATAAGACAACTTATAACTATGGCACTGAAATCATATGTTTGGTTATTAAGCTTTAATTGGTTAACTCGTCATCATCCCCTATGCTAAGTGCAACAATCCTAAGCAAATGCAACTACATGACACTCTGTTTTTGTGAAATCATTTTCTAAAAATTTTCAAATTTTTATGGGTTTTAGATGCACATAGATGAATGTGAAATTTGAATTAAGAAAACAAAGAAAGCATGTCAAATACATCTCTTAGACACTTCCCCAAACTTAAATTACAGTCCCTTGTGTAATAAAAATTTAAAGGAAAGCCTAAGAGATTAAACAAAGAAAACCAAAAAGAGTTATGCAATGGTATATACAAAAGGAAGGTTGTGGTACCTCACTGGTGTGGAGTGAAGTAGGCGCCAATGCTGGCCTGCATGCTCTCCTGGGTATAGTGTGGAATGACTGGGGAGGTTCCTTGCATTGGCTCAGCTCCCTCGTGCGACTCGAGTGGACCACTCGACCAAGGTTGGTCGAGTGGTGAAGTTTGCTGAAGTCTGGGGTCTGACTCGAGTGGACCACTCGACCCAGATGGTCGAGTGGCGTCATCTGCGTGCTCAGCCTGATCCGTGTGAGTTGTGGAGTCAGGTGATGAATGTTCCAAGTATTCAGCGGGATGGTCAGGACGTCTCTTCCTCTGCATCTGATCAACTGATGATCTCCATGATGGTGAAGCATGGTGGAATCTTCGTGAAAAAACCCTAAGCGAGTTGGCTCTCCTCAAGTAAGTGGGAACTAAACTTGGTTTTCTCTTCTTATTCTCAGCAGCTGCCAACTTATTGGTGAGGGTTTCACCTTGTTTTTCAAGGCTTTGAATGCTTTGTCTTGCCACTTGTTCCACTTCTGAAGAAACCCAATCTTCTGATTAGCTTCGCGTAGGGATATACCCTCCGAGTCATCAAAATGGAAGGTTTGAGACGGCTGAGTGTTGTCCATGAAAGATCGAAGGACTTCATCATCAGATTCTTGCACTTTAGCGTGTGGATCATAAAGATTTCTCACAGGTGGGACAAAGCCGACACTCTTCGCACCTTCTTCAGTGTAGATCTTGGGCAATCCTCCATAAGGTAAGAGGATTTTTGCCCTTCCAGCTAGTAGGTGAGTGAAGTTGAAGGCATACTTGTCCTCTTTCCGGTTTGCGCTGAGGGTCTGCGTGTCACGCATGTGGTCCATATCCATCCAAAGTGGTGGTGTAGGGTGAGATGTGATCTTCATCCCAGCCGGGTGAAGAAAAGGAATGACAATACCTCCCACAGCAAGTTCAGCTTTATTCACCATTTTTTCATTTCTGGTGGCGTTCGCCCTGTAGCTTATCAAATGCTTCACCAAAACTATGGCGTTTCCAGTATCAGCCATGTCTCCTCGCATCTCTTCTCCATTGTCTCTCTTTTCCTGGGAAGAGTAGACCAAGTACTCTTGGAGAGACTTATCCAGCATCCTCAGTTCCCCTTCGTTTACTGTCCCTGTAGCCCTTCTTGCAAACATTGTGTTTGCAAGAGTCATGTGTAGATACCTCACGGAAGGGTGCTTAATCTCACTGCTCTTAGCTCTGGAAGACTTATACTTGTCCTTGCCTCCCAACGTCAACCACAGCTCATTGAGCTCATCTTTCTCAAAGTCTTGAGCTTGACTTGACCCTCTTTTAAACCCAAACTTGCTATCAACCATGCTTAGAGGCAATGTGTACTCCGAGCCTCTGATCTTGAAGCTGATATACCCAAGTTCTTCATCGGATCCCATCCCAGATCTCACCTCGTACAGATGAAGCTTCACCGTTGCCAAAAAGTGGCAAGTTTCATCTTGGAAACCATCAAAGGGTCTCTGAGTGAGCCCAATGATGTCAGCTGCTTGGTAAAGCTTCCAAACTTCTCTATAAATTCCCAGAGTTTGCATAGTGGGGCGGTGCGGGTATCTAGTACCGAAGAACTTCATCCGCTTCAGTATCGAGACAATTTGGGTTTCCTCTGAGTTGTCACTTTCACACCCTTCTCAACTCTCAGAATCATCACTGTCTCCAACATCCATTTGCATTTGATTAAAAGTTGAGTTTTTTCGAAAAAACCTGGACCACTCGACCAGTCTGGTCGAGTGGTGTGGTCGAGTGGAGTACTCGAGTGCTTTTGCATCTTTAAGACTCTGGCTCTTCACGCACACTTGGCTAATCTCATAAACTTGAATTCAAGAACACTAAATAAAAACATCAAAAATAACAAGATTCATAAAAACTTAAAAAGATATATACAAAGATAGTCATGGGACTTCCTCCCAAGTGAGCTTGTTTATAGTCACATAGCTTGACTTCTTACTCTTTTAAGCTTGAAAAGTGTCCTTGAGAGTCGGTGTTGACCTCTCTGGACTTGGCTTGGAATGATGGTAAGATGATGCTCTGAGGGCATTGTAAAACCTTTGACTCATCTCTGGTGGCTTAGGCTTCTTGTTGAACTGTTCTGGTGGAGTCTGAATCTGCTTAAGCTTTGAAACCTCCAGAGTCAACCTTTCCACTGAAAGTGAGAGTTCAGCTACCAAACTCTGTAGGGCAAGAAGTGTACCCTGATCTGCACCCTGTTGAGTCGTGGATGATGGCACAGTACTTGAATAAGAGTGTGGTGAGAAGCATCCGAGAGACTTACTCGAGTGGATGAAGTCAAGTGGTTTGTGCGGTCACTCGAGTGGTTACTCGAGTTTGGTGGTCGAGTGATCTGTGTGGACTCCTCACTTGGTGTCCCATCTTCAGTAAATGTGACAAAGGGTTGCACTGCTCCTTCATAATGACTCCTCGTATTGACGTTAGAGCCCAGGAGTCAATAGTTACGCTGGAACATTTCTTTATCATCGGTTGCTTCCACGGAGTATAGCTGACCTTCAAAGGTTGAGCTCTCCAATCTAGATGAGGTGTTCAATCTCACCACGAAACCGTTGCTAGCTCGAAGAAGTATCTCTCCAGTCTTGGCATCGATGACGGCTTGCGAGGATGCTAGAAAGGGTCTCCCTAGAATCAAAGGATCTTCGGGTTCTTCGTCCATCTTCATGATGATGAAATCCGTGGGTATTTCAAGTTTCCTTACCCTCACTGGAATATTCTCAAGTAGTCCATGTCGAAATCTCATCGTTCTATCAGCTAGGACTAGTGATAACATGCTTGGCAAGAACTTGTGATAACCAAGCCTTTCTGCCACAGACAAAGGCATGATTCTGACAGAAGCACCCAAGTCGCAGAGAGACTTACCAAATGCCTGGTTGTTGATTGAGCATGGTAAAGTGAAAGATCCTGGATCTTCTAACTTCTCTTGTACCAAAACCTCCTGCTGAGCAATTACTTGGCATTCCTGAGACTTAGCAGCTGTTGCTCTCCTATCTTGAATTGTCTTCAAAGTTCTTTCTATCAAACCATACCCAAAAGGTCCCAGTTTCTCAATAGCTTCATCAAAGGTCATTGACTCTTCCAGCTCCAGAAGTTCTTCTTCCAACATGATCTCATATTCTTTCTCAATATCTTCGGCGAATCTTTTTGGGAAAAAACTCGTGATCATGGCGTGCAGGTCTAGAATTTGCTTCTCGTTCACTGAGACGAAGTCGACTCGATCACTCACTCGAGTGGGTTGCTCGAGTGGTTTGCTCTCAGCGATCACAGAAGCAGCTTGAGAGGATTCCCCCCCCCATCTTGAAGATCACCGTCCCAGGTGATGTGTGAGAATCTCTTCTTGAAAGGAAGGGGATGGATAGCTGGGGCTGTGGAGACTGCATAGACATTTGCAGAGTCTTTGGGGTTTTGCACTGCTTTCCCAGGAAGTTGACATGTGGACTTAGTGGAAGCTGAGGGAGAGTTGGACTCAACATGCTTCAATCTGCTGTTCAAGATTTCGAGCTTGTGGTTCAAATCGTCGTAAGAGCAATCAATGTGAGTTCGAAGCTCAGTGAACCGCTTTGTGGAATCTTGAGTTGCAGCGTTTTGACCTTAAAGAAGTTGGAGAAGCAATGCCTTAAGCTCACTATCAGACTGCGGAGCAGGTCTTGGGGCAAATCCAGGTGGATTTGTTGGAGGATTTTGAACAAAAGTCTTGTTCGGAGCAGGTTGCTGAGTAGGATACAACTGGTCTTGAGGGTTTGCAATGTTGGTGTTACGGTAAGATAAGTTGGGGTTGCTTCTGTAGTTAATGAAGCCTCGGTTGAAACCAGCTTGATTCTGAATGTAAAGTATCTCTTCAACCTTATCGTTTTCAACGGTTGAATCCTGAGGTGAGGATGACTCTCCACCAAAATGGACTTGTTTCTGCTGAGCGAGGATAAGCTTATCGAGCTTGTTGTTCAGTGCTTGAATCTCCTTGCTGTTGGAAATAGCAGAGGTAGAAGATCCTCTGATCATTCTGTCGAAGTCTTCATTGTAGTTTCTATCAGAAATGGCTAGATTCTCAACTAAATCCCATCCAGAAGTAACATCTTGGTTCAAGAAGTTGCCATTGCTGGCAGTGTCTAGATGCAACCTGATCTTCGGACTTGTGCCTCGATATAATGTGCAAAGGAGTGATTCCTTGCTGAATCCGTGATGAGGGCATTGAGTGGTATACATCTTGAACCTCTCCCAAGCTTCTGAGAAGCTTTCATTGTTTTTCTGAGTGAAGCTTGAGATGTCATTCTTCAGCTTTGCAGTTCTGGAGTTGGAAAAGAATTTAAAGAGAAACGCCTTCTTGCAATCATCCCAAGTAGTGATAGAATTCTGGGGCAAAGCTCGTTCCCATTGAGAGGCCTTGTCGCCTAGAGAGAAGGGGAATAGACGAAGCTTGAACCCGTCTTCAGAGATACTGATATGATTATGGCCAGCAAGGAGGAGGAACCTATGCAGCAAGGAGACGACAAAGAGGAGCAAAGGCAGCAGCTTGAACCGGAGCTACAAGGAGCTGAAGATTTATGCATTTCTCCGGGTCCTATCACTCGGTCTAAACAAGAGAAGCTCAAGACCACTTTGCAACATCTCCTCAACACCATCTCGGGCAGTTTGGTGTGTGCTAATCCAGCCACATTGGTTGTGATCCAAGCAACCTAAACATTTATCAAGAGAGATGGTATGACTTACACTCTTTTTCCCTTCATTTGGTTTTGTCCCATTGGGTTTTCCAAATAAGGTTTTTAATGAGGTAAGCCATATCACTCACTCATCAGCCTCTTGATAAATCCTAAGCCCACTTCTATCTCTTATCACAAAATAAAGGAAGCCCAAGTCCAAGAAGAGTTCAGCCGAAAATCTCAAGACATGAAGAGTCATTTTTATGTTCAAACTTTGTTTTAATGTTGTGTTAATTTCGAGATTTTTCCTTTACTCTCTTGCTGATTTAAACTCATGTAAGGCTTTATTTCTAAGTTATCAAACATCTTTTCATATTCTCAAACTCTCTGAAACTTGTTTGTTCATCCTTGCTTAAAGTGATCGGATCTTCATCCTCACACCAAGTAAGTCGAAAGTCTTAGGATCTTTCACACTCCTAGGAAGTTTCACTTCGATCCACCCCTTGTTCACCTCGTCTAGGGTCTTCACCCACGTCCAGAGCAAGCCTGAAAGTCCAAAGGATCACCATTCCTTTGGAAGTTTCGCATCAACCCCCCCCCAAGACTCATCGGATCACTCCTTGTTCTTCACACTCCTAGGAAGTTTCACTTCGATCCACCCCTTGTTCACCTCGTCTAGGGTCTTCACCCACGTCCAGAGCAAGCCTGAAAGTCCAAAGGATCACCATTCCTTTGGAAGTTTCGCATCAACCCCCCCAAGACTCATCGGATCACTCCTTGTTCTTCACCTTTCATCTCTTCCGCATCACCCATCTTGTCACCAATCCTCACAACCTCTTGGAGTAGCATTCAGGGACATGATCCTAACCTAGGATCATATCAAGTGGTATCAGAGCTGACTCCACGCCAGGTTGTATCTCTTTCGATCTGTGATACCTTTTCACATTCCGATCTGTTTATCTGCTGACTGTTGGAATTTTCGTAAATTCGTCTTGTCTGATAAAATCGTGAGATCTGTTGAATCTGCTTCAAAAAATAGTCTAGTATTTGTTAAAATTGATTCTAGAATTTTTGAACATGTTTTGATAATTTTCCGAAGTTGATTTCGTCGAACAGTCACATTTAGAGGTTATCGGAATTTGAACAGTTATTTTCGTGTCAACTTGCTAGAATTGTTTAAAATCATTAGTTAATCCTAAAATCGTGAAATTTGTTGCATTGAAACCATGATTCAGTCTAGTATTTGTTAAAATTGACTCTGGAATTTTTGAACGTGATTTGATATTTTATTCTGTTCGATCAAGTCAAACAGTTGTTTAGGATTCTAGAAAAGTTTCTGAGTTTTATTTGTTGTGTTTCTTTGGGCATTTTTACTTGTTACTTGTTTGAATCTGAACAGGTACCATGGTGGGAACCAGCAATGGTGAAGAGGAATCGTCAAACTCCAACAAAGAACTCCTTGATTCCTTAAGAGCCATAATGGACGAAAGTATGGCAACCATGAGAGCTGAATTAGAAAAATCAAGAAGAGCACGGAAGGAACAAGAGCTTAAACCAAAGCCACCAGACAACACATTGAGAACAACTTGGAGCAGTCCACATAAAATCTCTCTTACTCCAAAATCCAAATATGTGCTTTGTTCTGAATATCATTCGGCTAATGAACTCTTTAAATTTTCAGGCAAAAGAAGCTACCTAGAGTGGGAAACAAATATGGAAGATTGGTTTTACTATAACCACATCCCAAGAGAAAAGAGGATAGCTCATGCAATTCGCCAACTCACAGGAGAAGCTTATCAATGGTGGATACGAAAGGTTGATGAACGCGGGACTTACAAGGAGCCACCTATCACCTCGTGGAGAGATCTTAAGGAACTAATGAGGAATAAGTATGCACCAAATGGTTTAGTTCCAAAAGAAGCTTACAGTCCTCAGCCAAAGGAAGTATCCAAGAATGTTCTAAATGAGAAAATGAAGGCTAATGTAACCTCTCAACCAAAGAAGGTCGCGGAACAAGTCGTGGTTCACAAGCAAAGCCTAAATCCATCAATTGAAACAAGCAATGAACGTCCAAAGAAATGTAAGTCCTCTGACCTTTCAAAATCCAAGGAAGTTACTTGTTATAACTCTCAGAAGAAAGAACATTTTTCCAACACTTGCCCGGAAAAACAAGAGCCGAATATCTCTTCATTAGGATCAAAACTGAGTTCACCAAATTCAAATGGTGGGGTAGTTAATCAAAGTTTAAAAACTTCCAGTTCTTGTATAATGCACTTGGTCTTGTCAAAGGATGATGATTCAGGTCATACTCTGGAGCATAAGGATGACAAAGCTGAAGGAAACATAAAAGAGAAGAATCCACATTCAGTGTCAACCACTTCAAAAGCTTGCCAAGATAACAAGACTGAGCGAAATGACTATGAAAACTGTTTGGTGACTAGACCATATCCAACACCGGCTGGCTGTGTTTCAAATATCACCGTCTCCAAAGCTGAAATGTTACCAAACATCCTACATGGTACTCAGGTAAGTTTAGCTTTCGAGTTTATTCGATATTGGAATAATTTCACATTCACTCGTAGCTGCAAACAACCTGTTTTGAATGTTGAAATTTCAAGTATAATACACTTGATTTTGTCTTTAAGTGCCGAGGAAGATACAGGTAGCTTAGATGTGTGCACTGACCTGGTAGGAACCACCTCCACATGGACCTTAACAATGGATCAAAAGGAGAAGCCACCAACTGTTTCACCACCAATCAAGACCCGAGGTAACTATCTTGACTCCCAAAGGCAAATGAAAACTAACTTACTTTCTTTTGGTGCAGATTGTACAATGGTGAGTTCAAAATATTTTCAAGAAGATAAGACTACTCTTGTGCCATTGCCGGTTCATGAGTTTTATCTTGACAAAATCAAACCCAAAGAAAATCAAGAGCAAGATAAGAAATCTAATCTTTTTGCTAGGATTAGTAAGGTTAATAATGCTGAATATTTTGATCATAAAATATTTGTCTCTTTGGATAAATTCTCTTGTGTATCTAACCTTGCACCGGTGCCACCAAGTGAGCTTAACAAATTTTTGCAGGACTTGTCTTTAGGGAACAACTCACGGAGGCTTCCCTTTGATAACTTCCACGACTACAGTGTGATCCTGAGATATGATAATAAGATTCTTGTTAAATTCAAAGAAAACAGAGGACAAAGGATTAATGAAGCACTCGAGAACTACCAAGCTGATTTGGGTGCCAAAACCTTTGCTGATATTGGCGAGAAGAAACTATTTACTTATGCAGTTTTTCCTCAAAAGGAGTCTGAAGAATCTATACAAATTCATGCCATGATCGTTCTGAAGAAACAAGGACTTCATTTCAGCATCAAAATAAATTTAAAGGGCTTAACTTTGATAATATTACATCCGGGTCATATGGATGAATTCTTGATTACTAACATGGAATTTTCTTTTTGTCTTGTTAGGATAAAAGCAAGAGATCCTAAGGCTTACAAGAAAAAGATCTTTGAATTAAAGAATAGAAATGCAACTAAGGACATTGCAGGAAACGGCAAGCATGGGAACGCAGTCAAATTTTCTTCGAATTTCAAAGATGAACCACCAGATGCATTGCCTATGCTCAGAGATAAAGCACTTGAACTTGACAAGGTAAGTATCTTTGTTCCCAAGAATCATTTTATCCCTGATCACGCAGATATAATTCACTTGTCTCTGTCACAAGAGCCAAACAAAGGTTTTAGGGTAGTCTTGAAACATACAAGAAGAAGTGAAAAGAGAGAGGACGTAAAGAGAGAGGAAGACCTCCTCACGCCCCGCTAAGGAGCAGCCAGAAAAGGAGAAAGTATCCAATGAGTTAACTTGTGAACACAAACATGAGAATCATATCGTCTTTGATCCAGGAGCACCCGTTGAAGCATTTCCTTATGACATGGGAAACAAGATAGGTAAGGAAATTGTTGTGCCTGATGCAACAGTTCAAAGGTATGCATTTCTTTTTGTTCCTAAATCTAAGTTGCTAGAATATGAACACATCAAAGAGATTTATATGTCAACTGTTGATTTTAAAGATGTGATTCATTATTGTGAGAAATTTGAGCATAAGAAATTCTTTAGGCATGGAGGATTTTTGTTTGATAAAATGTGTGAACCTAATAGAAATTATGTGCTCATAGATATGGCTAATTTCTCTAATTTTGCTAGTGCTTCACCCAATGCTGAATTATTCTTTGGAGAAATTGTTTGTTATGATAGCATTCTGAATTTTAATAAACACTTAGATGATCATATTGAACCTTTGAAATCTGTTTTAGATGATCTAAGTAATAAATTGTGTGCTAGTCGGAATGACTATATTCTTTGCACCTATGATCTCTTGTTTCGAGTCTTTGTTGTGAGGATACAGGATATACAGGATGGAGAGCTAAATTTTCATGCACCTAGGACGTGGCTCTACCATGTTTGGCTTAAGAAAACTGTTGTTCAAATTGTTCTTAAACCAAAGGAGCGTTTGCTAGACATAGAACATCAAAACCCAGCAAACGACGAGGAGAATATTAAGAACTTTGAGATTGGTTATCATTTTTGGATTCGTATGAAGGAGAAATGTTTTGCAGACCAAGAGGAGTTCAAACTAATGCAAGAAGGATATTGTTCACTTCGAGTCATAGAACAGATCCATTCCTACAAAATCTGCTTGCAAGGTGAGTATATTCCGACTTACTTCAAATATTCTAATTTAATCTTTTTCCTTGCAGATTGTTCGGATTTGAGGATGGATAGCATGGATAGCTTGGAACTAATCAACAGCTTAAACCTGAGGAGCTGGGAGCTAAAGAACAACTAGACAACGCCTACCAGCTTGATCTCCAAGGTAAGTACCATGTAAGTTTGAATTTTAATATTACTGATTTGGTTCCTTATATTGCAGAAGAAACAGATTTGAGGTCAAATCCTTTTCAAGAGGGAGAGGATGATATTATTATGGCCAGCAAGGAGGAGGAACCTATGCAGCAAGGAGACGACAAAGAGGAGCAAAGGCAGCAGCTTGAACCGGAGCTACAAGGAGCTGAAGATTTATGCATTTCTCCGGGTCCTATCACTCGGTCTAAACAAGAGAAGCTCAAGACCACTTTGCAACATCTCCTCAACACCATCTCGGGCAGTTTGGTGTGTGCTAATCCAGCCACATTGGTTGTGATCCAAGCCACCTAAACATTTATCAAGAGAGGTGGTATGACTTACACTCTTTTTCTCTTCATTTGGTTTTGTCCCATTGGGTTTTCCAAATAAGGTTTTTAATGAGGTAAGCCATATCACTCACTCATCAGCCTCTTGATAAATCCTAAGCCCACTTCTATCTCTTATCACAAAATAAAGGAAGCCCAAGTCCAAGAAGAGTTCAGCCGAAAATCTCAAGACATGAAGAGTCATTTTTATGTTCAAACTTTGTTTTAATGTTGTGTTAATTTCGAGATTTTTCCTTTACTCTCTTGCTGATTTAAACTCATGTAAGGCTTCATTTCTAAGTTATCAAACATCTTTTCATATTCTCAAACTCTCTGAAACTTGTTTGTTCATCCTTGCTTAAAGTGATCGGATCTTCATCCTCACACCAAGTAAGTCGAAAGTCTTAGGATCTTTCACACTCCTAGGAAGTTTCACTTCGATCCACCCCTTGTTCACCTCGTGTAGGGTCTTCACCCACGTCCAGAGCAAGCCTGAAAGTCCAAAGGATCACCATTCCTTTGGAAGTTTCGCATCGACCCCCCCCCCCAAGACTCATCGGATCACTCCTTGTTCTTCACCTTTCATCTCTTCCGCATCACCCATCTTACCACCAATCCTCACAACCTCTTGGAGTAGCATTCAGGGACATGATCCTCACCTAGGATCATATCAGATACCGTTGATCTTAGTGAGTTCACACAAACGATCGAATTGGTCAAGATGTTCCAATGGGTTCTCCATGGGGAGACTGTGAAATTTGTGGCTTTGGACCATGCTGATGAGACCGGATTTGATCTCGAAATTGTTGTTGGCAATAGGAGGTGCCACAATCCCATGCCTGGTGGAGTGTGTGCTTGGTGCATCACCAGCTCCAACGACTCGTGGTGCAGATTGCTCTGCCATTTCAACTGGTGTCTCCTTCGTGGATTGATCTAAGCGAGTCTGAGAGCGTGTTCGCATGCGGTGTAAGGACGACTCGAGAGAAGCACTCGAGTAGAGTACTCGAGTAGACAAATCGAGTAGAATGGTACCTGATGCAACACAAACAGAACTTCAACACAGATCAGTAAGACTTTAAACAAAAGGCTAATGCAAATAGAATATCGATCCGAGAATTCTAGTAACAAGAACAAGCCTTGCTAGATGAAAATCTCAGATCTTTTATGCAAAAGAAACTTGATCTAGTAAGCTTAAAAATGATAAATGTGCAGATAATGACTCTAAACTGGCAACGGCGCCAAATTGAAAATTGATATTTTTGGTGGGTTTCAATCGATTAATAGTATAAAGGGTAAAATGTCGAACCTAATCTAGAGCATGTCTGTAGCACTTAACATGTGGATTAAGCTAGCAAGTCAAGCACTATATTTTAGGGGTTGTTCTTACTAACAGCCTAAAATACATAAAATTAAACTAGAGATGCAGAGTCTGTCACACTCTAACAAATAATGGACTAAAGATGCAAAAACTAAGACTAGTCGCAAAATCCTAAGTGACTCGAGTAGGACACTCGAGTGGTGCACTCGAGTGGACTACGCTGAGTGGTAAAAGAACTCAATGAAAGCGGTAAAGAAGAGACCTAAAAATGACAACTAGTTCAAATAAAAGACAAAGGGATCTCCAGGATAGACTCATAGGATCATCTACACTCTCACGCCATGGGTGCTAATTTACTAAACTCAGGGTGAATCCCTTGACGATGGATCTCACTTCCAATCCAACCCACTGTCGTGGTGAAGGGTCTCAACAAGTGACTAAGGATCAATCTGTCAAAGCCAAGAAAGACTCATAACAAGTGAGTAGTTGGGTCATGACGTAAATCAACATCTGATGCATCAACTCTCACGCTATTGTGTCTTAATCCCTGGAAAAACTGGATCTGATGGTTCAAGGCACTTTTACTGCTCATGAATTCATCTAAAATCATGATCCTCTTGATCAGAGAGGTACAAGCATTAAAAACGAGAACCCAAGAGGGACTTTAAAACCGAATTGGCATAAATTAGCAAAAACCCATGGCGATTGAGTGAGACTACCTAATCCATCCCCGAAAACCCCTAAAACGACTACTCACTCATCGAGATCATCATTGAAGCCAAAAGCCCAGAAAAGCTAAGACTTGTCATAGATAAAGGATGATCTGATGAGAAAGAGATTTCAAAAAAGGAACAGTAAATCAAAACTCGATCTTATTAAAATTACTAAGAGTTGCAAAATTCCGAATCGAAATCTAAAGATAAACTAGAGAGAGAAAACTAAGAGAGATGAAAACTAATTATTCTAAGGCGGCGCAAAATTCTATTTGTGTCAGCGCTCCCTCGCGAGTTATGATTATTCTCGGTATTTATACATAAGAATTAGGGATAATGAGAATTCGCCATAATTTGTAGAATCTTCTAGAAGCGGTGCTCACCACTCGACCCTGACGTTGAGTGGTCTGGTCGAGTAGCTTCCTCGAGTCTTCATCCAAGTAGCCTCCTCGAGCAACTTGAGCTTCCTTTGCAGTCTTCAACTCTATGGATCCACGTCACTCGAGTCATGAGTTCTTGCAGAAATCCCTACGTCACTTCACAGCCTGAGAGGTCACATAAGTGATGACTCCTTGCAGCTCCGAGTACCTGAATTGACCACATGTATGCAAAATGCATGCAAACTAATGCAAAGAGACTAAATATCCTAAATGTCAAATAAATGCAATAAGTGATAAAAGTAATGTCTAAAACCTATGCTAAGTTGCAATAAAACAATAGTAAAAACATGCCAAAATGCAATGCTATCAGTTACAAGGAGTAGCATTTAATTTTCAAGTGCTTATCACCCGCAGAGTGATGGTCAAATGGAGGTGGAGAACAGGTGTGTTGAAACTTATTTGAGATGAATGTGCAGTGATAGGCCCCATCTTTCGAGTAAATGGTTGCCACTAGCTGAGTATTGGTATAATATGGCTTTTCATTCCTCTACACAGTTAACACCCTTTGAAGCAGTTTATGGGCAATCACCACCCATTCATTTGCCTTATCTGCCTGGAGAGTCGAAAGTAGTAGTGATAGCAAGAACATTAGAAGAAAGGGAGAGTTTGATTTTGATTCTCAAGTTTCATTGTTTCTGTGCTAAAGATTCACTACAAGAAATCTACCGCAAAACCGACGAAACTTTCGACGGACAATAATTCTATCGGAAAAAATCGACGGATTCCCGAGATTTGAAAATTCTGGGAATCCATCAGAAATCCGTCAGAAATTTCCGACGGAACTATTTCCGTCGGAAAATTACGATGGATTTCCGACGGATTGCCAAGGGATTTAAAATATCGGAAATCCGTCGGAATCCGTCGGACTATCTGTCGGAATTTCTGACGGAGTTTTTTTAATTTAATTGTTATGGACACGTGTAACCTCAAAACCATCGGAAATCCGTCGGTTTTTCCTACGGATTTCCGACGGTTTTGGGGGTTACATGGTTAATTTATAATTTCTTGTACATCAAGACAATGTTAATAACAAACTTTGACAAAATAAACTAAATTATGTGATATATAACATATTTTCAAAAGATTTCGTTGGTCGACATGGTTCGACCGAAAGTGTTTGATAGATAAACGTATAATTAACATACAAGTTTACCAAAAATGATATAATCATATAAACTTTTGAAATTTGACAAATAAAAGATTTGTATAAGTTATTTGTGTTTGCAATCATGATTTTATAAAACTAAAAACATATGTTTACTGAAACGGCGCGTAAATAACCACTAAAACCACAAACCCGACAGATTTCTGACAGTCTTGTGGTAACACGTGTCCCCGTTTAAGGTTTGACTAGCCAATCAGAAGACATGCATATTTATATTATCCATCGGAAATCCGTCGGAAATTTCCGATGGATTTCTGACGGATAATGAAAATATAACCGCGAATATCTTTTTGTTTCCCGCGATGCCTAAATTTTGGAGAGTCCGTCGGAAATGCGAAAATTTAGGCGCCAACGTTCCCCAAACCTTATCGAGAACGTGCGTTATTTAACTTTTTTAAAAGTGATGGATTTTCGACGGATATATCCGTCGTAAATATCGTAATATATTCCGACTTCGTCTTCTTCCTCCTCACTTTCGCATAACGTTTCCAAAAACCTTAAAAACCTTAAAATCGCCAAATCTCCATTACTAAGTCCGATCTTTCATCCCAATGTCTCAAAATCCTCCAAACTTGTAAGTTCTTAAGTTTATATTATGGATTGTTAGGTTTTGAGTTAGATTGATTGGTTTAGAAAATTAGAATTGTTAGAATTAGGTTTGTAATGTTAGATTTAGGATTTGGTTTGTTAGTTTTAGGATTTACCTACGTTATAACATGGATTGTTAGATAAATGATTTTGATTTGGAATTTTAGATTTGTTAGAATTTGTGGTTGAATTATTATGTTAATTAGTATTAAGTTTTGTTATGTTTATTGAAATTATTTGTTTTGTTAATTTATTTATTTATTTAACTTATTTAGAATTATTTTCATGCATTAAAATTATCTTAATTTTGGTATGAATTATTATTTTTAGAAAATTATGATTATTTTTTTGATTATTTTTAATCATGTTAGTAATTTATAATTATTTCCATGAATCATTCATTCTTTTATAAATCATGGATTTACTAATTTATAATTGTTTTGGAATTAATACTTATAAATATAAATTTATGATGATTTTAGTAATTTATAAGTATTTCCATCAATTATTCATTAGTTTATAAATGTATAATTGTTTTGGAATAATAATGAATTTAAAATATTTTTTTGATAAATTTTTATTATTTTGATAATGTATAATTTTTTTCATATAATGTTTGATTTCTTTTTTAATTTTTCTAGGGATTACGGTCGGTACGACCAATCACGCGGTGGCGGACGTAGTAGTCGACGGAGAAGTAGTTCCGGTTCGAGGAGTTCTCCTACACCGGAGACATATCCCGGAGACAGCGCCTACGCCGACGCCTTCACCAACCTTCCACTCTCAGATTGCTCAAGGATGCGTATACCAGCAGGAAGAACCATGAAATCCAAGATCCGCTGGCTCGGGAGATCATTGTCAACGTCACGAAGATGAGTGAAGACTTCCCCCTTTCTCAGCCACTCACCGAAGGAACGCCTCCATTGACCGAAGTTCCGTTCGAGAAGATTAACGAATTCGTCTATGAGGTAAGTAAAATATATATTTAAATTATTTTTTTGTAATTTCTAATTTTTAACAAAGTTTTCGTTTCTTACCGCAGTGTACTCCGAAGACCAAAGGTCGTGTATTTGGTCTTCCGGACGATGGATCTTTTTCTGCAACTTCGCGTTTCTACGGCGATTCTCCCGATCTTAGGGCACAGCTCGCACAACGAGACGCTGAGATGGACGCCATGAAGACGCAGCTGCAACACCTCGCAGAAGATCGAGAAGCGGATCGCCTCCACTAAGAAGCAGAACGCGAGAGAACCCGCAAATTGGAGGCGGATCACCTAGCATTGCAGCAACGCATGGAGGAATTCTTTTCCCGATTCCTGCCATCGTAGTTTTAGTTTGTTTTGTTTTTTAATTGAATTATTTTATAACTATTGAATTTTTATTTGAATTATTGCATTATTTTATAATTATTATTTCTTTAATTTTAATTTATATTAGAAAACAAAATTTTAAATTTAATAAATTTATTTTTAAAAATTTGATTATATAATTAAAAAAATTAAACAATTTCGTCCGAAATCCGTCGGTTTTAAAGCCGTCGGAATTCCGTCAGTTTTAGATCCGTCAGAAATCCATCGGTTTATAAATATCAGAAATCCGTCGGTTTTCCGTCGGTTTTAAACCGAAGGAAAACCGACGGCTTTAAAACCGATGGATTTCCGACAGAATCCTGATTTCGGTATTCCGTCAGAATTTCCGACGGATTTCTGACGCAGCTTTTATTTCCGACGAGATAGAAGCGACGGCGAAAACTGATGGATTTCCGATAGATTTTGCCAAATCCGACGGATTTCCGACGAAATTGGCCGTTAGTTTTGCGGTATTTTTCTTGTAGTGATTGTATAAAGCAGATAGCAGATCAGCATAGAACTGAATGGAGTTTTGATATTGGTGATTTTGTATATGTCAAGCTCCAGCCGTATCGGCAGCAATCAGTGGTGATGAGATCAAATCAGAAGTTGGAACCAAAATATTATGGTCCTTACAAAGTTATTGATAAGTGTGGCTCGGTGGCTTATAATTGGCATTACTTACAGGGTCTCCTTATTTGCCATGTATTCTACGTTTCTCAGTTGAAGGTGTTGGTAGGTAATGTTCATACATCAACAGTATTACCCTCCATTGTGACTGGTGTTGTGATTCGTGAACCAGAGAAATTTTTGGCAAGAAAAATGGTGCAACGTCAAAACAGGGCGGTCACGATGGTGTTAATCAAATGGGTCAATGAACCAGAGGAAGAAGCTTTGTGGGAACTATTGTTTGATATTCAGAACAAGTATCCATTTTTTTAACCTTGTGGTCAAGGTTCCTTGGGAGGTAAGGATTTGATATAGGAAACGAGTAAAGAGAAGAAATGGAAGACTCTATTGTAAAGGGAGGCTTTGACCAAGTTGACTAATAAAGAAGAGGGGGATTCAAACATGTGTACGCTCATGATGAAAGAAGAATTAAACGGAATATATAGAAGTTTGTCGTAAATTTTGTTATTCATTCAGATTGATTGTTGTTTGTTTTCGTCTTTGATACTCGTTTCCGCCATTCTTATAATTCAATTTGAGCTTGGCAAGAGGTGAGTCCTCTCTTTGTTTTTTGTGAACATTGATTCAAAAGTGTTAATAAACAAGGTTTGAATTGTGTTTTGAATTGAAATTGAGATTGAAGCTGCTCTGATTTTAATCATGGAGGGTCGTGGGGAGGATTCAGTTTACATAGTGTAATGGAAAGGAAAAGGCAACAGGTTTAAATCAATTTTCTCAACAAGGGACACTTGGAATCATATTCGCACCACCTCAAACAAGGTGGCATGGTACAAGGAGTTTGGTTTACCCATGCGACGCCAAAACTTTCTTTTTGTACATGGCTTGCGATACATAATCACCTATCAACAGGAGATCGTATGATAAACTGGAATGTGGGAACATCGGGGATGTGCGTCCTGTGCTCAAACGGTTTGGAAACACGGGACCATCTCTTCTTTTCTTGTGGTTTCACTGCGGAAGTCTGGGCAGATCTTGCAAAGAACATTCTCAAAGCAAGGTACACAACAGACTGGCCCTCAATTGTTAACTATGTATCAGATTCAACTCTTGATAGAACCCAGAGTTTCCTTGCTCGCTATGTCTTTCAAGCATCGATACACACAGTATGGAGAGATAGAAATGCTAGACGGCATGGAAAAAATCCAAATTCAGATAGTATTCTAATTGGATGGATTGAGAAGCAAGTTCGAAACAGATGCTCCACAATCTCGGATCCAAAGCTACAAGGTTCTCTTCAGTTGTGGTTCTCCACGAGGAATTCATGAAGCTCCTCCCAGTCACCATCAGCAAACTCCACTCTCGGAAACAGTATCGTTTGGAAAACAGCTTATGCATCTTTGGAAAACAGCTTTAGCACTGTTGGAGGTTGTACTCTTTTTCCCAACTGTGGTTTTGTCCCAAAAGGGTTTTCCATAGTTGGGTTTTAATGAGGCACCAATTTTTCAACCGTTTAAGTTAACCAATTCTGATTCATTTTTTCAAACTTTTTGTTGCACTTGATGTACAAACGTTGTTTACTTTGAATATAATTTAACATCATATTCAAAAAAAAAAAAAAAAAAAAAAATTGAGAAGTGAGTTTTTCTTGTATGATCAAGGATGGGAAAGCTGCTTCGTTTTGGTTTGATAATTTGATGAAGATTGGTAAACTGTGGGACATGACAGGTGATGCAGGCCGTCACTACCTTGGTATATCTCGCAATGTCGTAGTGGCAGACGCATCAGTTGGAACAGAGTGGTCTCTTCGGTGTTTATGAAGCAGGTGGTTCTCTACTCTTATAACTCAGATCCAAGCGGCTCCTATACCACACCCATTGGCTGGTAATGACGTATAATTATGGAAGCATGATGAGACATCGTATGGCAACACTTTCTCTGCGAGTAAGACATGGGATTTGTTGTGCCAGAGACAAAACATAGTAGCATGGAGTCAGCTAATATGAGGCTCTCAGGCAGTCCCTCGTTACTCTTTCATTGTGTGCCTTGCTCAGAGAGACACTATCCATGGGAGCCCGATCCCGAGCCTGGGACAAAATTCAACATTGTGTTTTTTGTGAAGAGCGGGATGAGATGCGAGACCATATCTTCTTCGCATGCCCTTACACTTACACAGTCTGGCTTTCTCTTGTTGACAAACTTCTCGGTCCTTCTGTGAATCCTGATTGATAATACATGCTATAGCTGCCTATAGCTCCATGGACTTTATTCTTCTCCGTTTATGCTTCCAGGCTTCTATCTACTTTCTCTAGCGTGAACGCAACTCTCGCATTCACCAAAGAGGCTACTGATCGACTTCACAACTTACTCAGCAGATAGACAAGGCAATTAGAAACCAGATCAGCTCCCTCAAGCACTACAGAAAAATGGTTGTTTAGTGTCGTTTAAAAAAATATACTATCATTTTTTAAATGATGCTAGAATTATAGGGTCATTTTTAAAAGAGATGCTAAATTGAGTGAAGCTAAATATTTTTTATATCATTTCTCCAATTGATGCTATAATGAAATTTTATTATCATTTATGCAAATGATATTATTCATAAATCTAGCACCACTTTTAAATTGATACAAATTAGTAAATCTAACATCATTTTTAAACTGACACAAATTAGTAAATCTAGCATTACTTATAAACAACTTGGAAGTGATGCTAAATATAAGGTTAAGGTCAATTATTATAAATCACACTAAATTTCTGTGTAATAATTGACATATTTCGATAAAATAATAAGATAATAAGTTTTTGAAAACTCTATGTATATATATGATCTCATTAATAACATAAATTAATAATCATATAACTTTAAAAATATAAGTAAGACAATTTAGTGACATTTGACTCTAGTGTTGTTTGTTTATTCATAAACTTTGCATCTTGTTGGAGTTCATCTCTAATCTTTCTGACTGCATCAAAAACTTCTGGTGTGGAATTCTCGAACTGCATCCAAAACTTGTGTAGAGTTCTATATGTGATAATTTCTTCTTTACGTATAACTGCTTATAAAAGTTCAGCATTATTGTCTTCAACTTCATCATCATCATTAAGGATAGTAGCCACAATTGTAAATCCTTTCGAGTGCATGTCGGATGATCTTTTTTGTACTCACATAATTCTTTGCGTATTTGATCCGTCATTGTTGATTTCAAAAATTTTAAGATGAGAAGCCATTGTTGGATGTGAGTTTTAGAAAAGAAAAAACTTAGGTAAAGAAACCAACTCTCTTTAGCTTAGTCAATTAAAAAAAGAATATGAAGAGCAAAGTAAGGTTACATACTGTAATTAATATTTTATATAGTTTGTATGATAAGTAAACACCAAACAAAATGGAAAATTGAAAGAAACAAATAATCATAAGACTATGTAGAAATAAAAAATATGTAAATTATGAAGTATAAGGAATTTTTCGGCAAAAGGAAATTTAGAAAAATGAGAACTTTGTCTTATTTTAAATAGATCTTTATATAAATTATAAAATTCAAAAAT
Source organism: Cardamine occulta (assembly GCA_028015245.1). Lineage (NCBI taxonomy): Eukaryota > Viridiplantae > Streptophyta > Magnoliopsida > Brassicales > Brassicaceae > Cardamine > Cardamine occulta. Next base: position 7,456,310 of record CM051378.1, on the reverse strand, counting down.
CTCTCTCTAAATTAATAATTGTTAATTTATCAATAAATTATTACACTTTCTTAATTAATAAGATATCCCGGTTCCAACATTATTATTTTATAGAGGTTTAACTGTATTATGAATATATTTTATTTTGAAATTATAATATATATATATATTTATTTGAATATGCTATAATTTATTTATAATATTTTTATTAACAAAATTTAAAATATCTACATAAAAATAAAATATTTGAACACAATTTTCTTAAATGAAAAATAAAACAACTTATTGTGAGGCCATTTTCTATGCTTATACCCTTCTCCAAAGTACAGTAAAACTTCTATAAATTAATAATATTAGAACCAATGTATTTTTATGATATTTTATTAATTTATCGAGATTATTAATTTATAGAGGTGATATTTGGATCAAAATAGTAATTTGGGACAAGAAAAAATTATTAATTTAGCGAGGTATTAATGAATCGAATATTAATTTATAGAGGTTTAACTATAGATATAAATGCCCATCATTTTCTCCTCCCATCCCTCGATATTGTTATTGTTGTGCCACCTTCCTTTCATCTACAAGATCATAGAGACAAAAAAAATCATACAAGTACAACAAAATGAGGATTTAAAGAGCATATAAACAAAAACAACAGAACTTAATCAGGTCTACTAAAACAACAGAATTCTCCATGGCCAATAAACATAAAGTAAAAAAAATAAAGAACAGAATTCTCCATGGCAGAACATGAACTAAATTCTCTCAAGTCTCATACAATAACCATTTGAAATCATGCCAATTATCCAAAGATTCTAATAGCGAGTCAGAAACTAAGATCAGCCATGTTTGTATTATTCAAAGTTGTTTCTTATTGGAGATTCTACAACAATCAACGATCAGCCATGATGCACTAAGCATGTTTTGTTTGTCATTTCAATATTCATAGTAGGTAGAAGGGAAATAACATGCACAAGATTAAGAGAAACAATAAATCACTTGTAGCATGTATGTAACTCTTTCAAAACCTGCACAAAGTTGATCAATTACGAGAGAGACATTATAGAGCATAGTAATCTCTATGTATACTTGTTAACCTAAATCATTGCAAGAACACCAACCAAAAATTATTCTTTATACTACTATCTAGCTATATGCACTACCTTTTACTTTAAAATTAACTATATATCCGAACTGTATCAAACTCAAACAACTAATTTTTAGAAAACAACATGTTAAGAGAAGTACCTGGAGAGTTTCTGAAGATACTTGTGGGTCAGAGCAGAGATGAGAAGGTGAGATGACCGATGATGGGAAGAGAGGGAGAGGTGGAGGAAGATTACAGCCTCGTGGGTCCTTTGATTTCCTGCAAAAAGAGAGAGTGACATAGAAATGAGAAGAGACATAAGATGATGAAGATGAAGAAGTTTTGAAAATCAACAGTGATCATAGCTGCCATTGTTGCCAGATGCAGATGAAATATAATTCAGAGTCCGTTAAAATAAATAATATCATGCACACTTGTTGCCAGAATAGAGAGATTGATATGCAGCCATCCCATGATCATAAACATGCTTAACTGGAGATAGCATAATTAAACTGCTACTCGATATGTGTTTTTTTTTTGTTTGAATAATATGTAAAATTATATTCAAAAGAAACAACATTTTTATACCAAGTGCAACTGTTTATATATTTATCTTTTTAGCTGGAGGAATTGAAAATAAATCTGAACTCTAATTTTCTGAAGTCGATAGGTGATGGCCTCATTAAAACCCACAGACCAGAAAACATTGTGGGATAAAACCAGTGTGTGGAAAAAAGAGTGTCATCCACTTTCGAAGAGCTGAATCATCTAAAAAAATTTGCTGAGAGATCTTCATAATATTTGTTTTAAGTGGGATGGGATGAGAACCAAAGGGCGAGACCATCATTATAGCTGTAATCTCCTTCATTGCGAATTGAACTGAAACAGTTTCTTGTGATCTTGTCGATTACTTTCACGAGGCTGGCTGAGGAAGTAGAGGCTTCGCCATGGCGTCTTCTATTACGCTCACACCATATGTGGTAGATTGTGGCTTGGAACACGTACCTGTAAGTAAATTGTTGGGTCCGGTTTTGGGTAGTGCAATTTAGCAGCAAAACCAGCTGGGCCCAAGCAAGGGAGAAATTATTTCCGAGAAGTCGCTCAACAGCCATGGACCAGACTTTTAATATTAAAAAAAAAAAAAAAAAAATTTAGAAATTTTTTTTTTTTTTTGAAAATAAAAAAATTTTTTTTTTTTTTTTTTTTTTTTTTTTTTTTTTTTTTTTTTTTTTTTGGTGGGGTTTTTTTTTTTTATTTATGTTTTTTTTTTTTTGTTGTATTTTTTTTAAAATTCCTTTTTTTCCTTTTTTTGTGGTTTTTTTTTTTAAAACATACTTGCTTGTCTCCTTTGTGTTGAATTTCTTTTTGAATTTATCATTGATAGTCTTCCAAAAAAAATATCCAATCAATCCAAGCTCTTGTTCAATCTGCATATATGTTGCATTTCTGTGCAAGTTTCAGTCCTAGTTGAAGCTTCCGTGGCTCCTGAAGGTATTCCAAGATCGATATATCCTCTGCTCCCTGTCATATCATAAAAACCACACCAATTATCAAACCAGAATGAAGTGCTGGTACCATTGTGAAGTTCTACTTTGTGGAACTGTTTCGCAATATCTCTATACTTCAAGAGCTCTCTCCACATCCATGATCCCATACTTGTATTTGCCTTAAGCACCCACAGCGATTTCTGTTTAAGAATATAATTAGAGATCCAATTAACCTAAAGAGAGTCTTTCGAAGACAATATTCTCCATATTAGTTTTAAGCAGCTTATCTTGTTTGCTTCATGAAGCGATTGGAGCCCTAGCCCTCCTTCTTGCTTAGGATGGCACACTTCCCTCCACTGTATCTTCGCTTTTTTGGTGCTTAGCTCTGGTCCCGACCAAAGGAACGCATAACAGATTTGATCTATTTCCTTTATGCAGCCACTTGGGAGTCAATAAGTAGTTATCCAGAAGTTTGTAATACCGCTTATCACTGAACTTAGAAGTTATAGTCTACCACTATAGGAGAGATGACGCGCTGTCCGTGAGGATATTTTTGCTCTAATCTTCTCCAATAGGGGTGTATAATCTGCTTTGGTCATTTGTTTGGTAAGAAGCGGCAGTCCCAAGTATTTTACAGGAAACTCACCTTGAGCAAAAGGGAATTGTTGGAGAATGTCCAAGTTTCTTGAGATTCCAGCCATGTAGAGAGTAGATTTTTCGACACTTATCTTCAAACCTGAAATTCTAGCAAACTCTTCAAAGATATACAATATACCTTCTACGGAATTTTTATGGCCATCCACAAAAACCATCAAGTCATCAGCAAAGCAAAGGTGAGTCAGCTGAATGATCTTGCATTTGGGGTGATACCTAATTCTTTTTTCCCTGGCGGCCCTGTCTAACAGCTTTGACAAAACATTCATACAAATGATAAAGAGGTATGGGGACAGAGAGCAACCTTGGCGCAGACCCCGTTCGCTTCTAAATAGTCCTGCTAGTTTGCCATTTACTTGGACTGAGAAAGATGCTGTCGAGATGCATAGTCTGATCCAATGAATAAATGTTTCCGGGAAATTCATAGCCTGAAAAACTGTCAGTAAGAAATCCCATTGAACTGAATCGAAGGCCTTTGAAATATCAATTTTCGTAGCACATCGTGGAGTAGTTGTTTCTTTGTGATAGTCCTTTACTATTTCAGTGGCAAGAAGTACGTTCTCCATCAAAAGCTGATCCTTTACAAATGCTTACTGGTTTTGGGCAATGAAGTTAGGCAACAGGACCTTGAGCCTATTCGCAATTATCTTGGAAATCACCTTGTACATGACATTGCAGCAAGAGATCGGCCTATAGTCCTTCATTTCTGTAGCCCCTGTTTTCTTTGGAATAAGGGCTAGGATTGTAGTATTGAGACCTTGGGGTAAAAATCCTTTCTCGAAAAATGACTTGATGGCAATCGTGAAATCTTTTCCAACAATACACCAAGCTTTTTTAAAAAATTCGCTTGTGTATCCATCCGGCCCAGGTGATTTATTTGTTTGGCATCGAGAATAATACTTTTTTTATTTCCTCATCCGAGACTTCTTTTGTCAACATAGTCTTGTCTAGGTTCGAACATCTAAAAGCCAAGAGTTGTTGTATATACTCCACCGATGTACCCTGATAATCAGCTGGGATTTGTGTTAGGAAATCTGTAAAGAATCGCACCGCCTCCCCTTTTATTGCTTCATTTGTTTTGAAAACCTCTCCCTGATGATTTGTTATCTCTCTGATGGAATTCTGCATCTTACGAATCTCCACCGATTTATGAAAACAAGTGTTATTTTGGTCTCCCACATTCAGCCAATGCAACTTTGACTTTTGTTTAAGGTATCCTTCTTCCAGCCCTGATAAGCGATTCAACCTTGTGTAAGCCTCAGCTTCCGCTACCACGTTAAATGTCGATGGGTCCACTAGAGTCGCAGCCTGTTTATTACATAGATCGTCATGAGCTTCAAGAGTTCGCTTTGAAATATCTGCTAGATTTTCTTTCCCCATTACTCGCATCACTGGCTTTAAAGCTTTGAGCTTTTTTGAAAATCTGTACTGAGCGGAGGTAGATAGGTAGACTGGCTCTGTGTCTGCCCAAAACTTTTCAACTGTATCCTGAAACTGTGGGAGATTTGCAAGCACATTTGTGAATTTAAATGGCCTGTTAACTCTTGTAACCGGTTCTCCCATATTTATTCGTCCTCTTGCGTGATCTGAGCAACCTCCAGAATCAAATCGACAATAAGATTGTGGGTATTTCTGTAGCCATCAATCATTTACCAACCCTCTGTCAAGGTTTTTACAAATAATTCCTTCCTCTCTTTTGTTACTCCAGGTATATCATGGACCTTGATAAATAAATCTAACAGCGAGCAATATCTGACTACTTCTTGAAAATCCCTCATTCCCAAAGATATGTTCTGATATTCCTCAAAGTGAGAATGCTCCTCTCCATCTAAAATCTCATTGAAATCCCCACAAATGAACCATGGTTTATTTCGAAAGAGTGGAGAGTCATGATGATTCCGAATGTCTTCCCATAACTCTTTTCTTTCTTCCATAAAATTAGAAGCATAGATAAATGAACATAAATTTTCTTCTTTTTCTCCATCCAATAAGATCCAGCAGGTGATCATTTGGCTACTCTTGAAAACTGGCGTGAGCCTAGTGGACTCATTCCATACAACCCAAATGTGTCCCAATCTGTGAGACTCATAGTTCGACATGAACGACCAATTCTGAAAAACTGTATTTACAATTCTTGGGGCTGTATTCTCCTTGACCCTTGTCTCCAATAAACACCCAAACTGCATAGAATGACTATTTACCCATCTACTAATAACCGAATGTTTTGAACTTTTATTGAATCCACAAACATTCCAGAAAAAACCCGACATATTAATGATTTCTGTATTTCTTCCTCCCCGCCGCGACTGAATTACTCACCATACTCGATGAATTTTGAACTGACTTATGCACTGACCTTGTTATTCTTGGCGGTTGTATTCTCAGACCCACATCCTTCTTTTGTTTTCCTTCCAACTCAGACTCCTTGGCATGTTCAGAATTTTCAACATCCTTCTCCAAGAAGCCATCTGATATGGTTTTATTTTCCCCATTGTTTCCCGCAAGGACAACAGATGGATCTTCTAAGTTTTCTGCAATTTCGAGAACACTAAACCTTGATGGTGATACAATAACCTGAGACGTCTTAGGTGAGTTGCTTCTTTTCCGCGACTTCGAAGGTGAAACTGTCTCCCATACTGACTCACTTTCCTTGATATTTTGCTCTCCTACAACACCTTGGAGCAAAATTTCCCCTTCTTCCCTTGATTCCGGTAATAAATCTATTATTTTAGAATTATTTTTCTCTTCTTCTACTTGAAATACACCCGACGGTGAGACGTCTCTGTCACCCGCATCTGTATCTTCACATACAGGATGTGCCAGAGCTTGCCTTGGTTGATTTTCTTCCCTTGATTCCGATAGTAAATCTGTTATTTTAGACTTATTTTTCTCTTCTTCAACCTGAAATACACCCAAAGGTGAGACATCTCTGTCACCCGCATCTGTATCTTCACATACAGGATGTGACAGAGCTTGCTTTGATTGGTTTCCTTCTCTTCTCTTAGTTACATTTGTTAGCGATGTACAAACTGCTGCCACTGAAATTTCTGTTGGTGTTCCAGCTGAGCTTCCCTGTAGTTGTGCACCTCTTTTTAGGATGGAATCCGCTATACCAGGTATATTTTTTTGACAACATACATTCTCAATGTGCCCCCATTTTTCGCATATCCTACACCTTGGTGGTAACCACGGGTAGAAAAAGACAACTTCCGATACGACTCCTTCCTGTGTTTTAAAGCGAAAAGAATCCTTGAGAGGTTTTGTTAAGTCCATTTCAACGAAAACTTTTTCTTCATCAAACTTCTTGCAAAGCTCCGTTTCTGAATGCAAACACTTTGGTTCACCTACAGCACTTGAGAGAAAGCTGAGGCCTTGCCATGAGAAATAAGACGGAGGAACTTGCTTTAGTTCAATCCACATTGGTATTTTTTTAAGAGCTGGCTGTGTCGCCTCACTAACGAGTCCATAGTTCGAGACCATCATAGGCTTGTCAGCTATGTTCCACATACCCCGACGTAAGACCCTCTCTCTGATCATTTTGTCTCGAATTCGGAATTTTATTGTTGTTGAGTTCAAAATGAAAGCATCTATCTTTACCAACTTATTTCTGTAAGTCCATATCTTGTTAACAATGACATGAATTTTCGCAATATGAGGTGCATTTTCTGGGAATGTTCCGATAATTAGATCATCCCATAATGGAGGTGAGTTTGTGAAGATCTCCTCCGGAACAACAAAACAATGATCACCTTCGTCCATACATAATGACAGATCGTGCCTCTCTAGAGACGGTTTGTGCTGAGCAGCTGTAAGATACGATTTTTTGCCTACCTCAGCCACCTTAGAAACTGACTTGTTCACCAATTGCTGATTCGGTCCCCCACCTACTGCACCTGCAATTTCCCTCAAACCAGACTTTTCAACCTGCAACTCCGAGTTTTCTGCAGCAACCTTTTGTAGAGTCTCTGTGGACACAAGCACCTGCAAATCCGCAGAAAGTTTCCCAGAAACATCCTCCGAACCATGCTCTGCTGAAACCAGAGCCGAACCTTCTGCAATCAAAATCCGATCCTCTGCTGAAAGGACATCTGTTGCTGAAACCTCTGCAACTAAAACCCCCTCCACCTTTGCCTCTGAAACTTCTACACCTGAAACCCCTTCCGATGAAAACCCTGTCGCTGAACCCCCTGCATCAAAAAACCCTACCACTGAAGCCTCTGCAGTCCTGTCCTCTGATCCCTTTGAAACCTCTGATCCTGAAACCTCTGAACCACCTGCCACTGAGCCCGAAACCTCTAAAGCAGATCCCGACCCTGAAACCAATAAACCTGTGACCCCCTCCGCTACCTCTGAACCCGCAACTTCTGATACTATCAACTCAAAAACCACAGACTCTGATCCCCGAACAATACTGAAGCAAACTGAAGCAACAAAAAGAAAGATTGATACTTGAGATCTATGCTCATAAAAAGAGGATTCAGCTGTATTCCAAACCACTTATCACATGAAACAAACAAGATCAGAAGGAAAGAAATCAAAGAATCTGTTTTGAAGAAGCAAGTGAAAGCCAAACCAGAACATTTGGTTTCACAATGGGGTTCAAAAGCTAACTCACTGCAAGTGATTAAAGAGCAATCTACTTTATTTCTAGGAGAAATCACATGACTCTTCATAGTTGTATAGAATAATATCATTAGGGGTGTCATAATGGGTCAAAACTCATGGGTTGACCCAGACTACCTATTATTTTAATGGGTTTGGGTTTAACTTTTATACTCGTATACATAAATGAGTTATCATGGGTCGACCCTAATGGGTTGGTGGGTTTAGTGGGTAAACCCATTTGCGTTCTGGGTTACCCATGAGTTTACTATTAAAACATAAATTTATTAAAGTTATAATAAATATGTAAAATATCTATTTAAAAAATATATGTAAAATATCTAAACCCTAAAACTATTAGGGTTCAGAATTTCCATCACTACGGTGGCTTCAGAATCATCTTTCAGTATTGGATCTCGTGTTCTTAACAAATATCGGAGTCGACTTCTTCCTAAACATGTTCAAGCTTTACTTTGTACTAGATCTTGGTTATTTGGTTATGTCGTCAATGAAAAAGGTAATCATTCCCATCTATATTCGGTATTTTGTTAATAGTAGCTATTATTATCATACTTAATTTGCTAATTTTTTTCTTTTCAAATCATTTGTAGACAATGAAGCGGAAGAAATCAAAGAGTCGGATGCATCGAAAGAAGATTCAAGTGTTATTTAATTTTTTTGGTTTTATGGTTTTATTATTTTATGGTTTTATGGATTTGTGATTTTAAGATTTTACGATGCTTTTATTTATTTTAATAACTAGATATTTTATTTAATTTTTTATTTGGATATTCTTGTTAGTTTTATAATTATATGATATGTTTTAGATTTTTTTAATTATATTTAATATATATATGGGTAACCCATTTAACCCATTTGACCAGTGGATTTAACAATTATGGGTTTAAGTATATAAAATTTTGTCCGTAAAATAAATGGGTAGGGTCGGGTAACCCATATGGGTTTGGGTCGGGTTGGATCGGGTTACCCATTTTGACACCCCTACATATCGTCCACATAAGATTGGCATTTAGTGTCATTTATTTGCATAAAACAAAAATAAGTAGTATTAAAATTGGCATTTAGTGTCATTTATTTATAATTGATACAAATTTTAATATTTTAACATCAATTAGTGTAAATGATGCTAAATAATTCTTTTAAACTTTAATTTTGAGTTATTTTTATAAATGATGTTAAATAAGTGATGCAAACAAATCATTTTCTAGTAGTGAAGTATACAGCTCCACACAAGTTTGAAGGCCCTTCTCCGAAGGTGGTTTAAAATGCAATAATTTTTACCTAAATTGGTTTTTTTCACATTATAAATAATTTTTGTTGTTGATCAATAAATTTAAAAGTAAAAAACAAAACAATTCACAATAAAAATTGGGAAAGGGTAAATTTATTAGTTTCTCATCACTTCAAATCAAAATTACAGAGAATATGAAGCATTGAAGAAATTAGATAAGATAAATTGACCAAATTAAACTAATTGTCTCAAAACCACTAATCAGCTCAGAGACACACAAAAAGACCCATCAACTCCTTAATTAGGAACGACGACACCGGTGAGTGATGGAGCATGGTAATTTTGTGTGAGATTTGGTGAAGCGCAGAGAATTGGGGTGAAACATGATAGAGAGACCATGAATCTGCACTAGGCAACAGCCTGAAAACCATTCTTCCATCGTCTATAGCTCCAAATCAGTCCGCCTTCATCCAAGATAGACTCATGTTGGAAAATTTGCTTCTTGCTTCGGAATTGGTCAAAGACTATCATAAAGAGTCTGTTTCTGGTCGGTGTGCTCTAAAGATCGACATTTCAAAGACTTTCGACTCGGTACAATGGTCCTTTCTGATTAACATTCTTAAGGCCATGAGCCTCCCAAATATTTTTATTCACTAGATTGAGTTGTGTATTGGGACAGCTTCTTTTTCAGTTCAGATTAACGGGGAGCTCGCAGGTTTTTTTCAGAGTAAGAGGAGACTGAGACAAGGGTGTTCTCTATCACCATATCTATTTGTGATTTGCATGAATGTACTATCTCAAATGCTTAATAGAGCAGCTGCAATGCAACAGATTGGCTACCATCCGAGATGCAAAAACATGAGTCTAACACACTTGTGTTTTGCAGGCGTCATTATGATATTTTCTGATGGGAAATCTAGATCCATTGAGGGTATTTTGAAGATCTTTGATAAGTTTGCAGTTGCATCAGGGCTGAAAATTAGTTTGGAGAAATCAATGGTTTCTATGGCAGGTTTAACGCCACAAAATAGAGATGCAGTGCTTCAACGATTCCCATTCGAAGCGGGCTCTCTCCCTGTTAGATATTTTGGTCTCCCTTTACTCACTAAGCGAATGACAGGAGCGGACTATCTTCCTTTGCTAGAAAAAATCAGATTACGTATTACTTCATGGACATGCCGGTTTCTCTCTCTTGCTGGATGGTTACAATTGATAAAATCGGTTCTCTCTAGCCTCACGAGCTTTTGGTTATCAGCGTTTAGTTTACCAAGTAAGTGAATCTATGAGATTGAAAGTTTATTCTCTGCTTTTCTGTGGTCTGGAACATAGCTTAATACGAGAAAGGCAAAAATTGATAGGATAAATGTTTGCAAGCCAAAACAAGAGGGTGGTCTATCCATAAGAAAGCTCTCGGAGGTGAACACGATGAGTATTTTGAAATTGATATGGAGGATTGTTTCGGGTTAAATGGATCCAAAAAAATCTGATACGTTGTGGTTCATTATGGTCAGTTCGGGAGACCTCTAGCTCGTGGATGTGGCGAAAAATTCTGAAATATAGAGACAAGGCTAAACATTTCCACAAAATGGAGGTGCGCTTAGGTCATGAAACTTCTTTTTGGCATGATGTATGGTGCCCACTTGGAAAACTATATGATTTACTTGGAGCGAGAGGTATCATTGATATGGGCATCTGGAATCATAGTTCTGTAGCTGATGTGATTGAAATGCATCAAAGAAGATGGCACCGGGTTACAGTTCTGAATCAGATAGAGGATGAGCTGAACTTTCTTCATCTTCGAGCTAGGCAGGCAGGGGCTGACCAGTCCCTATGGAAAAGAAAGAATGATACGTTTAAAGGTAAATTTTCGTCGCAAGAAACATGGTACTTGATTTGACAAGTAAACCCGATCTGTGATTGGTATAAAGGTGTATGGTTCCCCTACTCCACACCTAAATACTGTTTCATTGCTTGGATTGCTATTCACAATCGTCTTGCTACCGGTGATCGATTGATCAAATGGAATGCGGAAGCTAGTGGCAGTCGCATGTTTTGTAGTAAAAGATCAGAGACTCGGGGATCATCTCTTTTTCAAGTGCTCCTATTCTTCTCACATTTGGTCAGCTCTCACTCGAGGTTTACTTGGTTTCAGATTTACAACAAGTTGGTCTTCTATTCTCCCCTTGATATCGGAGTCTACCCACCAACCACTTCAAACCTTCGTCTTGAGGTATGTTTTTCATCTCTTTATCCATAGTATATGGAGGGAAAGGAATGGAAGACGCCACGGTGAAATTCCATTACCCGCTGCAATTACTAGTTTTATAGATAAAGGTGTTTGAAATCGTCTAAGCACGGTCCAGAGGATGGGTTTACAAACTTACGAGGGAGGTCTTCGCTATTGGTTCCAAACCCGTAGTTCCTAACTTTCTATTTCGGATGTTTATGATATTTGGAATCCTTTAAATCTTTTTGATTATACGATGCACTTATTGTAAAACAGTTTTTTTGGTGAATATAATTTTACATTCATACCAAAAAAAAAAAAAAAAAAGAATCTCCACTAGGCTCCTTGGAGCACGACGTGATTTACCGGATTACATCTGAATAGAGACGATAAAACTCGAAGGCAACTGGATTACATCGTTTAGATTTTTACTTCAGTAAGAGTAAATTAGATACTGTCACTGTAGATAAAATAGTGATATAACTGAAAATAAACTCAGTGTAGTGGTGGTTTTAAAAATTGGTATTGGAAGAGTGGTATTATAAAAAGTCCACCAAAAATAAAGAAATTAAATTTACAATTTAAAAAAAATCATATAATGAAGAAAATAATATATGAGAAAAAAATATTGCAATATAATATATTTCAGTTTTTAATGATAATGCATTTATACCTTGTAAACAAAATTTAGATGACATCAAAAAAAAGGTTTTAGTTTATTTAAAAGAAAAAAAAAATAAGATTATCAACCACTTAATAAATCTATTTAAATAAGAGTCTGTTCAAATATAATTATTATATCTTAATTTATCTCTAATCATATATTTTGAATTATATAGTTTCGGTAACAACTATGAAATAGAAAAAAAAAACAATTAAAAAGGTTTCATTTTTCAATTTTATATTTTCTGATTTCAAAAGTTTTAAACATTTAAAATTGATATCTAATACTATGACAAAAATAATATTTTTGCAAATGGAGCTGAAAAATCTAATACCTTTAAGTCTGAAATCGATTGTATATGTATTCATTGCATTAACATTTACATTGTCAAAAACAAATTGTCAGCTCCATTTGCAAAAATATAACAATTGTCAAAAAAAAAAAAAAAATTTAATTACTAAAATATCCTTAAAATTTGACAAAATTTATAATGAGCACCTATAAACCCCAATGATATTATATTCAAATTGTCAGCCGCAAATAATCTCTAATGTTTATTGCCAAAAAACTTAATTGACAAAAATAAATGATGAAGAAGAAGAACAAGCGTAACGATGACAATGAATAAATCAATGAAGAAGAAGTAACAAAAAATACTAGTGAAACCCTAGTGATGTAAAGAAATATTAATTTTTCAACAGGTTACCGAAGTTAAAAAAAGAGAGTAGAATAGATTCATATTTGAGATCTTGAAATGAGGCATGCTTAGTTTTTTTAATATGTTTAAATGTTTTAGTAGTATTTTATTTTTTAAATATGTTTAAATAAATTTTAGTGAAAGTGACCATTTTGTATGACATAAAGAAGAGGATCATGAATAATAAACTAGAGTAAGTACTCACGGTACACCATGGATCAATATTTTCTTAATAATTATAATAAATATTTATATTTTACAGTTTAATATTGTGTGTTCAATTTTTAAGATAATTTTTAATTTTTATATTTTATTCGTTTAGTTTTTATAACTAATTTTCTTTTAGATATGTAATTTCAACTTTATTCAATTATAAAGTGTTAGTGTTGTTGGTTGCTTGACGTATATATCTATTTTAATATTTTGTGCATGTGAATGTTTTCTTAAACATTATAACAAATATTTATATATTTACAGTTTAATATTTTGTGTACAATTTTGCAAATAATTTTTAAATTTTTAGATTTTTTTTGTTTAGTTTTTATAATTAATTTCTTTTCGTTATATGTATTTTTAACTTCATTAAATTATTAAGTGTTAGTGTTGTTTATTGTTTAACGTATATACCCATTTTAATATTTTATAAATCGTTCTTATGTTGAGGTCTATTTTGCTATATCCAACGGGTTGGCATACCGGCTCGCGGTTCTAATTTTTTATAATTTTAAATAATTTAAATCTTTTAAAGAATTTAAATTAATAACTTTTAAAAAAAAATACTTTTAATATTCTCTTTTTGTAAATATTCTAAGTTTATATATATAAACTCTTAAAATTTTTAAATATATCATATATTATATTTTATCAACTATATATAATTATTAATATATATAGATATATATCACTTATTTGTTTTATTAAAAATTGGTAGTTTGGGGATCTATTTGCCAATTCGCAGACAAAATCTGTTAAATCTACGGTTCATTATTAGGTTATCCATATTATCCACTTTTTAATAGACATAAAATAATTTTACCCCATGATGGATCTACTTAGACCTAGCATGCAGTTTTACATGCCTGATTGACACTTCTATTGATATAGGACGTTGAACATTAACTTTTTTCTTATTGGTTAAGTAATATATATTTATTTTTAAAACCTATCTTATTTGAAATCTCTACAAAATATAAATATTTGTTACTTATAAAATTTTATGCAAAAATATGCATCTGTATTTTTTCCACCTAAAATGTATTTGAATCAGAACATATGTTGAAAAAAATAAAATTTATTAATTCTATGCATTATATAATAATTTATAATAATTTTAAAATAGGATCAAATAAAAGTGAAATGAGAATCATAATCATTTTTCTAATATTTTGATTTAAATTAGGTAGAGTGATTTTTGGCAATTTAAAATCAATGTTAGTTTTTATAATATTGCTAATTTAATCTGTTTGGATTTTTAATTTGTTATTTAATTTAGTATGTATGTTTGGAAACATGTTTAGTAATAATAGTAGTAGATTCATGCCCGCATGTCAATTATTTTGATATAAATTATAGTTTTTGGATTCTTTAATGTTTATAAAAATTAAATTAATTGAAAAAAAAATCTTAACTAAATGAAAACCAATATAATTGTCAATCATAAGTATAATTAATTTTTCTGCCAAAACTAATCCGGTTCTTGAAGAAAAAAATCGACTCTGTAATTTTTTAAACAAATTGTAAATCCGTAATTTTCCGTCAAAATGAATACTTAGAAATTTTCCTGCAAAAAATAGATATGTAATTTTCTGAAAAATATATTTGAGTCACAACATATGTAGAAAAAATAAACTTTTATTAATTAAATTCATTATGTAATAATTCAAAATAATTTGAAAATAAAATCAAATAAAAGTGAAACGTGAATCATACTTATTTTTCTAATACATTGATTTAAATTAGGTAGAAAGATTTTAGATAAATTATAATCAATGTTAGTTTCCATAATATTGTTGTTTTAATCTGTTTGAATACACATATAACATTAATCATGGTTTATTTATTTTAATATGAGTGTTTGGAAACATCTTCTTAGATTGATTCTTTTTTAATTGTAGTAGAAGATTGTAAACGATGAAGAAATCTAGAGATTGATGTTTATGTATTTTTAAAAACATTTCATAGACTGATATTTATTGACGCGATGTATAACTAATCAAACAAAATATTATATTGTAAGACTAAATATTTTTATCAAAATATTATAATTCGTTGTTTTACAATATAATGTTGCATATTGAATGTTTTTATTTTTAAATATTATCTAATTTTTTTATTTTCAATTCTTGAATATTTAGATTTAGTATATACGGGTTTCTAAATTTTAAAATAAATTATATTTAAGTAAAATCATTAAACTAAAATTTTGTTGCTAATACGGGTAATTATTATTTTTCCAAGAAAAAAAATAATATTTATTCTTATTCAAAGTTTTCATTGTTATTAATTTCCAAAATACATATAAAAAATGGCATCAAAAATAATTATGAAGGAAAATTTTTGACTGGGGTGGGTGTGTATCTTCCTTAGTTGTCCAGTCAAAATCTAAAATTAAAGACATGAGAAAGTACCTAGATTTATTACCTAAAGTGGGCCGAGTCCTTTGACATACGTCGGATTTCACGGAATAATGCCAAAATTCGAGTTTACTGATTTTTGATTTAATAAGAAAAGCAAAGACTATATATATATCCTTCATACGTGTTAGTCCTCTTCAATCTCTTTTCCTTCTTTGCGACTAAGACTAGGTTTCCGTTTATTCTCTCTGAATCCTTCAATTCTCGATTCTCCAATCCTCCTTCTGCGACCCCCGACGGCCTCGTGAGTTTCTTCTCCCGACGATCTCCGGCTATTCTGGCATTTGATTTAGTTAAATCAATCATTCTGGTTCTGTTTCATATATTACGTTCTTATCTCTGTTTTGTTTTGGTTTACTTCTCTGTTTTGGTTTTGGTTTAGTTTGCTTTGACTGTAATGCCTAATTCGAGATTGATGATTTAAGGAGTTATTATTGTATTTTGACATAAAAACAAAAAGAGTTTAATTGTATATGATTTTGTTGGTTTTATGAAACAATAGGTGATTTTGTTGGTTTTATGAAACAATAGGTTTCTGTTTTTTTGTTTAGTTGCACCAATTTATTGATACTGGTAAATTGCAGTATTAGCTACTCCATGATGGATTTGTTTGAGTGTTGGATAATTGGATTATAAATCTCTGATTTATGGATACTAACATGTTGAAAACAACGGAATGGTTAGTTCGAGTGGCAGAGGACTTGCCCTATTGGTTTAGGCTAGGGAATGAGTCTCACCATCTACGAAAATCATTAGGATCCTTTTTGTTTTGGCCATTGTTGACGCCTTAAGTGGCAAGAATATTCTGTTTTTTACCAAAAAAATTATGTTTTTATCGTGCTTTCTTGTCTACTGATATCTCTAATCGTTTCTCGTTTATAGACTTAATGGAGGGAAATACTAATTGGAAGCCGAATCGACAAGGCGGAAACTCACTTGCGAATAATGCTAATGATTGGAGATCACAGCATGATCCTAGTCTTCGGAATAGGGTTATTGCCAAAGTGTAAGCCTTTTTTCTAGTGTTTCCGTTTTATTTTTCGTGTTTCTTTTGTGGATTCATTGTTCCTATTGATTAATTAAAGATAGAAATGTTTTCTTGGTGAATTTCAATATCATGCTTTCACTGTGATACCAATTCCTACATTGCACCAGTAAACGCTACAATAGTGAAAGCATATAGAATTTTGTTATTGACATGACAAAACCAAACTTCAACCTCGTACGTTTTCAGTTTTGCCAGATCCTTTGCACCTGATAATGAATGATATTAACTCTGTTTATATTCTTTTTGTTCTTAATCTATTGATTTAATAACTTAGCTGATAACGTTTTTAACCTCATTAGCTGTATTAACCTTGCAATTCGCTCTTTCGCCTAGTTTCTTTGCTTTATTTTCATCAAGAGATTCTTGTTTCCTCTTGCCTCTATTGGTTTTACTTGCACTTGTGTGTTTGTTATTATTTACAGATTGCTTCAGTAACTTTGCTCTCAATAAGTCGATGGTAACTGATTTTGTTTCTATTGTATGTGTAGAGTGGAAAAGTTGAAGGAATATTATCCGAAACGTTGTCCAGATGACAGGCAAAATGAGATTTACAACTCTGCTGCAAAATTTGAGGAGAGGATTTATACCTCAGCCAAAAATAAGGTACTCAAATACAAATGGTACCTATCTATGACCTTCAGAATCTGAATTTGAGATCTTATTCCTTTGTTCCTTCCTTTGTCTCAGGATGATTACCTACTGAAACTACGTGAAAAGATGCATATGATGGAGAAAACATACCAAAATAATAAACATTTAGGTTCTTCGGTCAATGCAAGTAATACTCCAAATCCAGGTAATAAAATTTTATTGTTGTTTTGGTTTCATAAATGATAAATTAGCTTTGCACTAGAACTTCTTTATTGGACGCTTTATATGTGTCTATTCTTAGAGAATGCTAGCTTAATTTCTGTTTTACAAATTCAATCTAATACCAAATAATCATACTAATAACCAAGTTAGTCTGATTTGTTTCATTAATGATTTTTGTAATATACTTACTACTGTTTTCTTTCTATGCTTTCATCTGAACAGCAGCTCAAGTTGTGAATCAAGCGCAATCACTTCAGACTTCGTTGCCATATATGCAGAATTCAAGAAGCCAACAACGGTTACCACAAAACACTCAGACCAATCTCAACATTACCGCGTCTTCTGGTTTGCCTAATCAGGTCCCTATAAACGTTTCTGTGGCTCATGCTCAAACCGTAAGCATTCATATCGGTGAAGGAGTTCAAATAAATCTTATTCCCGGTACTCAAAGACATATGCAAGGAAGACAACAACTTCTTCCTCAGCAACAACAGCTTCTGAAAGAAAATATCCGCCATGGGAATTTGCGACCTCCGCATATTCAGCAACAATCTCAGCCACCACAGCAGCAGCAGCAGCATCCGCAGAGTCTTTTAAAACTACCTATTCAGCAGTCATCATCAGGCCAACAAAACTCTCAATTTCAGCCAAGAAATCAATTTTTGACACAGATGGTTCGTTCTAATCATCAACAGCATATGGCTATGCCATCCCAAGAACCGGAAAAACAAGAACAAGATCGACTCTTTAGTCAACTGATGAATCAAGACGCGCAGCAAAGTTATCAAGCAATGGCACAACAAAGTAATAACATCCAAAATACGCACCAGCAACACCATAACTCTTCAGCCTTGCCCTCACAACAGCAGCAAAATATGCCCTGCAGCGGTAAATCTGGTAACTTTAATGTACCTAGATCAAGTTTTATGGTTACTCAAGGCCAAGAGATGGGACAAACTCATCAACAAACGATGTTACAACAATACCAATCGCAACATCATCCCGCCCAGCAGCCTCAGAATAGAAGCTTACTGCAACATTTGGATCCCGGAAAGAATGTTACACAAAGGTTTCAAACAGACCAACAGATTCAGCAATATCAATTTGAGAGAACACCTCTAGCAAATCCATCTAGTATGTTTCCTTTCTTATGTTACTTATCAATATTTTTTATCAATGATTTTAGTTCTAATTGTTTTATGGTCACAAAAATTCTTTGTAGCATCTCAAGATTCTACAGGCCAGACGGAAAATGTTAATGGTGGGAACTGGCAAGAGGAGACATATCAGAAGGTGTTTTCGATCGCCTTATTCTTTACATATTAACATTCTCAAAACGTGAAATTATTAATATGTGACAATTTAACCTCCTTGTGATATATCTTACAGATAAAAGCTTTGAAAGAGAAGTATTTACATATTCTGAGTGCAATGTATCAAAGACTTACGGATAAAGTGCGACAGGTACGTTAGTCATAACCTAACTTTTTTCCTTTCCGGGACAAGATTTCGATGTGATAGTTCTTACTAATTGTTTCCAGAACGAATCTCTTCCGCAATCGGGGCAATTAGAAAAGCTAAAACTGGGCAAATCAATGTTTGCACGAATGATAATGTTCTTAAGTGTTGAAAGGAACACTATATCAGAGAAGCACAGAGATTCGTTTGAACAGTTAAAAGGGAAAATATTGAAGTATACCAAGCAACCAATGCAATCCCAAAATCATCAAATGAATTTACAGTTAATGCCAAGTAACCAAAACGTGGCCTCGTCTTTAGTATCAATGCCTCATTTGTTGCTGACAAGGCCTAAGATTGAGCCAAGAGATGATGACAACATTATGGCCTCCTCGGGAAATGTCGTGTTACCGTCTCTTATACAGAATCCTGCAAGTAGTCCGCAGGTTCAGTCTAGTGTGTTGGAGAAGCTGAAGCCGACGATATTTCATCATCGCCAGATGCAACAACAGCCATTGCATAGGAAGCAGCAGCAGCAACAAGAACGACAAGAGAACCCGCAGCTTCAAATACCGACTTTACAACAGAAACATGAGCTGAATGATGTGAGGATGAAGCAGGGGATTAACAATAAAGCTGAATTGCTTCAGCAACATCTCTCATCTAGTCCGCGCCAGCTTTTAAAGCCAATTGCTTCTTCGGGTTGGATGTCTAACCTTTTGCCTTCACCTTCGTCCCCTCGGATAGTGGACGGGCAGATTCTTCCTGCAACAGTTCACAAAACTGGAACTGCATTACAATCTGGTGGCTCGCCATTTGTTTCCCAATCTCGTGTAACTTCCTTTGCTCCTTCTCCTGTTCCCGGGGATCTCGAAAAGCCGATATCCGTTGAGTCTCCAGTTGCTCCTCCATTTTCTCTTCCTGTCAAGCCAATAGCAGAGCGGCCAATTGATCGTCTGATAAAAGCCGTGAGTTGAAGAAAACTTAATCTATACAATATTCAAGTTTAGTTTTTTCATCTTCTCCAATATATTGAACTTATTTTTAATGTGTGTTGCTTTCTAGTATCAATCATCGTCACAGCAAAACTTAGCGGAATCTGTAAGTGAGATTAGAGCAGTCGTCAATATGGTTGACAGAATTGCAGGATCGTTCCACCCCAGTGGTTTAGGCGAGGATTTGAGTGCAAGGACACAGTTCCCTTTTTTGGCACACGGAGAAACTAATCCGTCTAAGAGAATGAAGCGCACAATCAGCGCTCTGCCTCAAGATATCGGTTCCATGGCATCATCATCGAACAACGTTGTGGTAAATTCCTCTGTTTTTATTGAGCCGTGAAAGCTAATGAGATATCTAACTAAGGCCAATTTACAATCTTTCAGCCTCGTTTTGCCCTTCTGCTAGAAATCAAAGAAACAAATGAGAGACTTATAGAGACAGTGGTAGAGATATGTGATGAAGTTACATCAGGAACAATCGTCGCGTGTTCTTATTCCCCTGTGGCTCTCAGTGCCACATACAAAGCTCATTACATGTCAGGAAAAATTGTAAGTCTTTTAATAATTCACAATCTTCTTCTTTTTTTTCAGCCTCTCCTCAGCTCTTTATGTCTGTCTCTGTTGTTTGATACAGTCACAGATTCAACCGTTACGGGTAGTAATTCCTGCGAATTACCCAAATAGTTCCCCAATACTTCTCGACGAAATCTCTTTGGATGCGAGGTATGAAACTCTATGTAAGAATTTTTAATTCCCCAAAACGTTCGTATTTGATCTTATGGATTTATTTCCTTGTGTTTCAGTGTACACATTTATGAGGATCTATCCGCGAGAACCAGATCGAGGTTTCGTTTGTCCATGAAGGAACTTTCAGACCCGGCGTCTCTTAAAGAAATAGCTCAAATGTGGAATGATTGTGCGAGAGCTACAATGGCTGAGTACGCAGAGAGGCACGGTGGAGGCACTTTCAGCTCCAAGTACGGTCCTTGGGAGACTATTCTAGGAGCTTCATGCACCTTAAATACTTCGGGTAGAAGTCTTTTAGCCCAAGTTAGGTCTGGAGATTTTGCAAAGAGATGAAAGTTAATTATCAGTTATAAACCTTTTAGGCCGAGTTAGGTTTTCTTTTTCTTCTTGGAATAGAAGTAACATTAATATGTATGTTTTTTTTTGGTAAAAATGCATCTGTTTTCTTTGCAAGTGATCATGTTGTTTGGTTTTATTGTGGCTTATCTTATTCTTGTATTATTATCTAGACATTATTCTAATTGTTACAAAACGATGGAATAATAAAATATCTCGCAATTCAAAAAAAAATCTCGATGTTTTTAGGTACAAACTACTTAAAAAAAATCTAGATAACAAAAGAAGTTTTTTGCTATAATCTAATAATAATATAGATTATCACTTGTTGCTTTGGACTAGTGGTTAAGTGCAAGGGTTCGTCTTATGTGTTTCTACTTTCATTTCTGGCGGAATATATGATTTACGCCATGTTATCAGGTACTAGCAAATGCTGGTTCCGAGCCATGGAGGAGGATTAAGGATTAAGGTCCAAAGCCCGAACCCCATCTAGTTAACAATAATAATAATATTATGCAAGCTAAACCACCATCTTTCAGTTTGGTCGTCGCTGTTTCCTTGACTTAGCG